>JAXCMG010000017.1:37293385-37370652 GCA_034642415.1 Podarcis siculus | reverse complement strand
CCTTCCAGTAGCACCTTAAAGACCAACTAAGTTAGTTCTTGGTATGAGCTTTCGTGTGCATGCACGAAAGGTATCTGAAGAAGTGTGCATGCACACGAAAGCTCATACCAAGAACTAACTTAGTTGGTCTTTAAGGTGCTACTGGAAGGAAAAAAAATTTTTGTTTTGACGAAACTTGAGAGTTAGACACAAGAAGGACTAGCAATGCAAGAATGACAATAAAGAGAGAAGAAGAGAAGCTAAAGGAGGAGGAGTCCAGGTGTGCAGAGATCTAAAAATACAAGGTAAAATGGATCCAATTAAGGAAACATTGGAGACACTGAATGAAGAGAGTGTAACGAAGGAGAATCGTGGCCCAATGAGACAGAGGGGGGAAATGACCACCAGCACTAGTCAAACACCAACCTTGGTTAAAAATGAGATTTCTAAAAATTGTGTATATGTGGATCTCTCTGTCATGTGGTCATAAGATCAGGACAGTGCCAAAATTCACACTTGATAACTTGGTGTCTAAAGGTTGTGCATGTAAAAGCCTCCTCAGGGGGAAATGAAGGTCATGCCATTTCACTGCCTGTGCAATGGCAGAATCCCCTACTCCCACTTCCCTACCTAGATAATGAGGGAAATAACCTTTTATCAACCTGATTATACAAAGCGCCATAAATGAGCAACAAAGGTGCATCTTCGCCAGCAGCGGTTGTAGGACAAGGGATTGGATGAGTCCAAACAAATCCAGATGACTTGAGCAGGCTAGTTGTGCCAGGCAGTGTATGATACTGGTCTTGATGGTTTTCCTTTGTCTTCGGCTAGATCACTGTTGTTGCAAATTCCTGAATATTCATCAATTGGAAATAGCATTTGTTGCTAAGTAAAAGCGGACCCCCCATCCTCAGAATATAATAGCTATTCCTGGAGTGAAAATACTATGCAGGGAATATCATCACTATGTTCACTCTTTATCAGAAGTGCTAGGTACATTTCAGTCAAGGACTGTAGCAGGAGGGGGTAATCTGTGGCTGTTCAGATACTGCTGGACCACAACTCCCATCAGCCCCAGTCAACATGGCCAGCGGTCAGGGAATAATGGGAGCTGCAGCCTAACAATACTTGGAAGGTCACAGGTACCTATTCTTGGACTGGAAGCATCTCCCTCATCATCATCATCATATCATCATCATCATTTTATTTTTATGCCACCTTTCCATAGTTGAAACTAGGCTCAAGGCGGCTTACAAAATGACAAGATTACAAACGACATAACAAAAGTCATAAACAATAAATAAAACACATCAAAAAGTACACAGTCTAAAGGAAACAATTTCCACATAAATCATAAGATCTAAAACTAAAGATACAACAATAATATAATAACAGCAACAGCTCTCTCAACACCGCCCCACCCCCGTAAACAATACTCCAGCCCAAGAATTTTTCAACAGCCTCAGCTTTTGTAGCTGGAGTCAGTCAGCACTCCACTCTCGCAGGCCAGATGGGAAAGGGCCAGCAAGGCAGGGTGCAGGTCTCCCTGTTGGTCTATTGAAGCAAAAACAGCAACAAAGCACTGTTAGGGACTAACACAGTTATTGTGGCGTAAGCTTTCATGGACTGGAATCAACTGCTTTATCAGCCATATGAAGCGCAGTTCTTAATTGGCAGGTATATAGATGAAAAATGTCTACTTCGTATAGTGAAATCTGGTACCATCCATGGTGCAAAGGAGTAGCTATGTTAATCGTTTGTATCTATGTGTGAGAAGGAGAGAACTTTTGTGGACTTCTGTGACTTTGCAAGCTGCATTGCATCTGTGTGTGCAGGAGCGGGTTATTTTACCTGTCTAATTTCACCTGTCTGTTGTGCAGCTATTTAAAAATCTAAGAACTCTCCGGGGTGGGGAGGAGTTGCCACACTAGGAAAAAGGTTAGCTGTGATTTCAGCACAGCTAATGCCCATTACATTTTCTTACTTAATGGTGCTTATATTTATAGTTTTTCTTTTGTCATGTCTAGTTAGGGAAAAGTCGGTTCAGAAGATTCCAAAATGTATATATTTCTAGAATACTGTACAAAATAATACAGCTAAATCAAAACATATAGCTCTAAAATATGTAATATAAACAGATATAGAAGGTAAAAACTTAATAAAAATTAAAGAGAAAAACAATAAAACTTAAAGAGAAAATAACCAGATTTAGAGGAGAATTGCTATATACTGTATAAGGGGAATAGGGTCATTGTCTCTGATTTTAAATCTGAAACAGAATTAATTGACAATTGCAACTTTGAAATATATTTCATCCTAGTTGACGTTTTAAACCCTATGGAACCAATCCTGCAAAAGCATATGTCCATTTTAAATTGCCTTTTGCTTCAGTGCAATGATTCATAATGCATAAAATGAAGAGTGTTAATCAAATATTTTACAGGATCAGGGTCATTTAATTTTCAACTTCTTAAAGAGTTTTGCTTTAAGACACATCATTTGAGACAGAACTATGTGATAATTAATAATATAATCAAGCTATTAGTGGCTGCCATGTATTCTTTTCCTTGTAATTAAAGAACAACTGAATTAATATTTCTTCCTTGTTGGTGCAGAATTGCAGATATTGTAGAATTGTCATGTAGCTCTGTAACAGTCATATTCCAGCCTGGGCCTCTGGGTATCTGGGGAAGAGCAACTTGGCCACAACATCTCTTGTTGTGCGTACAAGAGTATACCCATCTCTTGTGCCCTCACTTTCCCTATTTGAGGTACTTGCCACCACCAGATAAGAAATTACTTATTTGCCAAACTGGCCATTCTCAAATAGCCTCCAAAATTTTCCTGGAGTTTCTCTGAAAACTTCCTTAGGTAGCATGATTATCAAATTTCTAATCATGAGAGTATTTAGAATAAACTGAGACCACAGATGTTTTATGAAACAAGAAATGAGTTTACTATGATGGAATAAATTGAAAAAATATGGAGTTCTAGGGGCTGCCACCCTTGTTTGCATTGCTCACCATCCCAGCCTGTCCCCCATTAGACCTCACCGCCGCCACCCCCGTCATTATAGCTTGCTCCAAACTCAACTTCACTATCTCTTACAAAAGTGGTGTGGAATCTTTTCTGACAGGACAGCCAGATCTTTATTTCCCTCCAAGCTGGGCAGAAAGGTAACAGATGCTTGTGGCTGCCCACCCGTCAATCACCTGATGTCCTAGTAATGTCAGGTACGCTTCCTTATGATGCTGTGACTGTTGGGACTTCAAAGCGAACCACGGGACATTCAGACCTCCATGGGGTTTGATACTAGGATTGGCAGCGAGTGGCCATCTGCCCCTGTAGCTGATGGGTAATAAGTGAGATCAGGCCTTTAAATAGTCCTCTCCACGTTTCTCCTTCAAACTTCCATAGAGGTTCAAAAGATAGGGTTTGCAGATCTTGAGAAAGGTGCAGTCCTGCCACCCGTTCACCGATGGGGTGGGAGCACACCTTCAAATACCCCCCCCTCCAAGCTTCTCCTTCAAACCCTCAGTGCTTGAGAAAGTACATATATGAGAAAGGAGGGTATTCCCCCAAAAGAGTTCTGTTGAAATTTTACAAAGTGGTTTTATTTACTGCTTCTTCTTTTCCTGTTCTTTACATTTCATCAAAACTATAAATTACTGATGTTGTACGCTGAAAGAAAATCAGATGAAAATGATGCACCGGTGGAAGGCACGCGGGTGGCGCTGTGGAGAGTAGATGAGCCACTGCCCTGACCTACCAGGTTTTCCTTATGCAACCCCAACAACTAAGCTTACGCAGGTGGCGCTGTGGGTTAAACCACAGAGCCTAGGACTTGATGATCAGAAGGTCGGCGGTTCGAATCCCCGCAACGGGGTGAGCTCCCGTTGCTCTGTCCCAGCTCCTGCCAACCTAGCAGTTCTAAAGCACCTCAAAGTGCAAGTAGATAAAGGCTCCGGCGGGAGGGTAAACGGCGTTTCCGTGTGCTGCTCTGGTTCGCCAGAACCAGCTTAGTCATGCTGGCCACATGACCCGGAAGCTGTACGCCAGCTTCCTTGGCCAGTAAAGCGAGATGAGCGCCGCAACCCCAGAGTCATTCGCGACTGGACCTAACTGGCAGGGGTCCCTTTACCTTAAGTTAGCAAAAATGTATAAGACAAGTACAAATACCTGCTGGAAATGTAAAGAAGAAGAAGGTACTTTTTACCATATGTGGTAGTTGTGTAAGGTAATAAAAGCATTCTGGGAAATAATATATAACGAATTGAAAAAAAATGTTCAAAATAACTTTTGTAAAAAAAAAAAAACACACACACACACAACCAGAAGCTTTTTTATTAGGAATTGTAGGTACCGACATCCCAAAGGAGCAGGAAATACTTTTTATGTATGCGACAATAGCCATAGGGATGTTACTAGCCCAGGGATGGAAAGAAGACAAAGTCCCTACCAAAGAAGAATGGCAAACTAAGCTGATGGACTATGCCGAAATGGCAAAACTGACCAGAAAGCTCAGGAACCAAGAAGACAAAAACTTAAAGAAAGAATGAGAAAAATTCATAATTTATTTAGGAGACCACTGTAAGCAGTTGAAAACATTATCAGGATTCTAATAACACTTGTAATGTAACAAATATTATGGACAATATGGAGAGATATAAAATATAGATTATGAAATAATATGCAGTTGAAAATGTCAACAATAGGACCCATGGAGGGGAGGGTGGGAAGTCTGGAGATTCAGAGAAATCTCTATATACGGATATGTACTTGGTATTCTAATAACTCTACACAAGTAAAATCAAATAAAAATGATTTCAAAAAACAAAATAACAACAACAAATTACTGAAAGAGAGCTGGTGCCTTGGGTGCCATTAAGATATTCGATCTGCAATCCTGAGCCCTATTAGGCATCAGACTTGTGTCCAAGTAAACATTATGTTTAAAATTAGGAAGTGTGGATTAGTTAATTGACCTATTCAGAGCCTTGAGTGTGTCCCATTAGAACGTGCTTTGCACTCTGAGCCTCTTGAAAAAATAATCCTAAGGAAGGAATGAACATAAGAGTCACCATCCAGGGGTCCTGACATGACATTAACAGCTGTGTCCCAGGCAGAAACTCAACAGGTGAGTGGAGATGAGTCTGGGAAAATATTTCACTTTTTGAATTTGTTTGCTAAGAACCTTTCGTTAGGTGAAGAGGAAGACAGGAATGGCTTCTGAACTTAGTAATACAGTGGAACCTCGTGTTATGTACTGTCCTCCCTTGCGAACATTTTGGGTTACAAGCTCCGCTAACCCAGAAGTAGATGCTCCCAGTTGCAAACTTTGCCCTGCAATGTGAGCGGAAGTCGTGCAGGGGCAGCGGGAGGCACCATTAGCAAAAGCATGCCTCATGTTAAGATGGTTTCAGCTTAAGAACGGACCTCTGGAACGAATTAAGTTTGTAACCAGGGGTACGAATTAAGTTCGTAACCGGAGGTACCACTGTACTCAGGTTTAACTAAAAGGAACTGTGGCATTTGGTGATGTGGAATGCTTGAAGCTGCCATCACCTTTACTGCTGTATCTCATACATTAGTACTATATGGTACATAATAAGAATCCATTTTCCTAACACTAGATAGGCAGATGCTTTAGACCAGTTGTTCTCAATTAGCTAAGTACTGTGGACCTCCTGTCTTTCAAAAGCCAAGCCATGGACCCCCTACTTTTTTGGGGGGGGGGACGAAACCTCTATGGTAGTTTTTGTTATGTGAATGGTGCCCCAGACCCCCAGTTGGGTTATGCAGACTTCCTGGTATCCATGGACCACCAATTGGCAACCACTGCTTTAGACAGTTCATAGACAGGGTGTGATGGTAGCATTATTATGGAAACCTGAACTGAGTTAAATGTGGTCTGCACAAGTTACTGGGTTTGAAATAGCAAGTAAGGCTTCCCAGCAGATATATGATTTCAGATTATATTCCCAAAGATGGGACAGGTCAGCCATGGCATGTTCCTTCTCTCCAACACCCTTAGGTGCAACCTGAAACCTGCAGAGCACCTACAAAGCCTCATGTACTAGGCATGCCTACAGCACTTCATCTTGAAAGTGCACTGTGACCAGATGCAGATTCCATGGCTTCAACATCAGCCAATATATGTATTTTTCTCTTCTCCCCACCCACCTTGCTTTGCTTTCCCTCTGGCCTGAAGAAGAGTTGTGGAGAACTCAAAAGCTTGCACACTGCTTGGTGTCATTTTGGTTGGCCTGATTAATATGTCACTCTACTGTAGATTTTGGAAGTTCACTATTTTTGTTTACGGTGGTGGTTTGTTGAGATTTGTCCTTGTAGCATTCCTCACACTACTTGCTTAGTATTCCTCCTAGAACAGCTTGGTGGTCTACATAACATACACAGAGAGAGAGTCATTGAGGCAGTTTAAAGACTAATAGATTAATTACCGCATCAGCTTTCATGGACTAGAGTTCACCTTACCCAGTGTATGGTATCTGATGTGTCAGGATTCGGTGAGAATTTAGTAAAAAGGCAAAGCCATTGTGTACAGGACTGGATCTGCAAAAGTCTGCAGACTGCCTCCAGCCAGCAGCCAGATCTCTGTGGCTAATAGTGGTTCTGGATTACACCCTAAATCTGGGTCAGTTTAGAGCATCCAAAAAAGAGTAAGCCAGGTTCCTGTCCCGATTCTCCATTATGGGTGTGTAAATTCCATAAAATGGGTTAGGATTTTCCTAGCCCTCAGGACAAAAAAAATCCGTGGAGGAACTTGGCCGTCAAGGTTGCATTACGGAGGGCTCTTTCTAGTTCAAATGAATGTCAGGTTAAATACCACCACCACCACCCCCCGTTGCACCTTTGTCAAACAAGCATGGGGAGTATGCTAACCAAAGAAAGGTGAGTTTAACCAAAATGCAAGCAAAAAGGAAAGGAACACATGACGCAGTTAGACAAATCGCTCTGCTTCATAAACAGCGAAAGGAGGTACGAAATAAGTTTAAAAGGTGAGCGTAGAAACCAGAAACGCCGAGTCCTTCCTGACTTGGCTTGCCTTTGCCTCTCTCCAAGGTGCTGATTGACTGAGCGTTGTAAGCAAACCATTCTGTTCCCTCCTTGTGACTTTGGTTATATATTTATGACTACGAACCGCTTCAACTTTTATCCCAGCAGTTCAACCTACAGCGCAACAGAGTGTCCTTGCAACGGAGTGTACCGGAAAATGCAGCTTTTAAATGCAACCTCAAGTGTCTATACAGTAGTTGAAAGTAGCTTCTGCTGGAATATATGGGGCGGTTCTCCTATAGATCGGGCTGCAAAGAGCGAGTAGGTTACAAACAGACGCTAATGACCTTCTCATTCTAACAGCTATGTATTATTGCTTCACTGACCGTTAGTTTTGAGTTCTGAACAAATTTGCTGTAAATCCCGGGTGGAGACTCTAGACTGTAGGAGCAGGTTTATGGATTTAGGGTCCCGAAAGAAAGAAAGAAAGAAAGAAACCAGAATAACATTGCATTTTATTTTAATGTGTACTTTTTAAACCATGTAAATCCAAATAACTGGAAATTTTAACAAGAGTAGTATATGTACGTTTGTAGTAGCTACAAGCTGGGAAGAAGGGGAGCGATAAATCCAATGATATCGTCTGAAATTATTTCCTGTGCTGCCCAGTCTTATACATGTTTACTCCAAAGTAAGTCCCCCTTTAACACCCAGATAAGACTGTTTAAGAATACAACCTTCGTCTTGAGCTTTTTTCAACATAGTCCCAAAGGGCATCGCTTTCAATCGGAGAAGTATCTGATTTGGCAACTAAAGTCAGTGCCAGAGTAAACAGCAAGACAAAACTTCTGTTCCTTGTTTATCGCCCCAATCCAAAACATTGTCTCCTGCTATTTGTTGGTTGGAAGGACAGAGTATGTACTCCTTTTGCTTCTTTTTCGAAGAAATCGGTGCACATATATTTAAGAACAACCAACAATCGTGTGTTACAAGCCAAATGTCGTGGCTTAAAGGAAAAGCGACAAATTCTCTGCAGACCAGATAAGCTGCTTTCGCAGTGAAAGGAGGAGCTAACTTCAAGGGCTTACTTGAGAGTAAATTCCACGGCAATCCGTAGAAATCGTTTCTATCTAAGCATGGTTAGGATCCGTCTGTAATCAATATTTTATAAAACAGAACGGGGAAGGAACTTCATTTGCTATTATTTACTATTTATTAATGCTAAGGTATTTTTTCAAGGTTTAGCAATTGCGATGTTAAAATTTCAGGCATTAAAGAAATGTAACGTTTGAAGATGAGCAAAGGGTAGCTTCTGAAGTCTCTTTGAAAACTGATTTTAAAAAAGAAAGAACTAAGATAAAACGTTTATTCCCTTCTGTCAGAAGCCGAGGGAATTAAACCTGTTGATACGAATATCGGTAGGTCTTCAGACCAACAGGTTTAATCTCTTCCTATGCAAATGAAATATTTTATAACAACTTGCATCGGCCTAATATCCGCAAAGCGCTGACGCCCGGACGCCTAATATGCCCGGGTTTGCAAGAAATAAAGACTTGGGGAAGAGAGAAAGAAACTGCAAATTCGAAGTGGGATTTTGTTGTTGTTGCTCTCGGTACGGGAGCTCCTCGTTCCTGTCCCTGTTTCCATTTGCAAATATCAAGCTTTTGCACGACGGAATGAAATAGGAGACTCAGCTAGAAGCAGTTTCAAGAATAGGCCGCCGGACCAGCTCGGCAGCTCCACCTCTTGCTCTGCCACCGTCCCTTCGCATCTTTCTCAAATGCAATCTTTGTGCCACTCTAGATGCCTTTGTGCCAGAGAGATGTTTGTTTTGTGGGTCGCTTTTTTAGGTGACAGTGTACCACTGGGAGCATCTCCCCCAAACCGCCCCATCCCGGGTCCTCTCTAAGATCCCGGAAACTCAGGAGCCGGTTCCACGGGTCTTTCTCTTGCGCAAGCCTCGCTGAGACGAGCACTGCGCAAGAGAAGCGCGAGCCTCGCTTGCCCGCCTGAGCCTGCTTCTCCCCCGCTTGGGCTCTGAAACTGATCAGGCTCAGCTGAATCTCCAGCGAGATCTGGAAAGCGTTCCTCGCTTTTTTCTTGTCCATGGGACGGGCCATTTCGCCTCCCTTCTTGCTTGCTGTCTTGAACGAAACCGAAGCAGCAGGCGATCCAGATCCAGACCAGATTCCATCCTTGCGCTTCTTAAGGGAAAGCGCATTCGCGGGGAAGGAACTTGAAAGAAGCGAGTTAGGTTAGCCGTCCGATTCGCTCCGGCCTAGAAAGGAGTCGTCGGGCTGCTGTGGAGTATCTGTGTATCGCTCTGCTTCCTTCATACGAGGGAAGCCAGATCTGTTTGTTTGTTTTCAGCAGCAGCCAATTGCCTTGGCAAACCCTTTCCCCTTCCCCTGTCCTCTCTCTTCCCCCCTCCCGGGCTTCTTTTTCTTCCTCTCTCTCCCTCCCCCTTTCAAAGCGAGGGGGAAGAAGGAGGCGAGGGTGTTCTGAAGCGAGAGCGCGACTCGTCCTTTCCCTCCCCCGCCTGGTTTAAAGGAAACCCCGGCGAAGGTGTGAAGTGCTCGGCAGGTCTTGCACAAACACATCCCGACGCAACTGCCGCGGCGTATAAAGCGGGGAAGGGGGGCGGGCGCGACGGCTTCGGCGCGGGGAGAAGGGAAGAGGCCGGACTCGGCCCCAGACGCCTTAATGGGGCCCATCGCCTTTTCGAGGGGAGGTGTGGAATGGGCCCCGTCGCCTCTTCCCTCCTCCAGCGCTGACAGGGCTGAGGGGAGCCTTCCGCCGCCGCTGCTGAGGGAGCTTTCCGAGGCCGGCCAGCCCGGGAAGGCGAGGCCCCCCTCGTCGACGAGGGAAATGGCCGCTTAGGACGCAGACGGCCCCGCTGAGCTCTGAGGCGTCGGCTCCCTTTTCATCTCCTCCCCTCAGAAAGTTGACTTGTGGCCTTCAAAGGACGTCGCCCCAAAAAAACCAGGCCTCGCTTTTACATTTTAAGGAAAGCTTTAATCGCAGAGTTTTTAGTTAGCCCACGTCAAGTAGGGGCTGCTCTAAATACCCAGCAGCTTCTCCCCGCACCTCGCCTCATAAAGTCCGTGTAAAGTTTCATGTAAAGAATTGAGGGGGCTGGTGTGTGGGATCTTTTAAAAATTATTTTAAAAAGCACTTAAGAGTCGCAGGTGACTTGTTCCAATTAGTAGCTGTCTAATTAAATTAGTGTCACCGAGACCAGCCAATAGGTGGGCGAGGGAAGGAGAGGTTCGCCGGCGAATGGAGCCGCCTCCAAGCCCCTCCCCGGCTGCGGGAGAGGAGCGCGCGCGCGCGCCTATAAAAACGCTCCCCGGCTTGGTCAATCGCAGTCAATTGTGTGGCATTTAAAGGCGGGAAGGTCAGGTGGGTGGGGGCTGCTGCTTCTTGTTGTAAATGAGGCTACCACAGACGGCGGCCCAAGCCCTTGTTCGGTGCCTTTGAGGGGAACCCAGGACGTTGTTGTGTCGCCGGCTGAGGCGAAGTGAGCGCCTAGTTTCGCGCCTCCCGGCACAGCCGCTCTCTCGGAGTTGTGAGGGGACTTCTGGGGGCGGGTGGCGAGCGGGGCGGCTCACCTGAGGCGATGCAGCTGGGGGAGCAGCTCTTGGGCAGCCCGGCCAACCTGCCCGGCGCCCCCTTCTACCCGCTGGAGAGCGCGGGCGGCCGCGGCGGCGGCAGCTCGACGCGCCACCTCAGCTCGGGGTCTCCGCCGCGCCTGGACTTGGACAAGGGCGCGAAGAAGTTCGGCGGCGCCTCGGGGCCTCCGGCGGCCGGCCTGCTGGGCGAGGCCGAGGCGGCGGCCGACACGCCTCCCTTCGCCGCCGCCGGCCAGGTTCCCGCCAAAGCGGCCTCGGGGGCCGACGGCGGGCGCAAAGGCTCGCCTTGCCCGGCGGAGGAAGAGCCTCTGCCTCCGGCTCCGGCGCGCTACACTCTGGACGGCCTGAGCCCCGAGCGCTACTACCTGCAGTCGCCCGGCCCGCAGGGCGGCGGCGGCGAGCTGGGCGGCCCGTGCGCCCTGTTCCCTTACGCCGGGGCGGCGGGCGGCGCGCAGCCGGGCTCCATGTACCCGGCGTCGGGCGGCGCGCGCTACCCCTACGGCTCGGTCCTGTCTCCGCCGGGGGGCTTTCCCAGCGCGGCAGGCAGGACGCCCTTCGCGGCGGCGGCCGGCGCCTACCAGTACGGCCAGGGGGCGCCTCCGGGCAGCCTCTACAGCCCCTACCCGGCGGCGGCGGCCGGCTCGTGCGGCGGGCTGGGCGCGCTGGCGATGCCCGGCGGGGCGGGCGCGCTCCGAGCCCAAGTCTTCCTGTGCAACCGGCCGCTCTGGCTCAAGTTCCACCGGCACCAGACCGAGATGATCATCACCAAGCAGGGCAGGTAACGCCGCTGCTTGTCTCTTTCCTGGCGGGTCGGGGGGGGACGGGACATGGGACGGGCGGCTTGCTTTTGGGGCAGATCGGATTTGCGAGGAAATGGCGCGGAGTTAATCCGTCTGGGAGGAACCGATTTGGGAGAGCACATCGAGGAGCTTTCGGCGCGGGATCTCATCAAATTAAGAACTGGGAAAAGTCGGTTTAGTCTTAAGGGATCCGGGGCGGAATTGGCTTGCATTTGGTCTCTGCATTTGCGTGCCTGTCATCAGGTGTGTCCCAGGTTTCCCCGGATTGTCAACAGTTGTTTTCTCCCCCGCCTCAAAGTTTTCCCTGTGCACATTTACCCGAGAGTAATAGCCATTGGACACAGGGGGGCTTAAATAAGAAACTAACATGCTCAGGTTTGCGCTCTGAAACTCATTTTTTTCCAGTTCATGTACTTAAAAGCATACGCTAATTTGGGGGGGGGGGCGGAGCAGGAATTGGCTTTAAAAGAAATAAAAAAACCGATTTTATTTTATTTTATTTTATTTTATTTTAAAGAAGAAATTTCTTAAATCGAGCTGTGTAGTGCCGGTATTTTTAAGCATCAGAAAACCGGACTTGCTTTTGCTTGGAAATAAAATCCGATCGTAATAAGGTTCTTTTTCGTTAGTTTACAATCGGGACGTTAAACTGGGGGAGGAAGGCAACGCCCTGGATTTATGGCACTAGCGAGGCTAATCAAATTTCAGGATTTGAGGGATTGGGGGTACCGGAGTGCAATTACAATAAATGACTGATCGAAACCTTCCCCACCGAAATCACTCTTGTGCTTGATTCGAAGTAGGACAGACATACCTGTAGGGTTTCTTTCTATCTCTCCCCACCCCCCCAATTTAAATATATTTGGTTTCTTGTGTTCCCTAAACCGGCACTATCAGTCCCTCCATCATAAATGTTTATTGAGATAATAGAATTGGGGACGGGATGGGAAACAGAATGTGCCGTTAGTTTCTGTCCGAAGAGCCTGGGAATTCTGTGCGTGTGATATATAAATTATAACCTAAGGCAAGCGAGGGTTTGATACTATCCCAGCCTTCGGATCTGGGTCTATTTGGGATGGGATTGGTGGTGTCCCTCTTTCTTCGAGGTGCTGCATTTGAAAGGCTGCCCTCTCGGATCTCTCCTTCCGAGGCCGTCGCTCTGGATGGTCGCAGAAGAGCGAGACTTGGAGCCAAAGCCTCTCGTGGCGGCTCTCTCTAAATATAAACCCCGCGAGGGGAGCCGCCATCTGCCTCCCGCTCTCGGTCCAGGCGCTAGCCGAGGCTGGAGCGCGCTGCCAAAGAGCATCGGCGGGGGCTCCTGGCTCAGGGATGCAGGCGGCCTCGATTCCCTTTCTCTAAATGCGCGCCTTCCTCCCCTTCCTTTCTCTTTCCAATACCAGGCGGATGTTCCCCTTCCTGAGCTTCAACATCACCGGCCTCAACCCCACCGCCCACTACAACGTCTTCGTGGAAGTGATCTTGGCGGATCCCAACCACTGGCGCTTCCAAGGGGGAAAGTGGGTGACGTGTGGCAAAGCCGATAACAACATGCAAGGTAAACGGTTGGGGAACGGCAGGCAGGGAGACTTTCCCCCCCTCTTGCCTTCAGCTTCCTTCCATGCCTTCATTGCTTCATCCAGAATCCAGATGCAAAGCTCTTTATAGACAAGGAAGACAAGGAAATTAATTGCCTTGTCATACAGCCTTTTTAAATGTGACTTCTGAGTCTAAAGGAGATGAATTCTCTCCGGAAAGTGACTTTGTGCTTTTTAAAAAAGGGGGTTTGGAAGACTCCTTTACTCCAGCTTGCTAGGAAATTAAAGGAAGGCTCAGCATTTTTCCTTCTTTCCCTTTCATGCTCATGGTTTTATTACAGACTCTGCAGACTCTCTGCCACTGAAAGTCAATGGCTGCAACTCGGCATCCTATTAGATGTGCATTCTTGTGTGCAAGTATTTCCTTTGTCGCGGCACACAAGAGAGAGTGCGTTTCATCTTGGTGTTATGTCTGATTTTGGGAAATGTCTAATTCACACGAGTACACGTAGGAGAGATGAAATGCACCTTTCCCTGACTCTCGTCTTCTTTCCATCTTACAGGTAACAAGGTTTATGTTCACCCTGAATCTCCCAACACTGGAGCCCACTGGATGCGACAAGAGATCTCGTTTGGAAAACTAAAACTAACTAATAACAAAGGGGCCAATAATAATAATACTCAGGTAAAACAACACACTTAAATTTGGTTTGCTTAGTTGATCTGTAGTTCCTGGAACCTGAAGGAAGATGCAGTAGGTTTTTGAAACAGGTCTCCAGTAAATTCTGAATTTGCTGGAGTCATCTCGACAGTACAACTCGTCCCTTTTTTAAAGTTATAAATTGGCATGTGGACATGGGAACTAGTGCCGTATTAAAGGCTTGCAAAATTTGAAAGTCTCCTTCCTTATGTCAGGTGGATTTTTAAAAAAGTATTGTGCGCTAACTCAGTGTTCATCTTTTCCAGATGATAGTACTTCAATCTCTGCATAAATATCAGCCTCGTCTCCACATTGTGGAAGTGACAGAAGATGGTGTTGAGGACATGAATGACTCCTCTAAGACACAGACATTTAACTTCCCTGAAACGCAATTCATTGCTGTGACTGCATATCAGAACACTGATGTAAGGATAAAATATGCTTGGTATGCTAAATAGCTTTTATCTGGGGCGCGCTATGATACCCTTCATAAATTAAGTGGTAAAATAGGAATACAAAAAAGAGAGTGATAAATGGAGCTTTAAATACTTTTGTTAACTGGAAGCAAGGGGTGGTATTCAACTAAGTTTTACTCCAAGTAAACCCATTGAAATTAATGGACCTAGTTTAGTTGTGTTCATTTCAGTGGGTATACTCAGAGTAAAACATAGTTGAATACCACTCAAGCAGCTCTACATCTGTCTGTTTATAGATATAGTTGTTAACTTGATTTCCTAAAGAAATACACAAAAGTTTTCTAAATAAGTACCTCTCCTTTTTGCATGTACAAAGGAAAGTATCGTCGTCTTTTTACAGATTTTGAGGTATCTAAGTAGACACCACTATTTTGTCTTTACTTTTCAGATCACACAGCTTAAAATTGACCATAATCCTTTTGCAAAAGGCTTTCGGGACAACTATGATTCGTAAGTAGTATTCTCATCTCTATGTGGTACAAATAATTCTATTCTATAAAAGTGCAGATTTTTAAAAGTATATTAATTTAAGAGCTTTTGTATTGGTAGCTAGCAACAATCTTCAGAGTGTCTTATTGAGAGCGATGGAACTTTCTTCTAAGCAAAAATAGTCTTCCATCTAGGTGAAAATGAATGTTAGATTGCAAATAATTTCACCTCTTCACTACCTAAATTGCAGCAGAGGCAGCTGACTGGGTTTGCAGAAAGTAAAAGTAGCACAAAATTATAAGGTCTAAATTTGCACATACACCACTGCAAATCAATAAATAAATAAATATTCATTTGTGTTTTTTTAATGTTCCTCACTTAACTAAACTTTTTATATTGTGTTTCAAAGTGAACTTAACTGGGAGAATTAGCAGAAAGTATACATTAAAATGGACTTTAATATTTGTTGACTTTAATCTTGACTATATAATAAATGGCCAGTCCAGCATGATCTCCTTGGGGCTGAGCCATCCCTCCTTGCATGCTAATGCCAACATCCTAAATGGTAAAGAACAATATCTTAGGCGTTTTTCTCTTGTGTTTGTAGCATGTACACAGCTTCAGAAAATGACAGATTAACTCCATCTCCCACGGATTCTCCTAGATCCCACCAGATTGTCCCAGGAGCCCGGTACAGCGTGCAACCCTTCTTCCAGGAACAATTTGTCAACAACCTGCCACCGACTAGATTTTATAACGGGGAAAGAACTGTGCCTCAGACAAACGGCCTCCTCTCGCCTCAGCAGAACGAAGAGGTGGCCAATCCTCCGCAGAGATGGTTTGTCACTCCAGTCCAGCAGTCTGGGGCCAACAAACTGGACATGAACTCTTACGAAACAGACTACTCTCCTAGTACCTTACTTCCTTATGGGATCAAGTCCCTCCCCCTGCAGACATCCCATGCCTTGGGCTATTACCCTGACCCTACGTTCTCCTCCATGGCTGGATGGGGGAGCAGAGGCTCTTACCAGAGGAAAATGTCTGCTGGCTTACCTTGGGCCTCCAGGACAAGCCCCCCAGGTTTCTCCGAAGACCTGCTTTCTAAGGAGAAAGTGAAAGAAGAAATGGGGTCGTCCTGGATAGAGACGCCGCCATCCATAAAATCTCTAGATTCAAACGATTCTGGAGTCTACACTGGCGCTTGCAAAAGGCGGCGACTCTCCCCAAGCACGTCCAGCAACGAAAACTCCCCCACGATGAAGTGTGAGGACATTAATGCCGAGGACTATGGCAAAGACACTTCCAAAGGCATGGGCTACTATGCTTTCTATACCAGTTCTTAAGCCCTAGTCTCTGTGTTAGAACTTGACTTGGCTATAATCTTTCAGTGGTGTTGCGGAGGTCTTTTGCACAAATGTTGCCAAAGGAACTCTTTACCTTCCCACCTTTTTGAAAAAATGTTCTTGTGCAATTCCATAGAAGGTGCCAAAGCTTTTTGACTGACTTCTGCAGGTAAAAAAAGGGAAGAAACTGGGTAGCACTCCAAAATGACTTGGCCTCTTTACCCCCCACCCCCTCCTGCTCCCCACCCCCAGCTAAGGAGACAGCGAGGGAGAATCTCTAAGCATCATTCTGATTTTAAGTGTGGCTTTCAGAAAGGGCCAGGAAAGGAGGGGGTAATAAAGCAAAGGTTGTACAATCTGGCCAGTGCGTAAGTGCTGTGCACTAACAAACAGTTTGAGGGAAGAGTTAGGTGCTTATTGAACAAATTACTACCCTATTGGATCTATTGTAGCTGAATTGTGGAAATATTCAAAGTGGAGGCTTTATCAATAGAATATTTCTTCATGATGTATGCAAAAACCAAACTTTTGGCTCAATGACTAAGCCTTGCTTTTTTCTGGGGAGATTTTAAATGACTTGGCAGAAAGTTATGGCAGTGAAGGAATCCTACAAAGGTAGCAAAAACCCAGTATTAAATGTACAGCTCTGTGTTGTCTAGATATATTGTGGACTATGACAAAACATTCTGTGTAGTTCTAGTCATGGCAGTGCAGTTGAGTGTCTGAAGCTGGTGCGTGTTGGGAGTTCTTTATTTAAAACAACTTCAAAGTGGATTCTGATGCTGAGAGTACATCAAAATATATATTTATTGGTAGGTGGTGAATGTATTTTTCAGCCGTTCTGAACTGAGTGTTGTAACTCCTCTTGCTCAATCTATAAATATTATGAGACAATGCCAAGGTGGCAAAAGACTTTAAAACAAAGCATTAGTTTTATTGCAGGGGTGGGGCGGCGGGGGGGGGGGTGAAGCTGAGACTTTTGTCTGTATATAATGATTTTTAATAAATGTGTTGCAATGATAGGTGCTGAATTCTGCAAAGGAGAATTGAGAGTCGGTGTGCCCTCTATCCCTTGTTAGTAATAAGTTTGCAGCAGGGTCTTAGAAGCAAATTTAAAATAATAATAATTAAATGTAAAAACGTGGAAGTCTAAAGCTACTTAAAAGGCCTCCTGTGCTCCATCCCAAAGTGGGAAATTAGTCCACTGAGGGACCCAAAGCAAAATGCAGGAATCCAGATCTTCAGTGGCTTGGTACATGAGTGATGGCCTTCAATAATGGGGAAGGGGCTCTTTCAAAGTGGGGGGGGGGGGGGCCAAGAGCCCAGCTCCTCTTCCTAGCAGCTGCAGGGCTAAGCTGAAAGAGCTGCCCACTTTCTCCTGCTCCAGACCCACCAGTGCTGGGGAGTTTGGCAAGCTTCAACTTTACCTACCCAGATACTGTGCGGGTGGGTCTGTTGGCCAGTCCTGCAAGGTGGATATTCGCTGAATCTGGTTGCCTCTCCCTAGCATCACTCAAAAAGAAAGACGTCTAGACTGGGATGGGAGCAAGGAAGAACAGGGTCTAAAACTCCTGTTGCGCGTCAGATTAGCAATCTAGTCCTATGCAGGCTAGCGCGTCTCTGTGGGCATTTGGTCTTCTGTCGGCTGAGCCCTTTCTTTTTTCGCGTGCTTTAAATTCATTATGAATGTTTTACTTGAACTTTGCGCTCCAGGTCGACGCGCCATGAACTGGGAAGCGAGGCGTATTTTTGCCTTGGCCGTCCGGGAGCCGGTTGACAAGAAGCCTTCTGCACCTTCTCTTCCCCGAAAATACAGAGAGAGCTCCCTCTCCTCCAGCCGCGCGAAAGTGATCACGAACCGGGGCTTGGCGCTCAGCGGTGCCAAAACAATCCCGTCTGCCGGGGAGTTTCCCCGCTAGGAAAGTGAAGCAATCGAGGGAGGAGGGAGCCGCTCAGATCCCTTTTTCTTGAGCTTTTGTTCCCATGTAAATCAAAGCGGCAGCTCTCCACCTTGCCTAGAGAGGGGCTGGTGCAACGGAAGCCCATCCTCGCGCGTTATGTATCCTCTCTCCTCTTGGAAACCCTGATGGAAACTCGCTGCTCCTAGTTTTAAAAACTGGGCTGTGCTCCTCGCATCTACCGCGGGCAACTGGGCGGGGCCTCCCTTTTAATTTTCCCAATAACGCGGACGTTTAAATAACAAAAACTTTTGAAAGAGCCCGGCTTTAAAATGAAACAAATCTAAGCGCGACCTGATCCACAGCGCTCTCGCTACGGAGCGCATTGCTTTAAAAGGGGACTTTAGACGGCCCCGGTGAAATGTACATCCTTGGATCAGAGAACTAGCCGGTCTTCTTGTCCCTATGGCGGGAATGCGTAAGGCAAAGCTTCCCAACGCGGTGTTCATCAAGTGTATTGCGATTGCTAGATCATCTGATTTCCCCCCCCCCCCTTGCAAACGGAATCATGCAAGGTCGCCGGAACAGAATATGCAGGCAAAGAGCTGATAAAAGCTCCAGTCCTATTTGCCTGTCTCCTTCGATAGAAGCAAGCTAGGGAATCATTACAAAGCTGACGTCGGTGGGGCGAGATTTTACTTGTGCTGTGCGGAGCTTTGAGCCTTACAAACCTTAGCAACCTATCCTTTTTCATGGGCGGCAAACGGGAATGTGACCATTATGGACTGGGATTCCTTGGCCAAGGCATCGAGAAGCTGCGTCGGGTCGCTGCGCTCCGATTATAGGCAGCTTTTTGAGCCCACAGAGTTCTTATCCTTTGCCCATCTCCCTCCGCATGAAGAGTTCTGTGCGTGCCAAAGTATTGCCATTTTCCACCAAGCTACCCAGCGCCCCCATCATTTCCCAAGATCGTGGTTCTGCCTTTCTGCCAAACCATTTTCCCCCTGCCTGCCCCTCCTCTCTCCCTCTTCCCAAGATCTCTTTCCCTCGTTTTCCGTTGTTCTGTAACTCCCTCCTTCCCTTTCCGCCGCAGTGTTTTCGCGCAGCAGCCTGTATATTTTTGCACTGCACAGTTAACAAAATAAAAAAAAGGTGGTGGTTGGGGGTGGGGTTAGAGAAGGTAGAGGGGGAGAGAGAGAAGGAAAAAAACAACTTGCGAAAAGTCCTCACACTGTTTAATGGAAACATAAGTGCCTGGCTGGCCCCAATTAACACCTTGTGATAAGGCATTCCTAAAATGGGGGTGCCAGACACCAAATTGCGAATAAATGTATCTAATTAATCCGCCAAGGATGACACTGACAAACAAGCCTATATTTAAACCGAGATCGCAGGGCCTGGAGGATCGCGCCTTATTTGTTTACAATAACCGCGGAGGAAAGTTAAGAGAGCCCCGGCGGCTTTCCGCGAAGGTGAGGCGGGCAGAGGGTTGCAGGAGCCTCGGCGCATCTTGCAGGCTGCGCCTGGGCAGCGGGGCGCACCGATCGAGCGACAGACGCCTCGAGGGGGCGGACGGGCCTGGCCTCCCGCCGTTTCCAGGCTGCAACCTCCACTGCAGAGCTGCGCTCCTTATTGACTTTTGCATTGCACCACCACCGAACTTGGTGCATCAAGCATGGCGTAAGGGGGTTTTCTGGGGCGGGCGGGCGGGCGGGTGGCAGTACTGTTCCCTGCCCCGAGGGCGCGTACATTAAGCTGAACGGTGCAGCGGGAGCCGTGCTCATTGGTTACAGCCAAAGGGAAGACCCACCTCCAATGCATTGTGTTTTCCTCCTTAGTTGCGCTCTAAAGATTTTTGTGTATTTTGTGTGTGTGGAGACCATGAAATGAGGCAGTATATAATAACTGGGTAAATACGCAGCCTAGACCCATTGAAAGCAATGGACTTAAGGCACGGCAGTCCTTTGATGCCGATCGACCCGGGACGGCCACCCAGCAAACCCGCGGGATCGGTATTGTGGGGAAGCGCAAAGTAGGCGCAAACGCACTCCTACCTGCCTGTTTACTTGGAGCAAGCCTCGCTAAAGTCCGCGCCTAAACTCCCCAGGAAGGCTGAGGACGAAAGTGATCAGCCGATGTTTTCCGATGATGTTTTCTTCAACCTATTGAGAGCGCTGTCCTAGTCGTGACTGCTCGGATGGAATGGAAGTCCTTTCGAGCTCAATGGGGCTTCCTCCTCCCAGGTCTGAATTAGTTTTTGTTTCTTTTGTTAGTTGCCCGATAACACCGGCTCGCTGGGCGCTGTGCAAATGAAACGTTTGGCTTTTTCGTTGAATTACTGGTTCTAATCTAAACAGTGCACGATCAAAGGCAAGAGGAAAGTGAATGCAATGCTTGATAGAGAAAAGGTGCAAGAGCGATTATGTATGGCCTGACTCGCACGCAAATGCGCCCACGCACATACACAGCCTTTCTGGTGATTATTATTTTTAATCGTCCTTTCGGTGCTACCTACAGACGCACCCGGATTTTGGAGAGCGCGCAGGGCGCGCGAGTTGATTCTCAGGCGCGCGTCTCTATCAAGCGAGAGGGAAACGAGACCCCGCCATTGGGGCGTCCAGAAACTGGACGTCTCCGGGGTCCCCGTCGGAAATCGTTCTTTACAGGCTGTATACGCACCATACATTTAAAGCGTTAATTGAGGCCAGCCAAGCACACGAGTCCCCCGTCAAAAAAATAATAATAAATGCTGGGAAGCATAGTACGTTAAGCGTGCTGGGAATTGTAGTTCGGTGAGGGGGTAAACTACAGTTCCCTGTATTCTTTGAGGTGAGAAGCCGTACGCTTTAAACGTGCCAACAGAAAACAAGCGACAAGAAGATGGGCGCACCCTCCCTCTCCAAACCGTCCCGGTTTCCAGTTGCAAGGGATGGAGAAAACCACGCGCTTTTTTTAATCGTGTCAAGTCAAAGAGAACCACTTAATCCCATCTTAAACCCATTTGCGGGAAAGCCACTGACCCGGCCCCCTCCCCGCCTGGTGCCCAGTCCCAGAATTTCCCCCGAGGAGCACGTCTACGGACGTGCGCTTGCCTGCGCCCCTTTCCGCGCAGGATCCGCTGCCTTGTACAGGGGCCGGCCAGGCGTCAGTTTGCGAAGGGAGCAGCGGATCTCGGCTCGTCTGGGCCCTGGGGAAGCTTTTTAAAATTTAATCTTTTATTTTGTTTTTGTGTAGGTTAGAAGCCGCCCAGAGTGGCTGGAACAACCCCATCAGAAGGCGGGTACAAATAATAAAATTCTTTTTCTTCTTTGGCGATCACTCGTAGCCGAGTAAGACTGTCTTCCATAAACACGGTTTTAACAATGAGTCCGTAAGTGACTGTGGAGGCCAATTCTGGATCCACACGTCCTTCCACAGTGGGGACATTGGTTTCCGGGCGGGAGTTGATCACGGTGAGGGTTTGCCAAGCGTGCCTTCCTCATAGCGCGTTTCTCCCTTGCGTCCTTAGTTTGTGTCTTCAAAGTCCATGACACCTTTGGTAAAGGCTGTTCTCCAATTGGAGCGCTCGCAGGCCAGTGTTTCCCAGCTGTTGGTGTTTATACTACTTTTTTATTTTAGATTTGCCTTGAGGGAGTCTTTAAACCTCTTTTGTTGACCACCAGCATTACGCTTTCCATTTATTATTATTAACTGGATGTCCGCAGGGGAGGCGGCTAAGAGGGATCCCCCTTTTCAGGCCAGTCGGCCCTTGGTGGAATCAGCCTTTTGGGAAGCTTCCTTTCAGAGGCGATTGCTCCGCCCCTCCCTCCTCCTCCTCCGATCTCTTTCTCCCCAAGCGCGTTTAAAGTAGAACTTCCGGCCCTGGGAAACGTGCCCTTTGGGACTCCTGCGACTTGGTGCGAAAAGTCACGAGCGCATCGTTGGTCTCCCAGGCCGAGGCGCCCACGCTGCCGCCCGAGGCAGGCCGCCGCTCCCTGCCTCCCTCTCACCTTCCTTCGCAAACCGGGCGCGCCCTGGAGCGCCATCGAGCACCTGCTCCCGAGTAGACCGCGCACAATAAGCCTTTTCCACGGCAGCAGGAATGGCTGCTTGCCTGGAAAGGCAGGGCCGGCGCACCAGGGAATTCTGGCCGGTCTAGTTCCAGGTTTGTCTATCTGACTGGTTCATCCTTCTGTTCTCTCTAAAAGGTGGCTGGCTAGTTTTTTTACCCCTTAAGTTTTCAGCTTCTTTGATCAGACAAAAAGGTTTGTTCTCCCCCAAACCTTTAAAATGTCCCACCCCACTGAAACCAGAGGGACCGCCAAAGGGTCCATACCTGACCTGGAGATGCTGCGTTCCTTAAACTTGGGTCTCCAGCTGTTTTTGGGCTACAGTTCCCATCATTATCCCTAGCTAGCAGGACCAGTGGTCAGGGATGATGGGAGCTGTAGTCCAACAACAGCTGGAGACCCCAGGTTTGCGGGGTTTCTCTCTGAGACCTGCAGGTATATAAATAAAACCAATAAAAAAAAAATAAGCAGTATATAAAAGGTAAAGGGACCCCTGACCTTTAGGTCCAGTCGTGACCGACTCTGGGGTTGCGGCGCTCATCTCCCTTTATTGGCCGAGGGAGCCGGCGTACAGCTTCCGGGTCACGTGGCCAGCATGACAAAGCTGCTTCTGGCGAACCAGAGCAGCACACGGAAACGCCGTTTACCTTCCCGCCAGAGCAGTACCTATTTATCTACTTGCACTGGCATGCTTTCGAACTGCTAGGTTGCCAGGAGCTGGGATCAAGCAACAGGAGCTCACCCCATCGCAGGGATTTGAACTGCCGACCTTCTGATCAGAGTCCTAGGCTCTGTGGTTTAACCCACAGTGCCACTCACGTCCCAAGTGGTATATAAATGTGGTTAAATAATAAATACTTAAACACTCCACTGCCCAATATATCTCAGGGTGATTCAACCAGGAGTATTAAAATAAAACATCCTACTCTTCCATTTATTCCTCCCTGCCCTCTTTTCATATTTAATTTTGAGGCACCAGAGCAGAGTTGTTTCCCCCCCCCAAAAAAATTCATCTTTTTAATGCTGTGGGGATGAAACTCACATTCCTGTACATTTGGGAGGATGAAACTCACATTCGCATCCCATTAAACTCTTGTGGGCCCAAGTAAACCTGCATATGACTCAATTGCAGGCACTTTTAGCAAGCAGTAAACCCACTGCACTCAAATAAACAGAGGCTGCAGTCCTAGACCCCCAGCCTTTGCCAATCTGGTGGCCTCCAGATGTCACTAGATTGTTAGTCTTGTCAGTCCCAGCCAGCAAAGGGTGGAGAGTTATAATCCAACAACATCTGGGGGTCCTGGGCTTGCAAAGCCTGCTAAACACATTATCTAGGACTTAATCGGGATTTCTTCTAAGTAGATACCAATACTGGATTGGGCTGTTTCTTTTCAGTAAGTATAAGGCAGCATCCTGCGTTTTACTGAAACGTCAAACTTTTGGTCCATCTAGCCTAGTGTTGTCTACACTGACTGGCAGCAGCTCTTCAGGGTTCAATGCAGGGAATCTCCCGCAGTCCTAAATGGAGAGGGACATCCTTCATGCAAAGCAGATGCTCTATCACTGAGCTTAATAATAATAATAATAATTTTTTATTTATATGCCGCCCTCTCCAGCCGGGCTCAGGGCGGCTAAAATAATACAACATTCTAAAATCATTTCATTATAAAATTAATTCAAATCAAATTAATGGCAACCATTGGGCTAGAGTTCTGTGAGGATTGCCAAAGGAGGAAGTCAGGCTGTGCCCTGGCCAAAGGCCTGGTGGAACAGCTCTGTCTTGCAGGCCCTGCGGAAAGATGTCAAGTCCCGCAGGGCCCTAGTCTCTTGTGACAGAGCGTTCCACCAGATCGGAGCCGCAGGTGAAAAAGCCCTGGCTCTGGTTGAGGCCAGCCTAACCTCTCTGTGGCCTGGGACCTCCAATATGTTTTTGTTTGAAGACCGTAAGTTCCTCTGTGGGACATACCAGGAGAGGCGGTCCCATAGAGTTAGGCTTGGGCCGCAGTCCTATACACACTTAGCTGTGTAGACATATACAGTATACGATTAGGCCTGAAGGAGTGCCAGCCAGAGGCTAAAAATGAAGTACTGTACAATTACTTGTACTTCCAGACAGGGGCTTAATATCCCAAATGGGTCGTTAGCGACAGTTTCCATGTAAATCCAGGTTAAATGGGTGGCAGGGGAGGGGTATGAACTGGTACCCTCATACCCATAACTGCAAAAAGAGTCAGAGCAACTTTCAGTAATGAGGAGCATGGATCCTGCAATAAACACCTATCTGGAAATGAAAAATGGGGGGAGGGCAATAATCTATATGTTTCCTTAAATGTAAGACATGCCGAGTTCTATAGAATTCATTCCCAGGTAAGGAGATACAAAGCACTGCAGTTAGTTTTCCCTGAGAGCAAGAAGTTTCTATATTTGCATGGAAACAAATATGCAAATATTTAAGTGAAGAATGGGAATCTCCACAAAGGTGGGTGGGGGGGATGTCTGAACATCAGGAGGGGGAGGTGTGCTGTAAATCAATCCTCTGGGCAGGCACTCAGAGGTAAATCCCTTCACGTTCATTGGGGCTTCCTCCCGGTAAGTGGGCACAGCCTGTTATTTTACAGTACTTGGAGGAAGGGAAGTGGGTGGCACTGTGGGCTAAACCACTGAGCCTCTTGGGCTTGCTGATCAGAAGGTTGGCAGTTTGAACAGGGCCATCTTAAGTATATCCGGCGCCGTGGTGCAAAGATACCTCCAGCGCCCCCACCCCCATTTCCCAGAGTTGCCCACCTTTTTTTGGCAAGCTTTGTGGGGCTGGAGGAGGCAGTCAGTGGCTCCTCTGGTGGGGAAGAGGCAGAGGCTCTGGACACGGCACTGCTTCAGCGAGGTGAGGGAGGGTGGCGAGTTGATGCTGGGAGGCGCCACGCCCAGCCTCCACCTCTTCCTTGGCACCCTCCAGAACTTGGCACTCTGGCACCCCACGCCACTTGCCTCTATGGGTAAGACGCCCCTGGGTTCAAATCCCCACAATGGGGTGAGCTCCCGTTGCTCTGTCCCAGCTCCTGCCAACCTAGTAGTTCGAAAGCACCTCAAAGTGCAAGTAGATAAATAGGTACCGCTGCAGCGGGAAGGTAAACAGTGTTTCTTTCTCTGCACTCTGGTTTGCATCATGGCGTTCTGTTGCACCAGAAGCAGTTTAGTCATGCTGGCCACAGGACCTGGAAAGCTGTCTGAGGACAGACACCAGCTCCCAAGGCCTGAAAGCAAGATGAGCACCACAACCCTATAGTTGCCTTTTACTGGACTTAACTGTCCAGGGCTCCTTTACCTTTTTACCTTTACTTGGAGGAGGAACAGACTGGTTTTGGCAGAAGCTCTCTGGCCACAAATGCCACAATAAATAGCACCATCTAGTGCACATCACCTTGGAAGTGAGTACAGTTGTGTTCAATGGGACTTGCTCCCAGAATTATTTCTTTTCGCAGAATTACAGCCTCAGTGCAATCCTATGCATGTGTACTCAGCCAGATATAAGTCCGAATCTAGCCCAATGGAAAGAGGGACGCGGGTGGCGCTGTGGGTTAAAGCCTCAGCGCCTAGGGCCTGCCGATCAAAAGGTCGGCGGTTCGAATCCCCGCGGCGGGGTGCGCTCCTGTTGCTCGGTCCCAGCGCCTGCCAACCTAGCAGTTCGAAAGCACCCCCGGGTGCAAGTAGATAAATAGGGACCGCTTACTAGCGGGAAGGTAAACGGCGTTTCCGTGTGCGGCTCTGGCTCGCCAGAGCAGCGATGTCACGCTGGCCACGTGACCCGGAAGTGTCTCCGGACAGCGCTGGCCCCCGGCCTATAGAGTGAGATGGGCGCACCAACCCCAGAGTCTGTCAAGACTGGCCCGTACGGGCAGGGGTACCTTTACCTTTACCTTTAGCCCAATGGAAGAGAATCACTCACTAGTTCCTAGTTAGTTTTTAAGGTGAACTTGTTGCCCTTCCATTAACCCCAGCCAACATCATCAATGCTCAGAGATGATTGGGCATTGCATTCACACAGGTGTAGTGGCCTGGGGTTGGGGGGGGGTCAAAGATACACTACTATTTCTGCAGCAGGGTCTTTGTCTCCAGCATCCTAGAGGCCTCCAATTGGGATGAAGGAGGAGCCTTTTAGCCAAGGTCTTCATATCCTTCCTGCCGATTGGAGTCCATTGGAGTGAAAGGAGATGAGTCAGCCATTGGCTTCTGGGGAAACTGTGGAGAAAGTGTGCAGGAAAGAACCCTGAGGAATGTGTGCCCCCCCATGCTTCAATGCATACAAATGATGTCATGTGGGCACTGAGAAAAACTTGCATGCATGAGAAATTCCTGTCCAAGGATAATCACCAATTTGGAAACACCCTGATTCTAATGACCGCAAGGAGCTTAGAGTGTGTCTGGGAAGAGCTCTGTGTCCAGAGACCTTTCCCTAGTAGAAGGAAGCAATGGTAGAACACAGTCATTTGTTTATTTCATACATTTTATGCATTGCTTGATTGAAAAACAAACAAACAAAAAGCACCTCAAATGGGTCAAGGGCCAAATGGCATTGCCAGGATTGGAGCAGATCTTATTTCCTCCGCCTTTTTGTGTGTGGAAGAAAGCAGAAATGCTGCTCCAGAGTTTTTCTTTTAAGATACAGTATGAAAGCTCAGGTAACTGGGCATCGGAGCTTCCCAGAACCTCAAAGAAAACAAATGTGACGCCATCTAGTGCCCAAGACCACACATAGCAAGCACAGCTTTCTGCTACAATGGCTTCTGTCAACCCTGATGTATTATGTTTTACCTCCACTGCTGGAGGGCGTGTGCTTCTGAATGCCAGTCACTGGGAACAGCAAGAGGGGAGAGTGTGCCTAAACTCAGGTCCTGCTTGCAGATTTCCCATAAGCAACTGGTTGGCCACTGTGAGAACAGGATGCTGGAGAGTAGATGAGACACTGACCTGACCCACCAAGTTTTCCTTATGCAACCCCACCAACTAAGCTTACGCAGGTGGCACTGTGGTCTAAACCACAGAGCCTAGGGCTTGCCGATCAGAAGGTCGGCAGTTCGAATCCCCACGACGAGGTAAGCTCCCGTTGCTCAGTCCCAGCTTCTGCCAACCTAGCAGCTCAAAAGCACGTAAAAGTGCAAGTAGATAAATAGGTACCGCTCCGGCGGGAAGGTAAACGGTGTTTCCGTGCGCTGCTCTGGTTTTGCCAGGAGCAGCTTAGTCGTGCTGGCCACATGGCCCAGAAAAACTGTCTGCGGATAAATGTTGGCTCCCTCGGCCTGTAAAGCGAGATGAGCGCCGCAACCCCAGAGTTGTTTGCGACTGGACTTAACTGTCAGGGGTCCTTTACCTTTACCTTTACTCCTCCTAACAATATTGTTTCCCCACCCCTAGGTAGTAAGAAGGCTGCGAAGGCAGATGGTTTCATAAGTTTGAGCAACTTCACCGTTCCTTATCCATCAAATTAAAATTACAGAAGTTTATGACACATTGGTGGGGGAAATACGCCAGTGTGATGTTGTGATTAGAGTGTTGGACTAGGACCAAGAGACCTGGATTTAACCCCACTCGCCCATGAAGTTACCTGGGTGACCTTAGACTATTCCCTGCCTCTCAACCCAACTTACTTTGCAGGGTTCTTATGGGGATTAAATGAAGAGGGAGGGAGAACCACGTATGCTACCGTTGAGCTCCTTCAAAGAAAAGGTGGGATATAAATGAAATAAATAGATAGCCACACGATAGGTTAGAAGCAATAATAAACTAGTAGTGTAATGTACACACAGCTGAAAGGTAAAAGTGGGTGTATCAAACAAGCAGGATCTTTGCTCAGCGGATACCATTAACACATTGCTATTTGCTGCGTATTTTCTTCTATCACTTGCAGTCACAAGAAAATACAGTATAATGGTAAAAAAAAAAAGGGTAAAGGACCCCTGGATGGTTAAGTCCAGTCAAAGGAGACTATGGGGTTGCGGTGCTCATCTCGCTTTTAGGCCAAGGGAGCCGGTGTTTGTCCACAGACAGCTTTCTGGGTCATGAGACCAGCATGACTAAACTGCTTCTGGCACAACGGGACACTGTGATGGAAACCAGAGTGCACAAAAATGCTATTCACCTTCCCGCCACAGTGGTACCTATTTATCCACTTGCACTGGTATGCTTTCAAACTGCTAGCCTGCCAGGAGTTGGGACAGAGCAACAGGAGTTCACTCCGTCATGGGGATTTGAACTGCCAACCTTCCGATTGGCAAGCCCAATAGGCTCAGTGGTATAGACCACAGCGCCACCCACTCCCTAACACAGTATAATGACTATGAGACTAACACCCATACAGCTTTCTCTCTGTATGCCCAAGGTTTAACCTTACACCTCATTCAGATGAAGCAATTCTCAAAATACCTAGATGTGAGTAAGCATGCCTCTCTCGTTCCAATTTTGGGCATGTGTGAAAGGCTATGGTGCAATTCTAAATCCAGTTTTATATGGATGGAAGGACATTTTCTGCAAAATTATATAGTTTTTATCCTGCACTTGTTCCCAAGAAGTTCAAAGTGGTGAACATAGTTCTCTTCCCCCTTCCCGTTTTGTATCTACAAGAACCCTGCAAGGCAGGTCAGGGTGAAAGAGAAAGACCAGCCTAAGCTCCCGCAGTGACAATCCACTCACCAGTAAGAATTTCTGAATTAAGCATGTCCTCTCTTCCACTAGCTGGTGGGGTATGGTGACTTCCTTCCTGGGGGAGAAACATGAAAGAGAGGATACAAGTCAGCTGAAACTATAGTTTATGCCAAAGACTGACAGCATTTAATTGAGGAGGGGGTTTGAAGGCAACAAGGACAATATAGGCCAAACTTGCACTGAGATGTTCAACTAAGAGTGGGGAACCCATGACCTTCCAGATATTAAAGGTAAAGGTAAAGGTACCCCTGCCCGTACGGGCCAGTCTTGACAGACTCTGGGGTTGGTGCGCCCATCTCACTCTATAGGCCGGGGGCCAGCGCTGTCCGGAGACACTTCCGGGTCACATGGCCAGTGTGACAAAGCTGCATCTGGCGAGCCAGCGCAGCACACGGAAACGCCGTTTACCTTCCCGCTAGAAAGCGGTCCCTATTTATCTACTTGCACCCGGGGGTGCTTTCGAACTGCTAGGTTGGCAGGCGCTGGGACCGAGCAACGGGAGCGCACCCCGCCGCGGGGATTCGAACCGCCGACCTTTCGATCGGCAAGCCCTAGGAGCTGAGGCTTTTACCCACAGCGCCACCCGCGTCCCAGATATTGCTGGACTACAATTCCCATCGTCCCAGACCATTGGTTAAGTTGACTTGGGCTGATGGGAGTCTTTCAGGTCTTTAAAGACGGTGACCAACATTTTGGATTTCACCCAGAATAGGACAATACCCTTTGGTTTCCAGAGATACTGTAGAATACTAAACATCTGTAACAATGGGGGAAAGGAGCTGGACAGGGACAATCAACTTGATGTTTTAGGATTTCATGTAACTGGAAGAAGAAGCATTGATAAAATTCACATTCTGTGTAGTTATTGGTTACTGAGGTAAATCTTTGTGGGCAGAAGTTCATTTTTCACAAGGCAGCCTTGCACATTGCCACGTTTTCAATTCCTTTTTTCCTTTCTTCTTTTGCACCTGATTCTTCAGAGAGATTTATGATTATGTTGATGATGACCACGCACAGCCTTTTCTTCCCCTCCTTGCCTGGCAGAATATCCCCGTATGCTAATAATATGATGATGTCGGCTAATATAAATATTAATCTCATCCCTTTTGGGAAGGATTTTAGTGCTTGCTGGATTTCATGAAATATAATCCAGGGGAGAAGAACATTATACTGCCAGTGTGGAATGCAAACTACGATTTGAATAAAATGATAGGCATGGTATCAAATAGTTCCTTGAGGGAGTATTATGCTCTGAGCTGTCACAACGGATTGCCTGAATAAACTAGACTGGAGATGTGATCCTAATCATATTGATGAAACATTCATCTGAAAGAATGAGTACAACCAGAAGGGACTCACTAGGAATACAATTAAATCCTAATCTGGGCAGGAGAAATCCTCTGAAGAGACGATGGCAGGAAAACAATGACAATAAGAAGGGGGAAACTAGGTGAGGTGATGTTCGGCTTTCTGGTATTGTCCCTCGGACCTCCATAAAGAAGACAGCGGCCCACCAAACCCAGTCCACTATAATGCTTTAAAGTCCACTCCATGTTTTCTACTAGGCCTAGCAGACCAGAATCCGGAGCCATTTTAGGTTTTCCTCAGGGCTCACTTCCTTCTCACTCTAGCCTTGGTCAGCCAGACTCAGGTAGGCCTCAGCGAACAGATCTGTTTGCGCTAAAGCTGCTTAAACGAAGCTGGACTTTTGCTTTGAAGAGCATTTTCCAGGGTCCACAAAGAAGCTTACCCAGGAATCAGTGCTATTTTTCTAGAAAAAGAGGTGCCGGAACTCGTCACGAACACCTCCCTCGTTCTCTTGAATGACAACGGCGCCGACCTGAAAGGTGCCGGAACTGCATTCCGGCAAGTCCCGACTGAAAAAAGCCCTGATCCTTGGTAATCCAGGCATGCACCTGAAGTTCAAGTTCTTCAGGTAGCGGGTGCTGCTGGTTTAATCCTCTACCTCATTTCTGGTTGCCATTTCCTTCTGACCCCTCTTGGCACCTGGCCTGCTTGTCTTCCTAGAATTGTGCTTGTTTACCTGGCTTGATCAACCTGGTTAACCTGCCTATTTTTGCTTTCATACGGCTGGGGGGGGGGCGCCCTGCCTGGAATCTTGTACAGTGGTACCTCGGGTTACATTCGCTTCAGGTTACAGACTCCACTAATCCAGAAATAGTGCTTCAGGTTAAGAACCTTGCTTCAGGATGAGAACAGAAATCGTGCTCCGGTGGCACAGCAGCAGCAGGAGGCCCCATTAGCTAAAGTGGTGCTTCAGGTTAAGAACAGTTTCAGGTTAAGAACGGACCTCCGGAACGAATTAAGTACTTAACCCGAGGTACCACTGTATTGCAATCTGTGTGGGGCTTCCCTTGCCGCTGGTCTCAAGGCTGCAGCTGGGGCAGAACCCCACAGCCCAGATGAGGGCTGGTGCTCCTTATCGGGCACATATCCTGCCAGCGCTGAGGGTGTTGCACTGGCTGCCAATCAGACACCAAGCCATTTTTTTAATTCTGCTACTTACATAGGTAAAGGTAAAGGTAAAGGTAAAGGTACCCCTGCCCGTACGGGCTAGTCTTGACAGACTCTGGGGTTGGTGCGCCCATCTCACTCTATAGGCCGGGGGCCAGCGCTGTCCGGAGACACTTCCGGGTCACGTGGCCAGCGTGACATCGCTGCTCTGGCGAGCCAGAGCCGCACACGGAAACACCGCTTACCCTCCCGCCAGAAAGCGGTCCCTATTTATCTACTTGCACCCGGGGGTGCTTTCGAACTGCTAGGTTGGCAGGCGCTGGGACCAAGCAACGGGAGCGCACCCCGCCGCGGGGATTCGAACCGCCGACCTTTCGATCGGCAAGCCCTAGGCACTGAGGCTTTTACCCACAGCGCCACCTGCGTCCCCATTGCTACTTACATACAAAGCCCTAAATAAATCTGCACCAGGTTACTACCACCTTCTGCTCTGTTGCTCGCTAAGGGCGCTACAATCGGCAAATGGCACCTTTTGAGATCCTCTCTAAAGAACAGCGAGAAAGATCTTTTCTAGCTGAGCTCAGCAGGTTAGAGCAGGGGTCGGCAAAATGTATTAGCCATGGGCTGGTCCACTGTCCCTCAGACCTTGTGGTGGGCCAGAGAAGGGGCACCAAGGGGGGGGGGAGCTGGAAGAAGAGGTGAGGGGGCAAGTAGTCCTTCTCCCCAGCCGCTGCGATTACCTTCCCAGGGGGTGCCACCACCACCACTGTCCCTGCTGCTTGTTCTTCTCGTGGGTAGGCAGAGTGAGCTCATCCGCTCAGCTCTCTAGCCCACAGGAGCACCAGGGCGGCGGTGGCAGCGGCGGCAGAGGAAAGATGAGCAGCACGAAAGGGCTGTCCCTGGAGAGGGTCTGTTCAAATGGCGCTCAGCCAGCTCATCCCAGCCCTCTTCCTCCTCTAGGCAGGTCGAGGAGCAGCCAGCAGGAGGGAGGGAGGAGTGTGTGTGGGAAATGGAATGGGGCAGGGAGGGATATGGCACAGCCCAAACGAACAGAATCCCCATGCCAATCCACGGACAGTCTTCTGGCCAGATCCTGAAGGCAATTGGGCCTGATCCGGCCCGCAGACCTTAGTTTGCCAACCCCTGGGTTAGAGGTAAACAGGTAAAGGTAAAGGGACCCCTGATCATTAGGTCCAATCGTGGCCGACTCGGGGGGTTAGAGGTAAAAGACCCCTATATGGGGTCCAGTCAAAGGCGATTATGGGGTTGTGACTCTCATCTCGCTTTCAGGCCGAGGGAGCCGGCGTTTGTCGACAGACAGCTTTCCGGGTCATGTGGCCAGCATGACTAAACCGCTTCTGGTGCAACGGGACACCGTGACGGAAACCAGAGCACACGGAAACGCCATTTACCTTCCCGTCACAGTGGTACGTACTTATCTATTTGCACTGGTGTGCTTTTGAACTGCTAGGTTGGTAGGAGCTGGGACAGAGCGACGGGAGCTCAACCCATTGCAGGGATTTGAACTGCCCGTCTTCTGATCGGAAGCCCAAGAGGCTCAGTGGTTTAGACCACAGCGCCTCCCTTGTGTGTATCAGCATGGTGCTGATATTGCCAAGGTTGCTGATTCGATCCCCCTATGGGACAGCTGCATATTCCTGCATTGCGGGGGGTTGGGCTAGATGATCCTCAGGATCCCTTCCAACTCTGCAGTTCTATGATCTTAGGGATTATCTCCAATCTCAGCTCTGTGGTGCTTAGCATCAAGATCTGAGAGGCATTCACCACAACACAATGTGGCCCCATGGTTGAAAAATGTTCCCTGCACTCCTGCTATGTGCAGTTAACCTGGGAGCAACTCTCATGGAACTCAGTAGAGTTTACTTCTGAGTATACCAGTGGTCCTAACCCATAGTGCTAGCTAGCCCTCTGTTTTCAGTTTCAACACTTCAGCCACATATAATGAAATGAGGAAGAAAAGGTTTCTTTCTGATAAATCCCCACTTCCCTGAAGCCAATCCTCTTTTGTCCAATGTCCTTAGCATGCTATTTGCCTTGACTGCAGCCCAAGAGGTAATGTCCATTTCTTCTAGCAGAAAAAAAAGAGGTTTTATAGGTTACATTTAAGAGTGGCAGCCCTAAAAGATACAGATCTTTTGCCTGGGGTTAACAACTCCGGAGATTTCTGAAGGTACATTAACACCTTAGATTTAGGTACCACATGGCAACAAGCGTGCATCTTTGGAAGATGGAAGCAAATCAGACACTGCCTTTGTCTGTCGCAGGGGATTACACTGTTTTAGTGTTTATGCCCTTTGGCTTTACAAATGTACCTGTCAGTGCTCCAGAGGTTAGCGAGGAGGGTCTGGGTTAAAATGGACTTACTGGAGTTGTTTTGCTTTCTGCAGATCACGTGGAAACTTCAGGAGATTGGGAAAGGCTTGTTGTGATACAGAAGGATTATGGAGCCTTTGGTTGTTTAACTTTGTTGGGCTTTTCTGGTGCTTTTATGCAATGCTTTTCTTCTGCATACCCTTTGCATACCCAGAAAAAAGCACTGCTTTTATGGATTTGTACTGGTCTGGCTTGCTGCTCAATATGCGTGCAAGCTACCTAAACTGGAGAAATTCAGAATCTAGAGACCAATCTACATGGTGGCACCCATCAGTTGAATTGTTTTATGTCTTATCTAATAATGCATGTTTAGAAACTGGAAGGATTCCGGTTTTGATCATATGTGTGACCTTCCGGTTTTGATCATATGTGTGACCTGCAACAAAATGGTGCAGTCTGGAGTGCTCTTATTCAGGATGCCAGCCAGCCATGACCTTTTCTAGGATATTCCGTTCCATCCCCCCATAATTTTCAATTCTGCCCTGCAAAAGTCAGTCAGTATCGGGCTGTTTAGGGGATTCATTTCCCTCCTCAAAAATTCATTGTTCATATGGAAACCTTGGTGTCCCCCTTTGTCTGCTGATATCTTCCTTTTTTGTGTGTGGGTCGTGCTGCTTTGGCTGCTTAAGGACTGACAGTTGGAAAATGAGTGGACTCTTGGAAAACAATATAGGATTGTGTAACTTCAGAGTACCCCAGAATACCTAAGGAGCTTACTGGGGACTCACTGTATGAAACTGAAGCCAGGGGGTCAAGAACACTAGGGGTAACATTGACTCTTTTGAGTTACTTGTATTATTAGTTAGTAGTAGTAGTGTTCATATTGTTATTAGTAATAGTCTTGGTAGTATTAATAGTAAAGATAAAGGTAAAAGACCGCTGGACGGTTAAGTCCAATCAAAGGCGACTATGGGGTTGCGGCGCTCATCTCAATTTCAGGCCGAAGGAGCCGGCGTTTGTCCACAGACAGCTTTCCGGGTCATGTGGCCAGCATGTCTAAACCACTTCTGGTGCAACAGAACACTGTGACAGAAACCAGAGTGCACGGAAATGCCATTTACCTTCCCACCGCAGCCATACCTATTTATCTGCTTGCACTGGTGTGCTTTTGAGCTGCTAGGTTGGCAGGAGCTGGGACAGAGCAACTGGAGCTCACCACTGACCTTCTGATTGGCAGGCCCAAGAGGCTCAGTAGTTTAGACCACAGCACCAACCGCGTTCCGTAGTATTAGTAGTATTCATATTATTAGTAGCATTTCTTACCTGTCCTTCACCAGAAGGTCACAAGGTGTATTACACATATAAAACAACAAACAGTGTAAAAAATCAGTCTATAAAATGCATTATAGGGAGGGCACCCAAATCAGTTATTCAGTTTCCCAAGAGATGGACATAAGCTGTAAAGGAATCATGCTTAGATGCACTTCTGTGGGGAGGGAGTTCTACCAGTGGCGGACTTGTGCTTTTAATTTTCAACGCTGCCCAGTGTGATGCCAAAATTTGGTGCCCTGCCCCTCTCACCTTCCACTATTTGTCATTATTGCAGTGCTGAGTGCAGGTGAATTAGCCGCGCTCCCCATATCCTCTGGCTCTACATTCTTTGAGCCACCGTTGAGAAGATCTTCTCACGAGCCCCAGCCCCACTGAACTTCTTAGAGCGATGGAAGAAGTTCCAGGCAGTTTCCTCTGCTCGGCCTCCTGCTTAGAGAAGCTTAAAAGGTTGGTGTTGTTGCTCGGGTAGCCGCAGGAAAGGACCCTCAGCACCCTTTTGCAGCCCACCACTCTAAAAAATCACCCACCTCCTGTCTTATAGCTGTGTGACACAACTTACATGCTAAGCCCAGGCTCCTGCCTTAGTCACACAACTGGAAGGATCTTCTAAGAGTTTGGATAAATGCTTTCATCATGTGGCTCAGATATCTTAGCATTGCCTGATCATTGCTTTTTTGGGGGGGGGCGTTGCTTATATAATGAAAAGCTGAAGAATCACGCATTTCATTAGATGTGGTTACATACATAATTACCTTATCCGATCCATTAGAAATGATGTTAGTATAAGCAAATTCAAAAGACATGTACAAAAATGGAAAGTTGGTAAAAAGAGATGTATAGAAAGAAAGCTAATAATACAGTGGTACCTTAGGTTAAGAACTTAATTCATTCCGGAGGTCCGTTTTTAACCTGAAACTGTTCTTAACCTGAGGTACCACTTTAGCTAATGGGGCCTCCCTCTGCCGCCACACAATTTCTGTTCTCATCCTGAAGCAAAGTTCTTAACCTGAGGTACTATTTCTGGGTTAACGGAGTCTGTAACCTGAAGCGTATGTAACCTGAAGCGTCTGTAACCCGAGGTACCACTGTAATACAAATAGTGTAAAAAAAGAGAGAGAGAGAGAGGACAGCATAGAAGAGGGGGAAAGAATGAGAAATGAAGGGGGAAAGAGGAGAGAGAAAAGAAAGAGAGCAGGGGGAAATGTGTATATTTGTATGTGTACAGTATACGTAAACTCTACATAATGCATTTTCAAAAGATTTTTGTTATTATTATTATTATTAGTTTTACCTCCCTCGCTAGTTGCAATGCTTTGCTGCCATCTAGTGGGGGGAAAAGTCAGTGAAAATGATTGTTTTGGAATCAATTGTCTGCGAAACTTAGAAATTACCTCACACAGATTACAGGGAAGGACATTTTCTGTTTCTGGATAGGTTCCTGCAGCAAACATACAATTGCTTCATCTTTCACACATCATCTCTGAAGTCTTAAAATAGCACAGCACCCCCCCACCACCACCTGACCTCTTTCCCTCAAACCCTCTCAAGATTCCATTCTTTTCTGTTCCTATTGTATTCTTTCCATTTTTAAAAAAAGAGTTTTCTCCAGACTAGATTTATTTTTACTGGTTGTTTCTTCAAGATGACTTGTGCATGAGACAAAAGCCTCTGAGGATCCCAGGTGAAATTTGACAAATCTGCATTTTCTAAAACACAGCCATTCTTCGAAATTTGCGCATATCCAAATTCTGCAGCCAAATAACATGCAGCATACGCTAGGGTAAAGCGTGAATATAAAGGCATATGTGTGTGAAAATAACATACAAATGCATTATATTAAGGGAAATTGCTTTACAAAAATGTTTGCATTGGGCAAAATTGCATATAAAAATGTGTATCCTGGGAGAAATTCATACCAAAAATGATGATGAATTTTCATGAGGCCTTAAAAAAAATCCGGACAATTGAACTGAAGACTGTAAAAGTGAAAAACTGAAACTGACATCTCCCATCCCCACTTTGGAGCAGTTTTTAGAAGTGTAAGCCTCACATTGTCCTTTAACTATGAACATGGGATCCTGGGAAAGTTCTTTTGAGCATTGCAGGTTGAGCTTAAATCAGAAGAAATTATTTTACGGGAGCTCTCTAGTCAGTGCTTTGAGGAAGTAGCATATCATCCTGTCCTTATCTGTTCTGTGTCCTTTACTATTTTTCCAACACACTCTGCCTTTCAAATAAGCCATGTCCTTTGGAGTCTAATGTTGGAATCATTGTCTTTTTGCACCAGCAATATGTTTGTTGCCAAAAGGTAGCCCTTGTTGGAAGACAGAAGGAAAGAAAATTGTGTGCGTCGGGGGGGGGGGGGGGGAGATGGGGACATATTGCTAGGTCAATAATACTGAATTGAAAATATTTGCTAGGTTGCAGTGGCAGCCTAATAAATTATCTTCCCCACATGGGGAAGACGGTGAAAAAGGCACTGCCAATCAACCCCCTTCACAATTCTTCTCATGCTCAAAATCTTCTCATTTATTCCTTCAACTCCTGAATGTCTTCCCAATGATGGGGGGGGGGGGGCATTAAAAGCCTCCACTTCCTCCCTTCAATCTCCAGTCTCCATCCTTTTTTAACTCCACCAACACTTTTCAAACATCCCCTTCCCTAGCAAACAGGAGCACTAAAACATCAGGATCCCCTAAATGGTGCCCATATTTTATATACAGTATTACAACAAATTCTACTGTGCCTCAAGGACATGCAAAGCAAGCTAGGAAATAGGGGTGTGCACAGGGCCGTCTTTACCCGGGGGTTCAAGGGGTGCGGGGCACCCGGGTGCCAAATTCTGGGGGGCGCAAAATGTATACCTCTTGTATACCGGTCCCTCTTGATCAGCGGCAGTGAAAAGCAATGGAGCAAAAGTCCCCGCCCCCCCTCCATCGCTCTGTTACTCCATAGCATCAAATATTCCCAACGAGTCAGGAAACAAAAGCAGTTTTCCCCAGCTGCGTCATTGTTACAGGTGAGCGATTTCCTCCCTAAAGAAAGGTCAACAAAGTTAATTTGGGGATGCTGGGCAGATCTTTGCACCCCGGCGGCACATATGCTAAAGACGGCCCAGGGTGTGCATCAGATTCAGATGAATCCCAAATCAAGAACCAAAGTGGGTCAATTCAGACATATTCAGGGTCTGTCAGAGGCAAAGTGGGATCTCATCAAAGTACCCTAAAAAGCAGGGACCTCCATTGAGATTTGGGGTAATCTGGAGATTCTGAGATTTTCTTTAGTGCAGCATGCCTGCAAAAATCAAAACATTTCTCCCCAAATTTGCCATGAATATTCACTGCCTTAAGACCAATTTACCTTAATGAGCACATGCTTTAAATGCACATAACGAGACAGTGCCAGTGTCTGGACCTCATCTATGTGAACTGGCTAGTAATCAATGTCACTGTGTTTCTCATCCAGCTTCTGTATAAATACCATCAACCATTTCTTTTAAAAGATCACATTTAACTACAGTGGTACCTCAGTTTAAGAACAGTCCGGTTTAAGAACGATTCAGTTTACAGACTCCACAAAACCGGAAATAGTGTCCCGGTTTGAGAACTTTACCTCAATCTAAGAACGGAATCCAAACAGTGGAAGGGCACCGGCAGCAGGAGGCCTCATTAGGGAAAGCATGCCTCGGTTTAAGAATGGTTTTGGTTTACGAACGGACTTCCAGAACAGATTAAGTTCATAAACTGAGGTACCACGGTACCACGGTACCATTCAAAGGCATGGGATCTTGAATACTGTTATGACTTTGTTGGTGCTAGACACCCTAAATTCCTGGGTCCAGTTGGTGTTAGAATTTGTCAAATAACAAAGGAATGCAGAGAGAGAAAACTCATAAAGCACAACTCTGTAAATGGAAAATAAGAGTATTTTAAATATATTGTACACAAAATATCACAGTATAACATGTATTAATATTCCAATTGCTATGAGCTTAAACTACACACACGTGCGCATGCACACACACATACATACATACATACACACACACAGAGTCTCTGCAGTCTCTGGTCAATCTTGAAGTGATATATACAATCCCACATATTGCTATTCAATGTCTCCACTTCTAAAAGTTCAACTATATTGTACTGAAGTCCAGAGTGTCGATTCTCTGTGATAAATTTTCTAGTTGAAAACTGTGTATGAGGAGGACTCTGACAACAAGACATCCGGGTAAAATCTCTCTTTCGTCACCCTTCATCAGGTCAGTCCAAGTACATCAATGTCTTCCTCATACACAGTTTTCCAACTGGGTGTTAGAATTTAATCAAGCCTCCTGAACCCCTGGGTCCGGCAAGGATTAAAATTTAAGCCAGGCCAGTCTCCTGATGAGGTAATCGTCTGGGAGATGAACCATTAAGAAAACAAAAGGAAGGTAATGACCATTAAGAAAGCTATGGAGAGCGGTTCTGTGCCAGATGGCAAGTGGGTGGGGCCCCTCCTACAGCACTTTGAAGTTAGCTTTGAAGACAAAGCAGAGTTTGAAGTAGACTTTTAGGGCTGATTGTGATGTGATCCAGCGGGGGGAGGTTGCACTCTGTTAAAGGCAGCAAGCTGGAGAGAGGGTCAGAGCACGATGGCTGCTTCAATCCTAAGCTGCAGCTATGGGAGAAGCGACCCTCTTGGAGTGCTGATGCTGCAAGCCCCTCCATTTCAGGCTCAGGTTGTATATATGTGTAAATAAACCATATATCATGAAGACACCACAATCCCCTCTGTGCCTCGTTCCCCAAAGGCCCTGGGTAAGTTCCTGGAACCCATGGAATCTTGCATCACTCGGAGATGGGAGTGGAATGCAATGATACATAATAGTTGTCATTTTGAGCTGCTGTTCAGTCTCATGTCTCTGTTCCACCAGTGTTGCGTGTACAGCCACTTAGCTCAGTGTTCCTGAGTATTAATCAGTACAGCGCAAGGAAACTTACAGTTTCACTGGAGATAAACAAGAGCAAAATGTACGATATATGTACTTTAGTTGGCTACAGCTGAGGTTGAAGATATGTAGTATAATTCCACGAATGTTTACTTAGAAGTAAGTCCTGCTATATTTAATGGGGCTGGGCAGGATTGAGCGCCTAAAGAGGTAAGCCCAAAGGATTCATGGACTATCTCCTGATCCGAATGCCTTTGCTGCCCACTAAGCTGATCTGATAAGTGAGGTTTTAGGCAGAGAAGTGGAATGAATTCTTTCCATCTGCCTTTGCTGTGGAAGACGCAGGGCAGATCCCTGTGCGTGAACTAACTTTCTCAGAAAGGGGAAGCTGAGGAACCGAGGCAAACGTTAGTGACAAGAGACAAAAGCTCCAGGCATTAATTGACAAAGTGGACTGGAAGGTGGCCAATATAATACTAACTTTTAAAAAGGAATGGGAGGGGTTGTGGAAATTGCAGGCCAGCTAGCTTATAATGTCTGTCCTGGGGAAACTGGTGGAAAACATTGAGACAATTACTCAGAATATAGTAAAACAAGTCTTCCTGAAGCAGAGGCAGCATGGCTTCTGCAAAGTAGGTCTTGACGAATCCCTGAGTTGAGACTCTGCACGTGATGCTCCCCTGACATTTTATTGTGTCCCCCCCCCCATTTTTCCATTTTTATTGGAATTTTATTTACAACATAATACAAATCCCCACCCCCCAATACACAAATCCCCCCTCATTAAACATGAACATAACATACAGTGAGCATAACATGTTGTTGTTGTCGTTGTTTAGTCATTTAGTCATGACCAACTCTTCGTGACCCCATGGACCAGAGCACGCCAGGCACTCCTGTCTTCCACTGCCTCCCGCAGTTTGGTCAAACTCATGCTGGTAGCTTCAAGAACACTATCCAACCATCTCGTCCTCTGTCGTCCCCTTCTCCTTGTGCCCTCCATCTTTCCCAACATCAGGGTCTTTTCCAGGGAGTCTTCTCTTCTCATGAGGTGGCCAAAGTATTGGAGCCTCAGTTCATGATCTGTCTTTCCAGTGAGCACTCAGGGCTGATTTCCTTCAGAATGGACATGTTTGATCTTCTTGCAGTCCATGGGACTCTCAAGAGTCTCCTCCAGCACCATAATTCAAAAGCAGAGCATAACATACAACAATACAAACAACCAGATACTGTAAAAGACTTCCTTTAACCTGTATCTGGCCTCCTTATTTACTTCTTATAAACTGTTTCCTTTATGAATACTTATCAAGATTTTTCTAATTATAACTTAAATATCCACAAAGTCTCCTGCAGACATTAATCGAAACAAGTCCAGCTATGTATTTTAGGGCACTGTTTTGTGAAGTACTCTGCATTTGCCCCATGCTTTTTGAAATTCTTGTCTAGTGTGATCTCTAATTGCCTCTGTTAATCTAGCCAGTTCAATACAATGCCATTCCTTTTTTGTTGGCACAGTTTCTTTTTTCCAGTTTTTAGCAGTTAGGATCCTTGCCGCTCCTGTGGCATAGAGGAGTTTTGTTGTGTTCTTATATCTGTCAGAAGCCGCCCAGAGTGGATGGGGCAACCCAATCAGATGGGTGGGGTGCAAATAATAAAATTGGTCCCTATCAGAGAGGAATGGCAATGTTGGATTATGTTGGATTATGCCAAAATGGCAAAACTGACCGGAAAGCTCAGGAACCAAGAATACAAAAACTTCAAGAATGGGAATTTTTTAATAACTTATTTAGGAGACTGTTGTAAGCAAATGAAATCATTAGCAGGATTTTAGCAACACTTGTAATGTAACAAACATCATGGACAATATGGACAGATTAAAAATACAGATTACGAAATTATATGCAGTTGAAAATGTTGACAATAGGACCCATGGAGGGGATGATGGGAAGTCTCAAGATTTACAGGAATCTCTATATATGGATATGTATTTTGGTATTGTTATACCTCTATACAGTCGTACCTTGGAAGTCAAACGGAATCCCTTCCGGAAGTCCGTTCGACTTCCAAAACGTTCGAAAACCAAATCATGGCTTCTGATTGGCTGCAGGAAGCTCCTGCAGCCAATCAGAAGCTGCAGAAGCCCTGTTGGACATTTGGGTTCCAAAAGAACTTTTGCAAACCGGAACAATCACTTCTGGGTTTCCAGCGCTCGGGAGCCAAAACGTCCGAGTCCCAGGGATCCAAGGTACGACTGTATTTGTAAAATCAAATAAAAACAGTTTCCAAAAAATCAAATAAAATTGCTGTTATTATAATTTAGCCCTTGGCTTGCTGGGAACATTTGCTTTTGCCTTCCCTCAATGGCTGAACTAGCCGTGGGATGTCACCCGGAACAAAATTCCCTGTTGGTTCCTGCTGCCTCTCCCACACAGAGGCAGCGCTTACCTTTCTAAATATTATTTCCTTCCACATCTATGCTGCTATCCTGTTTCCTTCCACTTCCCCACTTTATATGATGCTGAAGGGAGAAAGTGTGTCTCGCATATCTGAGATTCTGTGGAGAATTAGCTGCAGCCCTTGTGGAAAACGGTTGCAGGATTAAATGAGCCTTTGGTCTGATCCAGCCAGGCTCCTCTTACCTCATGCCTTTTTTATTTTTTTCCAGATTTTCTTGAAGGGATTTTTTTAATTTAAAAAAATCAGCAAAAGCCATTCATTTTGAATGCTTTCCTTTTTAATTTCTCCATTATTTCCAGCAGAGGGCATGTTGGTTTCATCAACTTTCCGACGGCTTCGTTTATTAAGCCTACATTGTAACACTTTCCCACGGAGTACAGTACAGTGTTTCATACTGTTAAAAATGAAAAGTGCTTTAGAGAAAAAGGCTAGATTGTCTCATTCTACCAAGAAGGAACAGCAGTCTTCCTGAATTGGGAAGTGGTATTACACATGGCATTAGCCGAAACTCACACTTCTCCTGTATCTATCCTATAGTTTCTTAAGAAATCCTGCATTTTTACGTGTTTCTCCGCAAACCAGATTCAATCCACAGTCAGAAAAAGAATGGCATAGCTTCATTTAAACCAGTAATATATACACAGCATTAAATTGATTCAGTATTACTTATACCACTGCATATTACAGCCAGTCTGTTATTTCTGAATAGTTTACAGAATTTTTTTAAAGTGAAGTCTGTAACCCTCAAGAATAAAGTTGAACAATTAGTCTCAAATTTTGGCCTAAAAAACCTAGCTATAATATAAACATTCAAATACATAAAACAATAAAAAAACATTATATCAGAAAGTTAGGACAGTTGAGAAATTATGAGAGGCAGGAAATAAATATTTTAAATAAATGACAAATTTAAAAAACACACATTAGCACTAAATTACTAGAGCATTATTATTATTATTTACCCCAAAGCATTTTTAAAAGCATTATCACTATATGATATTTACTAGGGCAGAAGAATGTTTCTTGACCTTTGGGGTTTTCCATTACTCCAGTGCAATCTTCCTTTGTAAAGGTCACTCTAAAAAACATAAAATCTCTCTCTTTCTCTCCCTGTTTGTACCCTTAAAGAAAGTGAAACATAAATATCCTAGTAAGCGTGGTGGCATTTGCACTATAGGGAATAGTGCAAAAGGTCACGAACCTTTATTCTGCATCGGTTACAATATGATCATTAGATTCTTGCCTGATGGTTACTGGGTGACATTTGCACTTTTGGAGGAAGTTGTTGTGAATATCAATAGCTTATAAAATCAAGCCCTCGGGCGCAACTGGGCTCTCATAGAATGGAATGAATGGTGTTTGAGCCGGAGCCTGCCCTACTTTCCCATGCTTGTTCATGAAAAGCGAATGCTGCTGCAGTTGGGGTGAGATGGAAATAAATAAATACTTTCCCCTTCAGGGTATAAAATCAGATGTCGTTAGGTGGTTTGGTCATTCACTTTTAAGAGATCTTTTAGCAACACTTTGCAGAGCTGCTGTCAGACCTCAGTGCATGAATTCTGTACCAAAATCCTGAGCCAGGATCATGTTCTCCAGTATACCTGAAGGAGTGTTTCCACCCCCATCATTCTGGGGGGCCTTCTGGCGGTTCCCTCACTGCGAGAAGTAAGGTTACAGGGAACCAGGCAGAGGGCCTTCTTGGTAGTGGCGCCCGCCCTGTGGAACGCCCTCCCACCAGATGTCAAAGAGAACAACAACTACCAGACTTTTGTAAGACATCTGAAGGCAGCCCTCTTTAGGGAAGCTTTTAATGTTTAACAGCCAGATGGGCAGGGTATAAATTATTATTATTATTATTATTATTATTATTATTATTATTATTATTCTCTGTGAAACTAAAGCCCGGAGTACAGCTGACAAGTGTCAGTTCTCTGTTAACCAGGCAAAGGTGGAAGGTCAGGTTTCTAGTATTATGCTTGGCCAATCCAGAGGATAAAGGACTTTAAACCTTTAAAGCACATAGAAAATTGTAAAGTTGGAAGGCACCCCAAGGGTCATCTAGTTTAACCCCCTGCAATGCAGTAATCTCAGCTAAAGCATCCATGACAGATAGCCATCCAACCTTGGCTTAAAAAACCTCCAAGGAAGGAGAGCCCACCACCTTCCAAGGGAGACCATTCCACTGTTGAACAGCTCTTATTGTCATAAAGTTTTTCCTGATGTTTAGTCGGAATCTCCTTTCTTGTAACTTGAAGCCATTGGTTTGAGTCCTACCCTCCAGAGCAAGAGCAAACAAGCTCACTCCATCTTCTATGTGGCAGCTCTTAAGATATTTAAAAATGGTTATCATCTCTTCTCTCGGTCTCCTCTTTTCCAGGCTAAACATACCTAGCTCCTTCAACCATTCCTCATAAGTCTTGGTTTCCAAGCACAGTTTTCCCCCTCAGATAATTCTGGGCACTGTAGTTTATTATGAGATGCTACATCGATGCCTTGTGGGAAATTTTAAATGGTGCCCAGCTCACAGAATTCAGAGCAGCCCAAGAACTCTGTTCAGAACACTGCAGATGTTAAATTGATATTCTCTAGTTCAAGCTGATGATGTGGAGAAAAGCTGGGCCTTTCTTTTGGAACCACATATTGCCTTGGTTCAGGGACGCGGGTGGCACTGTGGGTTAAACCACAGAGCCTAGGACTTGCCAATCAGAGAAGGTTGGCGGTTCGAATCCCTGCGACGGGGTGAGCTCCCGTTGCTCGGTCCCTGCTCCTGCCAACCTAGCAGTTCGAAAGCACGCTAGTGCAAGTAGATAAATAGGTACTGTTCCGGTGGGAAGGTAAACGGCGTTTCCATGTACTGCTCTGGTTCGCCAGAAGCGGCTTCGTCATGCTGGCCACATGACCCGGAAGCTGTACGCCGGCTCCCTCAGCCAATAAAGCGAGAGGAGCGCCACAACCCCAGAGTCGGCCATGACTGGACCTAATGCTCAGTGGTCCCTTTACCTTTACCTTTATTGCCTTGGTTCAGCTTTGTTTGTAAGCCAGCCTCCCTCCATACACCTTAAACAATTACAGGAGAAAATCTAGAGTGTTACAGCAATAGATAAGCATTCCAGAAATACACCTTAGTCATCAAAACCTTTTATTGCATTCATGATATGATAGAAGGTCCACAATTCAGAAAATAATGCAGCAACAGCAGCTGGTGTGCTGAGGGCAAACCTATGTTTGATCAATGAACGGTGCAAAAAGTTACTTTGTGTGATTAGCGATAGTGCCTGTTTACCATTTGCTGTGGGCAAGATTGTGACTGACCTAGGGCTGGTGAAAGAGAAGGTGTGTTATGGAGGAAAGAGGGCATTCCCTTCCTTCTGTTTGATCAGTTTTGGTAATCCAGGGACAGTAGAACTCTTATAAGGTGGATTCGTGGATTGGGCCCCTTCTAGAACCTGACCAAATTTGCATATATGACAAGGAATTCCTTTTAAATGTGCATTTTCCAGCTGTCTTTTTGAAAGGTAATAGAACTATAATCTTGCACTTGTGGTTTCTGTTCCAAACAAGAGTATTTATTTTGAGGCATAGGAGCCAACTCATAGGGTCCGAGGAGTGTTCACACTCCCCAATAAAATATTTGAGGGTGCCGGGGCCCCCCAAAGGTGATGGGCATTGCCATTCAAATAGTGTGCATGCACCCCTTCATATGATTGATTATGCGTGGCGGTGCTTACCTCCCCCCCCCCATTTTTTTTTATTCAAGTTGGCACTCTTGTCTTGAGGAGAGTTGATGCATTAAAAAGAAACACGAGGCAATTTGAAACTAAGAACCGTTTGCACAAATCAGTGTGGGGATTTTGAGTATTCACTAAGTGCAAAATTTGGTGACATCCTTGTTTGATTGTTTTCGTTATGTGATAAACTCCTGATTCAACTGTCATGAACCATGCCGTTCCTAACCCCAGGCCTGTGTACACACATCCATAAAGTGTATTTCGTGCCTTCTGCAGATGCATTTTTGGGTTAGCGTACACACATTGTCATCTTCATATTGTTGTTATATTGCTCCTTTGGTGTTCTGAAAGTCCCTTTAGATAGAACAGTTAAAGCCATCTTACAGTTTACAAGACAGACTGACCCTATTTCTTGACCCTGAGACCAATTATATTTCTAAAATGCTCTTGGCAGACCAGTAACGTTATGTAGTGTGATATGGACTTTATCGTATACCTAAGACTTGTTGGTGGGAATTGTTGTAACACAACACAACCTTTCTACTCCTGTTGCAGCCATGAATTGGTTATATGCATTTATTTTTACTGTCAAAAAAGAAAGCACCCAATTCCAAAAGAAACCAGTTTTCATCTTGCACAGAGGCCTCCAGACATAGCATGATGAATTGTATCATATGACACTCAGCAGACATATTGGGGCTTTACTGACAGACCAGAAGCTTTCAGAGTGGAAATGAGCAACTAGCGGGATTTATTTAAACAGCTGAAGAACACGATCAGAGCTGGTATGTGACAGATTTTAGTTACAGCCCCAAGAAGTCTTTTTGATGTGCTTTCATCTTCCAGCAATTACACTGCTAATATCCAATGATAATTTTCAATGTGATGCACAGCAACTTCCAGTTTTAACACAAAGTAATCACATGAGGCGGGACAGGGGTGGCACTGTGGGTTAAACCACTAAGCCTAAACCACTAACCACTAAGACTTGCCAATCGGAAGGTCGGCGGTTCGAATCCCCGTGACGGAGTGAGCTCCCGTTGCTCGGTCCCTGCTCCTGTCAACCTAGCAGTTCGAAAGCACGCGGGAAGGTAAATGGAGTTTCCGTGTGCTGCTCTGGTTCGCCAGAAGTGGCTTAGTCATGCTGGCCACAGGACTCGGAAGCTGTACGCCAGCTCACTCGGCCAATAAAGCGAGATGAGCACCGCAACCCCAGTGTTGGCCATGAATGGACCTAATGGTCAGGGGTCCCTTTACCTTTACCTTTAATCACATGAGGACTTCCAGCACCTTTGTAGCTGTTTCCCCACACTGCTCTCACTGGGGTATCATGCTATCTGTGGATTGTTTTTTGATGTATACACACATATGCACAGAAACAAATGGCAGCAGCTTCACCATACAGATGCTGTCCCATTGACAAAGAAGAATTTCCTCACCTGTATCACTGCCCCAAACTGCCCTAATGCCATGCATCTTTCTCATGGTATTATTGCAGAGAACATCTAGTGATCTTCATTGCTTAGTAGGGATATGAATCCAGTCCAGTCAACAAGCTATGTATCTGAAACATTGGTGTACATGCCATATATTCAAAGCACATTCTCCACCCCAAAGAATCTTGGGAACTGTTGTTTAAGGGTGCTGGGAATTATAGCTCTGTGAAGGGTAAACTACAGTTCCCCACGCTTCAGAAATATGCTTTAAAAATACAGTGTGTGGTGTACATAGCCATTGGGTACATGCCGAAACAGTCACATCTCTGCTGTGATCCATACTGAATCTCCTCTATAAAAATGCAATTGATTACCTGATTAATTGATTAATAATGATCTGTGCCGACAAAATGACAATGCAGCTATGTGAATTGGTTCCTACTTTCCCCCAAGTGCGCATGTGATTGTGGCCACTTCGAGCAATTACGATTCCAATGGAAACCATTGAAGTTAATCTGCTCACAAGGCTAACAGCGTATCCACTGAAATTAATTGGGAAATTAAATCAGGTTTGGATCGGGCCTCTGATAATAGACAATGCCACCTATTATATTGGGAAAGCGTCTTGAAAAGCTGCCAGTCTGGAGGTTCCCGGCAATATTTTGCACAATATTTTGTACATGATTTTGAAAAGGATACTAAACACAACAACTGCAAAATGGTTTTATGGCCAAGGCAGGTTTCCCCCTCCCGCCTTCGTCCACATACCCCAGAGATGTGATGGAAATGCTGTTGATGAGACGTGCCTCTCTGTGACCCAGTGAGACTCTTCATGAAGAATGTAGCTGCCATCAGGCATGCTGCCCACAAAGCATTCTCCTGGAGTTGACCCAAGAATGAACAGAGAGCGTACAAGGTTTCAGAAGCAATGACGTCCCATTCCTTTATCAAAGCCGGGAAAAGGAGTTCAAGCTAATGCATAGGAACCCTTACACAAAGCAGAAACAACACCTAGGGAATTGTTTCAAGGCAGCAACTTAAAAGGGGGATAAATTCTGGCAGCCTCATTTCTCCTCCCTCCCCCCCCACCTGCCCTTCTCATATTAGGCCTGAGTGACCTTAAATGGCCTCTCACCAGTTGACTCAAAGCCCAGCGAAACTCATGAAAAGATCTGAATGGCTTTCAGTGGTGCTTAACCACACAAGAACAGTCAGAACATGCAGGTGTGTGTTCCTGTGCAGGAAGCAAAGCGCTGATGTCTAAACTGGGTAAATACAGCCTTGTTCTCTCCCACTCCTGCGTTGCTGCTTCTAGATACTTTGCCATAACACCGCGGCTCTGCTGTATTATGGTCCAGCTTTGCAGGGGGTCAAAGGCCAGTTACTATTTCTGCAGCAGAGTCCCCCTGCCTCCAGCATCTTAAAAGCGTGGAAGGGAAGCTTTTGAGCCACCACAGGCACGAAAGCGAAGCATTTTGGAATGCAGAAAACACAAGGTGTTTCAGTTTCAAGAGAATGGTTTGCAAGTTCTGTTATGTGCAATAATGGAACTTCATGGGAAAACCACCACTTCGGCGACTCCAGTAGAAGATATCAGAGCGCTCCGAATCATTTCTCAAGTATGTGGGCAGAAACTGATCTGTAGAAAACACAGCTTGAAAAGAGAGACAATGCACCTACTTTTGTAAACCAAGAAAATCTTTAATAACAATATATTTTTTAAAAAAAGTACGTGGGGCTCTACATGGGGCTACCTTTGAAGGTGACTCGGAAACTGCAACTAATCCAGAATGCGGCAGCTAGACTGGTGATTGGGAGTGGCCGCCGAGGCCATATAACACCGGTCCTGAAATATCTTCATTGGCTCCCAGTACGTTTCCGAGCACAATTCAAAGTGTTGGTGCTGACCTTTAAAGCCCTAAATGGCCTCGGCCTTGTATACCTGAAGGAGCGTCTCCACCCCCATCATTCATCCTAGACACTGAGGTCCAGCTCCAAGGGCCTTCTGGCGGTTCCTTCACTTCAAGAAGTGAGGTTACAGGGAACCAGGCAGAGGGCCTTTTCGGTAGTGGCGCCCACCTTGTGGAACGCCCTCCCATCAGATGTCAAGGAAATAAACAACTATCTGACTTTTAGAAGACATTTGAAGGCAGCCCTGTTTCAGGAAGTTTTTAATGTCTGATGTTTTATTGTGTTTTTAATATTATGTTGAGAGCTGTCAGAGTGGCTGGGGAAACCCAGCCAGAAGGGTAGGGTATAAATAATAAATTGTTAATATTATTATTATAGTTCTAGATGAAAGGTAGCACATGGAGAACTGCATTGATTGTTGCAATTGTTGGCATCTGTCTGCTTGGGAGACAGTGGAGGAGCACACCTTTAGGGGTGAAGTAAAACTGCTGGAGAGTTACAACACCTGCTGTGACTGCAGAGATCAGTATGGGAGAGACATGTTTTCTTGCAGCCTGGGCAGATGAAGGGATCTGGTTGTGCTGCTGCTGATGGACCATGGCATTCCTTCTCTCTGCACTCCTTCCAGTGGTCTCTGGTCACTGCTATAGATACATGACCTGTCTATCTGTCTCCAGGCACTGTGATCTTTTGCAAGGGATTCCTGCACAGCAAGGTTGATGTTGCCAGCCTTCACGCCTCATTTGCAGCCATCTTTGAAATGCAGAATTGGTCTGCCAGTGGACCTGGCGCCTAAAGCCAGCTCCCCCTAGAGTATGTCTTTGGGGTCCTGCCGTCTTCCATTCTGTGGACATGGCCAAGTATTCTTATTATTCTTATTATATGATCTTAGAACATAGGTAGGCAAACTAAGGCCCAGGGGCTGGATCCGGCCCAATCGTCTTCTAAATCCAGCCCGCGGGCTGGATCAGAGTGTTTTTACATGAGTAGAATGTGTGCTTTTATTTAAAATGCATCTCTGGGTTATTTGTGGGGCATAGGAATTCGTTAACCCCCCCCAAAAAAATATAGTCTGGCCCCCCACAAGGTCTGAGGGACAGTGGACCGGCCCCCCGCTGAAAAAGTTTGCTGACCCCTGTCTTAGAAGGTGTTGGGTTGTGACTACCATGAAGGGACCTGTCTGTCTCAGTTAAAGAGCACAGGCTAACGGTGATGAGGATTTGATGGGAGTGGTGTGTGTCTTTGAGCCAGGATTTTACTCTATTGATGTCACTTCGGATGTTACAGAAGCTAGAGTTTTCTGCGTCTGGTTTAGCTCATAAAGCGCTGCTCCAGCTGTGCCTGTTCTGAACTCTCCATGGAAATATGCCCTTATGCGTCAGTGGCAAAATGGAAATAATAAAAGCTGGTCCTACAAACGAATGTAACAAGATCACTAGGTATGTCTTTCCCCCTGAATGTGATCGCAAAGCTGTGCGTTGATTGCTTCGTGGCTTTTATGGCAGCAGGGATTGATTTTTCTACCATGCTTTTTTCAGGCTGTTCTTGAGCAGTGTCAAGTTGCAGCCTTCACTCTGCCTCTGCTGTGGCTCTGTGGGATTATGCCAGAAGGAGGAAGTTTAAAGATTTTTGCCTTGGACATCAAGCAATAGCCAGGTGGCTGTTTATGGCAGCAGTGTATAGTTACTAACGGAGACATGCTGTTCTGAATCACTGTGTGCATTTTTTTTTTAAGCTCTTAGGTCACTACCTTTCGACTGCACCATTAAATTGCTTTCTCAATCTTTATATCAGAGCAATTAGCCAATGTAAGGCAGGATATCACAGAGGTCGAAACATTTGATCCCATTAAAGTTACAGCAAGCTAAGGAAAGCCCGGCAAGATTAGTATTCCTTGGTATTTGAGAAGTCTCCAAGAGTACTTTGTAACTGGCTAATGGCTCTGTTGATGCGCTGATCCAGTACTGATTTATTGGGAGTAAGCTTTGTTCAATACAATAAGAGTTACTTTTGAGTAGACATGCAGGAATTATGTAAGGAAATTAATGATGATTCATTGATTAAAGTTGCAGGCCTATACATGCTTACTTGGGTGTAAGACCTACTGAACTGTGTGCAGCATACTTCTGGACAAATATGCAAAGGGTTGCAGTACAAGACATTTCCTGTTACCCCCATTAATACTTGAAGATCTCTGGGATCCCACCTGTCCTATATATTTACAGAAGTATCACAACACTTTAAACAATGGCTTTCCCTCAAAGAATCCTGGGAGCTGTAGTTCATAATAATAATAATAGACGCGGGTGGCGCTGTGGGTTAAACCACAGAGCCTTGGGCTTGCCGATCACAAGGTTGCTGGTTCGAATCCCTGTGACAGGGGGAGCTCCCGTTGCTCGGTCCCAGCTCCTGCCAACCTAGCAGTTCGAAAGCACATCAAAGTGCAAGTAGATAAATAGGTACTTCTCCGGCAGGAAGGTAAACGGCGTTTTCGTGCGCTGCTCTGGTTTCACCAGAAGTGGCTTAGTCATGCTGGCCACATGACCCAGAAAATCTGTCTGCGGACAAACGTCGGCTCCCTCGGCCAGTAAGTCGAAATGAGTGCCACAACCCCAGAGTCATTTGCAACTGGACTTATGTAACTATCAGGTGTCCTTTACCTAATAATAATAATAATAATAATAATATATTTATACCCCACCCATCTGGCTGGGCTTCCCCAGCCACTCTGATGGTTCCCAAAATAATTAAGCCCTTACAGAGTTGCAGTATCCAACATCCATTAAACAAACAACAGTGCCCGTCATTCTTTGAGGTGAAGAATGTGCTTCTAAGGGTGTGCACAGCCTCACTCGCTTCCAGCCTGACCTGTAAACAGCAAGAGGAAGGTGAAGACTACTCTCTGTATCTAGGCTGCAGGCACCCAAGCGTTGTGAAGGTAATAGCAGATCTCTGGTGCATCGACTTTCCCACGTGGGAAAAGTCTACTGAACCATGTAACCAGTTCCATATGGTCCTCCTTTACATTGCTGGCCGAGTGCTTTTGCCTTGAAAAGGCCAGAGGGCTTTCAGGCTTCTCTATACTAGAGCTTGTGGTTTACTTGGGCCGTTGTGGTTTGTTATCATCAAATGACTTGTTTTCCTTGGCTGCCTGAGTGCCCATGGTTCCCTTGACAACATTTTCGGTAGCGATCTCTCCCTGCCACTTTCCACAGGACAGATAATTTTAATTGCTCTGCCCCTGTGAATACAGAGGTGAGATAGGCCTGTTTTTCCCAGGGACAACTTCTATATTAATGCATTGCCCCTGCCCAAGACCAACCGCGGAAGGCACATAAAAGGGAGCAACAAAAGTGAAAAGAAATGTGGAGCTTTTTTTGTGAGCCCAGAAAGGACGGGGGTTCTGGTGGACTTGTGTGACCCAGACATTGGACTACAACTCCCATCATCCCTGAAAGGTGGTGCTACGTTGGCTGCCACTTTGTTTCTGGGATCGATTCAAAGGTCACGGCCTTTAAAAGTCTAAGTGTCTTGGGCCCAGGGTGCTTGAAAGATTGCCTACCTCCATCTGAGTTCCATTAGATCCTGCAGGATAGCTCAGTCGCTACAGCATGAGGCTCTTAATCTCAGGGTTGTGGGTTTGAGCCCCACATTGGACAAAGAGTTTCCTCCGTTGCAGGGGGTTGGACTAGATGACCCTCAGGACCCCTTCCAACTCTGCAGTTCTATAATTGCCATCAATATCTTCTCCAGGGGCCCTGCTTACCTTACCTGTGGTGAGTTCATTTTGAAAACCTGTGGTCAGTCACATCTACACCATAAATTTAAAGCACTCTTTAATTTACCACTTTAATTCCCTCAAGGAGTTCCAAGCACTGTAGTGTTATGTATTTTTTGTGACGGCGGCGGCTAGATCCCCCAAAATGTGTTGTTTTTAAATTATTTTTTAAAGGTAAAGGACCCCTGACAGTTAAGTCCAGTCACGGACGACTCTGGGGTTGTGGTGCTCATCTTGCTTTACTGGCCGAGGGAGCCGACGTTTGTCCGCAGACAGCTTCCGGGTCATGTGGCCAGCATGACTAAACTGCTTCTGGCAAACTAGAGAAGCGCACAGAAACGCCGTTTACCTTCCTGCTGGAGTGATACCTATTTATCTACTTGCACTTTGACATGCTTTCGAACTGCTAGGGTGGCAGGAGCTGATACAGAGCAACGGGAGCTCACCCTGTTGCAGGGATTCGAACCGCCGACCTCCCGAATGGCAAGCCCAAGGCTCTGTGGTTTACACCACAGTGCCACCAGCGTCCCCCCAAAATGTGTTATGATGTAGTGAAATTTAGAATTAGTCATGGTTTGCCAATCATGGAAGCCCCCTGGATTTAGTTAAGCCAGCTGGGCAAAGTTAGCTGGATGGGCCATTGACAGGAAGCCATCAGAGGACAAGATGGCCAGGCAAGGGAGAGACCTCCCCCCTCTTTGCTGGGTGATCACGGGCAGAGGCAAAGGCCAGGCTTAGTGTTTCAACTTTGAATGACAGCAAGCTGGGGGATGACCTTGGTGAGCTGGGGATGGCAGGCTGCAACAAAGAGACACAGAGGATGGAATTTCACACCTCATGAGATCAGGATTTCCCCCAAGGAGTCCTAGACACTGTAGATCGTTAAGGGTGCTGGGAATTGTAGCTCTTTGACAAACTGCAGTTCCCAGAATTTGCTAGTATGTGATTGAAGTAGTGTCAGTGTGGAAACACCTTTTATTGTTTGATTTTTTTAAAAAAAAAAGTAGGTGGGGTATTATATTAGCTACATCATGTTTTAATTAACATGATTTATAACTTTCATAATACTGCTATCTTTCCTGAGTGGTGACAAAACACAGGTCGAAATCTGTTGCATAAGAGAGAATTCAGGAGGCTACCACATAACAGAGTAGGAGCCTCATAGTGAGTAGTAGTTATTATGTGGATAATACTCAGTTTGCATTTGGCACGAAAGGTTAATTTAGCACAAAAGGTTAAGTACCATTATTTTGCTAATGTAGATTGATCTAGTATACCTGTATCACAGTCAACTTTGAACTGAGCTTGCTTGCCCTTATCTCTGCAGCTCAACCCATGCTTTAATTAGCAGCCTTTCAGGGATGGAACAGTTTCGTCACCATGTTTGCAAATGTGGTGTTGATGATCAGTCTCAGAGACTAAGTCTTCTTGTAGCCAAGTAAGATCGACTTCCATAAACATGGTTTTAAAAGTGAGTCCATTAGTGACTGTGGAGGCCAATTCTGGATCCACACGTCCTTCCACAGTGGGGACATAGGTTTCCTGGCGGGAGTTGACCACGGTGTGGATTTGCCAAGTGTGCCTTCCTCTTAGCACGTTTCTCCCTTTCGTCCTGAGTTTGAGCATCTTCAAAGCCCATGACACCTTTGGTAAAGGCTGTTCTCCAATTGGAGCACTCGCAGGCTAGTGTTTCCCAGTTGTTGATGTATATACTACACTTTTTAAAGATTTGCCTTGAGAGAGTCTTTAAACCTCTTTTGTTGACCACCAGCATTACGCTTTCCATTTTTAAGTTCGGAATAGAGTAGTTGCTTTGGAAGATGATAATCACGCATCCGCACAACATGACCAGTCCAATGAGTTGATGTTGAAGAATCATCGCTTTGACACTGATGATCTTTGCTTCTTCCAGTACACTGGCATTAGTTCACCGGTCTTCCCAAGTGATGTGTAAATTTTTTTGGACTACAGCTCCCATCTGGGGTGATTTCGCTCTATAAGACGCACCAGACCACAAGATGCACTTAGTTTTTGGAGGAAGAAAGCAAGAAAAAAAAATATTCTGAATCTCAGAAGCCAGAACAGCAAGAGGGATCGCTGCACAGTGAAAGCAGCAATCCCTCTTGCTGTTCTGGCTTCTGGGATAGCTGCACGGCCTGCATTCACTCCATAAGACGCACACACATTTCCCCTTACTTTTTAGGAGGGAAAAAGTGAGTCTTATACAGCAAAAAATACGGTAATAGTTTAGAGTTACCAGGTTAAGGCCATTTTAAACTCCTGATCTTTTTGAGGATATTTAAGCTGCTTTTATCGTGTGTTTTCTGCTGATATGCATGCATACTCAAATAATGCATGCATTCATACATACCCACACAAAACACACATGCCTTTTCTCACACCTAACACATGAATGCATGCATTTATTCATTCTCTGTCTCACATGTACACCCTACCTGTTCATTCAATCTCTTGTACTTAATTCACCACCCCTACTGGTAGCTAGACTTTGGGGGGGGGGGGAAACCATTTTAGCTTCTTAAAAGCCTAATTGCTGGAGGGGCAATGTGATATCAATGGAGACTACAACTGAGGACGGCTAACCATTCCCTCCCCAACTGCAGTTTCTATGTGGATTGCTGCTCACACAACAATTGTCGGAGGCAATGGAGCATTTCCAACAATCCAAGTGGGGGGAGGGGGTTGATGGTGGTCACACTGCATGGGGCTGGGGTCACACTGCTGCAACCCCCCCAACAAAACCATGCAATTGGCCTCCTCCATTGGGCTGGAAAAGAGCCTTAGACTGGCTCTGATGGGAGGCTGGTTTCAAAACTGATTGCAGCTCAGTTAGTAGAGCACAAGACTCTTAATCTCAGGGTTGTGGGTTCGAGCCCGTGTTGCGCAAAAGATTCCTGCATTGCAGGGGGTTAGACTAGATGATCCGAGTGTTCCTTTCCAACTCTGTGATTCTGTCTGCCTAAATGGGGCAAGCAGGAGAGGCTGCAGCCTGAATGGGCCTATCCCTGTTTTATATTTATATTTCTGTTGTTAACCACAAGTTATGTAGCTGAAAACGAAGCAGGATAGAAATGTCTAAACTGGCAAAGAGCAGGGGTCAGCAGACGTTTTCAGCAGGGGGCCGGTCCACTGTCCCTCAGACCTTGTGGGGGGCCGGACTATATTCTGAAAAAATAATAATGAACAAATTCCTATGCCCCACAAATAACCCAGAGATGCATTTTAAATAAAAGGACACATTCTATTCATGTAAAAACACGCTGATTCCTGGACCGTCCGCGGGCCGGATCTGGCCCCCGGGCCTTAGTTTACCTACCCATGGCAAAGAGCATTATGAGTATTGCTAGCCCCACCCAGTACTTGCCCCCAGGGCACACAAACACCACGGAGCTAGGAATTGGTAGCTAAAACCAGCAAGGCCCAAAGATTCACCTTGCCAGGGAGGCACATTGGGCAGGCCCCTGAAAAGCGTTTCACCTCACCCCACCCCTCCCTGCCCTTCGTTCCACCCCTCATTCCGCCCTTTTTAGTGATATTTTTCAGGTCCCTTCTGAGTTTGGTGCCGTACAATCGCTTGTCCCATCAGACGCGCGTAAAAACGGTCGTTGCCTGCACAGTGCTTTAAGTTGAGAATTGCTTTATTAGTTAAACAGGATCACATTGAACAGATTCTGTCAGTTTCCAGGGGTGTGAAAGAGGCCCTAACTCGGTGACTGGGGTTGGTGATGGGTTGGAAGTGGGCTAAGAAAAACCTGGGAAATGTGTAGACCATGGGTAGGCAAACTAAGGCCCGGGGGCCGGATCTGGCCCAATCATTTCTCAATCTGGCCTGCGGACAGTCCAGGAATCAGCCTGTTTTTACATGAGTAGAATGTGTCCTTTTATTTCAAATGCATCTCTAGGTTATTTGTGGGGCCTGCCTGGTGTTTTTACATGAGTAGAATGTGTGCTTTTATTTAAAATACATCTCTGGGTTATTTGTGGAGCATAGGAATTTGTTCATCCCCCCCCCCAAAAAATATAGTTTGCCCCCCCCCCAAGGTCTGAGGGACAGTGGACCGGCCCCCTGCTGAAAAAGTTTGCTGATCCCTGGTGTAGAGTGTGTAGACTCTGCAACCAGTGCACTCTCCCATCATGTGCAGACATAATGATGGTTGCAATCCATTGCTATTCTGTTGTTTATTAGGAAATACTGTGTTTTGATGCATCCCTGCCCCTGTAACCAGCTTCGGTCTGAATTGAGGAAAAAGCTGCGTTTTAAAACAGTAATGTGCACATAGCCTAATTAATCTGTTGACTCCTTCTACGGCTCAGTGTAAAAAGAAGTAGCTTTGCTGAGGCCTTTCTAAGCCTGTTTGGAGATTTGGACAATGACTTTGGACGCATAGCTGAGTAGAGCGATGCAACTCTGTCCTAGCCAGCGAGTTATTTCTGTTATGTTGTCAGGCTGAAGAACCTGATGGTGGAGAAAATGTTTTCTGCCATCTCCAAATTCCAAAGTGGAATTTAAAGCTTTGGACTGCTTTGTTTCTTGTGAAAACAAAGGCTTCCCCCCCCCCCCCGCCCCAATGTAGTTTGGCACGGTGTTTCTACAATTAAAGCTTCTGACCACTTGAGGGGAAAGCCTGATTAGGCTGAGTTCAAAAGTGCCTGATAAGGATAAATGGAGCCCATGGGTCTAATTTTCAGAGGGCAGAATGTTCAGACTCTGTTTTGAAGTCAGTGCCGAGGATAAGTGTAGAGATTAAATGTGCAGATGGCTCTGCTACTTTGTAGAGTTTGAGATTTGGACAGAAAGTAATCAAACAGACCAAATTTCCATAAACACAGCAGTGAAATGGATTTCTTTTCTATTAGATTGCTTTATTCAAAATAAGTTTGGTGGTAGCTGTGCTCCTAGTGCCAGGGGTGCCAACTTGAATAAAATATTTTTTTGGGGGGTGTCAGGTAAGCCCTGTCCTGCATTATCAATCATATAATGGGGTGCACCCGCACCATTTGAATGGCAATGCCCACCAACTTTGGGGGGGGCAGTCCCCTCAAATATTTTGGCCCCTAGGAGTTGGCTCCTATGCCTAGTGCAGTGCTTCACAAACTTTTTTCTCTGGACCACACGGAATAACAAATTTTAATTGGTAAGAAGTACATTGGAAAACAAAAAGAAGCAATTCCTAGCAGTGCTTGGTTTATAACAACTACTTTATAATATGATCACGGAACATCCAGAAATTACAAAACAATGCAGCTACATAAGAACGCAAATCACTCCCAAAATATAATTATAAACGAGCCTTTTGCAAATATATGTACCTTAAGTAGGTATGCAAACTCAGTGAGAGGTGGGAGCTTGTTTTTGCCGGGTAATCTCATTTATACTAGGTTTAATCTGAGACAAATAAACTCTCATCAACACAAAGAAGCCTCGCCCTTGCTCTCATTTTGAAAAGATATATATCCATATTCTGCAAATAATTTTTTTGATTTGATATTATATTATACTATACTACACTGAAATGTTTAAATGTTTCTTGGGTTATCCTTGAATCTTCCTAGCACACTTTCCAGTCTCTCCTGGAGCGCCACACCCTTTGAGAACCACTGTCCTAGTGGCATGAAGTTCAGAAAGCTGCTCCTTAGAATGCTCCTTAGAAGTGTAGCTATTAATTGAGGGCTTCTCTACATTTGATGTTTATTTAATCTACATATCCTCCATTCAAAGTAGACTGGGGTAGCCCACACAGCTGTATGTATTTAAACCTGTATATGAGGAGCAACTCTGGTCTTTCCCATTCATACCAGTGGCCGTTGCCTTTTAAGACTCAGGGTTCAAATCCCCACTCGGCCATGAATCTCACTCAGTGACCTTGAGCCGGTCACTGTCTCCCAGCCGAATCTACTACTTCACAGGGTTGTTGTGAGGATTAAAATGAGCGGAGGGAGAGCCATGTGGCCCTCCTGAGCTCCTTGGAGAAAAAGGTGGGACATAAGTAATAATAATAATAATAATAATAATAATAATAATAATAATTCCTTCTCAATGTGAGTTTCCCTTTTTAAAAACCTTTGCTATGTTTTTATTTTTTTGTTACGTTTGACATTCAATAAATAAATAAAAAATTATCCATGCTAAAAGCACCATCTCAAGGCATCTTATTATTATTATTAAGGCACAGCTAGGATTAACACGAATCCAATTTAGTTAACTGCACGATTTGTTCATTCATTTTTTTGTGCTGATCTTTATAGTTGCTTCATACTTTCTGAATGTTGCTGGGTTCAGAGTGTCACCATTGTCTGCAGTGGCAAATCCACTAGCACAGAAATCTCTGCAGTGTGTATTTGTACATCCCTTTGTCAGACCGATTATTGTGTTTACAAGGTGATCTGACCAAATTTCTGCATCCATCTTCCATGCACCATTTGTCCCCCTCCTTGCGTTACAAGCTCCCCGTTCATTTCCTCTTACAGTATCAGTCTCATCAGCCTCCCTTTGCAGGAAGAGTGCATTTTGATGGAGCCACGCGTTACATCCCCACTGTTGAGTGTTCACTCTCTGTAAATACCTAAATAAATAAATCCATGCGAGGTTTTAATGCTGCTGCTGCTGCTCTGTAATAAAAGCTGTGAACGAAATTAGATGTCCTGTATATCTGATGCATAAAAGGTTTCTAGCAGGAGGATGCAGAATATCTAGCTGAATAGTTGGATATCCCAACCTGTCCATGTAGGTATGAAATGCTATTTTTAAGGTGAGATCAGATGTCTTGTTCTGCTTAAGAATTTGTTGGTTGGAGTCATACAGAAAATTCTGACGGCATTGAATGGCATTTCCCATTTCTCATTATGACCATACTACCTAACCCTTATAAGTGAATAGCTTTATTTTCTTTCCACTAGTCACTTAGAATGTAACAATTACCACCACACCTTTCCACTTTTACAAATAAGACTGCTTTCCTTGTGTGTGATTAAATACTCATGTGCCTCTTTAACCAGTTTCTGTTTTCTACTTCCTTAAAAAAAATAATTCCTTCCTTCCTTTACCCTTTCTTTTTCATTATCCATGTGAAACTGGGACTTGAAACTATTTCCTCCAATTCAAGAGAAATATTTTAAGAGGGCTCCCAGTAGCTTGGGCATGGTGATGAATGTGTTATTGTGGGGCAGGGTAGCTACATAAAACAATCTTTGTGCTGACTTGACATCTGTTACCAAGGATGGGAACTGTCAGGATTGTTTTTCAAATGTAATAGAAATATAAAGCTGGTATAGATCATCGGGGTGTATGGAGTATTAAGGGAGGGGTAGTACCTCTAGTGGGGAACCTGTCATGCCACTTCTGGGGTAGGTTGTCCCCCATTGGTTCCCCACCTGCAGTCAGCTCTCACCTGTAGCTCCTAGAAGCTGTCATCATGTGGCAGTGGCCACACCCTGGGAATAGCTGGCTAAACCAGGTGAGGTTATATTTAAATGTTTCTTTGATTGTCCTTCAATCTTCCTGCCACGCTTGCCATCCTCTCCTGCCACAAAAGTGTGGCACACTGTACCCTTTGAGAACCACTGCCTTAATAATAATAATAATTGTTTATTTATACCCCGCCCTTCCCGGTTTAGAAAACCGGGCTCAGGGCAGCTAACAACAAATTTAAAACACTTACAGGTAATTGTAGAAGCAGCATAAAATACAGTATAAAAACATGAATAACAATAAAATTCAAAGTTCAGAAATCAATTTGGGGGAAATCCATCTCATAAGCATTAGATAGTCACCAGGGCTAGCTGGCTGAATTAGTCCTACTTGGGCCAGCGAGGACGCCAGGGGAGAATTAGCTGTGGGGTCTCAGAGCGGGTAATCTTTATAAAAGGGGAGGGGTAGGGAAGAGAAGGGAAATAAGAGATCAGGCTGAATTCAAATTCAAGGCCAGGCGGAATACAGTAGCTCTGTCTTACAGGCCCAACGGAAGGAGGTTAAATCCTGAAGGCCCTAGTCTCATGGGACAGAGCATTCCACCAGGTTGGAGCCATCACTGAAAAGGCCCTGGCCCTGGTAGAGGATAGTCTAACTTCCTTAGGGCCCGGGACCTCTAAACTATGGTTATTCATGGACCTTAAGGGTACTCAGATGCTGTAAGTCACCTTGTGTTCAGTGGCCCTTCCTCCCAGATGAGTATCAGCAGGCTTGCAGGTGAAATCTGCAAAACTATCCACGTCTCTTCAGTGAACTCATGGAGAGTTACATCCAAGCAAACATACACATGATTGGATTATACAGTTGTGGTTCGATGAGACAATGAAAAACCCATTTGAGTGCCACAGAACTGATATCCTCTTTGTTATCTGGGCTACCAAATGTTCCGTGTGTAGGTAAAGGTAAAGGTGGCGCTGTGGTCTAAACCACTGAGCCTCTTGGACTTGCCAATAGGAAGGTCAGCGGTTTGGATCCCCGTGACGGAGTGAGCTCCTGTTGCTCTCTCCCAGCTCCTGCCAACCTAGCAGTTCAAAAGCACAGCAGTGCAAGTAGATAAATAGGTACCACTGCAGCAGGAAGGTAAACAGCGTTTCCGTGCACTCTGGCTTCCGTCATGGTGTCCAGTTGTGCCAGAAGCGGTTGTGTCATGCTGGCCACATGACCTGGAAAGCTGTCTGTGGACAAATGCCGGCTCCCTCGGCCTGAAAGTGAGATGAGCGGCACAACCCCATAGTCAACTTTGAATGGACATAACCATCCAGGGGTCCTTTATCTTTTACATACCTGTGTGTATTTTTTAATTGATTACCCACCTTCCTTTCTACCCTTCTGAAATAGGATATTAAGTCAATTTTGGCAAGTAGAATCAGACTACCAGACTACTGCTTGTTCTCCTATTCTTGTGAATGTAATATGTTTCAACTCAGGGCCAGCCAACTCATGAGACAAGGTGAAGCAACAGAGGCAGCGATTGCTGTGATGTCTCCTTGGAGGCTGGAGTAGCCCACCTGCAATTCTGCCTCTACAGCAGCAGCTTGATGAATAGGAGGTGCTTCTGGTCTCCCCCACCTCTAGGGAGGAAATGGTGGGGGCTGCCCTCTGGGGTCTCTTGGTCCTTGCACCCACCCAGTGTGATTCAGAGTGGGACACTTCCCCCCATTCTACAACGGCCTTTGAGTCCCACTTTAACCGTAGAGTAAGATTGATTTTATTTCCCCCTTTGTCTGTGGATCTTTATTGCACTCTTGTTCCCAATGTAGATCTTCACTCATCTTTTCTCCTCTGGTGGGGTGCATTTTGTGGTACGCCTCGGGTGTCAAAATGTATTCAGCCGGCCCTGTTTTAACTGTTTTTAATTCTGAATTTTAAATGGTTGCAACTAATAATAATGGCCTGTGTGTGTGTGTGTGTGTGTGCGCGCGCATGTGTGTTTGTGTGTTTGTGTGTGTGTCTCTGTGTTAACAGTGTTGCAGTATCTCTCCCCCCGCCCCATAGCATTATCCTAGGTAGGCATAACTACCATCTTAAATCTAAACTCTTGAAAATCTCCATTTGGTATGCCCTTTGCTCCTCACAACCTTCTGCATTGTTTGATTTACACTAGAATTGGTTTCACTTGGCTCTTCCGCTCCAAAATGCTGTAATTAATGTTGTCACAGGGCTTATGGCTAGGAGCAAGGATAGCAGCTATGGAATGTGCAAGGCTGACTTCTTCTGAAAAAAATACACCCAAAGTGATTATAGGAGTTCTTAAGACCATTTCAGGAATTCTCATTGCATTGATACTGATCTTTGTATATGACATACTTGTGTTTCCTTTTGCAAAGAGATATTATTCAATGTAAGGGACACGGGTGGTGCTGTGGTCTAAACCACTGAGCCTCTTGGGCTTGCCAATCAGAAGGGCAGCAGTTCGAATTCCCACAACGGGGTGAGCTCCTGTTGCTCTGTCCCAGCTCCTGTCAGCCTAGCAGTTTGAAAGCACCCCAGTGCAAGTAGATAAATAGGTACCGCTGTGGCGGGAAGGTAAACAGCATTTCTGTGCACTCTGGTTTCCATCACGGTGTTCCGTTGCACCAAAAGCGGTTACCGTATGTCGTGCTGGCCCCATGACCTGGAAAGCTGTCTGTGGACAAACGCCAGCTCCCTTGGCCTGAAAGCGAGATGAGCGCCGTAACCCCATAGTTCCCTTTGACTGGACTTAACCATCCAGGGGTCCTGTACCTTGATCGTACCTTATTATACAATGTAAATATTCAGCTTGAAGCCTCTTTTATATTTTGTGTTCAATGAAATGTGACTTCACTTGAGTACTGAGGCACACTTGGTCAGTGGCGGACCTTGGGTCTCAAATTTCAGCAGTACACTGTGTGATGGCAAACACCCCCCCCCCGGGTCTCTCACCTTCCATTCTGCACCATCGTTGCAGCACCTCCTGTGGCGCTCCCATGACTCCACACCCAGTGCAACCAAACATTACGTGGTATCTCGGGTTACAGACTCTTCAGGTTACAGGCGCTTCAGGTTACAGACTCCGCTAACCCAGAAATAGTACCTTGGGTTAAGAGCTTTGCTTCAGGTTGAGAACAGAAATCGCGCACTGGCGGCGCGGTGGCAGCAGGAGGCCCCATTAGCTAAAATGGTACCTCAGGTTAAGAACAATTTCAGGTTAAGAACGGACCTCCAGAACGAATTAAGTTCTTAACCCAAGGTACTACTGTACACGTTTGGCCTTGGATTCAAGCTTGTGACGCCCAGCATGTGAGCCCTGGGGTGTTCTACTAGGCTAGGGTTTCTTCAGCAGCCCCTCAGCAGCATGTTTCTCTTATGCCTGAATATTTGCATGCACGGTACATCAATTTCTTGGATTAGCAAGGTTAAACTTTATAGACAAGTCTGAAATCTTTATATTTGGCTTTTCTATATCCTTCATTCATAATTCATTTGTTTCTGATACATCAAATAATAGCCCAGTTGCTGGCCTAGAGGCTCTTGTTTGAGAAATAGGTTTGATATGTTATCATTCCCATAATGCAGAAACGATGTGGCTTGGTGCATTTCTAATATTGGATTCTGCATATAGAAAAGAAAGCACACGGTTATTTGCTGATGTACTGCTAATTGGGGGGGGGGCGGTATTGCAAGAACTGAGTTCAAGCCAAATTAAGCTAGTCACACTTAATTCCCACGAAAATCCATGGAACAGATTTGAAATTGTCTACTTATATCTCAGTGATTTCAGAGATAATGTGTCTAATATTTATTTATTTCTTAAGACATTTATAGCCCACCTTTCCCTCCACAGAGCTCAAGGTGGCGTACACAGCTATCCCCCTCTCCATTTTATACTTGCAACAACCCTGTGAGGTAGGCTAGGCTGAGAGACAGTGACAGTCCCCCAGTGGGCTCCATGGCTGAGTGGGGATTGCTCTCCCAGGTCCTTTTTCAGCACTCTAACCACCACTCCACACTGTCTGCAGTGTAGATCCAGCCCACTGCCTTTCCAGAGATCTTCCCATCGCGGCTGCATATTATGTAATAGTCACTATTTTTCTCATGCTTGAAATGTTGACGAAGCAATATTGACATATTTGTATCTGTATTAGCACATGCTCTGTTTTGCACTCTGAATTGCTCATGGTGTGTGGGTTTTTAAAAGCATGTGTGCGTCCTCCCACCTGCATTCTGATTAAGCTCTTTCGCACTTGAGTTTTCCGCGAGCCGTACATTTCTGGTGGCACATATGCTACTTCAATCCCTGGTTTCTCCTACCATGGTTGGGAAAGACTCTTTTTAAGCCTCTTTTTCATACAGTCATACATTGGTTGTTGAATGCCTTGGTACTCGGATGTTTTGGCTCCCAAACGCCGCAAACCCAGAAGTGAGTGCTCCAGTTTGCAAACGTTTTTTGGAAGCCAAACAGCCGACTCAGCTTCCACAGCTTCTGATTGAGTGCAGGAAGCTCCTATAGTCAATTGGAAGGTGCGCCTTGGTTTTTGAACCATTCTGGAAGTCGAATGGACTCCCGGATAGGGATTAAGTTTGACAACCAAGGTATGACTAATAATGCTTCCCCATAATGCCTGTGACTTATCTCAGGGGAAAGGGTTAAGCACTCCCTCCCTGGTGCATGTTTCCCATCAAATTAGCTTTAAAGTGGCTTTAAGTAAACAAAGGGGACGTGGTTGGCGCTGTGGGTTAAACCACAGAGCCTAGGACTTGCTGATCAGAAGGTCGGCGGTTCGAATCCCCACGACGGGGTGAGCTCCTGTTGTTTGGTCCCAGCTCCTGCCAACCTAGCAGTTCGAAAGCACGTCAAAATGCAAGTAGATAAATAGGTACCGCTCTGGTGGGAAGGTAAACGGCATTTCCATGCGCTGCTCTGGTTTGCCAGAAGTGGCTTAGTCATGCTGGCCACATGACCCAGAAGCTGTACGCCGGCTCCCTCGGCCAATAAAGCGAGATGAGCGCCGCAACCCCAGAATCGGTCACGACTGGACCTAATGGTCAGGGGTCCCTTTACCTTTAAGTAAAGAAAAATATGTTTGGAGATCTAAGGCCAGATTTCTCCTGCCACATGTAATTTGGCCTTTAGCTACGGGTAAATTCCATCAGTTACACCCAATCAGTTGGCTCAAGTTTCTATATTGTTTTGTGTCTACTGTCTATTTGGCAACGTAGTTCCAAATAATACTATAGCAAGTCTTTCCTCTCTTTCCTGTTTAACGTACCATCTCTCCATCTGCGTCTTAAAAATAAAAATCTAACCCTTTCTGCTGCATTGGTTGTGTGACTTTTTGGTCTTGTTGCTCATGTATTGCCTGCATATCATTCTGCAGATACACATTCATATTCCCAGCCCCCAGTATTCTCAGGCAACCAGACTCACTGGCGCCTGCTGTGAATTGACCTATTGGACTTCTCCAAGTTCAGTTTTTACCTAATGACAGGCAGCTGCAAACCACCCACCAGTTAAAATTCCCCTGCTGTGCCCAGGAGTGACACTATGTCAGAGAATTGTGGGAAATGTAAAATGATGGGTGGCTCACAGCTAGTCGCTGCAGATTGTGATCCTTCTGCCTGCCATTGCTGCTAATCCCACTAGGGGGAGCACCAGTGTTGGGGTGGGGGTGCCAGATGACCCTTTGCCAGGGCACTCTCTTAAAACTGCAGCTACCCTACATCCAATAACATCCTGAATGATACAGGCTATAGTTTAATGGGTGGGCAGAGCTGAATGTGAGTGAAGCAAACCGGCCATGCAACTGCACAATTCCCTCTGCTGGTCTGTTACAATCTAAGGGATGCGGGTGGCGCTGTGGTCTAAACCACCGAGTCTCTTGGGTTTGCCGATCAGAAGGTCAGTGGTTCGAATCCCCATGACCAGGTGAGTTCCTGTTGCTCTGTCCCAGCTCCTGCCAACCTAGCAGTTTGAAAGCACGCCAGTGCAAGCAGATAAATAGGTACCGCTGTGACGGGAAGGTGAACAGTGTTTCCATGCGCTCTGGTTTCCGTCACGGTGTTCCGTTGCACCAGAAGCAGTTTAGTCATGCTGGCCGCATGACCCGGAAAGCTATTTGTGGACAAACGCTAGCTCACTTGGCCTGAAAGTGAGATGAGCGCCACAACCCCATAGTCGCCTTTGACTGGACTTAACCGTCCAGGGGTCCTTTACCTTTTTACCTTTTTTTATTACAATCCTTAAACTGTGACTGCTCCACCCAGGAATTTTTCCACTTCTCGATAGGTTTGGTGAAAATCAAGGTTCACCCATCTGTTGACACCACTTTTTTCCTTTATACAACCAGGGTTTCCCTCCACATCTCTTATGTTTTAAACTCCTGCCCTCTCCCTGCATACGGCAGCCACCCTTACAGATAGGAGAGTATTAAATTTCACTGTCTGCCCAGAGGCACTGAAGGTGATATACCATGATAAAACAGTAAATACAATTCATTTTTTTTTAAAAAATAATCCAAAGGCATAGCCACCTCAAAGTATTGCACTTGTGCTTTGAAATCCGGCTTGCTTTTATGTTTGTAGCGCAACAATATTGTAGGACAATGTAGCCAAAGTCCCAATGAAAGAAAAGAGTTACTCAGTTATGAAATTAAAAAAAAAGGAGCTACAAATATCCCATCATTACATGACAGAGTAAGCTTACCTAACAATGGCAGGATATAATTGATACAAAAAGTACATGTACAAGCCTGCTGGGACAAAAGGTTTATCCTTACTACTAGATTGCTCTCAGGGGTTGACAGCTTGATCCCTAAGAGTTGCAGAACCAGCACAGAAAGGAGAAATGGGAATCGTAGGGAACTCCCTCCCGTGTCTGCTGTGAGAATGAATAAGAATTTTGCAACATTCCAGGCAGTGAGAAAGGCAGAAATAATTAACAATACCTTCTGGCAAAGAAAAGCTTATTGCATTGACATTTACGCTAGCTAGATTGTATGAATCATTGCTTAGCCAGGTCAAACCTTTTAGCGTGTGTAATCTTTCTATTGCGTTCACTGATTGCCCACTAAAGCTATCTAGTTACAGCTTAATTAAAGTTCTCTATCTTATCCAGTGCTGAGAATGAGTTCAGCTAAAAACTAGCACAAAGGGGATCTCAGAAAACCGGGAAAGCTGACACCGTGTTACCCAAATATCTTCAAAAATTAATTCAAGTCTAGACTGCAAACTACATAGGCAAGGTTTATGGGACTGTTTCTCCACACTTAATTATACTGCACGATCATATTACTTGACATCATGAACTGATTCTCTCATCTATAGAGAAAGAGACTGTATGCCACGTTTTCACTGCTGGGCTCAAATATTGCTATATAACATTAGTGCCGTTAACTAATTCTGCTTTTTGCATACCACATCTTAGACTGTGCCTACCAGGGCATTAATGTGAATGTGGGGCAATTTTTCTATATGTGCATTCAGGGCCGACCCACCCATGAGGCAAACTGAGGCATCTGCCTCAGGCGGCAGGATCCACAGGGGCGGCATGTCCTGCCTCTGGTAGTGCATTGCCCACTGCCGCAGTGGCAGCAACGGCAGTGGCATGCTCCTTGGAGGCCGGATCTGGCACTGCCTCAGCAGCCCCACCAATTCAGCCTCTACGGGGGCCTCTTGGTGACTAGGAGGCACTGCTGGTCTCCAAACCTTAGGGAGGAAATATTGGGGGTTGCCACCTGGGGTCCCCTGGTGTCTGCACCCATCCGACGTGATTCAGAGCAGGCCTCTTTCCCCCTCTGCAGTGGATTTTGATTCCCACTTCAGCTGGGAGGTAAGGTTGATTCGATTACCCGCCCACCGTTTGTTTCTGATTTAGATCTTCACTTCTTCTCTGGCGGGGGGGGGGGGGGGAGCATCATTTTTTGGTTTTTTGGTTTGCCTCAAGTGCCAAAATGTCTTGGGCTAGCCCTGTGTGCATTTGTGTAACAAGCACACTAGACGTAACCTGCTGTACATTTGAAAATATATATATATATATATATATACTATTCATTGTATTGAATTGTAGATTTCAACTAACCTTTGCAGGAGGTGAGTCTGGTGGATAAAGACAGATAGCAGTAATGAAAGATGAAGTTCCAGGCCTGATAGGCAAAATGAAAACTGACAAGTTGCTGGGTCTGGATGGCACCCAGTTTCAAAGAACTACAGTTCCCAGAGTTCCTTTGGATGAAGGATTCTGACAGCTATAGTTCTATGAGCGGAATAAGGTTCTCCTAACAACCCTCAGCACCCTTAACAAACTACAGTTCCCAGGATTTGGGGGGGGGGGACCATGACTGTTTAAGGTAGTATGATGATGCTTTAAATGTATAGTGCGGATGAGAGTCTGGCTAGTCAAAGGTGGAGACAGGCAGAATATGGCAGGCAACATATGAAGTCTGGCAGAAACAAGAGCAGACTGAATTTTCAAACCCCAGAACTGGTAATCATGGTTTAACTAGACCATTAAAATACAGGGTAGACATTTCAGTTTTCTTTCCAGACTACGTTTTGAGATTCATTCCCGTTAGTAACTTCTGAAACATGAGCAGTCCAGGTTTGCTTTATCTTAAAACCCAATGTATAATGCAGAATACAATTTTTGGAATCCTCAGAAAAAGCCAGAATGTGAAATTGCATTTCTGAGTGTTAGTTCTATAGAAAAGGAAAGTCATCTGCTAGAATTTTGATACGTCATGCTAATGAAAACTTTTTTTGGGAGGGGAGAAGTAATGGGGCATGTAGCCTCTTGTACATCAGTCATGACCTTTGTCTGCAAACAGGTTTTTCATTCTGCTTTCTGCTCTCATGAATAACATTTCAAATTTCCTCCTTATGAACTGGCCTCAAGCAGAGGAGTAGCCTTCGTAGTTAACTGGCACACTTTTTGGCCATTTGTGATTTTCTAAGCTTCAGGTTTCCCTTGACAGATTTAACCATGGATGAACTATTTATATTATGTAACCACAAACGACATGTAAACAGAGTGGAATCGGATTCAAAAGATTCATTATTTGCATCAGCCACTAGCCATAGCAATAAAATAAAATAAAATACAGTGTACTGAAGATAGAGGTAAAAACTTAACTACACAAAATACATTCTGAAGGTTTGCATCAATAATCAAATAATACCCAGTAGATCTTATTCTAATTGCCCCTGCTAATTTTTTGGCAGCTTTTGCTGTCACCTGGTTATCTTGATCTGCTAGAAGAAAGAACACAATAGCAATTGTTGAGTGACCCGGCATGGACAGTAGTAGAGGGGTAATAACTTCACTCCTCAAAGAGGAGTGGATAAAATTGACGATTTAAGAAAATCCCAGATATCAATCTGATTATTTTTTTAAAAAAACACCCATACATATCAGTTTTATTATGCATTTTGAACAAAATACAAGCATATTAACTCTTACAGCCATGATTCCTTCTAAATCCATGTCTTCTTCTTCTTTGGTGATCACTCGTAGCCGAGTAAGATTGTCTTCCATAAACACAGTTTTAACAACGAGTCCGTAAGTGACTGTGGAGGCCAATTCTGGATCCGCACATCCTTCCACAGTGGAGACATTGGTTTCCGGGTGGGAATTGATCACGTTGCGGGTTTGCCAAGTGCGCCTTCCTCTTAGCATGTTTCTCCCTTGCATCCTCAGTTCAAGTGTCTTCAAAGCCCATGGCACCTTTGGTAAGGCTGTTCTCCAACTGGAGCACTCACAGGCCAGTGTTTCCCAGTTGTCAGTGTTTATACTACATTTTTTAAGATTTGCCTTGAGACAGTCTTTAAACCTCTTTTGTTGACCACCAGCATTACGCTTTCCATTTTTAAGTTCGGAATAGAGTAGTTGCTTTGGAAGACAATCATCAGGCATCCGCGCAACATGACCAGTCCAACAAAGTTGATGTTGAAGAACCATTGCTTCAACACTGGTGATCTTTGCTTCTTCCAGTACACTGATATTAGTTCGCTTGTCTTCCCAAGTGATGTGTAAAATGTATGTCCAACGAATCAACAAGCAGCAATGCAATAGTCATATTACATCAGAGAGGAGCCACCACTATGACGGCAGAACAGCTGTTGTGTCCAGTGTATATGTTTTGCCTAAGATGGGAGGAGAAGACACACAACTGGGGGCATGCCTGTCAATTATAAAGCTCTCTCTCTCTATATATATAAATATCGCTTTATAATTGACAGGCATGCCCCCAGTGACCATGGCAACACTGCCACATTTGCAATGATGCCCACTAACAATGGATTAATGTCCCCAACAAACATCTCTGCTTCATTAACACTTGCAAGCAGGGCTGACTCAGGGCATTCAACATGCACAAAGGATGGAGAAAATGTAGATTTACTCTGTAAATAAAACGCATGTGGGCCCAGATCTCAGAGTCTTGAAAAGATGACACCTGGTGCAGGGTAATATTTTTTAGCAAGAGACACCAATGCAAGTATACAGCTATGCAAGAGATGGGGACTCGATGGCCCTTCAAAAGTTGCTGGTCTACAACTCCCAGCATCCCAGACCATTGCCGGGGACCAGTGCTTTTTTCTGGGGGCACGCATACTCCTAAACATTTTGTGAATCTATGTTTGGCCTCATTGAAGGGCAGTATTTCAAAATGGGTAGGAAAATGAGAGTACCCCTAAACATTTTTTTAGGAAAAAAAGCACTGCCTGGGACTGATGGGAACCAGAGTCCAACAGTATCTGGACTCCAAGTCCAGATTCCTCATGTCTCAGTTATGCTATGTGTCTTGGGCAAATGATTGAAAACCATGGTCCAAATTAAGCCTCCGAATTAATACAAACTAATAAACTGCAGGGCACTCACCCTGACCTTTGTAATTCAACATATGAGCAATGATAGTAGTAAACAGTTAATGTAAGTATTTACTGGAACCGAGGTCTTCTTGGCTTGCATAAAATGATGCTGCAGCCATTATTATGGTTTGGGTTCCTAGCAAGCTCTTTATAATTCCTTGTGATGCTGTTTTAGATCTATTGTAAATTCTATCACCGATGTACATAAATAATACAGTTTCTTCTAAGATACGTCCTACATGGACCAATTTTGTGTGCCTCGTCTCTATCTACTTCCCCCCACTTTAAAAAAAAATGTGCTGAATACAACTGTAGCATCACTTGCATTGGCAATGAATAAATAAGAGCGATCATCTCAATGAGACCAGGGACTGGAAACTTCTGGCCTTCTATATGAAGAAGAATAACATTTGCGTCAGCCACTAGCCATAGCAATAAAATAACAGACAATGTAGTGAAGATAGAGGTAAAAAGTTAACTATACAAAATACATTCTGGAAGCCTTCTATATGTTTCTGGAATTCTGCTTGCTTGACCATAGAGAAGCTACTGGGGGTTGAGCCCAACAACCTCTGCAGGGCCGCAGCTTCCTCATCCTTACCATAGACACTAACTATTGGAGATGGACGTATGGCTGTGGCATTTCAAGGCTGACCTTTGCATTGAAACATCTACTGTTATAAGTGTGTACCTGGACTCCCATGTGCTCTGCCAGCAGTCATGTATGTTCATATACACCCTGCTGAGAGGTTTAGGATATTTGGCTGGCGTTATGACACGTGCTTGTTATGGATGAGCGTTAACCCTTAATCTTATGCCCACATATGATAGCAGATAGGAGTGACAGAATATAGAAAAATGCTGCTTTAGACAGCAAAGTTACATTCTAAGCAGGTAGGCACACTTTAATTAAAGAGTGGAAAATTCCCTAACTATTCTAAAGGTCAAAAAGGTAAAGTACCCCTGGGCAGTTACGTCCAGTTAAAGGCGACTATGGGGTTGAGGCGCTCATCTCACTTTCAGACTGAGGGAGCCGGTGTTTGTCCTCAGACAGCTTTCCGGTCATGTGGCCAGCAGACTGGTACAACGGAACACCGTGACGTAAGCCAGAGTGCATAGAAACACCGTTTACCTTCCCGCCACAGCTGTACCTATTTATCTACTTGTGCTGGTATGCTTTTGAACTACTAGGTTGGCAGGAGCTGGGACAGAGCAGTGGGAACTCACTCCTTCACGAGAATTTGAACCGCAGACCTTCTGATCAGCAAGCCCAAGAGGCTCATTGGTTTAGACCAGAGTGTCACCCATGACCTACAGAAGCATGGGCATGACAATTTTGCCATAAACCCACAGAAGGAGGAGGGGGGAGAGAAAGTATATCTGCCCTTAAAGCAAAGCAGAAGTGTGCAGACTCCTAGAGAGCAGTGGATAAGTTCGGTCCTGTTGGAGCTATGAGAGCCCACTAGCCTTTGAATCTAATGCTTTTTAAAATACCTTTTTGCCAAGGCATGTCAGTGTATAGAAGAGGGATATGTGAAATGATTTATCCCTACAATTTCCATAATCCCTTCCAGATTTTCCTGCCTATATCTCACCTTGCCCATCTTTGGTCATCCTGTTCCTGTTTGCTTAACAAAAGGGTGAAAGACTTGTGATAGTGAGCAGTTATCTAATCCTAGGCATCTCTGTCTGAGATTTGTCTTTAAATCACCTTACCATTGTGTGGATGGATCCCACTGAAGAGATGAGTATCCTGTATTTGGCAATCCTATATTTGCATATGTTGATCTTTAGGTCAGGTGTGTGTGAACTCAGAATATTCCTGAATGCCTGGAGTGTGGCTTGTGCCAGTTACCAAGGAGTTCATCATGGAGGGTCTCATGTCATATTAGTTATGTCAATCTTATACTTATGCCACAATTTACAGAGATAAACCATATCATAAGTTCAGATTCACACAACCTTCCTCACGCTACTTGTAATACCAATGAAACACCTGAGACTGAAATGCGATTCTGATATTGTGTTTACTGTGGGCACAATAGCCTTCAGTTCTATTTGCCTTGAATATTTATTAGTGAACAAAAGCAGATCTTAGAATTTGGACATTTTTTGTTTTCCTTCTTGAAAATGTTGAATTTCAGCGATTCCCCCAATCTTGCATTTGATGATGAACTGAGCCATGAAGCTCATTAGAGTGATTTAGGGTCAGTTACGCTATCTGTCAACTTAACCTATCTCACAGGGTTGCTGTGATTATAAAATGATACTGCTAGTGCCGGGAGAGAGAACTATCTATCTTGCCTTGAGTTCCTTGGAGAAAGGGCAGCATATATAAATGTAATAAATAAATACATATAAATAATGACAAGCTGATGGATACTGATCCAACAGGGAGAGTATTGATCACACCCATCTTTTATGTACCACTGACCAAGACCCATGGCATGCTAACAATACCAGCTCCCAAGAGAATTTAACAGAATTATGAATTCTAAATGAAGGCTGGGGAGAAGTCCTGATGGGCAGAGACCTGATGGCATCAAAGTGGAAACATTAATTCCGGAAACATTTTAAACATTTAGAGAACTGACATAGACTTAATTGGGTGCTTTGTACTGAGCCAAAAGGTTGTCCAAACTCATTTGTAAATTGGCTATGCAGCTGCTAAGAGTGAGGTCACTCCCTGAAGCAGTGCAAGGAGTCCATGTGTGGGAAGAACATGTTCTCCCAAAACAGACTCTCGTGGGAAAGAGAATATTATCTTGTGCAATGCTGTTCCTGTGACACCTTGAACTTAGGAAACAATGCAATACATTTTGAATTTTGATCTGAGTATTGTAATTAATTAATTATGATAATGCAGTGCTTAGGTACTGCATATATAAACCCAGCAGCACTGATGTGTACTGTTAAAATATTAGGTTTTGACCCAGAAGACCGAGGTTCAAATCTCTGTTCAACCATTTAGTTTACTGAGCGAGTCACTATTGGTCAACATACCCCGTGAAGCCCCTGTACTCTAAAATATGCCATTAAAATTATTAAATAATACTAAATTGATACATAGTTGTTTCATTACACAGCTTTTTATTCCATTACAAGTCCTGGCTATCACTGCTCCCCCTTCTCATTTCATTCAACTCATATATTTATTAGAAAGTGCATCTTAAAGTGTGGTATTATGAATCATATTAAACTAATACACAGCTGCTTCATTAAATAGGTATTTCTCTTCCCATGCCCTATCAATCTTCCCACCCACTTTCTCATATCATTTGTGAATAATATTTATTAAGAAGTGCATTTTTGGAAATGAAAAGGTGAACATAGGAACCATTGGGTGGAATGGAGAAAAATGAAAGTTCTAGCAGCATTGGAGGGTTGCCCTTAACAAAAGGATCCCAGTTCAGCAGGTCTGTTGAAAACACTTGAAGAGGCACCATGTGGTGGAGTAGCAATATTGGGGAAGACAGACAAGTAGGCTGAGCCAATATAAAGCACGTTCCTATAGTAGCCTACTGGGTTGCCACCTTTCAAAAATTGAAAATCAGGACACAAAAGTCGTTGAGCTTGTTTTGGCAAAGTTGTTGAGCTTTTTGTTTTGCTTGCAAAAAAAACCCACCACGTTTTTCAGCTATTTTTTAAAGGAAAATTGGCAAAAACAACACTGCCAATATGGGTAGAATTATGTCCAGATTTCCCCAGACATTTTTTTTGGGGGACGATTTTTGCCCAGGCGCTGCTTCCAACCACAGGTTCTGGGTATGTCCGGGAAATTCCAGATGTCTGGCAACTATATCCAGTGCTTTTTTCCCCTTAAAAATGTTTAGGGGTACTCTCATTTTCCCACTCATATTGAAATACTGCCCCTCAATGAGGCCAAACTTAGCTTCACAAAATGTTTAGGGGTATGTGTCCCACCAGAAAAAAAATCACTGCTTATATCTGCACCTTGAAATATCGCTCAGTTGAAAATATCCATATAGGCTTCTTCCTATATGGATGCACTTTACTGCTGTGTGCATCTGATCCCTTCCTCTCTGAGGCTCAGCTCTGCACGGGGACCTGCTGCCCCATTGTGCATCCTACTGCCTGAGGTGGTCGCCTCACTTTGCCTCATGGGTGGGCCGGCCCTGGGCTGAAAACCAAGAGTGGATGGAGGACTCAGTGGCAGCTTCTTCCGAATACAAACACGCATGTACAAACACACCACACCATTAGGCTCTCACTCATCCACCGAGTTACTTCAGCTTCCGAAGCAGCCATTTAACGTTATGGGGGCTGCGGGGAACACACCTAATGATCTCATCCGCCATAGTTGTTTATGGATTAGGACCGCAGGTTTTATTCTTTTTATTTCCCCTCAAGGGGTCCGTTTTAAACACCGTGAAAGCAAGATTGCCTGAGCGGCTTCTAAGGGCCTCGCACAGCTATTCATTCTTCCTCGGGCCACGAAGGGATGTGGTTAAAAACGCCCCACATTGCCTCTCAAGCACCGTCGACGCCTATTCAGACAACCCCCTGAAGCAATTTATTCCCCCTCGCTCGATTTCTCTCGTGTTTGTGCGTTTTGTGTACTCAAGAGGGACTTTTACTTCTAAGCAGCAGCGTGTATGGGGCGGGGACGGAGAGGCAGCGCCGCCCTGCATGATGGGCTCCCCTTGAGTGAGGAGGAGGAAGGTCGCGCCGTAAATCCCCCTCTGCCTCTGAAGAGAGAGAGAGAAGCGAGAGAGCCGCCTCGCCTCTCCGCGTCATCCCTCCGGCCCAGGAGGAGGAGGAGGAGGAGCCGCATTCCCGCGCCGATTGGTCGGCGCTGCTGCCACTCGCGCAGGCGGGCGAGGGGCGCGGCCAAGCGTAGAGCCGGCTCGGCTCCCGGCGAGAGCAAAAAAGGGAAAGGAAAAAAAGCGGCCGGCCGAGTCAGGAGCCTCGTTGCGCTGCCGACGTCGACGGCAGAAGAAGGAACAGTGCCGGCTTGTAGTAGTAATAGTAGTACCGGTACTATTCTTCCTTCCAGCGCAGCCACCCTCTCTCCTCCGGAGCCCTGCACCATGGAGGAGGAGCGGTCGGGGGAGCAGATGAGACCGCTACTCACAACGGTAACTGAAGAGCGGCGGGAGGAGGCGGGATGGCAGTTGGCGGTTGCGCGCGAGGGAGGGAGGGAGGGGGGGACGTGGAAGGAGGCGCTCGCGCCCCTTTATCTCTCCCGCCTTTCCCCTGGGCTGAGGGCTCGGGCGGCCGTTGCTGCCGCCGCCGCCGTTGCGCCTCTTTGTGGGGGCGGAGCCCCGCCGAGCGCCTCAGTGGGCTCCCTGGCTCTGTGACGGGGAAGCGGCGCCGGATTAATGCCCGAGGAGGCGACACAAAGCCAGGCGCTCTTTTCTTTCCGGTCTCGAGTCTCCCCCTCACACACGCAAACCGACAGGTGTCAGTCTCTCTCTCTCGCCTCCCCTCAGCCCTTCCTTCCCCTTCGCGCTTCCTCTCCCCCCCCCCCCGCTTCATCTCCGCAGCCAAACACTACTAACAACAACAACAACAGGAGCGATACTGTTGTGACACGTGGATGGAATTAAGACTTGAGGGTGTGTGCGGGGGGGGGGAGCGGTTTTCTTGCTCATGGAAACATTTCTTCTCATCAGCATCATCTCCGCCGAATGAATCCTCCACTTGGCGCGTGTGAGGAAATGGAGGGAGGCGCGCGTCTCCTTCCTTTCCACAACCAGCTCCTGCTGGTCTGGGCTCATTGCTTTTGTTCAGGCAAGAGCTCTTGATAGGGTGAGGGGTGGGCAGAGAGGCAGAGGGAGGGGGGAGCCTGGTTCTTTGTTCGAAGCTCCCCCCCTCCTTTCTCCCTCTTACCCTTCTAACGTGCTCCCTTCATTCGGGCTGGGAAGTGTCAAACGGGGTAAAGGAGGAGACATAATGGGCAGGCTGCAGCAGGTTAGGGCTGGCCTCTGCTGTCCTATGGGAACTAATAATAATAATAATAATAATAATAATAATAATAATAATAATAATAATAATA
>JAXCMG010000017.1:37273642-37293375 GCA_034642415.1 Podarcis siculus | reverse complement strand
TAATAATAATAATAATAATAATAATAATAATAATAATAATAATAATATAAAAGGACATGTGTCCTGGGCACAGTGCAGCAGGCGAGGTAGGGGCATCTCCGGTGAGATGCCTTGCTTGCCTTCAGTCCTCCTGCTCCTCTTGACTCCTTTGTGAGTGCAAACACATGGCCAACCCGAAGCAGCTCTTTTGTCCTCAGAGCTCAAGGAAGTGGCAGATAACTCAGCAGTGATTCACTTTACTTCCTTTCATGGCTGGGGGTGAAATGAGGCGCAGTCGTGTCTCTTCCCCGCTACCCCACCCTTCCCCGTTTTTTTAAGTGGTACTAGGAAAAAAAAACATTAGTGGTTCATCACAGATTTTTTTTTTTGCCCCCTTGCGTTTTAGATGAGTTAACCAGGATTTTTATTGAGTGTTTCCATGACTTTGTCCTGCTGCTAAGGTTGCGTTCATTCCCAAGGTTCCTTGGGACTGTGCCGGGGCAGATAATCTAGTTTTAAATGGCACTAGAAGATGGAGAGCTCTTCTGATAGCAAACGAAGTTGAGCGAGTGAACAACCTAGTGTAAAAGCTTTCCCTCTACATCATTTGGCTTGTTCACTGAAGAGTAATATGTATTAGTACCATGTGGCAAACAATTTAAGTACTGGATTTAACTTGATTGCTGCACATTAGGATCTACATCTACAGCAAATTGTTTGATATAATCTATGTAGAAAGGTAGTGGTCTATTTTTTCGTTGGTTCGGTAAAACAGTTGTGGTGGACTACATTGTGGGTAGTATTGAACTATGTATTAATTAGAGTATGCCTATTTAAATGAAAGTAAACGTCAAATTAATGTGGTTTTTGCACACTGGAGGTGGCATAATAAAAAATGCTAGCTTGCACAAAAGACAGTAATAGAAAAAGAGTTATCACTCCTGATCTATGATGAGGGGAACAAAAGTAGGGCTCCTAAGATCTCTTGGACAAAGAGTCAAGAGTCTTTAGCTTCAGGTTTGCCAACAGCCACAAATAAAGGGTGGGGGGAGCCACAGGATTTGCTCCTTTCCTGTGGTTAGTAGACGTCCTTAAATCCAAATACAGTAATGTCTGATCTTTTTGATATTCAGCTGTCACACAGAAGTGACACTTGGAAACCATGCCAGGTTTTTTGCCTGGAGTGTATCTCTAAAAGTTAGTGTGGAAAGACTCCACAGTTATAGAAGTTTTCATTTGGCAGGGATTCAGGTCTCTCATCTTAGCACTGCTTTCATTTATATACCACCTCTGCCCTCCACCTTGCCTCATCTGAGTGTTGCTTGTAACTCGGGCTAAGTGTCTGACAGCAGACAAGCAGAATGTTACTCTGGGAAGGGTAGCGTCTAAGAAGGGGAGGATGCATTTGATCCGATTGCTGATTCTGCAGTGGTTCCTTTGACCCTGTGGGTTCTTGCGCTCTTTGGCTATCCTCTCATTATGCTGAGTATGAGTGATCTGTTGCAAATATATTTTGTTTTGTTTTTGGTCATAATAGTTTTTGAGGGAATAATTTTGCATCTTTTGAATTCTTACAGATTAAAGAAGGAGACGGTCGTTCCAGCTTCTTGAAGGAGGTGGGGGCCCATTAATCTTTTGAGTAGAGAAACGCTTGACTACAAAAATTGAGTTGCTACATTTACTTTTAAGATATATTTCTACATAGGAGACTATGATATATTCACTGAAAGATGCTAGAGAAGATTGGATTTGGTTTTACAATCATGGAGAGGGTTAATGGTCCCTGTTCTCATAAGCTTACATAGATTGTGGTCTGCCTAGTTCTCTTTTCCTGTCTAGGAAGAAAAGAGCACTCATTTATTTTAATATGAAAGTGTTTTTATAATGAAACGGATGTAGACCTGTGCGTATTTCCTTTTTGCAACAATTAGCTCTTCAGCTACGTGTAGTTCTAGAATGTTCAATTGCACCTACTTTTTTGCTTTGTGGCAATGATTTTTGATCAGGCCTTTTTTACCATTTACAGTTTGAAGCACCATATACTGTATAGGTTTTCTGAACCTATCTGGAGGCTTTCACAGTAGTATTACAAGTACTAATAATATTTCACTGATAATATTAACCATTCTTCTCAGGCAACTTTTCTATGGAATATGCCAGCATAAGTATTTAATGTTTTGCTAGAGGTTGGATCTGTGTTGATTTTCTGATGAAGCGTCTTGCATGCTAACTTTTTGGAGGGTTTCCTATCGACTAATATGAAAATTCCTTGAAAGTAAAAGGCAACATCACATTTTATCCGGCACTTATGATAAATCATTAAGTGTGAATGCCCTAGGAAGACAAGCAAATCTTACTGCACCTTATACATATGTAGGATCCTGCATATTATAATCTACACATCTGTAGCATCCTGAGTGCTTCTCAGAAATCTGTTCTTGGAAATCTGGAAGGGTATTTTTGGAACAATTGAAATGAGTCTACAGCTTCCTACAGTATCTGTTGAGGGTCATATAATCAATCTTAAACTAACCAACCCACTAAAATAGCTTTAATTATTTATTACTATTCTCTTCTGCACTGATGATTCATGTAGGTGCATCCGTGTCCATGGTTGCAATTAGCTGTACCAGGTGGCTATTAGAGATGAGAGAAAGGGGTGAACTTCACCCCATGGCCTACTAGTAAGCACAGCACTCGCCTCCTTTTGAGTTACCTGAAGTAGATGGTACAAGAAAGGATGAACATGCTGGAAAGAGGGTTCCTCTCTTTGCTTGCATGCTAATCTATTTTCTGTTCCGTTGGAGATTAAGTAGATGAAAGGAACTAATAAGTGAACTAGATAATTTCCTAGCATTTAATGAACCTGAGATAAGGATGAAATTCTTCAGATTCTAATGTAGAACATTTCCCTCTGGTTTGATCCAACACAATTACCATTTAATATTTCAAAAAGTCAAGCCTGCCTTTATATAGCTGTCTAAAAATGCAGTACTGAAATCTAATAAATGCAAGGCTATCCTAAAAAGGCAAGGAACTATATGTATTTGTGCAGTGCTATTTAGCTCTTGTTTATACAACTGAATATAGCTGAAATAGTTCCCCCCCCCCAAAAATGATGAAAATACATTGGGTGAAATATTTTCTACCTGCTATTGCTCTGACTTTCCTGTATATGCATATTGTGCCTTGTGTTTTATTTTGTTAGCTAATAGTGGGACTGTGCATAGGATTTCACAGACGTGTGTGCCAGAAAAAAATGTCTTAACTCAAAATAGCTTGTACATATGGGTTCCTGCTATAGAATTACACAAACTTGTCACCTGATGGCATTGTCCTTCATAAATCACATTCAGTCATTACTCTGTTATGAGGTTGGTTCTTCATCATTCCATCATTCTCACAGGAGTTAAGTATTTTGGCTTAAAACATTTGGTTGCAATGTTATCTCTTTTATTTATATATATATATATATTTCTTTTTATTGACTCTTCCAAAAGCCAGCTAAATTGAGGTTATGTACTTCGTTTGCAATAACAAATCTACTTGATTAGCCTGCTTCTAGTGAAAATAAGAAAGGGTATTAGCTGAGGACTTAATCATGACACCTTTTGAACGAAACATTTTGCTAAGCCGAATTTCATGGTTCCTGACAATAATTCTAACTTTACTTTGCACCTTGAGTGAGTTTTAGCTAACCTTGTAAGTAATTGTACACACAATTCTAGATAATATGCAGCTCTATAAAAAGTGTAAGAATAGGATTACAAATCTACAAATGACACTGTGTGCATTGGTTTTATCTTGCTCAAGAGTTAGCCTGCAGATACCCCACTGAAAATAATGACAAAACTTAATATTGATTTTGATGGCCTAGGTCTAGGACTACACTGAAGAGAATCATGTGATGGAATATTTTATGGTGCACAGAAGCTCTTATCTTAATAGAAGCAGGATAGATTTAAAAAAAATCCTCAAATGAGATGCAGAGAAGAGAGGGGAATTAAGAAGACTAATGCCAGGGAAGCCCTAAGAGGAGAGGCAGAGGAGAATAATAGCATCATCACTTCATTCAAATTCAGTAGATAGGTCAAGGGGTTTTTTCTAATATAAGACACTCATATAAGCACCCACCTAGCATTTGAGACTTTCTGATGACGACCTGATCTTTATTACATCCCATGGGGATTCTAAATTACCGGTAGTCCCTGCTGGGACAAGGCCTAATGCTCTGAAGTTCTCTTGGTAGAGGTGTATAGCTGCTTCCTTCTGCCTTTCTGAAAATATAAACTTCCTTTTTGAGAATCTTTGAGAATTATTTATTGCCTACAGAATTATTTGTTGTGTGTCTGTGTTTGCCTTAATTTTGTTGATGATGCAGGGCTGGGGGGTGGGGAACTGATGGGACATGCAAAATAACAAAGAATTTATTAGGTGAAGGACCAGGGCTTGCATAAAATGGTTAGAAACAGTTTGACCTGCCCTGCCTAGTTAGATTCTGACAAGAGGTAGCTTAGTACAGTTTAGCTGCTGAAAACCTTTGAACAAAATTGCTCACTCATGATATGTTCCGTTCTACTTCTGTCATTTCTGACTTGGGTAATTTTGAGATGTGTTCTTGTTGTCCCCCCACCCCATCTCCTTTTTAAAATGAAGGCTGGGAGTGTCAGCTCAGGACTTCTAACATATTTGAATATGCCGTTTACAAACACTTCCAAATAATGATATATCTCACTTCAAGTTGAAACATAGTTCAGAGGTGCCTCTGCTTCAGTGAGAATTTTTGTTGTTTATGGTTTAGTTTGCTTTTACAAATATAGGATATTCTGTTGCAGAGGCACTAGAGGGCACTGCTCTCATATCTTGGTTAGAGAAATCCTGTGTTACGAAAATACACATAATATGTGGAAAGCCAGGAAGGACTTCATTTATAACATTTTAGGCTGTAATCGTATACATAATTACCTGGGAATAAGCCCCATTGAACTCAGTTGGAGGTTTTAGATGAGCTGAGATGTAAGTAGTGAAGAAAGGAGAAATCATGAAGGAAGAATATACACAAATAGCCAAGGTAAGATGGGCCAGAGCTCAGAATGAACTCAGGCTTGCAAGAGAGGTTAGAACATGGGTAGGCAAACTAAGGTCCGGGGGCCGGATCTGGCCCAATTGCCTTCTAAATCTGGCATGCGTTTGGTCTGGGAATCAGTGTATTTTTACATGAGTAGAATGTGCCCTTTTATTTAAAATGCATCTCTGGGTTATTTGTGGGGCATGGGAATTCGTTCCCGCCCCCCCCAATATAGTCCGGCCCCCCACAAGGTCTCAGGGACAGTGGACCGGCCCCCTGCTGAAAAAGTTTGCTGACCCCTGGGTTAGAAAGAAAAAAGGTTTTTGTGGCTATGTTCAAAGCAGGAGGAAGAACAATCAAGTGGTAGGTCCCTTGCTTGGAGAAGATGGGGAAATGCTCACTAACTCGTTATCTTTGAAAAACTGACAAGTGGGGTGCCTCAGGGTTCTGTCCTAGGCCTGTTGTTGTTCAAATTCATTATAAACAACTTGGATGAAGGAACTGGGGGGGTGCTCATCAAATTTGCAGATGACACCAAACTAGGAGGGGGAGCCAAAGCCGCTGAAGACATTATCTGGATTCAAGATGACCTTAACAGACTGGAGAACTGGGCCAAAATGAATTTCAAGAGGGACAGATGTCAGGTTCTACACTTAGGCAGGAAAATGGAGGTAGGTCCCTTCCAACTCTGTGATTCTGTGACATCTGGTTTACCAGTAGGACTTGTGAAAAGGATCTAGGGGTCTTAGTAGATCACAAGTTTAACATGAGTCTATAGTATGATGCTGCAACAACAACAACAACAACAACAACAACAACAACAAAACTAATGTTATTTTAAGCTGCATCAACAGAAGTATAGTGTCCTGACCAAGGGAAATAATAGTCCTGCTCTATTCTGCCTTGGCCAAACAGACCATACCTGGAGTACAGTCTCCAGTTTTGGGCACTGCAATTTAAGAAGGATATTGACTAGCTGGAATGTGTGCAGAGGAGGTTGACCAAGATAATCAAGAGTCTGGAAACCAAGCCTTATGAGGAACAGTTGAGGGAGTTGGATCTGTTTAGCTTGGTAAAGAGGAGACAGAACATATATGATAGCAACCTTCAAGTATCTAAAGGGCTGTCACATGGAGGATGGAACAAGTTTGTTTTCTCTTGTTCTGGAGGCTAGGACCCGAGGATTCAAGTTACAAGAATATACATTCTAACTAAACATAAGGAACAGGAAGAACTTTCTGTCACTAAGAGCTGTTCGACAGTAGAACAGCCTCCCATGAGAAGTGGTGGACTCTTCATCCTTGGAGGTTTTTAAGTAGAGGCCGGATGGCCACCTGTTATGTATGATCTAGTTGAGATTCTTGCATAGGGGGTTGGACTAGATGACCCTCAGGGATCCCTTCCAGCTCTACAGTTCTGTGATTCTCTGATTTGACTTCTGAGTACAGTCGTTCCTCCCTTTGCGTCTGGAATCTGTTCCGGAGCCCTGGACCCTCGACGAAAGGGACGCTCCACAAAGTGCCGCTCTGCGCATGCATGAAGCGTGATTTAGCACTTCCGAGCATACGGCAAACCCGGAAGTACCCTGTTCCGGTACTTCTGGGTTTGCCACGGACGTTGGACGAAATGGACCCTAAATGGGGCGGACTCAGAACGAGGTACCACTGTAGATGTGTCAGATTACACTGCACACTTGGCACTCCTGAGACTAGTATCTTGGTCATGGCAATAGGCCATACCTGTGAATAGATACAGCTATTCTTTTCTTCATATATAAAGGCTTCAGCGTGTTGTGGGGTACTTAAAAGTGTGTGTGGACAGGATACACGGATCATACTTCAACTACAAATTAAACTTAACTAGTTTGACATCTATGGAAATAGAAGTGCACTTGTGCTAATAGCAGAAAGGGTGCTGCAACAGGTAATGAACCTAGACAGTGATCTAGTTAGCACAGAAAGCCAAACCATGACTTAGCATGAATGAGAATACATGCAGGTTGTTGGAGCAAAGTTTGCAGCCACAGTGCTCCTTCTGAGCCATGATTTGTCTTAGCATTGTGTTCAAACCCAGGCTTGTGGTTTGTGCCTTCAGACAAACTCCAAGTGATAAGGCAAGAACAAACCTTTGTTACAGCTTGGGACTTGCTTGTCTCACTCCCAACATTCAGGCACAATGCTTTACCAAACCATGGCTTTTCCCTGGGTAGCACGAGAACAGAACGGCTGAGCGAGGAGCAATAGAGCTTGATCTTTGCTTGAGCAACCTGAACATTCCTGCCAAACCCTGGTTTAGCTTAGTGTTAAGTGCAAGTGGGGTCATTGTGTTCTTTAAAATATCTGCTTGTGTATAAAATATGCATTTGGAATGTGACTGGAAGCATATCACAGGCATTCAAATAGCTTTTGTATAATGATTCCAAATTATTACTTGCTTCTTTGTTTCTGGTACATATGGATGTGTGGTGGTTCCTCTTCAGACTGTACAGTTAAGTGTTGATAGCCAAAAAAAAAGGTGATTTAAAAATATTGCTTGATACTAATTCTTCATGAGCAATGGGATTCAATAGAATATTTAATACAGTGATGAACAGTATATGCAGTATTCTGGATTCAAAATATACTGAAATAAAGTCTCAAGGCTTGCTTCATATGATCGTCTAATGAGAGACCATTTATATGAATGTGAAAGTGTGTGTTTGTAATCAGGAAAAGAGGAATGCTTTGCTTCCATAGGTGGTCAGAATATCAGCAGGGTAAAAGATGCTTATTCTTGAGGCTAGCTTTATGTTGCCAGGAGATTAAGAAAAGTTGCAGCTGACATTATCTGACAGTTCTTTTCCTTTAGCAGCTCTGATGATCTTCTTAAGAAAATAATTTATTGTTTGCTCTGGCAATAATCACTTTTGCCTAGTCAGGGGAGATTGTAGGAGCAATTAAGAATTACACTCTTTTCAAATTTTGAATGTCTGGTGAATGCATTTAGTTCATATGACAATTTGTATGACATTTAGATTAGTTCACAAAAGAACATGCTTGAAATTGAGGTGTAGAGTTGTACTCTGGTTCAGAGGAAAGCTTGGGATATACTATTAGCAATACTTCAGAGGAACACATTGTGAGTTGAGTTCTCTTTATTTTTATTGGGTGTAAAGCTAAAGTGGCACAGGCTTATGCTAAACAGAGTCTATTCCTAACTCCTGAAGTAGTAGTAGCTTAGTACAGTATGTTCTGTCACAGTGATGAAAGGAGGACCAAGCTGGAAATGCCAAAAAGTGCTTCTGCTGATTGACCTAGTTCTATAAGAACAAAATCTATTTGTTTCACTCTTTGTTGAGACTTGATGCATTCAGTGTATCTGCACTATCTTTCTTCAAGTCACACTGCTGCTAGTGTTCACTTAAATTAATCATCTGTAATGGAATCTACTTAAGCAACGTTTTGGAAACTGCAAGCTGCTTAGTGTAGTGAAAAATAGACTCTTAAAATCAGATTATATGATATGCAATTTCTAATTACTCTTGGCTATTACTCTTGCCTATATTTGAATACCCTAGACAAGGCAGTGGCATGTTTTGAATTGAAGGACAATGGTCCCCCCCCACTTCACTCTCCAGTTCAAGAGACACTAAAATCAATTTAGCGGGTATATCAGACCTTTTACAAATCTAATTATATGCTGCTAAACAGCAAGGGCCCCAAAGGCCAAAATGGAAATTTTTACATATTTCACTCAGTAGAGCTTGCGTAGTTAATTATATAGCTGTTCTTGCTCACACACTTGTCAGTCTCTGATTATAGTGACCACCAGCCATTTGAAATTAATTTTGTATTATTTGGCTATAGGGCTGGGGCTGGCCCTGTGTCATTCTGTCTGACAACAAAATTCCTATTTACCTAGTACTGGCCCACATGGAAAAGAATGGACCGTTAGTTCCATTTTCCTACATATAGAGCTGGTCCTGGTCCTGTGTCAGTCTGTCTGTCAGTCTATTTACCTAGTACCAGCCCACATACCAAAGAATGGACCTTTGGTTTCTGATTTCTGAATTACCATATTGGGAAATGTTCTTTATAATGTCCCCAAGGACATCAATAGTATATATATTTTTACACTGTTGGAAATAATTCCTGTGCATGTGCTATTTGATTAATACTTTTATTTGACTTCATAGCTGGAGAGTCTACCCACCCAGTATTTAAAAACTGAAATGTGTAAAATCAATTCTTTCATAAAGGAAATGCAAGCACTGGCAGTGTACAGAGATGAATTGTCAATCCCCATTCGGCCGTTAAGCTCACTTGGTGACCATGGGCAAGCCACACTGCTTCTCAGCCTACCCTACGTCAAAGGGTTCTGGTGGGGATTAAGTGAGGTGGGGAGGACCCTGCATGCTACCTTGAGGTCCTTGGAGAAAAAGGTGGGACATAAATGTAACAAACAAATAATAATTTTGTTGTTCATCAAATGTACCTGCAAATGTTTAGAACAATACCTTGCAACATATATTTCAAAAACTTGAGTTAAGCCAAACAAAACTCACAGAAATAGTGTATTAGTAGAAACATATGTTTGAAAATAAGCAGTTCAACACATTGCATTTCATTTATAAACTATTTATCACATTTATCACTCTACTCTTGTACTGTATATCAGTATCGGCATATATTAAAGACTGGACAAAAATGAGCAACATTTCCCAAAAGTCAATTACCCTGTATGAAATTGTGTATGCCACATTCCTTCTGTTATTGTTTTAGCACTTTTTAAATACTTGTTTTCAAGAACCTTCACTCTCTGGTTCAGAAGTTCATACTGGGATAATTTCGGTAGATAAGTATAAGCAGATAAGAATAAAAGTGTGCAAGTCAACTTACTAAGGTTGGCAACAACTCAATTATTCCATTAAATGAACACAGCAATGTCACATGGACCTAGCTTTCAAAAACAGTCTTTTTCCTTGGTTTGAAAATTGTCTGAATGCCTTGGCCCTTCTGTCATTTCCTTTACTCTTAACAAATGATTGGTTTGTGAACAGCTATGAGGACTGTATGTGGATCAGTAGAGGACTTCAGAACCAGGCTTTTTTATTCTTCCTATCATGCCTGTATTGTTTTGTGACAGTCTTAAAACCTTTATTCTCTCTGGGGTTTTTTTGTGTGTTTTTTTGGAGGAGATGGAGAAGTAGTTCCTGCAGTACCACATTGGTCTAGGTAGAAGTAGGAAGCAAGTTTTATTTGAAAGCTTTCAACAAAAATAATTCTCACATCTGTAGGAACTTATGAAAGACTGAGCGTTCACTTAACAAACACAAAGCAATGTTCAGCACTGCTGCTGAATTTTTCTGGCATTGTCCAGAATGTGTGTCACCTTGTGAAAGTATATGTGTGTCTCTGTGTTCATCCCACCCCGCTCCACTCCTTTGAAAGCTGATGATGTACCATCATTCAATTTATTAGTTGACATTATAGTATCTAAAAACTCTTTATTTTTAAGGGAATTCACCATTTGTTTTAAGTTTGGCAATAGATATTTGCTCATGTGCGCGCGCGCACACACACGCACACACACACACACACACACACACACACACACACACACACAGATATACTTTTGTATATCATTCTGGGATTTAAATTTTTTGAAGTGGTTTATAAGTATTATAAACAATAATTAAACAGCCCCAACTGTAAAGGTTACGTCATACTTCTCAGCCTTGCATTACTGTATATTTATGCATGGTATAGCAAATGTGCAGATTTGAAATTTGGCTTTGTAAAAAATGCATTTGTTAAACAGCTATCCTTTTTCGGTGTAGCCTTTTAAGGCTGTGTTTATAAAATGTTCCATTCTATTTTAGGAATCTAGTTTAAGAACCAGGTATTAATTATATAAGAACTTGGTCCTTGGTTAACATTATGGTTACTTCTTGTTTTGCATTTGGTCCTTAAAATAAAAAATGTGGCAGAGCAGCCTTTAAACTAATAGGGTGGGGGCCATTCCATTCCAGGGATGAGGAGTAAAATGTTTATCATTTTTCAAATGGGGGATGAGTACAGTGAGGCATTGAGAAAGCAGGGGCACATGCTAACTATTAGAGAAGCAAAGGGACCATAGGGTAAAACCCATATTCCAAAGACCAAACACACTAGTTATGGGTGTTTATATGCTACTGCTGGAAGCCTGTGAGCCAAAATGAACATTAGCTAGAGTCCTTGGTTTTGAGAGAAGAGCATAGCTATAATGGACATAAGGGAAACTTGGTGGACTGGAAAAAAACACCTGTTAGACCTGGTTATCTCTGTTAAAAAGCATATAGGAAAGACAGGGTAGGTTGTGCTGGAGTTGCTGTAATCCCACACCTCAAAGAGGGCATAAAGTCCAGCAAGACAGAAATCCTCAAAAGGGCGGACTCCACTGAGTTGCTGTGGGTGGAAACACCAGGTCCAAAGAATAATTAGTAGTCCAGTGAACAAAACACCCAGGTTGATCTTGAGATGGAGAATGAAATCAAAAAGGCATGAAAAATAGGATGTAATGTAGTAATTAGTGACTTCAAATACTCTAACGTAGACTGGCTACATATGCCCCAGTCATGACAAAGAGATAAAAATTTCTTGATACCCTAAATGATTGTGTCCTAGAATAGTTTCTCATGGAACCAGTCAGTGACCCTGGACTTAATCTTAAGTGACACTGAGGACCTGGTGTGGGATGTAAGTGTTGTTAAACCAATTAGGAGAAGTGGCCATAGTGGTATGAAATTCAACACAAACACACACAAAAAATTGTTTGTTATATAAATATTGAAAAGGCTTTTTTTTTACAGTAACATGTTTTTAATATTTTTTTGGGAGCTGCCCAGAGTAGTTGGGCCAGCCTGGTCAGATGGGCAGCATAGAAATAATAAAATTATTATTATTATTATTATTTAAATCATTTCATTCATTTACGGTAATTCATTGCCATTTTATAGAGGTAGTGAAGTCCACCAAGTTGGATGCCTTTGAAACTTGATTAGGTCAAAATCATGAAGGGTAAGGCTGTCATTGGTTTCTAGCCATTTTGACTATGTTCTGCCTCCACTGTCAGAAGCAATATGCCTCTGATTGCTGGTAATCTCAGATGGGCAGAGTGCTGTTGCACTGATGGCCTGCTTGTGGGCTTCCTATAGGCATCTGATTGGCTGCTATAAGAATTGGATGCCAGCCTTATGTTCTTAAACTCTGGAGTAAGAAAGTGTATTGTTAAGAAGACCAAAATTAGTTATAAACCACAATTTTGGTTTCTTACATAACGACAGGATAGTTTTTAGCAAAGTCCTCTTCCTGTCTACGTGGGAGGAGGAAAGGGGAGGGGGAGAGCACAGAAGCCTGCTCATCTATCTATCACATGGTTTAGTGTTATGTGCAAACTAAACATATGTATGTAGGAACTTGTACCTTATATTTCGTTCCTTAGAAGCTATAGTTTTAAAAATGATTCTTGGCATCTGCTCTGTAATGGGAATTGATCTTCCTCCCCCCACCCTCCCACCTGCAGTACTTTTTATAGATCCCCAAGAGAGCTTTTCAGGCTCCACGTAACTAGAAAATTGGCTTTTATGAATATATAAATGTGTACAGTGTTTGAGACCTTTTTTAGTTTGGGGATTTGAGTCAAACACAGTGACGATAAAACCTTGGGCCTTAACAGCAAAACATTCATATTGCAGGCCGTTTTTAGCTACTGCTGTAGCTAAACGTTAAGTCACAAACCACATAGTTTCAATTCCTTTTTTGGTGTTCCCTTGGTGGGAATTGAAGGCATGCCATGTTCCTCAATTCTGTTATTATGTGACCTGTGCTGGATGTAGTTACTGGCCTGGAAGACTAAGTATCTTTACAAGATAACTGGCTGCAACAGAGTGATTTATACAGCTGTACATCTGTGTTGGCTGTACTGTTATAAAGTAGTTATGTGTGGTCTGGTTTCTTCAGGCTCATAGCACTGCAAACTTGCACAAGGGCATTCTCCATTTCTTCAGCATCAGCATGGAAGGAACACATATAGACAAGGAGCTGGTAAATACTTCTTTCAAAGAAATAACATTTTAAAGTGGCTAGAACAGAACTCATGATAGTCACTCTTGTATGTCAGATTGCGTAAATAATTGTCTTGAACACCTTTGTAATATCAGGGTTTAATATACATACAAATTTAGCTATATAGTTTTTTTTATAAACTCCTTTAGCTTTATAACGTGTGTGACTGAAAACTTTGACTCAAATACAATTAATATTACTACTTATTAACTCATCTCTTTAGAGAGGGCAGATTTTTTCAGGATTAATGTATGTTAGGAAATTGTACTAAAATGTGTTAAAACTTTCTTAGCACCCTTCTCTCCTTTATGCATCATATTATAACAATTTTTGTTAGGTCTGTAGTAAACTTTTGACTATGTAAGATTCTTGGGCAGGTCATCTGTACATAATCAGGATTAGAAGCTCATCAGCATTCTTTGTGAAACTAGTATCATAGGTCTTTTTCTCAGTATCATGTTCAGTAGAGGATAACTATTTAATTGGAAAACAGTACGGTTTAAAGTTAGTGAGAAAAAGCTTCCTGAGTTCAGTATTTGATAGAAGTTGCAGAACATGCCTAGATAGCTTTACTTAAGTGATTTATCAATATGGAGGTATCCAACATTTAAAAAAACATGTCTGATTCCAGTAGTCTCCTGGACTTCACTTTTCATTCCCCACTTATCATTCTGTTTTGCTATCTTCTAGGAATATATCTTGCTGTAGTAGATAATGTGGTTGCTAACTTGGATATTGATTTAATATGATTTAAGTCTAACCCTTCATCATGTTAAAAGATTTTCCATGTGGCTGCATGTAAAGAAAATATGTTTGAGAATCTTAGAAAGTTTCTCAGTGGTATATCAGCTTTTGTTACATGAACAATTGAAATATAAAATCAGGTAAAGTCTGTCCATATTTGTAAGGGTTTTTTTAATGTTTCTGCTTGTGCACTGGATGATAGAAAGGTGGTCTTTAAGTTTTAGGCTGCCATTCTAACCCCAACCCTGCCTGCCAGTGGAGCCTTGTGTAGTGGTAAAGCCACTGCCACATCCGCTACCCAGCCACTTGCAGGGGGGAGGGCAGGGCTGGTGGCAGCAGCCGCAGCAGCAGCATGATTGGGCTTGATACTTGCCAGCAAGAGCCATGAAAACAGCTTGTAATCCAGTTCATTCCAGGCCAGCACAGCCCTGCCTCCTCCCTGCCCTTGTTTCATGCCTTTCTGTTACGAGTGTGTACATGGACCCGCATGTGCACAGCCAGCACTCATGTTCACTGCTGAGAGGTTTAGGATCTTTTCCTGGAGTTATAACGTGTGCTTGTTATGGATGTGCTTTAACCCTTAATCTTCTGCCCACAAGAAGCTCTCACTCAAAGAAATGAAGCTTGGTTTATTATATATAAAACAGGAGCGACAGAATATATGAAACTATTGCTTTAGACAGCAAAGTTACAGGCTAAGCAGGTAGCAAATTACATTACATACACACCTTAATTAAAGAGTAAAAGATTCCCTAACTATTCTAAAAGCCCTACAGAAGCTGCCATAAACCTACACTAGAAGGAGTAGGGAAACAAAAGTATACTTGTCTTTAAAGTGAAGCAGCAGTGTGTTGAGACCTGGGGAGCGCTGGTTAAATTCTATCCTGTTGGAGCTATGAAGGCCAACTAGCCTTTGAATCTAATAGGTTTTTTAAAATACCTTTTTGCCAAGGCATACTAGTGGAGAGGGAAAGGGTCTGTGAAATGATTGATTCCTACCATTTCCATAATCTCTTCCAGACTTTCCTGCCTAGTTCTCACCTTGCCCATCTTTGGTCATCCTGTTCCTGTTTGCTTAACAAAAGGGTGAAAGACTTTGATGGTATCTGCACCTGCCCATCTCTGCCTGCCATCTGCCTTTAAATCACCTTACCATTGTGGGGATGGATCTCACTGAGGAGTTGAGTATCATGTACTTGAAAACAAAATTTGCATGTGTTAATCTTCTGGTCATATGTGGGTGAAGGCAGGATATGCCCAAAATGCGTTTCAGCAGGAGGCTGGAGGCTGGCTTTTTCCATGGTCATCACAGCTCATCATGAAGGATCTCATGTCATATTAGAGTTCTGTCAATCTTATACTTAAGTCATGATCTGCTGAGATAAACCATGTCATAAATTCAGATTAACACACACCTCCTTACATTTCCACTGGTGAATAACCCTCCAGCATGCATTGTGGCCACCTGTTCAGCAGATTTTCTTCTGAGTCCAAACCCCTTACTGCCTGGCATAATGGGATGGGGGTGGATTGCCATGCCTTAAATACAAGTGTGTAAAAGTGTGTACTTGCTGATTTCTGCTGTCATAACATATACCCTGGTGAAATCTCTGTCAAATATAAACATGATGAATTGGCCTTAAGTGTAATGCTACTTTTTGCCTTTAATGTAGGTCGTTTAGTGTGCATTTTTCACAAAGCAAAAATATTACGACAACTTTAGTTTTACATTACACATCTGTTAGATGAGCATTCTTTCAGCTGACAGCATAGTTCAATTAAAAGTTGTGGTGTTTTTAAAAGTGATGGTAGAACACTTAAAGTTATTTGAGAATGCTAATCAAATTAAGGACATGCTTTGATCAGAATAAACTTACATTTATTTTAAGGTATCTTACTTTTCTTAGAAGACTCGCTGATTAATATTAAACAGTGTAAATGGTTGGTGAAAATGCATACTTCAAAGTGTTTCTGCATTTTATGGATCCTCTTAGTTTCTCCTTTCTGTCTCTGTTCTGATTTAGTTCTATTGCCTTCAGAGAATCAGATTCCAGTCTGTTTCATCTCAGTAGGAATTGCAAAGACAATGAGAAACTCCTTCCCTATTTCCCCTTATATTTGCTTCAGTGTTAAAATGTCTTGTGGTAACCTCAGGTGGGAGCTATGATGTCAGAAGCTTACAAACACAGTAAGATGAATGCAAATTAGGAGTGCCATCTGACATGACTGATGTAAGTAAGTGCAAAGCTGATTGTAATGGCACAAAAAATCTAAGTTTATCTGGACTGTGACAACCAGGAAAACATTCCTAGAATTGTGGAAAAATGCCTGGAACAACAGTTTATTATGTTGAATCATCTTCTATACAAGGGAAGGCTAATATAATTGGGGCAGTTTTTTGTTTTTGTTTATTTAAAAAGACAAAAAATGAGGCAGGTATGCTTGAGATCGATAACATTTTGAACAGTATGAAGAGAAAGTTGTTTTCCTTCAACAATACTAAAACTCAGGGTCATGCAATGAAGCTGATTGGCAGCAGGTTGAAGGCTTTTAACATGATACATGGTTATGTAATTCACTACCAAATGATTTTGTAAGATCCAGTATCTTAAACAGCTTTAAAAAGCACTAGAGAAATTCTTGGTCTCCATATTACCTGTCATGCTGCATTGTTTCAGCAAACAGGTCTTTATTTAAGTTGAATTTTTGCGTAATTCTATTGTGTCAGAACATGTAACAGCTTGTAAAGACTGCAAAGCCCCTCTTATTCAGCTTTCTGATGAGTCAATCCTTTTTCTGCATGGAATTGGACTACTGGGGAAGCTAAATAGGTTCGTATAAACCTCACTAGCTTTCAGTTACATACTTTTCAGACACAGAAAAGTATATTAAGAGAGATGCAGAGCAGAAGGTGACTTTCATGATGTGTCCTAGAAAGCTGCAAATTCAGCAATGTGTTGAGCGAGTTTTACTTGCACGTTATTAAGTATTGGAAACCTATGTGACTAAGTTCTGTTTATAGCAACAGATATAGTATATTGAAGACTAAGGATTATAGTTTAAGCAGAAAATTAGTTCCTAACTCAGAGCTTTGTTAATTTAAAGTTGTTTGACAAAAAAATACTAAGAATGGGATTAAGGCTACTATTATTTCATGGAATAATCTCAGTGTATTTGTATTGTAATTTTTAAAAACGGGCATGCCTTTAATGCCTTGGGAAGGTTTACAAGGGCACACATGCCTTTCAGTAATCTAATCTATAGACAGGCTGCTTTCACATGATATAATTTTGAAGGCCACTTCTTTATGAGCGAGCTGGCAAAGAACGCCTGTTTCATATTTGTCAATCAAGACTAAGGACACTAAATTACAATGTTGGTATAAACAGCATTCTAAAACACATTTTTTTCCTCTGGCATAGTGTAAGCCGTTTCATTGCTTTTAATTAAAGCAACATTGCAATCATCAAACCTCATAATGTATTGAAAATTAATCATCAAATGGTAGTATTAATAACCAAATAAGAGAGGGAAATGTAAATACAAATACAAATGTAAAAGCTTGTGGAACCATACAACTGATAAATAATTAGCCTTCAGTCCTTCCTCCTGAATTAGAACATTTTTATGACTCCAACCTGAAATGAGAATTTATGTAGGCTGTTTTTGCCTTCTCTGAGTTAATAAGACAACTTCATCATTTTCTAATGTCTCAACATTGGCTCCACTTAGTTGTGGTCATCTTTTTTTAAAAAAAAATTATTAAAGATTTCTAAGTTCACAAAAATACATGCATTGTCTCTTTTTTCAAGTTGTGTTTTCTACAGATCAGTTTCATTTGTTGTGAGACTTTAGTATTGCATACAATGTTAGGTTAGGAAGAAAAGAGGGGGAAATGGTGAGTGGGGTGGGGTGGGGTGGGGTGGGGTGGGGTGGGGTGGCAATGCTTCTATTCTTAGTGTATGTGTGGGGTTTTGTTTCAGCGTCACATGTGGGTTCTCTTACTATTCGCTTGCTGTATTTCCTTGGTGGTGAGAGAGGTTGGGGATGGCCTTGGGTGTGGTTGGTTGTCTTTGGTTGGCTGTAGTTGTGGCCATCTTAAATTTGTGGTGCTTTATGCACCCCTCATCTAACCTTAATATACAGTCATACCTCGGGTTAAAGTAGCTTCGGGTTGAGCGTTTTCGAGTTGTGCTCCACAGCGACCCGGAAGTAACGGGATGTGTTACTTCCCGGTTTCGCCGCTCGTGCATATGCAGGCGCTCAAAATGATGTCATGCGCAGACGCGGCGAATCACGACCCACAGACGTGCAGGTGCAGGTTGTGTTCGCTTCAGGATGTGAACGGGGCTCCGGAACGGATCCCATTCGCATCCAGAGGTACCACTGTACTTTAGTATTTGTCCAAAGTACATTAAGGAGATCTTGTTTTGAACATTGCACTACTTGTTTTTAAAGTTCTTAAATGCAGTAGCATTGAATAGTAAGAAGCATAGAATTGTAGAGTGTGAAGGGACACCGAGGGTCATCTAATCCAACCCTTGGTAGTGCAGGATTTCTGTCCATAGGCATCCCTGGGTGGGCTCGAACTACCAACCTTCTGGTTAGCAGCCAGACACACTGACACATGTGCCACAGAACATTAATGATCATTAATGGTACGGGGCAAAATGTAGTTAATTGTGTGCTCTGTTTTTTAAAGCATAAAAAAGCTGGTAGGAGTTTAAAAGTTAATAGATAAAAACATTTTAATCTGAATGCACACAAGAGTTTAAAATGCTACATAATTAAACCTTTTCTTAGGTGATACCATAGCCTATGGCAAGAATGGTGAATCTGTAGTTCTTCAAATGCTGTTGAGTCCAGTTGTCCAGCAGCCCTAGATAGCTAGTGGTCAAAGAGGATGAGAGTTGTAGTCTAGCAACGTCTGGAGGGTCACAGGTTCTCATCTCCTGGTATGCACAGATGACTTTGATTTTTTTAAAAAAAATTGTTTATACCTGTCTTCTTCCCTGACGGGACTCAAGGTGGCTTGCAGATAAAAATAAGAGCTACTAAACACATAGAAAAAAACCATGAAAACACAAATAATTGATAGAATTAAAAATTATATGCATATATAAAATATATTAAAACCGTACTGATAATTATAATTATCAGCACCAGTCTTTTCATTAAAAGCAATTTGTTTTCGAAGGCCTGTTAGAACAAGGAAGTCTTCATCTGATGGTGGAAGGACAACCAGGAGGGAGCCAGTCTATTTTCTCTTAAGGAGTGAGCAGCCACTAAGAATTCTCTCTCTTGCGACCCTATCAAGCATGCAGCCATGATTGTGAATCATGTCATAACTTTATATGTAACCTAAAAATGAACTTTTTTTCTGGCATTCTCCTTTTAGGGGTATCTAGCAGTATTTGCAAGATGCATTCTCATGACGGTTTTTTCTAGAAGAAAAGAATCTTATCTTTTGTAGAGAAGACTGCATCCCACTCTAAGGCAAAAATGCTGGAAATAGAGGTAGTAGTGAGGGGAAGAATCTGCATTTAATAATTTTAGTTATACTTAAGGCTTAGTTATTGTGTGTGTGTGTGTGTTTGTGTGTGTGTTTGTGTGTGTGTATAGAGAGGGCGGGTAGTAATGAAGGGAAGAATCTCTCTCTCTCTGTGTGTATATGTATATCTATCTATGCTTTCGTAGATTTTCACGGGTACAGGAATGCAGGTTTTGGTGTCCTCGGGTGTCTTCCCGTGTAAAAGTTGGGGTGTCTAGGCGACGTTTCGACGAGGTCTCACTCGTCATCTTCAGGCTGGTGAGTGAGACCTCGTCGAAACGTCGCCTAGACACCCCAACTTTTACAC
>JAXCMG010000017.1:37212858-37273242 GCA_034642415.1 Podarcis siculus | reverse complement strand
GAGTGAGACCTCGTCGAAACGTCGCCTAGACACCCCAACTTTTACACGGGAAGACACCCGAGGACACCAAAACCTGCATATCTATCTATGTCTATATATATCTATATGACCCTCAACGTTTGCCCACCCTTGGCATAGTGGGGTCTCCCTTATCTCACATTTTAGACTGTAAGCTCCTGAGAGCAAGGATTTGTTCTCTTAATACTGTGTAGAGAGTCATGCACTCACTAAATAAATGAAATATTCTGAGCATCTTAGCTGTTTCTATTGCTTAATTATATGATACAAGCAGGATTTTTGCCTTAGAGTGGAATGCACTCTATATATATGGCATGACTTGTTTTTGAGAAACCTGTGCTGAGTCTTAGTAATCACAGCATTCTTTTCTAAAAGCTCACAGACCGGCTTTCTAATTATCTACTCTAGGACCTGGTATCTATGTCAGTAGTTACCTGCGTCTTCTTTCTCCCCCTTTTTGAAGATGGGGAAAACGTTTGTCCACCTCCAGTCCACAGGGACCTTATCTATTATCCAAGAATACTCAAAGATTATAGACAGAGGTTCTGAGATCACATCTGCAAGCTCTTTTAGTACCCTTGGGTCCAGCTCATCAGGCCCTATTTATCAATATTGACTATTTTTCACTTACACCAAATTTGTGATGAAGGGGGTATGTGGCCGCCAGGCCCATTAGTAGTATGGGAGGAGGGACAGGGATGGTTTGTGCAGCCCTGCAACCTTTCAAAGTGTATGGGTTGTCTTGAACCCACTTCATCCCCATAAGGGCCTGATGCAGAGAGGTAGTTATTTGCGTAGATCTGCCCAATGAGTTTTGGCTAAGCCGTGATTGGAACTGTAGATTTTGAGCCTCTTGGCTTTCAGTTTTTTTCAGTATGATTCTTTCTCTTCCTCCCTCTTGCCATTCAGAATCTTAAGTCTCTGCAATGCTACACTATTGCCAACTAATTCTTAGGTTTTTGGAAGGAGAAATATCTACACCTTAACTCTTTAAGAAATGTTGGAAGCCAGTAGTTAAATGGAAAACACTTTAATGCAGATTTAAGCTACAAAATCCATAATACGGAAATGCATTTAATGTTTAACTTGGCAGAAGTAAAAAGAGAGAGATATTATGTGCAACATAATGCCTTTCTAAGGTCATTATAAAAAATTGTTTGCTAAATGCACAGCTTGAAAAAGAGGATATATTTGTGAAGTTTGTTTTCACCCAAAGTTTTTAATGTTTCCTTTGAATCATGGTAGTTTCCCTTCCCTGTTATAGAAGATGCACAGTCTGTTACTCAGTAACTCTTGTTTTCACATGCTAGACAAGCTTACACAAAACCATTTAGTTGGACTATGGCAGGCAATTGAAAATGGGGTATAAAACTGGTTTTCATTCCACTCAGGCTTTCTGGGCAACATGATGACTTGCCAAAAAACTTATACTAAAATATGCAGTTCCAGAAAATAACCCTGTGTTCTCTGTTGTTCCTAACCTTCTGAAGATGGTATGACAAGCAATTTTTGTCATAGTCATTTATAAAATGGAAACATAAATATGTAGATGTGATTATGGTGTTAAACTGGATGTCTGCTCTGTCTTTTTTAGGGTCATGATGAAGAAGCTGTTGTGGATACGGGCAAAATCAGCTCTACTATCAACACAAACTTTGAGAAAGAAGAACTAGAAAGTAAGTATATATTTTCAGTCTTGTTAGGATTGTTATTTTTCCCAAGTTCAAAAGTAAAACATGTTAGAATCCTAGTGCTGCACCTGTGTTATCTGGTTTGGCATGGTTGTATTGATGCCATTTGAAGTCATGCCTGGGATTTCCACCTAAGTTGTTAGTGTGCATTGCATCCAATATGCAAGATGAAGTCAGGTACAATTACCCTTTCTCCTTTCTAGCTCTATGCTTAGCCATCCTTTTTAGTGAAAGAGATAGGATTTGAGGTGCTCTGAGAACCTCAAGACAGCACAACACCAACCCCCCCCTCCTGCAATCATCTCCAGTTTTGAGTAGAATCAGGGGTCAGAGAGTATCCCTGCAGTTGTGCTGTGCTTGGGATGTGCTTGTTGAATGGTTTAAAGGGTATTAGGATAGCTACTGATTTAAGCTCTCTATGATTTGCTGAATATGTGGAAAATATTTGTAACTGGTTGTGGAAGAGAAAGAAACTTATACAGGTAACCATGTAAATGAGAGTATGCTATACGTGCAGGAAGAAATCTAATTAAGTGACTTGCACTGTGCAACAGTGAAAGCTGTCTACAAACTCAGGCACACACTTTACTAAGAACACTTCACGCAAAGAACTTGAAGATGTTAGTTGGGCAGAAGACAATGATGCCATTTTGTGAAATGAGCAGTCATCTGGTATTTGCTTATGTTATGAAATTTGGCTCCTGATGCATCCTTGAAAAACGATGGCTTGTGCCATCTGCTTTTTCCATGGCGTAAGTCCAAACAAGCTCATTAAGAAGAGGGGGCTGCACTTGACTTTTACTTAGCTTCATTTAGGTTTTTCTTTGCCAGGTGTAACCGTGTTTACATTTTATAGTTCTATTATCTCGAATATGTGATACTATAAACTGTGTTCTTAATAATAGTGGCAGACTTTTCAATCTGGATTTCTGCTCTTTGACAGCAAAATATTCTTCCGTTTCTCTGTGTACGTAGGTTTAACATGTTAGCATAATGGAGAAATCCTTGAACACGTGTAAGAAAATGCCAAAGCTAGATTTCAGTTTTAAACAAAAGTTGTTTCAAGTAGGCTCCATTGAAGCAAGAGTGCTATGCTTCATAGTTAATGAGTTTACAAAAGAGGTATTATATATATCTAAATGAATAAAACCAAGAATGAAATTGTAATATTGAGTTGCCAGAGAAGGTAGAGGTTTTTTTATGAGACGATCCTTTGTTAGCGTAAGAATTTTCTGGGTGTTTTTTTAAAATATAAGATTTTATGTTGCATATTGCTAAGTTACAGGTACGATACAGTAATAATATAAAATTATTGGATAAAGAGTAGTGAATTGCTTTTTTTAAAGTGTATTCTGATGCTGTGCAAAAATCAGCTGATTTGGAATTGCTTTTAATGTATTTTGTTTATTTTCTACGTATCATAAGTTTTCCATGGTGTGTGGTCTGAGTATATACAGTAGAATAAGTAGTGAGCACCTTTTAAGAAATTTTAAAGTGACACCATTAATGACCTTAACTGGTAAATACCATTTGTGGATTTTGTCAACTAAGCTTGGATAAAGTCATGTCTGATTAAACCAAACAACTGTCTCTGGAGCTATGTATACTAAATTTAGTGTCCTTCATTCTATTAATGCTGTTGAGTATTGGATTAAGCTAATTCGGTAACAAGCTTTGCTTGGGATTAGTATGGCACAGCCATTGTGGAAGTGGGGTTTCTGAAGGTCATTTAACAATTCAGCTGTATCCTTCGGACTATAAGGATTTTTTTTTTTGTATATGACTTGAGACCATGGAATTTAATGGAATTACTTAATATTTTTACATATGCATGATGTTCCTCTTCCCCTCCATCCATACCCAGAGACTACATTGGGCATCATATCTTCTTTGCAATATGCTTTGGTGAAATGTGGAAGTAGTTTGAAGTTTTTGATGAAGGGCATACTATGGTTAACTAGATGCTTCTAATTATTTCATTGTGGCCACTACGAAAGGGAGAAGAGAGAACAGGCTGTGTATACAGGCAAAAGGCTCATTTATATCTCGGTTCCTTAAACTTGAGTTAGGATTATCTAAATTCATCTGGAGCGTGCCATTCTAGTAGACCTTTCCCCAAGTAGATTTATTTGTGAAGAATTCTTACACACACCCCAGTTCCTCTACAGTGTTCCTGTGTAAATTTCTTACTTTTCAATGTCTATTTTCTTTCTCTTTCAACTGTGGGTGTGATCAAGTTTGCTTCCTGCTTAAATTGCAGTGAAGTTGAACATCCTGCATTAGAAGCCAGGTTTGATGTCGAACTGCGGGCAAGCTGCAGCTGGGAACTGGACTCTTTTTCTGACCTAGACTTAGTTAAAAAAACACACGCCACAATTCAGTGAGGTGAGGCTTACAGCAAGTTCTAAATCACTTGCTTTGAAGTTGAGAAGAATACCAATTTTGGAACTGTCTTCCAACTGACACTGGTTTATTAATTGTGATAGACATTGACCATAGCACACATGGTCTTGACAATTTCATTACAGGCCAGTTTAGATGTTCGAGTTCAGTGCTGCTTCCCACCACCTTCTTCCTTTCTTCCTTCCTTTCTTTTCCATGTTGCCCTTCACCTGAGCATCAGAGGGCGGTTTACAACATAAAAACACAAAAACACAAAAATACATAAACATAGTAACAAAAATAATACCCCCCCCCCAGTTTCACTAGCTAAGAGCCTGTGAGAAGAGGAATGTTTCTGAGGGTGCCAGGCGAGCCTCTCTGGGGAGAGCATTCCACAAGTGGGGAGCCACTGCAGAAAATGCCCATTCTCATGTTGCTGCCCTCTGGACCTCTTGTGAAGGAGGCAAACGAAGAAGGGCCTCAAATTGTGATGACAGGGTCTGGATCAGTTTTTATGTGGAGAGCTGGTCCTTGATGAATTGTGCCTGAGCCAGCACTTTGAATTGGGCCTGGAAACTAATTGAAAGCTAGTGCAGTCATGCCAGGATCGGTGTAATATGCTCAAACTATATTGTTTTGGTAAGCAAGCTGGCTACTGAATTCTGTACCTGCTAAAGTTTCCGAACAGTCTTCAGAAGCAGCCCTACATATAATGCATTGCAGTAATCTAACCTAGGTGCTACTAGAGCATAGGCAATGATAAGCTATTCCTGTCCAGATAGAGGTGCAGCTGGGCTACTAGCTGAAGCTGATGGAAGGCACTCCATGCCACTAAGGCCACCTGAGCCTCAAACTGATGTGTTTTTTTTCTTTAAAAAACTGCATGAGTTTTTCCAGATATTCAGAATAGAAGGATGGGGCAAGGAGATCCTGTTTAATATTTCTCCATGTCATTTTGCAGCTGTGAGGCTACTTTCAGTTCAACAAAAACACTGTGGGGGAAAGGGAACATCTTATTGTATCTAGTTTGGGCCCAGTACTGTATTCAGATTTCAGTAATTGGAAATGTAAAAGCCTGCCTTTTCTGTCTAGAAAATGAAATTGTGGTAGCCTAAGATAGTAAAGAGATTACCAATTATCACATGATTTTCATAGTATGTGATTTATATAATAGTGTAATAAAAGGAATAAGTAGTGAACATCTACAAAAATTCTAAAACGACACTATTAATGACGTTATTGCTATGTGCTGTTTGGCAAACTACTGTGGATGTTGCAGCAGCAGCAGCTTTCCTTTATCTATTGGTGGTTGGGCAAGGTGATGTTTGAAGTCCTTTACATATCTCATTATTCTGTACCAAATTCATTTTCTGAGCTAGTACATCCTTTAAGGAGTTCAAACCTTTTCTTGGAAGGGGTCTAGATGTTCAAAAATCAGTGAAGATGTTTTTATTTCTAGCCTGATAATGAAAAAAGGAAAATCCATTTGTGCCAAATTGGGACTTCTCTGTTGCCTTCAAATTCTTGTAAATAGAACATTATTACATTGTTCCTCAAATAGCAGTATTGGCCCTTGGTCATCTTTTGGATAATTCATGTGTACTGTATATTACAACAAGTGTCCCAATGCTAATTTCAAGCCAATTATGTGGTCTGTGGTTGTCTGCTTGATATACCTAATATGTTTCATAACATTTTTGGTTAAGGTCACAGAGCTGTTTATATTGGTGTGCACGTGCCCTTTGGAAAGCAGGGTCGACGGCGTCATAGGCACCGTGGACATAAGCATCATAGAAGAAGAAAAGAAAAGGAAACTGACAAAGAAGATGGGCGAGAATCTCCATCCTATGGTAAAAAAAAAGAGATAGTTCTTTCATTGTGCTTTAAGCAACAATGTAGTAAAACACAGTTTTTGGTTATTTATTTTTAAGAAGAGTAGAATTGACAGAATGGTAGGGTTTTATGGGCATGTTCCAGAGAAATTACAATAGTTAGTTGCCTGTGTTTATACAATGTTCACAGAGCTTATTGCCTCATTATTATTCTTTATGAACTTTTTACGTCAAGAACTTGCACTCTGTTCTTGTGCTACATAATCTGAAAATTATTACATCTGGTCAGTGGCTAGTCAGATTAGATTCAGAACTTTTTAATTGTTTTCTAATATAGAGCCTTGAAAATGGTGGCGTTTCAGAAATGTTTACGTGGCTGCTAACTTGATTTTTGCGTTAAATACAAGAAATGTACATGACTACAGATAATGAAATGAATGTAAAGAGAGGAAAAGAGAGAAGTATTGCGTAACATGAGTGTTGTAATGTTAAAGGAAGAAGTTGTATGATGAAGAGAGTCTGAGTCCATAAGGAAGTAGTTCAGGAATTTGGATTTGTGAATTTCAATTTATTAATGCACTCAAAACTGTAGCAAGATTAAAGCCATATAACAAACTTAACCAAACGTTCAATATTATTCAGGAGAATATGCATTCTGCCTGGATTGCTCATATATATATTTGAAATAGTTAATATCCCTGGATTCCCCCCCCCACCTTGAGAAGGATCATGTCCAGTTTAATCCATGACCATTATTGTGAGTATGATCATGGAAAAACATGGAGCTAAATGTATGTACTCCCATTTAACATCCAAATGCATTTTGCTCCCTTTCATGCTCCCTTTGCCATTTTTGTTCAGTGGAAGGTTAATAGGTTAGAAATGAGTTAATCAAAAATGAAAACGCATCACTACTTGAGTATTTTGAGCCTTTAAAGTGACTCAAATCAGGTTTGAAAATCTTGGTACTGGAACAAGAGGCTTTATTTCATTCTCAAACCATGACAATCTCCTTTATCTGTTAAGGATTTTTGTCTGTTTTTCTATGCCGGTTATGATTTCTGTTTGTAAAGAAATCTTTGTGTGTAAAGATTAAGTGCCATTTCAAATGTTCCTGTATTTACAAACATAGCAGTCATTCTTCTCTCTACAAATTTTATATATTTCTAGTACACAAGCATAGTTTGCTCAAGACCATATACAACCTTCACAGTAGATGTGTAGAATCATAGAATTGTAGAGCTGGAAGGGACCCCAAGGGTCATCTAGTCCAACCCCTTGCAATGTAAGAATCTCAGTCAAAGCGTACAAGGGGAAAAGAGGGCAGTGTGTGAGGAGAATCATGGTATAATGTTAATGCGAGCCAGCTTAAAGTATCTTGCTTATATATGGCCAAGGAAAATAGGTTATACATGTACACCAGTGAGTCTTTGCCTCAGGTATGTTTGGCAATGGTTCATAAAACCTTTGTAAACCAGGGACTAGCACATGCCTGTGCACAAAAGGAGACCCTGATCATGGGATCCATTCGTGGAAGACAGATTCCAGGAGTGTGCATTGTATGGGCACTCTTTCATAAATGCTGCATTCCGACTGATCTCAGTGAGACCTAGCCATTGTAGAGTTTCTGCAAACAGTGCTCTGTTTTGTTTCAAATTAGCTGTATGTATTCATGTACATTCATTGCCGATTAAGAACCACTGGAATATGGTGAGCTAAAATCTAAATAATAGATGGTGTTATTTTTATAGAAAGTTGGTGGTTAAAAAATAACTTCTCTTCCACTTCCAGCGTCAGTGGTTGTCTTTTTGTTTTTAGCAGTGTGGTGGTATAGGTAAGAGTTTGACAATCTAAACCTTAAACTAAGATGTGCCCTTCACAATCTTATTTCCATCAAGACACACCATCCCAGAGGGTACAATTTATCCTGGGTACTGAGGATGATGATGAAGAACACATTCCCCATGATCTATTCACTGAAATGGATGAACTTTGCTTTAGAGAAGGAGAAGAATATGAATGGAAAGAAACTGCCAGGTAACCAATGAATATTCCTCGTCAAATTCTCTCACTGATGATTACAGCACAAAGGCACTTGGCCCTCCAGTTTACATTAAGACAAGTGGAAATCTGTGAAATCTGTTTGAAGTGCCTGATAAGTATTCCTTAACACCTAAGCATACTTCTCCTAGCTCCACGGCTGTTGATACTACTGCTTATTTCAAAAAAAGATATTGCTCACTTTTATATAAGGGTCTGGTGTCAAGTGGTAGGGTGGTTGATAAACGAGGGATAAATGAGGCTGTAATCCTGTACTCTTTTACCTGGGAGAACGTCCTAGTGAGTTTGGTACAGCTTACTTCTGAGTAGGAAAGATTAAGATTGTACTGTAAATATTTTAATAAGCAGAGTGTAAATAGCAGAGTTTTTTAAAATTAAAAATAGTTTTTATTAAGGTTTTTTGTGTTTAAATAGCAGTATTTTGAAAGATGATGACTTGTTAGTGTGCATGTAACTCAGTGTATTTTCGTTTCAGATGGCTAAAATTTGAAGAAGACGTTGAAGATGGTGGTGATAGGTGGAGCAAACCTTATGTGGCTACCCTGTCTCTGCACAGTCTCTTTGAACTGAGAAGCTGTATCTTAAACGGGACAGTCATGTTGGATATGAGAGCCAGTACGCTGGATGAAATAGCAGGTAACGGCCAATTTTCCTTTAAGATTTTTAAAATTTTGCTTGTGTAGATCTAGTTCTAAAACAAAAAAACAAAACAAAGTAGTTTTTCAGTTATTCTGTCTAAGAAAGAAACATGATAAAGGCAAAAAATACCCACCATTATACTTAAAGCTTGAAGTTAAAAGTCCTGCTGATTAACTGTGTTTCATTAGCAGATAAGGGCCATGCTACAAGTTGCTACAATTTTCTGTAGCATAATGTTGTAACACACAAAAAAAAAAAATCATTTTATTCAGTGTGTTAGCATAAATCTTAACCAGAACCTCTCTGAGGCTGGGGTATTTTCAGTGGGGGAGATAACAAGATGGTTCCAGCCTGAGGGTTTATTGCAGGGCTTCATTGCTTATTCTGTCACTCTGCTACATATTTTGTTGGCAGCAATTTTAAGTTTTGGGATTAAGTCTAAGCAAAAATGTGCCTCATTCAGAAGAAATCTGGACATTCCCAAATAAGGACCACATTGTTTACAGTATGATTGCATCTTGTGCACAATTCACTTGCGTTATTTCAATCTTGTGCGGTTGAAAGACAGCTGGTTGAAATTGCACAAATTAATTGCATGCATGGCGGAGAGCTTAAAAGCTCTTTTTGTGCTGGGTTTTGCTGGCATGGAAAGAGCTTTTAATGTCTCTGCCTTGTATACTGGGCAAGTTCTGCTCAGCGCATGGACTCTGGGATGCTATCATGAGATCTCGCAGGAGCTTTGCATTGTTTAGAAAATGCTTGCTTTATAATCTTTAACCAGAATCATCATTTACCAAAGGAAAGTCTTACGGATTGCTCTTAATGTGGAATTTGACTAAAATCAGCTTCAGGAGCTCACTAAATTTTTGATTTAATCTTTTTCTCTCTATAGATATGGTATTGGATAACATGATAGCTTCTGGTCACCTGGATGAATCTATGAGAGACAATGTCAGAGAAGCTCTTCTGAAGAGGCACCATCATCAGAATGAAAAAAAATTCACTAATCGGATTCCCCTTGTCCGATCCTTTGCAGATATAGGCAAGAAACATTCTGACCCTCTCTTGCTTGAAAGAAATGGTGAGATAAGTCATGGCATTCAGTTTGTTTTAACTTTTAACAAATTTAATGCAGAGATGTGAGAAAAGTCAGCACACTTGAAGAAAACAAGTTCATAATTCATTCCTGATATATAAGGAGTTGAGTAAACATTTGTCTGTAGAATTAGTGACTTTGTCTTCATGCCTTTTGATCTGTAAGAGTTGAGAACTGTGCTTACACTACTGAATATATGGATAGATGCTTGTGAAACCAAGGCTTATGAATATTGTGTCTTGTTTTATTATATACCTCCTCTATTTTATGGCTCTTCCTGTTTTATGCCTATGCTACTGAATTTTATAATAAGTCCATTTTTCTTTTAGGAATAATCAATAAATGATATTTTGGTGAGGAAAACCACACTGCTTTTTATCTAAATGATTGCCTTGGTTTCTCCTGTTTGCTATTCTCTGTATGTGCATGTGTTTATATTTGCTTATAATATAGAATCATTATAGGATATTCTGATAGTGTGCTTTTTATTTACTGAGTGGCTCTCACATTTGGTGTTTCATATCTGTTGGTGTGGTTTCTGATGCTAAAAAAAAATAGAGTCACTGCTCAGGTAATTTCAGGTAATCAATGTGTATCTCATTTTATATTGCTATCTATACTCTTAATTAGAATTATCACATATTTGACTTTTCATGTATGTATATTTCAAATTGCTGATTTTGATAAAACCTGCCTCTAAAGATATTGAGTTTGGTAGCTCCACAGCAAACTGTTGCATTATTATTAGGAGCCTGTAATCAGTACAGAGTCTTTTTAGGCCCTGATCCTAGCATTTTTCTTTCATACCTTCCTGTGGTGACGTGTTTTTAAAGTAGGAAAAACAAAGGTTCACATACTGTTGACACTCTAGGTCAGGATAGTGACTGTGTTTTTATTTTGCATGTTGTACTTCAGGTACTGTACTTTCTTGTTTTTCCCAGAACTTGTTTTGCAGAAGGTGCTTATATGTCTGCTTTAATATATATAGATTCCTTTATCATAAGCATAGCACTTAGATGTTTTGCTCAATTCTCTCGGGACCTTAAGCAGTCGCCAGTAATATATTTCTCCCTTCCTTCCTTACCTTGTAGATATGTGTACATATAAGCTGACTTTTTTAACATCGAAAATTCTGCTTAGCTCTTATGTTTTGCTTAAGTCTTATCTCACCTATGACTGAGTGATGTTTTGTGTTTTTAGAGTTTTGTTATATAAAATATGAATAACTTGTCTTCCTGCTGAACATTTTTTTTTATCACTTTATTTGTTTTACCTCAGGGGAAGGCCTTTCAGCCTCCCGCCACTCTTTACGAGCTGGTCTCTCTGCCTCAAATATTTCCCTGAGAGGAGAGAATCGCTTATCCCTTCTTCTCAATTACCTTCTTCCTGGATCTCCAGCCGTCTCAAGGAGCGCAACCCCTTTACCTACCCCACAAAGCACTCCACCTTCCAGTCCTAGGTGCGGTCACAAGGGAACCACAAATTTACCACCAGCTGAGCACCAGGGTGCTGAACTCCTAGTGTCTCCTTCTAGTGATGATATCCCTAAAGTAGTAATTCATCCACCTGAGGAGGATTTAGAAGCTCAGGAAAGCGAGGAGAAGACGACAGAGGATAATAGTGACAGAATACCAGGCAACTATTTGAACTCAAATTGTCCATGTGTGGTGCTTTCTGCAGCTGAATCACGTCCACTGCAAAGTTTTTATCACACAGCTTGAGCAATCATGAGTTGTATATCAGTCTGTCACTCGTTTGCATGCTTCATTTCTTCTTGTGTGATATTTTCTTGTGTGATACTTTAGTCAGTATTACGAACTGGAGTTGACACTGAAATATTAACACAAGTATTAACACATTGAAAGCAATGAAATATCTGAGTATTTCTCCATACTTTTTATGTTCATAACTTAAAGGAATTCATTCAGCAAGTGCTTCTGCCTTTAAAAAATAAGAAAGAAACAAGCGAGTTATACATTATAAACTTGAAACTAAGATACCAAATGGTGGCCTTTTACTACTTTTTAAACCTCGTAATTTATAGTAGGTGATGTATACTTCAGCACCAGAAGATGCCTGTTACCTTAAAAATTATGGTCTGTGCTTTGAAAACACAGTAACATGCTGTACCCAACTTGAAATTCCTACTTCAGGGTAATAAACCAGTTCTTTCCTGTTTAATTTGAAAAGGGCCACTTTAACTGTAGCCAGCCCCCTTTTAGGAATTGTAACAAGGAGAGGCTTGTGCAACAGCTAAGGGGGCATTTAATTTTTCTGAATTAAATGGGTAAGAGCTGTCAGTTGCTAGTGTACTTGAACTCTAAACTCCATTGGTTACAGCAACACTTTATACCTGTAAGATTGATGTGGATGCCTTTTGCAGTCCTCAGTGTTCTGGTCTTATTCACTTCCTGCGTGAGACCTCTTGCATCAGTCTCCTGTTCTGCACAATAGCTTTTTGCACAGAGGTTGTGACTAGGAAGATTGACTACTCTAGCTAGGAGCTTAACATCTGATTATGTGTGTTGGTGTACAGCAAATTATTTTTTCAGGCTATTGTAGCAACCAGTAACCAGCAATCAGTTGTTTTAAGACCTGCAATGTGAATGTAAAGTACGTATATATTTAGGGTTAAACGCTCTGAAAGCCTTCGAACTGCAAAGTCGAATGTACATTTTTTAAACTTTTGACAGAAGTAGGTCCCCTGCAAATATGGACTAAACATCTCTCTTTCTCTCTGACTCACGTTTTGTTGCAGTGCTGTGTAAAGTGTGACGCAGCTTGAAGATGCTTTGTAAGCCATATCCTGAAATTATTGCTTTTCTCTGAGGTTGTTTTATTCCATTGCTTTCCTTTGTTGCTCTGTTTCTTGGTTACTGTCATCTGGGGGCACTTTGATATATTAGATTAATTTAAACTTTGAGCTTTCTGTTATCTCATGGGAGAAGATATGACCATTGTAGATTTTCATGGAATTGTGTCTTTCAGTAAATAGATAATCTGCTCTGCAGGTATTGGTACTGTCTGGATTCAGACAACACACTGCATAAAACAGCCCTAAGTTTTCCGAACTTGGATTCCACTAGAATAGGATGCAAGGGAAATAATGATAATTTAGTATGAAGTAGTGTAACTAAGAGCGGGCAAGCAGTTGTCCTAGAGTACATTTGCTTGCCTGCTCTGCTACTGCAGAGAAAGCCTTCTCTTGCATTCCCAACTTACAACGGTAGTGTCTTGTAGAAAACACCCCCCCCACACACACACTCCAATTTAGTGGGAAGCCTTATATTGGAGAAATGGGTACTTCAAGTTTCCTGGTCTAAACTAATTAGGGTTATAAAGAAAATAACCGGCATCTGGAATTGAGCTTGCAGACAGACTTGAAGCCAGTGAAGTTGATACAACAATGCAGTATTGTGATACCATTTACAAGAAAGAGCTTTGGTTGTTCCCACCATAATGATGCTGCAGTGGTCCTAATCGACAACCTCCAGTGGTGTTTCTGTAGATGTTCAACATATTGGGGACAAGTTGTAACTCTGTGGCTCACCGTAAGCTAGTGGCCATGGAATTGAGCAGTACCCCTCAGATACCACCTTCTGAGACTTGCCTGCTAGAAAGGACCAGGAATACTGTAAAGCAGTGTCACCAGCCCCAGAAACATAAAAAGCCGCTTAGATGTTAAACAGAACCAACAGGACCACACTTCTCTTGTCTAGTTTCTGATATACTGGGCATCCTGTTGGAGGATGATAAGTACCATCACAGTTCCAAAGCAGGGTTGGAAGCAAGACTGAATCAGCTGAGGCAATTTCTTTTACATTTATTTATTTAATGTTCCTAATGTGGACTGTTTGTTTCTGCACAAAGAGGTGGGGTTTTTTTTGCAGTGGCTTATTGAACTCTGTGTTATATACCAGCTCTGTGATTCTGTGATTTCTTGGTAGCCTCATCTGCATCTTGTCATGACTAGGCCAAGGTTCTTAAAAATGCAGTTTTAAAACCATGTATTTCATAGAATGTTACAACAGAGGTAACATATTGTGTCTGTTGTCCAAAATGGTGAAACAACAGTTCCAAAATAGTGTACAAGACTAGATGGTAGACAAACAGTGAAGTAGAAAAGAAAAAAAGTTGGCATCTTGTAAGAGTTTTAATTAGTAGTAGTAGTCGTAATTTTAATAATAGTAAAATGTGTATACCGCCCTTCAAAACTAATGCAAATCCATTGATTTTAATAGGTCTGCTCTGAGTGTAATTTTGTTGGATACCACTCTGATATTTCTTTAAAGTTTATAACAGTTCTTCTTGCTATTGGTTTTTTCTTAAAACTGGTTTGCCACCTTGGGAGCAGATGAAACTGCAGTGTTAACTGCAAATAAAATTGGTTCCTCTTGTTCATGTGTAAAATTAATTCTTAGGATCATGGGTCACATCCTATTTAAAATATATTCTTGCTTTAGTGTTGACTAATGGAAGAGAGATGTAATCTTGAGGCCAGTCTTGTAACAAGCTAGGTGTTTTGCTAGGTATTCTAAAGTATGTTTTTGTGGTTTTTCAGACTCATAGAAAGTATGACATCCCTCTGATGCACGATCCACACACAAAGCATTGGTGGTTAGACACACATTCTTATGTTCTCTTTTAAAAAATAACACATTTTTGTTCTGGTGCATTTTGCAAAAGGCCATCATTTAGGCAACATCTAATTTCAACTTTTTAACAAGTGTTCATTGTTTTTCAGAAGAAAATAACTTGTTTGTGTGGCATTTTTGATACTAATGCACCTTTTGTTTATTAACTTCCACATTCGCTTTTAGAAAGCTGCCACTGTCATTGTGTAACTAAGTCTGTTTTCTACTCATGTAATTTTGAACGGCCCTGTATATTCTGCTTGTAGGACTACTTGCATCGCCACAATCTGCACCCGGTAATTTGGACATTGGAAAAAGTGGAGAACTTAAAAGCAGTGGAACAGGGGGAAGTAGAGAAAACAGCACTGTTGATTTCAGCAAGGTAAACTATGTCATTTAGAGAGTAGAGAGAGAGCTTTGTGAATTGTAAAGCTGTTTATTTATTCTGGGTTTAAGATCATTATTCGTATATTGTTAAAAGCAAAAATTCTAAGTGATTTTTTTTGTTTGCTTATTTGAAGTTACTTGTGACAGCTTTCCAACAGATCTGTAATGACTCCTAGAAAGAAATTAAGAATTATGAACATATTTCCATAATTTTCTGGACTTTAGGATTAGCAGCTGATGTCTATACATTACTTCCAATATAAATGACCAAGGAAATCTCCTACAGCCACAAACGATGACCATGGTTTGTTTTAGCCATGGTTTCTAGTATGTCCCCTACCCCAAGCTGCCTCTTATGCCAATACCCAGTTAATACCCTGAACACATTTTCTAGTGCTCCTGGATTGGCATGGCCTCTGCATCACCAGCTCATTTATTATTGGCCAGCTGCAGACACAGGGTAGAGAACTCTTCCTGGAAATCTCTGGCTACATTTGGTGTGCTTAGAGATAGCAAGAGCCGTGCAGCCTTATGGATGATTTTGTTTTCCAGCCACTATTCCCTTATGCCTTTTGTAGCAGGGTTGTACCCTACTTGGTCACAGTCCAGTTGTGGCAGTGGAAGCCTTGTATGTGCCAGTGCTGCTAAAATTGACACTTTAGGACTGAGTTCAAGTGTGCAGAACTGAATCCTTTAGTATTGGAATGAATGCTATCTTGCAGTGGAGGTTTTAATGCGGTGTATATTTTATTTCCTGGAAACAATATATGAGCCTACAATTCTGTTGTTGCTTGAAGCATTTAAGGCTCTATTCCTCCTCCTAGTTGTCTGTATTTAAACCTGCAGAGGGACAAGATTGCATCCACTTGTTTTATATAATTCAGCTGAGCAATGTAATTACTAATTTAAAAGTTGTCTGTGAATGTGCATCTTGTAAATTAAATGTAAACGAAGTTAACTTACGTTTTAGTTAATCATGGCAGATGCCACTATTCCTGCTCCTCTATCACAGTTTTTGTGTTTTTACTTGGCCTATTCTTCTCTGCACCTGCCTTGTCTCCTGTTGGGCAGGAGTCTGCCTCCTGGCACTGTAGTTGTGGCACACTTGGTGTGGGACTCAAGAGGCCAGCTGTAAGTTTTATTTCCTAGATAGCTGTGTAACTGGTGTCTTAGTTTCAGTGATCTTTGTGTATCTGTCTGTATGTGAACCAATAGTTCATGTGCTGTACAATATGGTGGTATTCTTCTGTAATTATATACACAGTTTGCACAATTAATTTATTAATAAACCTTATATATATATCAATAGATACTTCTCCAAAACTAGTTTTTCCCCTCAGGCTGATTTTATAAAATGAAAGAACTTTGTATATAACTGCAGTGACTTTTTAGTGATATTTGTAGATACCAATAATAAAAACTGTTTTTTAAAAAAGTAGTTGTGTTTAAATATTTATACTAAAATATGCAACAATGTGTGCAGATATGGTTACATTATAAATGTATTTCTGAAGCTTCTTCTGACACACATTTGTTCCTGTAGCAACACCATAGTGTTCTGTTCACAACAGAGTCACATACCATTAATCCTAGTTTTAGAAACACTTTTAGCATTAATTAACTGTAAACTAAGTAGCTATTTTTAATCCTTGTAAATAGGTAGATATGAATTTTATGAGGAAGATTCCCATAGGTGCAGAGGCATCAAATGTGTTGGTGGGAGAAGTGGATTTTTTGGAGAGACCAATTATTGCTTTTGTGAGGCTGGCCCCCGCTGTACTTCTCTCAGGCCTTACAGAAGTTCCTGTTCCTACCCGGTAAGGAAAATCTTACATATAATAAAGCTAGAATTTTGTATTTGTATAATATGATTTTGACTCTAAGCTTTTCAGGCAGAAATTCTTAACTGAGAAATACTTCCTTTGCTGCCACCTCCTTGGTGTTGCTTTTTACTTTGTGCATTGGTGTGAAATACTGTAGGTACATTTTATTTCATTTTAAAAAAATAAATGGAAATGGTAATCTCCTCCCACTAACTGAGCTAGACACTGGGCAGCCTTCCAGTTCCATATTTATGCTTTATCACAGCACCTGACATGTCTTCACTGATCACTGATGCTAAAAAATTCAGCTTATCGTAGTTCTAATGTCTGATTTCTTGTAGTCTGTTTCATTCTTCCACAGATTCCTTTTTCTTTTGCTGGGTCCAGCAGGCAAAGCGCCCCAATACCATGAGATTGGTCGATCAATAGCAACACTTATGACAGATGACGTGAGTACTAGGCATCCTGTATCTGTTCAAAGTATTTACTTAAAAATCTGAATGGGATCTTCATTCAAGTAAAACTTGGCGTGGCTGATGATTATATGATATTGAAGGAAATAGCTATGGAACGAGTATGTTTACCATAAGCATGAATTTATGAATGGTGCAGTGAAATGTGTCATGTTGCGTTTTTGATAAATTCCTAAAGCAGTGTGTGTGAAATAATTACTAAATGAAAGCACCACTTTTGTGAAATCTGACAGCTATATACATCTCATAGTAATGCTCTTAGATTTTTCACTGTTCCTTCCTCCTTGCGTGGTACAATCCTATGCATGTTAGCTACAACATGACATATTCCCATGTAAGTGTTTATAGGACTGCAGTCTTTATGAACTTTCCTTTCCTTGCTACTCTGAAACTTTGACAGATGTTTACTATGTTTAAATATCAATATTATAGGCTTGAAATGTCATTGTCCATGCAAACAGGTGTATGTGTACATAAGCGCGCACACATAACTTGTGTCTTGAGCATGCATTTGAATGCTGATCATAGGTATATTTGCATGTAGAATTGAGTACAGAAACAAGTTATTTATTTGAGCCTTTAAAAATAATAACTGATGCCTTTCCAGCCTCTTAGAGAAGACTTTCACCATGTCAGGAAATCAAATATAAGTGTGTATATATTTTATAAAGGTTTTCCATGATGTTGCTTATAAAGCTAAAGACCGAAATGATCTGCTCTCTGGAATCGATGAATTTTTAGATCAAGTAACAGTTCTGCCTCCAGGAGAGTGGGATCCATCTATTCGAATTGAGCCACCCAAAAGTGTTCCTTCTCAGGTAAGAACTTTTCTAGGGAAGGGCACCTTGAAAGAGTGTAGTGGTGTGACAGGACATAGGAGGGATATGCAAACAGCCAAAAAAATGTCAAAACTGCATGAGATACACACAGAATGAAAAAGTGAAAACTGAAAACCACTTCACGGAACTGCTAATCCTTTTGAGAGAGGTGGCTAAATGTTGGCTCCTAACTTTGAAGGAAAACATGCTATATTCAGTATCTGAACGCTGCAAAGTGTGTTTGATTACCCTGAGCTCATGATACAGGATGGATTAAACAGTGAATTGAATGTGTCTAGTTGCTTTGATGAAACAAATTCTGCAAATAGCATTTTTTTTTAACTAAATGGTTACTGTGTACAGAATTTCTCCCTAGATAATGCCATGCTAATCAGCTGTTCTAATACAAAAATAATCATTACTTAGAATGAAGCAAAAAGTTTGTTTTTCCCCTCTTGTGAACTTATCTCCTTGCATGGTTAATGATAGCTAAAGGTTTTTTAATAATCAAAAGATTTTTCTCTCAGAGCCATGTGTTAAGTGTTGCAGAATAATTTCTCAGTGAATAATTAACGCTGCTTTTTGAAAAATACTTTTTGAGTTTGGCAGGAAAATAGCATCACGTGCTCAGTGTGTAGGCCTTTCCTTAGGTGCGAGGGAGAGTACTTGAAATTGTGCTTGCTATTGTGGTTTGACCTTAATGCAATCTTTTCATGCATTTCCTTGATACAGGAAAAACGGAAGATACCTAAATTTCCAAATGGAGCAGCTTCTCCTGGAGAGTCTCTTGAAGAAGGCCATCATGCTGGACCTGAACTACAGAGGACTGGAAGGTGTGTGGTGTTTGCTTAAATTCTAGCAATATTAAAGAAGTAGAAATCTAAATCCTTACTGCTTTAGAAATTTGCAGAATATATATTTCATAATGTTTAGTTTCCACTGTTGGCCTGTTTTAGGCACTTAATACTATGGCAGTATTCTTCAGTACGCTCCGGGGAAGAATAGAGAATGTGTCGATGCCTTACCCAAATTTATTTTCAAACTGAAACAGTGCTCAAAGTCTTATGTTTGCCATAGATATGGTTTAAAACCAAAAGTTGTATATAGTGGGCTAGATAGTTAAAAGATTTTGTAAAGAAAAACCACAGTGATTTCCTAGACATGGAAACATTTGTGATGTCCCCTATCGTCCCTCTTGGCAGAATTCACAGAAAGGAAAAACTTTCTGAGATAGAAGAAGCCATTTTCAAAGAAAATTCTCTTTGCCAATTTGAAATTTCTCTTCACTAAAAAACAACTGTTGAATATGTATCTGACTACAGATTTACAAATCAGTAAGCTTTATCAAATAGAGTTAATGGGTATGAAAAATGAAAGATTTAAGGCGTTTAGATTGCTTTTCACAAAAGTTGTTCTTCTTAAACAATTTGAGTAACTTTTTTGAGGAACGTTATTGAAATGCACAAAAATGATAGCATACTGTACTTTTATTTTTTAATTTAATTACACTCTGTGAGTATAAAAATGTACATAGACACATTTCTTGTGTAATAGTTATTTTAATGGAGATTCAAATGGCTTTCTTTCTAAGAATATTTTTCTGTGACCAAGGTTAATTATTCCCAATATATTTTGAATCCGGTATACCAGTGCTATCAAATGTTTGACGCTTATTTCCATTTTCCTTAAATATTTTGAGATTTCTCTTGATAGTTTCTGCTGCTGTATAGAACCCCTGCCTTTTAATTAGTTGCCCAGAGCTGTATATATTCCACAATTCAGTGCAACCTGGGTATAAGCACAGAACTTGGTACTGGCTGCAGAATTTGTCACCCTGAAAACATTCAGTTTTTCATTAAAAATAAGTTTTGGATATTTAACATTTCAAAGAGAGGCTGAAAAGTGAATGTGTCATGCATGGTAAAATGTCACAATTCAGAGATGAGACTGAGAGTTATTTCCAAGGGTTGGCAAGAGCCAACTGATGGTTTTAAAGATGTATGGAAAAAAACCCTGAAGTGCAGAATTTTGAGTTCTTTTGAGTATGCACAGTTCTGATATTACTGTCTTCTGTATATTTTTGCATTTCTCAATATTATTGTCAGCTGCCTTGATCATTTTCATAGCACTGCTAGGACAATTTGTAAAACCTCTAAGGAATAAATGCCAAACACTTTGAACTGAGACTAACACAAATCTGAAATATTTTGTTCTGTTGCATCTACTCCCATCTGTTAACGAGAGCATTAATGACCACTTTTGTGGGAAGTACAGACCATGCACATGGAGTTTTAAAATATCCACAAAGCTGTGGGCTGCATCAAATTATGTAAAAGTATGTTTTGCTAAATTAAATTAAGAGGGGTGGCTGGTCCATAAGAGCAAATGCAGGGAAACAGAAGTCCTACAGATTTTCAGCAGAAGTTAGATGTAAAATATCTTGATCAATGTTACATTCAGGTAGGGATACTGAATATTTTCCAAGCTTTTTTCAATGTCTAGCCCATTATACACAAATTATCTGCCAGCATTAAAAACAGAATACCAACTAAGTTTACTTTAGGTACTGAAAATGAGTAGATTAAAATGGTACATTTGCAGCTTGTAATTGTCAGTAGGTTTGGAGTATATGAAATAAGGCTACTTTGTGCTAAAAAAAATCTGCACTGTCAGTCTTGTGTATCCCATAGTTTTAAGCGTTCTGGAGTCCTTTAGTGTACAGTTTGACGAGTTTCATCTCACCTATTTAGGCTTTTTGGTGGTTTGATACTTGACATCAAAAGGAAAGCACCTTTTTTCTTGAGTGACTTCAAGGATGCATTAAGTCTGCAGTGCCTGGCCTCGATTCTTTTCCTATACTGTGCCTGTATGTCTCCTGTAATCACTTTTGGAGGGCTCCTTGGAGAAGCTACAGAAGGCAGAATAGTGAGTACAAAGAATGGTAGTAGCCAGGCGTTTAGATTTTCAGAGGCAAGTGACTGTGTTCATTTGTCTCCTTTATTCCTACCTTTATTTGAAGACCTTTAGCCACAGCATTTGATTAGCCTTGCCCCCTATTAAATGTTCCTCAAATATTAACTGGAAAACATGGATAAAAATGTGTGTATGAACAGGAGAAGACGCACAGTTAAGGTAAAAATTACTCTGTCTTGATGAATGGTTTCATGGATTGGTAAACAGCTTGCATTGTCTTTATTTTAAAGAGGCCTTAAACTGGCTGTGGAAAGGCCTTTGGACCCACCTTGATTTTCTGCTCAAGGCTGATGTTTCGGATAGCTTGGTTGTTTTATTGGGTAGTAGACCTATAAAAAGAATGCCTTTTTAAAAAAGGTTTTGGAAAGAGAAATGTAGAACTAAGTACTCTGAGCTATCCTAAATGTCGCACACGTGTGTGATAAAATCCAGATGGGCATTTTTGTTAGAGAAAACTGTTTCAGGGAGGAATTGTTTGGAGCAGAAAAGTGGTGAAAAGGTGCTTAACCTTGTCTCTGTCCACCACTCTTCGCTGCAACTATGCCCAACCAACTTCACCACTTTCTCCCCCCTGGGTCCCAGATGCATTTCCCTGCCTGGTGGGGGCAGGTGGGGCACTATGGGGTTGCAGTGGAAAAGTAATGTAAAGGGAAAGGGTGAAACACCTTTCATCAGCCCTTCTCTACTCCAATCGTCGTTCCTGAAGCTGCTTTCCTCTATAAGAATTTGTTGATGTTTAAATACATATATATGTGTGTAAAATGTTTGGTCTTCTTGAAAATAACTGCCCCACTTTATTTGCAGTTGGTCAAATTAACTAAATTCTTAATTGTTTTCGACATTGAATTTTTTGTGACCTTAACCATCATGTTTTTACTGATGATGATTTAGAATGTATAGGCCATTATAACAGCTGATCTAATGGGGGTTAAAATTATATTTCATTGTAAATCTGCCTTCACAGTATAAATGTCTGTAATTTTGAAATTTGTTTTTATATGTATTGAAAATGTCAGCATTGCTTTCCATAACAGGTATTCACATTTTCATACAGTACTAATGCTTCCCCTTTGTTAGACTTGACTTAGTTTTTTTTACATAACTTGAACATTTATATATATTTCTTCTACATTATTGTGGCCCTTTCAAAAACAAAACAAAAAGCTCCCTGTTGTATTTGCTTGTGGACAATCCACTTTTAGTAACATGGAATAATGAGATGTAGTAACTGTTAGAAAAGGCTTATAGCATTGGCTCTGAAATACTTGTTAAGCATGTTCTCAAGCAGCTGGTTTAAAAATATGTACCTCCTGCATGTAAATTGAAAAATGCCTTCTTTCTTTTAGCTGTCTGGGATTGTTTGCTGCCTTCAGTTGCTTGGTGTGCATCAGTGAATATATTAAATTAGCTACTGCACACATGTGTTCAAGCACAGTAACTGACTTGTAAGGTACACACTTGTGTTCACACCACTTCCCCACATCTCCAGAGGCTGTCACTTCCACAGTGCTCCCGCTGTTGCCATCCTGCCTAGAGAAACCAAGGTTAATGCATTGATCAACCCAAGACTAGGTTATGGTTAACATCTGAAGGATTAGATTGATCCTGTGCTACATTAAGTGGTAAACAATTAACTTTGCTGGTTGTGGGCCTGCTTTTTAATTTTCTTCTATAACTCATTCATAACAACAAAAAATTACATGTTCCCGGTTACCTTACATTTATTCAATATACCATTCCATATATCATTTTCAGATGGTTCAGTTTTGAGCTATTTTGGCGTATCGCTCCTGTTGAGTTTTGGCTTCCCTTAACGTTAATGGCTTTTAGTGCACTCTGTAGCCCCCTTCAGATGTTTAAAGTGAACATGTTTAGGAGAGATTGGGGTCACACATGTTAGCTAACAGTGGCTGATGCAGCAGCGCGGGTGGGCTCCTGTTGCTCCTCCCATTTTCCCAACACCATAGGGCACTGTTGCTTACTGGGAGGGGTTGGGGGAATTCTGTGGTGCAGCAGGTGGCAGTGGAGATAATCTGATACTCCACCACTCATTGCACCATGCTGAGCTCTCTGCACCTTGCCCCTCCCCATCTTGGTAAGTGGCAGTGACTCATGGAGTTGGGAACCTGGGAGAGCAGGAGGGTCCACTCCTGCTGCTGCCAGCCAATGTGTGTGGTCCACGGGGGCACAAAGTGCTCTAAAACAAATAAATAAACAAACAGCAACAATTGTTGTTATTATTTTATTATTTGTACCCTGCCCATCTGACTGGGTTGCCATCAACGCTAAGGAAACCCTCCCCATTGGCTGCTACTGCCATTAGCCACAAAAGGCCTAGGGCTAGTGTATTGGGTTTGCCCCATAATTACCTTAAATAGTTTTGAACACCTTGCAATTAATTACGTAAAGGAAAAATAGTGTTGCCTCCCCCATGCACTTTTAGATTAGTTTGTCTTAAAGTACCAAAATTAATCTTGTCGTTTCCTGTAAATGGGTAACATCCCAGAGGGTGCCGTATTGGAAAACTTGTTAAGAAAATGGCCAGACAATTACAGTATGTTGTAATTGAGAAAATGCATTACCAGGTGGGATGATGACTTACTTCTCCATTTATTTTTTGTGCCCATGTTTCCCCCCCATTTATGTTTAATCATCATTGCTGAGTTGCATTCATTCATTGTTGTGTCATGAGAGTTCGAATATAGTAGAGCACATCGTATTCAATTTGGGTACAGGTTTGTTGCAACATTCTTTATACAGGAGAAGACCCTTTATTTATCCTTTTTCTCCCGAATTTGTGTGCTATATTTGTTGACATGTGCCTTTCTTCCTTAGCATGCCAAATGAGTAACTTATTCCCCTTGTTTTTGGATAGTTTTACTACTTTTAAGCACCTCGAATTCTGGCCATGATACTGCTAAGTGATATTTCTAGTTTAAAACTGTATTACAGCCGATAATGGTTATAATGCTTTTATCGTTCTTGCTGCTGTTTATAAATCAATGTGCATACAGCTGAATTGTTGAATCTTATGTTCTGGGAATCACATGTTTCTTTCCTCCCCTCAGAGTGCAATAGAATCTTTATTTGGAGCATCATTAACTGGGATTGCCTATTCACTATTTGCTGGGCAACCTCTGACAATATTGGGGAGCACTGGACCTGTCCTAGTATTTGAGAAAATATTATTTAAATTCTGCAAGTAAGTGAACTTTTATTCACAAGATATAGTTGCATACCATTGCATTTTTTTCTTGAAAGATTTTTTTTTTATGTTTGAAGCTTGAAAGTGAAAGTAGGTACAAGGACACCTAGCAATGTTTACTTCTGAAATTAGATATCTGAATGGTAGCCAGAAAGCATTATGCTATGTTCAGTGTTGCCGCATCAGAGGAATCTGAAGTTGACACTAAAGGCAGATAGAATGACCTTTCTGGGATCAGATGCTAAAGCCTTCTCACTAATTACAATTTTGATTCTTTACACATGAAGTTATAAATGAACGACATTTTTATCACCAAAACCTCAAGGTGCAAGAATACACTTTAAAAGAGCACACAAAATTATAATAAAAACATGATAGCACAAATACAGCAAATAATACTGAAATAGTAAAAATAATAGAGTCTTGCGCCACCTTAAAGACTAACACATTCATTATGGCATAAGCATTAACAGATGGAGACGGATCCAAACCCAGGGTATTGTCAAACTTGTGTCTCATGTTGCATTATATTTAGTTTTACTGAATCCATATTTCTTCTTTCAATAGGGACTATGGACTTTCTTATCTCTCTCTACGAACCAGCATTGGTCTGTGGACAGCATTTTTATGCATATTGTTAGTGGCAACTGATGCAAGCAGCCTTGTGTGTTACATCACTCGATTTACCGAGGAGGCTTTTGCTGCTCTTATTTGCATAATATTCATATATGAAGCACTGGAAAAGCTTTTTCAATTGGGAGAAATGTATGAATTCAACAGGGACAATGACCTGAATAAATTGACATTGTATTCGTAAGTTTGGCTTTCTTCATAAAATACACTGTGCTGTACTAGATTAAACTGGTAGTTCATCTGCCTATCTGACATGAGTTATTTCCTGATGTTCTATTGTATACAGCAGAACATGGAAACAATATTGTTTTCCATGCCCATATTCTCCCTCACTTTCCATCGGTTCTGAGGATCAAAAAGCATTTTATTTCTTAGCATAAGAAATAAAATTTCTTGCCATTCTTTAGCATCCAGCCTGTTTCCCTTTTCATTCTCTTTGGCTGTCTTTTAATATTTTAACCATTGAAAAGAAAATGATATTTTCAGGATCAATCTTAGGCTACTTTGTTAAACCAATTTGCTATTCTGTATTTCATACTTTTCAAGCATTCACATTATTTCATGATAAATTTTCATTTAATTGTCATTTTTTTCCTGGTTTAATAATGTCAGGCTAGATATTGTAAATGTTTATAGCAGCAAGATGAAACACACTGATTGAAACACTGAAATTTTAAACTTGTCAGATGTGTGTGTGCAGAGCCTCCAGACCCCACCAATGAAACAGTAGCACAGTGGATGACAGCCAACAAATCTGTGGATACTATACCATGGTCTAACCTCACAGTTAAAGTGAGTATCTTGAGAGGTGCTGTAGAACTAGTCTAAATAGTCTGAAATAACTTGGCACACTTGAGTCTTAATCCTTCACTCTCTATATTGTTGTACTGACTTGAGATCAGGGCTGCCAATTTAGATTCTGAACTGTCTGGCTTTTGAACAATTAATCAGTTAAACTCTTTCCCCACTTAAGCAGATGTCCAACAAATAATTAATCATTGATGGAACAGTAGGCAGGACTTAAGATGATAGTTGGTGTATTGGTTCCAAGGGAATGATTCCCCCTGCTGCTTCTCAGTTTGTTTTCCTGTTTTGGGGCAAGGGTAGTTTTGTATATTTCAGAAATATAGTATCTTCCAGCTCCCGAAATTGCCAGTGAAAGTCTGTGGTAGGTTTCCATGTGTCTGAGACCTGCTTTTGATCTTGCCATGCATAGAAGTTCCAGGCAGAGAAGGAAAATATTATTGAAACAGACCTTTGGAAATAAAATAAGGTCTCTCATCATGTATCTCTGGAAATAAAATAAGGTCTGGAAATAAAATAAGGTCTCTCATCATGTATCATAATTTTTCACTACTTAAAACTATTTTTTAAAACTCTTAAAGAATCCATTGGCTTCCCTTGTATGTGTTTTTATAAGTATGAAGGAGGTTATAGAGGGCAAGATGGGAAAAGGAAATTATATCATTAGATGTTTAGTGAAAAGCAAGTTGCTTCATCTGTTATACAATCTTTGAGCTGAAAATTAATCATGGATGGTATTTTGTTGAATCCAGTTAGCTAGCTTGCTCTTTGCAGCAGTCTCAACCTAGTTTCTTACATAATGCAAAAATATTCAGAGTATATAAAATGAAAATGTTCCTGACAGTTCCCCATTTTTGAAACTTAAGGTGCTTTAAGCTGAGTTTTTTTTGTTCAAATACAGTCCAGTTTACTGCTTTGTAGACCTGATGAAGCCATAACACTTGATATTTGGGTTGTACGTTGGATTCAGCTGAGCCTTGAGCCAAACTGGAGACATATTTGGAGGACCATAGGTCTTGGATGAGTTGGATACAAACAGTCACAGATTGCTTTGAGTCAGCTTGGATGGCCCAGGCTGTCAGAGGGCAGGGCATCAGGCAGCAAGGAGAGGCAGGCAGGGTGGAAAAATAGCAAGAAAAGGCCAGGATGCACCTAATAACAGGTAGCTGCCTCTTCCTGGAAGAAGGCAGGCTCAACATTATGGCTCCTGTAGGAAAGCCACTTGCAAAGTGACACTGCACAGGATCAGATCCTCTTGCTTACCAGTTGCCAGGGCTGGCACTGCCATTAGGCCAGGTGATGCCTAATTGTCTGTATTCCCTCAGAGTTTGGATCTGTTGATTCCTCTATACATTTAAAGAGGGCAGGTGCAAGTTTAATTGCAGATGCGAACAGTGCTACATCTAATTTGCATTTCTGCATGGCTTGATTTACAGCAATGTACAGATCTTCATGGCGTGTTTGTTGGATCAGCCTGCGGCCACCATGGTCCATATTTCCCAGATGTTCTTTTTTGGTCCGTCATACTGTTCTTTACAACATTTTTCCTTTCCTCTTTCCTCAAGCAGTTCAAGACCAAACGTTATTTCCCCACTAAGGTAATTGTGGTAGCATTTATTCATTTTGAGGGTTTTCTGGTGCATGCAAGTCCAAAGATGACACAGGTTATGGGTTTAATCAGCTATACAACTTAATGGCTCATTTGTTCATGTTAGATGAGAAACTAACCCATTTGAGTAAGTATCCCCCAATGTGTATAGAACTGAAAAGTTCAGGATCACCCATGTAAATGTGTTATATGGGACAAGCTTGTGGCAGCAACTATTGTTAGGACTGATGAGGACGCTATGTTCTTTAATTAATTGTTCCAAAGTTTTGCTATGGAGAGGTGTTGAATTAACCATACTTATCATTGGTTAAAGCTATTTCAACCCATAGTTAATTGTTCTAGTTGAGTAAAAAACCCTACAGTTTCAACACTATCACCAGCTCTTAGCCAAGCTTTGCATTTGTAATATGCAATACAAAATGGCAGTACCATTTAAATTGGTAATTATTAAAAGATTGATCAGTGATACAAACATAAGAGGCAAAGCAGCTTTTTGGCTTTGTGGCACAGTCACACACCCAATGCAGTTAAATTAGATACGAATAGGATTTTTTTGATTAATTGTGTTTTGGGTGAGCACTCAAATGCTAAAATAATCCTGATCAGAGAAAACCACAATCGTGGTGCTATCTTAAGCACATTATCTTAGAAGAAATAGCAGCAAAGGCATCCAAAAAATGTAAAAGTCCCACCCTACTTAGTGTTAACTGTTCCTAAATATAGGCATGCATTAACAATAAAGTGGTTCAGTGTTTTATCTTCTGTGCTGATACAAGGAAGATTTCACGTTATTCCTTTTGCTGCATATGTATGTCCTTTTGAAATTGGAGAGGTTGAGTATGCTTTATTATATATTGCTCATTTCTGCAGAAATCAGATTGAAATTGTTAGATGAAAGGAGGTTTTAAATGATCTAACTGGACATTTTGTTTCTGTAAATAATAGATATCTGAGGGTGTTTTTTTTTGCAACAACACAGAATTAATTGCAAGGAGACTAAGATTAGGAAAATGTTGATTTAAGGTTTTAAATTTTGGTCCTGGAACATCATAAATCTGATTGTTCATCCAGAAGAAATCTCTTCTTGAAGATAATGAGATTCCCATTTAACTTACTTTCAACTTTTAGAGTAAGTTTATATGCTGCTAGGTTTCAGTAAGTATACATCTCAATCCTATTTGTATTAAACTATTTCCGAATGATTAATTATTTGACAATCCCTGTCACTGTGGCAAATATAATTAATTTGCAAGTTGTTTTTTTTTTTTAAAGCAGTATATTCTTCCTTTTTAGGTGCGGTCTACAATAAGTGATTTTGCTGTATTTTTGACAATAGTGATCATGGTTCTCATTGATTATCTTGTTGGAGTTCCTTCTCCTAAACTTCATGTGCCTGAAAAATTTGAAGTAAGTAAAGTAGTAGTAGTAGTAATAATAATAATAATGCAACTGAAATGGAATTCTTTAAATACTGCTGCCAAAAAGGCTAACATTTCACTAGGAATCAACTCTACTTATGGTAGTTTTTTAATGAGAGGTCAACCTATTATACTAGCACTGTTTAGAAGCTGGATTGAATGAAGCATATATTGTGACAGAACTGGAATTGACAGATTTGATTTAGGTTTTAGGCTCATGCACTTGAAATTTGCATTTTCTTCCACTGTGCTTAGATATGCACAATGATTAGTGCTATAGTAATCAGTTTTGTGTTTTTGTATTTTTATCTTTAGTTCTCGTTTTATTAATTTGGGGAACAGGTCTCATTGAATACAGTAAGGCTCTCATCTTGAGTACCGTATTTTTTGCTCTATAAGACTCACTTTTTCCCTCCTAAAAAGTAAGGGGGAAATGTGTGTGCATCTTATGGAGTGAATGCAGGCTGCGCAACTATCCCAGAAGCCAGAACAGCAAGAGGGATTGCTCCTTTCACTGTGCAGCGATCCCTCTTGCTGTTCTGGCTTCTGAGATTCAGAATATTTTTTTCCTTGTTTTCCTCCTCCCAAAACTAGGTGCGTCTTGTGCTCTGGTGCGTCTTATAGAGCGAAAAATACGGTAAATGCTCATTAGCTCACACACTTTTTTGGTATTCTACATCCCAGTAGTGTGACTTCATGCAAAACGGTCCTACTCCCGCTTTGTTACAGCACAGTCCTGTGCGTTTTTGTGTTAGAGTAAACATGCACAGGATTGAACTGTTACTAAACTTTGATAGTTTATTATCCTGAATACAAGGACATTATGTGGCTTCTGAAGCAGAAAGGTCATGTCAGTACAGGATCATGCCACAATTTAATAATTAAAACTCAAATGTTACACAGTACTACTTGTTTTAAAAATTATTCTAATCTTTTTAAATTTTGAATTTTTGGGAAACGTTAGCAAATAGTATGCATACCAACTTCAGAATTAACATACTTGTCTAATAAATAAGGAAGAAGTACTTAGTCCTTTTGTTACCTCTGTTTTCCCCCCCAAGCCCACACGAAGTGATCGGGGATGGCTCATAGATCCGCTAGGACCTAATCCTTGGTGGACACTTGTAATAGCTGCAGTTCCTGCTTTACTCTGCACCATTCTTATTTTTATGGACCAGCAAATTACAGCAGTTATCATAAACAGGAAAGAACATAAACTCAAGGTGAAATTTTGATTATGTTTCCTCGTTGTAAATACAAAAGTTAACCTAGTTTCTGAAATAGTAACTTCCTCTGTATACTTTGCAAAGGTTTATAAAATGCTGAAGATGGAGGCAAGAATCTTGAATTCAGATAGTGGGATAAAGCTATTCTGTAACCAGACCAATTTTTTCATATATAAATTGCTCCATTTATCCTGGATGAAATTCTTTTAAAGCCTTAAATGTGTGTCAAAACCTGTGCTAGTAAGTAGAAGAAACATTGATGTGATAGGAATATAATGTTAAGATGAATCATGACTTACTGGTATTGCAAGCACAGCTTGGATCACAATTACATTTTGAGCAGAACCTACTTAGGTGTTTTCACTTTTTCTCCATGATAAGAACCACAAATTTAACATCATTGGCTCCTCCCACAATCAAAAATTAGATTTGATTCTGTTGAGTGCTTTGTTATCAGGGTTCTTACTACAGCGTGAGAAACCTAAACTCAGAATACAGCTCGACTATGGATTTACTCATTTTCCCGCTCCCCCTGTGGTCACAATATATTTTTTATTAATTATTCTGAAGATCTTCAGTCACAGCAGTGTGTTCTGATTTTCATACCTTTTGGGTTATTTTTATACCATATTGACTTTAAAAAACATACGTTTTGTTACCATGCATTTTTCTTCTATAGACCACTGGATTCAGTGTCTTTAGGTTTTATATGCTAAATATTTTCCATTATGAATATGTAGCAATCGGAATACTCCAGATGTCTGTGTCAAAATTTTTAAAAAGTATTGTTGCCAGAATATGTGCATATTTGCTATGAAGCATGTTTGTGTTTGACTCCACAGAAAGGTGGTGGATATCATCTTGATCTGCTCATGGTTGGCATGATGTTAGGTATATGCTCAATTATGGGCTTGCCTTGGTTTGTGGCTGCAACTGTTCTTTCTATAAGTCATGTCAACAGTTTAAAAGTAGAATCCGAGTGTTCTGCTCCTGGGGAGCAGCCAAAGTTCCTGGGAATTCGCGAGCAGAGAGTGACAGGATTAATGATCTTTGTGTTGATGGGGCTGTCTGTATTTATGACATCTGTATTAAAGGTAAGAAAAAAAAGTTTATTCCATAACATTGTGTAGGCTGAACATGCTAGTAAAACAGTATTAAAAGTCCCAGTGGTATGGCTTCAATGATATGAACATGCCTCTCGCCATATCCAACCAATCTCAATAGAAAAGTCACGTGTTAAACATGAAAAGTGTACCTATAGTATGTTTTTTATATTGTGCTATGTTCATTATTCTGAGTTCAGATGGGTTTTAATGGCTCGTCCATTTGTTCTGATGCTTTGTCCTGAGAAAACCTACTGTTTGCGCTGAATCAGAACAGACATCGATTGGTTTTTCTGTGGGGAAACGGCAGGACAAATGAAAAACCACCTGGACCTGTGCCTAGAAAACCTAGACTCGGACCTATGCATTCCTAGCACAGGACAAGCAAATGTGTGGACAAGCCCTAAGTTTTCTGTTAAACACACATTCATAGTTAATTGTTGTTGAATCATGTGTTTTCCCAAATTGGATGCAGTGCTCGAGCCTGTGACTTTGATAAATAACAACTGTTAGCATAAAGATGGTAGAAAACGCATTCACTGATCTGTTAATGAACTTGCTGATCTTTTCCCCACAGTTTATTCCAATGCCCGTTTTATATGGTGTTTTTCTTTACATGGGAGCATCCTCACTAAAAGGCATCCAGGCAAGTTCTATTTTAATCAGTATCTGAGGGGAAAAGGTGAAAAATAGATACTATAGCTTGGCATTTCACCCCAGCCCCCCCCCAAAGTCGCCCCTAAGAGTTGTGGGGGACGCTCATAGCATGGTATTGGAACAAGGAGTTTTGCAGTAGGAGGCAAAAACTGGTGGAAACTGGGTGTGATGGCAACTCTGTGGGCAGACTGAGGATTGCAAGGAAAGAGGACACTATTTTTCTTACACTTATTTGCCTGTTCCCACAAAGCATCAGAAGGTGGCTTTAGCAGGGTGCGAAAGGCATTGGCTTAATGCAGCTTAAAGCTGAGGAGGAAGTGTTCCTTATATCTCTTTCTTTGACCTGGAATGATGTTTGTACTCCTCTCCTGAACCAGTCTCTTTAGTACTGCTCACAACCACTTAGATTTTAACAATATTAATGACAATTAATTAATTAGTTTAGAACAGGGGTGCCTTCTAGATGCTGTTCAGCTCCCACCACCCCACCAGCCTGCATGACCAGTAGTCAGAGATAATGTGATACGTAGTCCAGTAACGTATGGAAAGCCACAGGTTAGGCACTCCTTGTTTAGAAATTCTCATAGGATGGGTTCTGACTAAATCATACTCAGAATGATCTATTGACTAACTTTAGTCCATTGATTTTAATTGGTCTACTCAGAGTGTGACTTGGATGCTACTCAGTTTGTTTTTGCAGCTTGTGTAACTCTGTTATCGGTCTAATCAAGTAATACTTTAAGTATTTGAACAATAGTTGGACAGTCAAATTCGCAACCCTGCAACCCTGCCTAATTTTGCAATCCCTTCAATTTATATTTCTGATCATTTTTCTTTCCTAATTTCCCCTTTAGGATGAAAAAAAGTTCAATAACTTTTTTCCCCTTTTCAATTTAGTTTTTTGACCGTATCAAATTGTTTGGAATGCCGGCCAAACATCAGCCTGATTTGATCTATCTGCGTTATGTGCCGCTCTGGAAGGTTCATGTATTTACGGTAGTTCAACTCACCTGTCTCGTTCTTTTGTGGGCAATTAAAGCATCTGCTGCTGCTGTTGTTTTTCCTATGATGGTAAGTAAATAATTATAGTGTATTTGAGAATATACATTTGTGTCAACTCAATATTTGTGTCAACTCATCAAAGAATTTGCACCATACAATTTTGTCTTGTATAACACAGTCTGTATTAGTTTTATCCTTTCTATTAGTGTTCTGATCTTTGTGTGATAGCTGTTGTTTTTAAATTGTTGTTTTCAAGGTTTTAGCTCTAGTTTTCATTCGCAAACTTTTGGATTTGTGTTTCACCAAACGGGAGCTCAGTTGGCTTGATGACCTTATGCCAGAAAGTAAGAAGAAGAAGGAAGATGACAAAAAGAAAAAAGCAAAGGAAGTAAGTTTGATAGTAATTTATAACAAAAAAAGAACAACTGAAATCAGTGGTGGTGGTGGGGGGGTTTGGGGGGGGCAAGAGCAAAACATTGTTCCTATAGTTTTTTATGGAACCGTCACCTGTATGGTTTTAGAATTTGTATAAATACATGAAAAATGAGGTGCAATTTTACTCCTTTGGGTGTTGTTCTGAAGTGCCCCCAGACTTTAACAGGCTTTTCAGGGATCTGTGAAGCTGCCACTGGAAACAAGAGCTGAAAAGCTCCTGCGCATGAGTGGAGCAGTGTTCATGACGTTATGAATTATTATTTATTGTATGTCTTGCCTGCCCTTCACCAGTATGTCCCAGTGCAGGTTGCCGTACGTACATAAAAATACAATCAAAACTGAAACAGTGAAAAAGCAACCCAATACATAACCCCAAAACATAATCGATACAACACAGTGCAAAATGCAAACTGGAAGACGATGTAAATAATACACAGTGCAAGTTACTGATTAAAGTGCTAACAAGATTTCAAAAATGTTTCTTTTTGATATCAATAGCATAATTTGGTACTGATTTGTACCACACACCCCATTTGATGACCCAAATGGGTTGGGTATTATTCTCTTCATGTCATGGAGGCAGGAGAGCAAAGAACTCTGGAGTGCCAACCCTTCAGTTTTTTCTCTACTTATCTTCTTGACATACTTCCCCACTCAACACTGGAACTCCACCCATTCACCTTGATTCTCACCCAAGGCCCAAACAAACTCACTATCCAATGGCAGGGCTTCCTTTTATGGGCAGGCTCTGAAGTATGATAGAGCTTCCTTCAGGCTGTGTCCCATTCAGCAATTAATCAACTGCGCTTTGCAAACCCAATTTCAGGCTACAGCATACAGCGAGTTTCCTGGGGTTAGGGAGTGGAGGGGCAAGTGATGGTAAATAGAACTACCTGCTCTCATAGCTCTGTCTCTGGGCTCTGCATGCCACTGCTCTTGAAGATGTGTTTCTCCACTTATTAAAATCTCATTTGTAAGTGCAAGAGCAGGAATATTCCCCCTTCCTAAATTCATCTGGACTAAATTTAAAATTGTGACCCAGAACCTTCTTTAAATATGCAAGGGCATGCATGCATTGAATCAAGTGCTGACTCAATGTTACTATAAACAAGAGATGCACAATGGGGACTGGGGTCTTCTGTAAGAAGTAAGAAAACCTGGATCAGGCCAGTGGCTCATCTACTCAAGCATCATGTTCTTGCAGTGGCCAACCAGGCGTATATGGGAACACTTTCCCCACATAAACATGCTCCTTAAACAACCTTAACCCACTCTTCCTCTAGATATCCCAAGTGATGGGAGAATGGTGGATTAGAGTGGATTAGAGATCATATTTTAGAGTTTGATGGATGGATCCCTCAGACTCCCATGCATCACAGCAGATACCCAATTTTGTTGGTACCAGTGGGTTGACAGCAGCTGCTGGCACTGCACTCGAAGGCCCCATACCCTGATATTCTAAATGGCTTATCAGATGGCGTGGGCAGTAGTTTCCAGAAAGAAAGGGACTCAAGCTTCATTACCTGTGTGAAACTCTTTAAATATCCCCTATTCTGTGTCCCAAATATGACTTATCTTGGAGGGGTCGGTAGGTCATTGGGCAGGATGCCATGTTGTACAATTATAATGTAGTACTATCCAAAATACAGTTATGGCCACAGCTCTGTGTTTAAATTGAAAATCATACAAGGCCTTGTTTGCATGCCTCATTCTTGTAGAGTAAAATAATTAAATATGTATTGGGTAATGTGTAACTTTCAGGAAGCTGAACGAATGTTTCAGGCAGTGGACAATGAAACTATACACCTTCCATATGACAGAGGCGATGTGTTAGAGATTCCCGTGAAAGCTCTAAAATACAGGTGTGATATATACCTACTATTTTTATTGTTTGCTTTTTACATAGCTTTATGTGGAAATTAATGTATTTGAACTATTGTGAATCAGTACTGACCTATAGATCTGGGATTCAACTGTCTGGGAAAGAGGAACAAAAAAAAAACAGACCTCCTGATGTCTACAATATGGTTTTATATATCTATTTTAAATTACATTTTATTCATGTGACCCTTTTGAACAGATCAGATGACTCACTTTCAACCAGCTGTTCTCAGGGTGAAGAAGCTGTTTTGGTCAGTTCTGTCTAGTGTGCTCCTGTGCATGGCTAATGATGTGAGAAGCATTGAAGATACTAAATATAATTTGAGCCATAAATTTACCAGCTGCTTAAAGCCTGGACAGTCTTTTTTTTATAAAAAAAGAAAAAGAAAACAAAAAAGCTCTATATAGTAATTTCCTTTTAACGCAAAACAAACAAACAAAAAGCAAACCTTGTGTACATTTTAAAAAAGTTGTCTGGGGACACTTGATAATACAGTGGTACCTCCGGTTATGAACTTAAATTGTTCTGGAGGTCCGTTCTTAAGCTGAAACCGCTCATAACATGAGCCGTGCTTTTGCTAATGGTGCCTCCTGCTGCTGCCGTGCTCCTGGCATGCAACTTCCGCTTGCATCTCAGGGCAAAGTTCGCAACCGGAAGCATCTACCTCTGTAACCCGAAGTGTTTGCAAGGAGGACTGTATGTAACACGAGGTTCCACTGTAAACGGACTTGAAGGACATAGCACTTAACCCTTTCATTTATCTACTACTAAAATCAATCCCAATTGAGTATCCTTTTTTCCAAGTTAAAACAAAGAGATGTTGTTTATTAATGTTGTTTGCTACTCACTTTTCTTACAAGGTAACTCAAACTGACTCATATTAAAACCAATTAGAAACAACAGTAAAAACTTAAAAACACAACAATTTGAATAAGACTGAAAACACAAACAAGGCAGGACTTTAAGTTTCATCCCTCTAAATAAGCTAATATATACCTTACCATTCAAATTAAAGGGCCAGAAGCCCAGGAAAAAATGAAACGCCTTTGCCTTTTCCAGCCAGCTCATTTCCAGAACATTTCCCATCCTTCCTCTGTAATCTGTTTGAAAGGAACATGTGTACTTTTAAAATAATTTGTCTTGGCAAAATATTTTGCTCCCGTGGGAATACCAGAGCTCCTAAGGCTACAGTCATCAACCACTTTACCCAGGAACATACCTTCTTCCATATAGAGCTAGTTAGGATTAAGTGACTTAAGAATAGCATCCCAACAAGCTTTTCAATATCAGCAAGCATCCCTAGCCATATTCTCAAGTTTGCTTTATAAAAAGATACTTTTCTTATGGTGGCCCCTAGTTTGTATGGATTTGGCCAATATACATTATTCTTTGGAACACATGAAAATAACCAAAATACTTATTTGTAAGAATTTTGGGTGAGCAAGAAAATACGTGATAGAGAAAATAAGTACCTGAAATTCTTACAAAGAAGTATTTTGGTTATTCTCATGTGTTCCAAAGAAAAATGTTGCTAGTACAGAAGTAGTTCAGATCTGCTCTCAAAATGGACTCAGTTAGAATTGGATTCTTTCATACAAATATTTCTATTGCCATATGATGATTAAAATCACTCAGTAAGCGAATCCAGTTGGAATTCTTTAATGGAATACCTTTTTTAGCCCAGGAATTCTTACACCACATGTATTGATACAGAATGTAGTATTTAACACAACACGTCACTAGTGGCTGGGTAAATACATAACATAAGGCTCAAATGATGTAAAGAGCATGAGACATAATTAATGCTTTTGCAAGGCACTGAGTACTAATTAAGTTGTGTTTGTTGTCTAGCATTGATCCTTCTGTTGTAAACATATCAGATGAAATGGCCAAAACTGCACAGTGGAAGGCTCTTTCCATGAACACAGAGAATGCCAAAGTAACAAGATCTAACTTGAGGTAGCTTAAAACTACTCACCTTTCTGATTATGCTTTGATTTTGTTGAGCTGTGGAAGTAATTTTGACTGGTATTTATATTTATATCCCTGAATGCCCAAATAAGAGTTTATATCACACATCTGACCTGTGAAACAATGGAAAAGTTTATGAGACCTAGGAAAGAAAAAGACTAGTTTCTAAACTTGGAAGTCCGGAATCCCAAGAACAGTGAAACTAGTGTCATGAGTTGGAGCTGCCCATAGAATTTTCTTAAATAACGGCCTACCATTCTGCATAACAAATGTGCTTTGGAAGTGAGGGTATCTTTTTTAAAAGCCCAGTTTGCTTACATGTTATGAGGGTCATCGTCAAAGAAAAATATCTATAATGGATTAGCATAAGGCTCTTGATTAAACTAGAGTTGTTTTTTTGGATAATGGACAGAAGCTGATATCCAGTACTTCCCCTCTAGTGGTAGAAGGCATCTGTCAGCAAAATGAGTGAGAGGCAGTTTTTGACAATTCTCCCTCCATCCACAGCCCCCAATCAAAAGTTGATCCAGGAAGTCCTGCTAGAAGGGAAGTGTTGGATATCACCCAAAGCACACTTTCTGTGTATTATAGTGATTTAGATATGGGGTGGCTCTTTTAAAAATATTTAATCTGTAGCATAACGGACCAAAGAATGCCATGCATAGCTGTTTCATATCGTTTCTACTCATTGTGGAACTTTAATTTGGAATAAAGAGTAGAAAAGACACAAAGCAGCTATGCATGATATTCTTTCCCCCATTCTGCTACAGATGCACACACACAGGTGTATATACACAAACACAAATTTCACAAAAGCTTGCTTGCTACTAGGAATTTCAAATATTCTTAGTCCTGTAGCTGCACACTTGAGATCATGAATGTTGAGGCTGGTTGCAAGACCTCATTATTTAATTTTTAAGTTCTCTGGGCAGTTTACAGCATAAAAATACAAGATAAAAACACAAAATATTTAAACAAAACAAAACAACAAAACCTTTCCCAAATTACGGCTGGTTTCAGATGTAACGAAACCATGGTTTGTGCTAGCCATAGTTAAGAACCCACTTCATAGTCTGAGCTTCTTGACATATGCCAGGCTGACTATAGGTCTGAGATGCTTGTCTGCTCAGAATTCAGCTTCATGTTTCCATGGTGAAGCAGCCTCTTGCGCTGGGACAATGGCCCTGTGATTTGTCAATGTCCTGTGAATTCACATATAATAGGAACTTAGAATTATTAGGTGGGCTCAGGTTCAGGCTGCATTTGAATCCAGACTAAACGCATGTTGCCTAGTCTGTCACTGATTTTACATTGCAGTCCTACATGTCTACCCAAAAATGAGCACCATCGTATTAAGTGGATTTAGAATTGCAGCCTTAAAGTTGAATAATTAGTGGTGGTTTATTGCAATTATATTGAATACACATGCATCTATAGGAAGAAAAGCTGAAAAGGGCTTAAATGTTTAGCGAAAAACAGCATTCAAGCCATAAACCCTAAGAGAATAATCTTGAATCCATGTTAAACTTTTCTGATGTGCTTCATGTGCTTGAAATGTGTTAACTTGAGTGTGTGTATGTGCATGTTCATAATAAAAAATAATATGTGATACATGAAATACAGGTGCTATTTGATAAAATTTGAGTGTGTTATATATTCTTTGGCTCGTCTAACCTTGTGAATTGTTCTTAACAGCTCTGAAAAAGAAGAGTGTGTGAAAATAGACATGGAAAATACTCCTGAAACAAAGTATGTAGATGCTGAAACCTCATTATAGAAGTGAACAAGGGTATATATTATTTTATAGGATATACTGTAAAAGGGTGACTTCACATCTTCTTTCAAGTACTGAAATTCGAGCGATATGGATACTGTATGCACAGCAACAAGACTTTCAGACAAGATAGAAGTGATGTCCGCTCTGGAAATATTTATTTTTAGTGGAATGTGTTTCATTTTTTTAAATAGGAAAATTAAAAATTCTTTTTAGTTATCAGTACATGCATTGCATGTCAAATCATCTTTAATTGTGAAGCATTGGTTGCATTGTTTATAACTTTCTAGTATGTAGTAGTTTTTATAATTTATTGCAGTACACGTCACATTTTCAGGCAATTACTGTTTGGGTGTTTGCAAAATGTTATAAATGTCAGTCTCCCTAGGAAAAAAAAATCCCAATGTGCCCTTTCATAAATGACTTTAGTTTCAGGCCATTCTTACTTCATGTTGCTGTTTTATGGGGATCTAAATGGATATCTGTGAGAATGATTTATTAGTCCTAAATTAGTATAACACTAAACACAGTGTTGTTGCCTTTCCCATGTTCCCGTAAGTCATGGATACCACAGTACCTCTTCATACTACATATTTTGTATACAGATTCTTTTGCCTCCATTGAAATTAATGAGGCATTGAAATTATACAGGGCCTGTGGATTTGAATACACATGTAGACTCCAAATTAAAGTTCCGGACTTAAAATGTAAGCTTAACAGACTTTGATTAGCCAATGAGTTTGTTTCCTTTTCCTGCATGTGCATAATATTAATTGATCTCTGAAAATACATTCAGAGTGGTGAGAGCAGGGGATCCCAATGCAAACATTTTCCTGATTCAGGAGAGGGTTTGCACAGGAATCTTGCTTTTAAACAAAGGGCTTTCAAACAGCCCCACACAGACCCAGAGCAGCCAACATGTAGGCTGGAGGGAGTGTGCCTCACAGAGGATGGGAGACAGAGCAAAAGGCTAGCAATCATGGAGCCAATTCTGACTCAGTCAATAGAACTCAGTATCTAAATGCTATTACTTGGAAGGCTTGGACCCAGAGATTTCTTGTGTGAGTGGGGAAAAAAAACACTTCCACTTGTGAAAGGCAACCCTGCTGAATTTCTTCCATTTCCTTATCCAGCTGCTGCCCCCATACCCCATTTTACATTCTAGAGGGTCCTTTTGGCCCTTAGGAGATACTTTGGGGAACCACAGGGCCTACAGCAGGAGGAAGGAGCCCTGTTGCATGAACAGAGTTCTGCTTGAGCGTTTCAAGATCCACGCAATATGTTTGGAACTGCAGCTCGCTTATAAGATATTAGGCCATGCATAGAAGTAAAGTTGCATTGACGTCAATGGTGCTTAATTTTGAAGGCAGTGAATCTGGGTCCAAAGCTGTGCATGCAGAGCTTCTGCAATGGGTAAGGCCTTCTTTTATGTGGAGGATGTGCATATGAAATTATACCCTATATCAAGGAAAGATCTTGTGTATGCTGGATCTTTATGGTACCTATCTGAAAATCCCACACATATGAAGAAGGCCCCTAAACTGGAGCCACTGTGTTTAGCTTCAAGGTGTGAGGATTGCGTAATACATTAATCTCTATGCATTTGAAGGAATGGAGCAACTTTTATGTGAAGTTAAAATTAAAAGGCAAATTAAACATGGAAGGTCTTCAATTTTAAAAGCACATTGCTTTATTATCTCCTCTTACTGAAGTCAGTTGTATAAATTGCTAGCCACACCGGAACAGGGATGGGGGGACTCTGACCCCACCTGTCATGGTTGGACTCCAATTCCCATCATCCACAGCAAATATGGCCAGTAGTCAGGGATGATGGAAGTTGTAGTTCAGATCATCTGGAGGTCCACAGGCTCCCCATCCCTGCACCAGAATATTAATGCTCATTTCTTTCTGTGGCAGAATTAAGCATTTGTGTATATCTGTCCTGATGAAATGCACAGGACTTAAGGTTTGAACTGCAGCTGGATAGTATCTGTTTGCCAGCATGGACTTCCGTCATCTTGCCCAATGGTGAAACTCACAGTAACCAATTCTGCTTCTAAAAGTGAAATGGCAGCAACTGGTGAAGCCATTCATTGGTAGGAATCACCACCGTGGAGCAATCAAATAGGTCTTTAAAGACCACTACTGTAAGTGGTAGTTGATGTAAACATAAACCATGTAGTTACTGGCTGGTTAGGAGCTTCAAGTGCACATGGACCTCTCATGCTAGCAGAGATTCTTAGTGGAGCCCATCATCACTGCTACCTCCCAGCAGTTTCCCATTAAGAATGTGTTTTCTTTTCCCTCCTCGATTGCCTGGCAGCATGCAATTCCTGTTAGCAAACTGCCTCGCCACTTATTACTGTGGAATGCTGTTCGTATGAAAACTTAAGTTCTGCAAACCTTGCAAAGAAGTCTAGTTGTTGGCATTGCTCACAATTGTAACAGAAGCCACATAACTTAAGGCTGCGCTTATTTTCCGTCAATAATGAATATTTGCACCTCTCTTTGTGCTTTCTGTCAAAAGAAGAATTTGTGCACGTCTCCCACAGAACTTTTCACTGGGAATATGGCAAGAAGTGCATGTTGGATCTTGAAAGTAACTTGGTGCACCCAGTGGAACATTTTACTTTTCTGAAGAAGTTCATGTACCCTGCCGTCAACTGCTTTTGAAATAGTGGGGTGTTTCAAAAGCCGTTTTCAGGGCAGAACCAGAGGAGTGAATAGGTCACACAGAATAAAAGCAGATTGTGGGGCTCACCAAAGGTAACTGTGCTCAGTGACCTGAAACAATTGAAAGCAAGTAATGGGAACAGAAACCTATGGAATTGACACTTAAGATTTACTTGAACAGTGGCATTTCCTTTTATTATTATTTTTTAAATGCTGCTAAATGTATTCACAGTTTGAAGAAAAAGTTAACCTTATTAAATCAACATGTAGGGATATGGGTCATCATTAAACAGAAGAGCTGATGCCTCAGCACCATCAAATTAGCTTTTCAGTACTGCTTATCTTTGATATTGGTAAGAGTATAGCTATAACGTTCATTCCTGGATGTTCATGTAGCTTGTGCCTTAGCCTTCTTCAGAAAATATGCACTTTTTCTTTATTTGAAAATCATGACCACCTGTCACTTACCCCATCTCTTTCACAAAAGGTGTGTTCAACTTCTTCAACAATCACGTTTGAAAACAATGTGTTCTATTTCGTACAGTAAAAAAAAACACCAATCATGCCTGTAGCTTTCAGAGTTATTCACACTCGTCTTCCATTACTGAAAAATTCTGTATTCAGATCTGTGGGTAGTAATTTGCAAAGATCCAAACAGATTGTCTTGAATTTTAACCCTTTGTTTTCTAAGCCTATAATTCCATAATGCTGAACAGTTCATATCAACTTTTCAGTGCCAAAGGGTTAATAATTTTGGTAACTTAAGCAAAGATCTGAAAACTACTTAGAATCACAATATTTATTTTATTTTAATTATGTAAAAATATTATACAGTGCCAGGCATAACCATGACTTGCAATGTAGTTTGCATTGATTGTTTCGATGTTGTTTGTTAATGTTACCTTACACATTTGATAGCCTATTAAGTACTGATGACATGCTGAGAATTCCAGTGGTAAAATCTAGGTGATTTACTGCTTATTATACTGTATAAACATTATTTCCTTCTCCATAATTAAAAAAAGGATAGTATTAAAGTAAGACAGTGAAGGACAGAGCTTTTACTGTACGTAGATAATAAATGTTGCCTTAAAAGGTGTAAATGAGTAAACTTTACTGTGCACTGATTCACCTTAGGGTGGAGCCTAATTTAAAGCCAGTATATTTCCATTAAACCAGTAGACTAAATAGCTGAGCACTTTTTTTAAGATACCTTGGTACTGGCATCTTCCGTAAAGAATCTTAGTGTCACAATAGAATCTAAACAACCCGGTGTTTTTGGTTTGTGTATGAACTTGTAAAACTCTGTTCTAGATATGCACAAACAACTCATTATCCTTAGTTTGCAATGTTCCATGCTGCAAACTGTGTTTAAGGCAGGTTATTCCGGATTATCAAGATAATCAACAAAAATGTGCAAGATAGTGTACAAAGCATGTCAGTTATTTAGCATCCAACAGAACGTTTCTCCCCCCCTCCCTTCAAACGCATTTATCTCTATGTACAGTAGTCTTGTAAAATGTGCCCATTGTAAAAGTAAGTTCCAAATGTAAAAATGTCACGGATAGATGAAATGCAAAACCAAAATGCACTGGTATGCATTGTTTAAAGGGGTTATGTATTATACATATGTTTTATACATTGTGTTTGAAGTTACCAGTTCAGAGTTTGTAGATCATTAGCACAACATTTTGAATGTATTTTGCTTTTGCTTTTCTTAAGTTTGGTCAGTAATTTAATGTTTTTTAGAATGATTGATTATAGGTGCCATCCATTACCTAATACAGTACAAATGTTGTGAAGAACCATTTATTTTAGTGAATGTACAGGCACATAGTTGTGTGTCAATATATACTTGTATTCTGAAAAAAAAATATTGTCTTGTGATTTTACTACTTGCAGTTTTTTTATTTTAAAACTTTTTAGTAAAATTGTCAATTATAGGAAAATGGTTGCAATTGGTGTGAAAATAAAGTTTTTCATATTTAGTACATATTGTCACTATATGGCAGTCTTGGAGTAACTTATTTAATGCCAGGTTTTTATAATGCAATTTATTAGTCAGGAGACGAATTCCTTTGTAACATTTCCCATTTGTTATTGATGCTTTGTTTTGTAAGTGTGTCTTCCAGTGTTCAGAGCTGAACAAAAACATTTACTTTGATTTGCAGTGTGATTCCACACTTTATTCCAGTTTTTATGACAGTTTTCTAATTGCATATAACATTTCCTTTTATAATAAAATCCAAAGCAAGTTAACACTGTTCCAAATGTAGAAACAATATTTTATTAATTTATATAATGCCTACAAAAAATTCTCCAACATGTACTGTGAAAAATCCAGCCTTTATAATTTGTTTAATGAATGTTGCGAAAACTATTTTTTGTAATGTTTCAAAAAGTTGACAAAAAGCAATAAAATGCCACTGAATTTAACGTTTTCGGTTAATCTTTAATCACATGTTGTTTGTTATGCAGGGTTAATGTTACTGATATAATACATGAAAGCTCTCTGGTGCTCTTAACTTTTATCTAGCTAGTCTAGTTTAGAGTGAAGTTCTTGCCATGTGTTTAAGAACTGCACAACCAGCAAGTAAGAGCTGTGAGTCTACAAAACGATGCTACAAATCGTACCACTGTATAATGCTGCAATATGTATCTTTTGGATTGAAGTTGTGTTATATTATTAGACGGTCAAAATCCTATCACTGTGGTGGGCAGGGGTTGTAGTGAATTGAAGACCAATATAGTTCAAGGATCCCTAGAGTATTTCTCATAGGAGTGAATGGCAGCCATTGCAAGCTTGAGGTGGGTTAATCTGCCCCAGTGTTGACAGTTTTGTGGGCGATGGGGCAAGTTCTGCACTTCCAATGCAATAACCTTTTTAGTTTTATCCTGTTTACTGTCATAAAACTCAGAGTAAGCCACTGAGAACTTGAGTTTTGTTTCTTAGTGACACTAGAAAGCAGATTTACCTTTACCGGTAACAGAAAAAGACATTTACTGGAATGGTATTTATTTCACATGGTATGCTGAAATGTACACTCTTACATTACACATCTGATTTTTCCTCCCATGTTAGCAAAAGCAAGAAAAGTGAAAAGGGGAAAAATACATATTTTCTGTTTTCTTGTCCTGTGTTTATTGGATTGAGGAAAGTGGGAATAAACAGCTTCCTTCCTACATCTGCCCTGCAAATACTCAGATTTTAAAGAACTGTATGGGACAAGGTGATGCTGTTCTTCCCTTCTATCTTGCCCTGAATTCCAGTCAATCCTTTGCCTTATTTGTAACTGGCACCCAAATAATTTTGTTGGCATACAAAAGTATGTCAGCACTTGAAGGTGAAGCCTTAGCAGTATGCACAGATTCTTCCCATTAAGAGGAGACAAGGTTAGTACAGTAATTGGGCTGTACAGAATGTTAAAAGGGAAACAGGAAAATATGGTCTAGAGATTCACAATATAACTCTGGATAAATACTAGATATTGCAGCTTTACCCATATCGTATGTTTTTGCTCTTTCTGTGGTAAGATTTGGTTCTGTTCAGTCTTGCCAATTCTGTTCTAGGCTGTAGGTCTATTGAAACTGAGCAAGAGAAACAGAGCCAGCCCAATACAATTGGCACCTGAGATGAATCACAAAATAGTGCACCAAGGATAAGAGGTGAGCGAAGATCTACATCAGGAACAAGGATGAGAGATCAGCAGCACCACCTATTTGCCAAGAGGCCACTGTAGAGGTGGCACTCTCCTCCAAGGAACACATTGCAGCAGCAGGCAATGCCTGAGGCAGTTATGTCACCTTGCCTCATGGGTGTACTGGCCCCGAAGAGAAGTCTTATGGCTCTGTTGCTTTGGAGCAGTCCTGCGCTTCTATAGAAACATAAGTTCCATTCATTTACTTGGAGCCCTTCTTGTGCCCAAAAGGCTCGCCAGGTGCCTTCAACTTCAAAAAAATAAAATAAAAATAAAATAAAATTCGGCAGTCCCATTTAAAATGCACGACACAAAAGGAGAAAATGCCCCCAACTGCAACAAAGCAACATCATGGGATCTGTTGGGGAGTGGATGGTATGAAGTGCCATAGAATCCTAGAATTTGGTAGAACTGGAAGGAATCCTGGGGATCATCTAGTCTAACCCCCTGCAATGCAGGAATCTCATCTATGAGATTCTGCATAGTTGCACATCTTGCTTAGACAGAATAGCTAACTGGACACCATACTAAACTTAAAGCATAATCTTTGGAAGCTGGTCATTCAGAAGGTGAGATTTCCTACACGTATTCCAAAGCATCATCTTTACAGATCCTCAGTATGTCTGAGAGCTAATCACAGGCCCCTTAACTTCGTTGTTTCAACGATATGGAGCAAATAAAATTTCAGTATATATGTACCATGTATGAGTGTCGTCGCTGCTGTGTTCTATGAATTCATTTCCCCCTCTCTTCCAAATCAGTACATCTGATTTGCTACATAAGTTAGGTTACCCCTATATTTTTTTGCGGTTTTTTAATTATAATTAAAAAAAATCTTAAGACCTTTTGGAGAGGACTGGACGTGAAGCAGCAGTCTGTACACGCTCAATAATAACACTGTGCGTAATGGAATCACACCCTCCGACTCAGGATTCGGCCTTGCCTTCCAAACCCGCAAGCGACGTGGCGCCAGCCTACAATTCCCACTCCACCTTTTGGGTGAATACGGTAATCTTTCCCCTTCTGCCCGCTTCCGGGTACTTGCAGAAGGAGGGCCGCCATTAGCCAATCAGAAAAAGGCTCCTGCAAGGCCGCTCGGTGACGTCGCCACGCCTACTGAGAATTTAGCGCGAGAGTCGTTTCTTTCCACTACGGCCAGCGGGGCTGGGAGCCCCGAGCGGCTTCTCCCGTTCCTATGGCAACAGCAGCCGCGGCGTTATCCGTCTCCCCTGGAGCGCCTCCGCCTTTCGCAGCGGCTCGCCATTGGTAGAAGGAATCGATCGTTTAGAAGGAGGCGCGCTTTCATTGGCTGGTACGTTTGTCAGTTGGCTCGCTCAGCGGGGCGGGGGGGGGGTTTGGTCTTTTTTAGCTCGAATTAAAAAATAGTAATAATAATAATAAGAATCCTAAAAAATAATAACGGAGAGGTGCGGTGGATCTGCAAACTGGGGAGGGGCAGAGAGATCGGGAATCCAGGGTGTCGCCCTTCCCTGTGCGAAGTGAGTAGAGCGAGGAAGGGGATGCTTGGGAGGAACGAAGGAAACAGCGTTTTGTGGAGTTTCCCATCCCATAATTTATGATTGGATGGGAATTCCAGCGGCCCCCGGAGAGCAGGCCGGGGAGAGCCACTAGGATCTCTTTTCGGTGTTAGATTTAGCTTTGGAACATATGCAGTGCGTGGTTTGTTCTCTCTCAGATTTAGCTTTGAAACACTATTATTATTATTATTATTATTATTTGTGCCTTTTATAGAAAAAAGGTGTTGGTACACACCATGAAGTTGTTACAGTAAGCGTCACACTTCTAACATTTTTTTTTGAGGCTGTGTGTGTGTGCCAGTACTGTGTACTTTTGAGTACCCCCAGAAAAAGTACTTATTTTTAAATTTGCACACCATAGTATCTTATATATGTCAGTACATTTATCAAGGCTTTTGAGGAACAGGTGTCAGCACTTCCTTAATTTTTTTTTAAAAAGAGAACTTTTTATCATTTTGGAATGTACAAACAAATATGGAAACCAGTCATCAATAATAGGTGGTTGCTAACAGGCCATTCATCTTTTTAGTTCCTGCTCCCCCAGCCATCGAAATGGGAATCCAAAGAAATTAAGACTCTGTGCATATTTTGACCATGATCTCGGAAAGCTCCATTCCACTCAGCTTTGTGTTTAAGTTCTTGAACAGTTCCCCTTTCCCCTTGACGTGCGCATGCTGTGTGACAAACCATATTTGAAAGTGAGAAGTATCTCAAAAGCGATTCGAGATATGGCATGTAGATTTGTGGTTAAAAACAACAAAGGTGAAGAATACCACTTCGTGAGCAGGAGCTTTTAAGAGAAGCTAAAACAGCTCTTTCATACCTTCCAAGTGTCCCTATTTTCCAGGGACAGTCCCAGATTTACAGAAGCCATCCTGGTTTCTGATTTGATCCTGGAATGTCCTGCTTTTCCTTAGGACGTCCCTATTTTCATTAGAGAAATGTTGGAGGTTATGGAGTTATGCAACCCCCGAGCCATAGAAGTCATCTGAAGGCAGCCCTGAATAGGGATTTAAAAAAAAATGTTTAATCTTTTATTATGATTTTATATATGTTGGAAGCTGCCCAGAGTGGTGGGGGCAACCCAGTCGGATGGGTGGGATATTAATAATATTAATGGAATAGGACGTCCCTATTTTCATTGGAGAAATGTAGAAGGGTATGCTCTTTTGATTTATTTAATCCCTGGACCTATTATGTATTCTTTGTTTTCTTTCCTATCTCCAGTTTCTCAGGTCATCTACTGGTATTGTCCTTCACTTGTCAAGTGAAAAAACAACATTTTTACATTTGTTTTCTCTTCAGAGGCAGGATGTGTTAATCCTGATGCCTTGATGTTATACAATGCCTGATCAACACAAGAAGGTGAAGACCACGGACAAGGCAACTGATACCAAACTTCAAGGGTACTGTGCTTTTCGCTAAATGTCAGCAGTGACTCTCTGGAATCTGCACCAGCTGCCAGACAGAATAGTTTAATCTGAATCGCTCTGTGTACATGGTGACTGTTACTCTGGTCACCAAGACCTTTTCACTTTGACAGAAACAATTGGTGGTTAAGAAGCCTGTACAAATTGTGGGTGTGTAGAGCAGACCGCTGAGGCAATATTGTGGAATGCTTGATACAATGCCATAGAAATATAAACTTCAATATTATTTCATTTAGATTACTTACTGTAGAAATAAGGTAGTGTAATGTGTTGTTAATAAGCATATAATTTATGTTTTCTCCTAGGGATTACTCAGACCTTAAAAGGCTCCTGGCACTACTAAATGTCCAGTCAAGCAAACAACAGGTATTTTTCATTAGCCATTTTGTAACGACAGGCTGTAATTATTAATTTATTCATTATTATTGAAATTAATTTGATTTTGAAAATACTCAAAATTAATATTCAGATATTCAAAATTATTTTTTGGACAGGAGCTTTCAAGCTCTGCCTAAACATGAGGGTGGGAGGATCCTTTTTAGGGATGGATGGAGTTGAAAAGAAGGAACCCATTGCATATGGGTTTTCTTTTGTTTCTTCCCAGGGAATTCTGGGAATTGTAGCTCTGAGAGGGCAATAGGGGGTTCCTAATACCGCTCAGAACCCTCAACGAACTACATTTCCCAGGATTCTGGGGGTATGATACTGTTTTGAATGTATAGTGTAGATGGGATTTGTGTGTTGAGGTAGGTCATGCCAATAGTAAAAGTATTTCTTTAAGAAACTGCCTGTGCCCTTTAAATAAGTCTTTTTTCTCTGGTACCCTATTTTGGAGAGCTGTCATCAACAACTCTTAGCCCTCACCATTGGCCATGTTTTCTGGGGTTGAGGGGAGGAGGAGTCTAATAACATCTAGAGGGCCACAGGTTCTTCATCCCTGCTGTATACACAAACAACTTATTCTCAGGAGGCAGTGCTCTCATTCCCTGCTCTTAATAAGCTCACTTTGTTCTCTGTCTACTTCTGCAGAGCAGGTGCTTTCTATTCCAGGAAGGCTATTTGAGGAGAGATTTCTCCTCGGTTTTTGGTCCAGGTTTTTAAAATTTCCCTGAAAAGTATAGCTGCAAGCTTCCTGCTTCTTAGAGAGCATTCAGCAAGGCTAAGCAGCCATTGCTGCTCAGAACTTTCTGCATCATGTGCACCCAACTGCCATTTTGAGAATGCTTGCTATGTTTTCATTCCTTTCCCCCCTGCATACTCCAGCTGCATCTTTTCAAGATCTGTGTGCAGTTATGGAGAAGAGACAGCCTAGGGCGCTTTGAAATCTGCTGTATATATTGGATTATTATTTTTAAAAATTATCTCCTTGTTGTCTGAATTCAAAGGTTAAATTGCCCGAGGTCCCAGTGACAATCACGTATTTTCCTCTGACCCAGCTAAACACTTTATATCATTTGTCTCATAGTAAATCTCCTTTGCATTTACAGCTGCCAGCCCTTAACTTTGAAAGTTCTAATAATAGCATGACCAAGTCTGAGCAATACTCCAGCAACCCTTGTGGAGAGAGATGTAGAGGTCAATGGCAAGAATCGACTGAAGCTGTTGAACTCGAACACTTTAGGTACCGTGCAGAAAAGAAAATGAATGTTTATTGTATTTATCTGGATCCAATTCAAATCCTTTTATGCTATATATATAATCTTTACTATTGAGTGTGCTCCAGTGTCATTGAAATTCTACTCAGTATTGATCCAGAGCAGATTCCAATGTATAGTTAGCAGATTGAAAACTTAAACACATTGCAGGATTCCCAAAAAATAGACCAGAGGTGATTATATTTCATCCAGCAGAGCTTTACTGCTACTGAAGGCAAATGAGCAAAATGGTCACAAATCCAATACATTCAGGATTGGCACTGTCTGTAAGAAATCGAGTTGCAGCAGACTTAACTTAAATTTACAATAACTTATAACAAGACTAAACCTTAGCACTAAGCATACAGAACACCACACCAGACGGGAAAGAAAGAGAAAGTGAATCCCAGGCTCCATCTTGCCTTACTTTTATAGTCAGCATAACCTTGTCAGAAAGAGATAACAGAACCAGTTCAAAAAAGCTGTACTTAGCTTCTCTGAAGGTATAACCCAAACATCATTAAGTTTCTTTCACACAGAGAAGCTTCCAGAAGCTTCTTGAATTAAGTAGAATAGGAAAGATCTCTACACATCAGATCAATGCTTTCTGCACTAAGAAATGCAAACTGACATCTAGAACCTCATGGGATAATAGTAAATAATTTCAATCAATAAGTGACTTTAAGACATACTGTATTATTAACCTCTGACAGGACTGTCTTAACTGTGGCTCAGATGTAAGTCCTGTTGAATTTGATAGGGTTATTCCCAGGTATTGGGGGATAAGATGGCAGCCTTCATTGTTGCCTTGCATACAGGAGGCAATTTAGGATGTTTGCAGTCATCCTGAACTTCTGCTTTGCATGTAACACTGTAGACAGGAGTTTCAGAAGCCTCTTCTGATGGGCAGCCCATCCAGGAACCCAGGCCCTACCAGCACAATGCTAGTATGCCATCCGGGAAAGATGCCCTTTCAGATTTGTCTCTTCAAGATGAACTTGGCTGAACCTTGCACGCTCCCCTCCTAGGATAATTGACACCAGGCATGAATGGAATGAGTTCTTGTGGACCACTTTGCCATATTTATATGGAAGAGCAGCATACAAGTTGAGATAATAAATTAAGACAGCAGTGGCAGTTGTAACATTCAGGGGAGAGGTAGGGACTGTTAGAATTCCTGCTCCATGATTGTAGTCATGGGATTGTTGTCTTTCACATGATGGTATATGTTTTGACTCCACAAAGTGGGAAGTGACAGAGACAGGATGTTTGTGTTACTGTGTTCCGTGAAGTGGGACCATTGTCCTTTGTTTTTTCGCTTTGCTGTCTGATGCTAGAGAGAGAGGGAACCATGTTGCAGTGCTCTGTGTGTGTTTATATGTAAATAAAGTAGGTTAGCCAAAATGCTGAGTTGCTGAGGTCTGTTACGCAAACTGCGAAGACTCTGCGGATCCCTAAGTGTGCCGATGTCTGTTGGCATCAGTCGCCGTGATGTTCGGGCAGAAGAAAGCTTTTGAAGCTCCCGAACGATCGACCAGGAGGGAGGGAACATGCCAGTCGGGCGTGTGTCTCTGCCAGGGTCCTACTCAAGTGTAGGACAAACTCCTGACAGGGACTTGTCCTATTATTTCCCCTGGATGCTGACCAGTGAGTCCAAGCAGGAGCAGGAATCCAGTTTGGAGTACATTGATTGTAACCTAGTAATCTTTGTGGTCATTTTCATTAAGTCACTGTAGTCAAAAATGCATTTCCTGCACAGACAACAATCTCTTAGCATCTCATCACTGCGAGCAAAAGCATTTGTGCCTTGTGCAATGCCCATTTGCCTTTTTCTCCCCTTAGTATGAATTACAAGAATGAGAGGAAATTTAGTCAACATCCACAGCACAAGCTGTTTCAAGATATCTTCACAGCTTTGGTAAAGAACCGGCTGATTTGCAGGTAAGAAAGATCAACTATGTCTTTACCTTTGGAATAAGTATCAAAGCACCCAGCGGGATCAGAAAGGCCCCTCTTTGTGTGGTTGAGTTTCCCTTTGGAACAGGGACTGCTGCTCTTTCAAAATATTAGACTTCCCCGGTGGTGGTTGACCTTAACACTGGAAGTCTATTGACTTTCATTAAAAGAAATAGCATTAGTTTGGGGTGTTCCAGTGAAAAGGTGGCAGCTTGAAATTCTACAATCGGTCTAAAATCAGGAGGAAAAAGGTGGACTAGATACGCAGTTCTGCTATCTTTCTAAGTTGTAGCCTTTTGAAATACTTCTAACACGGCTTTCACTAAAATCTGAATTGCTGTTTTGATGATGGCTTATTTCCTGTTCTGGGACTTTTCAACCCAGCTACGCCAAGAACTGTAAGATCGCCAGCACAGTTCTAACCTTGTCTATTCAGTAGTAAGTCCCACTGAATTCATTTACTCACAGGCAGATGGGTATATAGTTGCTGCCTAGGGCTGCTCTCCTAACCTTGTTTACTTGAAAATAAGTCCCATGGAATCCAGTGGGACTTAATTCTGAATGGACATGGTTAGGATTTCACCGTAAGTTGTTACTGTTTTAGATATTTGATAGCAGGACTTCATTTTTACAGTAATGGAGAGTGGATATTTTCATTGTTTGACTGCAACCGTGTGGCAAACTGCAAAATATTTTAATAATCAGATATTTGCTTTCTGAAAAAGAACAGTATATATAGTTAACAATAAAGTATTTTACCAGCTGCTTATTCAGTGCAGGGAAACTGTAACACATGACAGTTATTTTATGACATCTTCTGTTATTTTCTTATGTCACATTGCATATTTTATTGATACCCCTGTATCATTTTGAGGGTGGTATCATGAGTATGGTTGCCCAAGAGGACGTGGATGATGTTGACCAAGCTGCTGTATTAATAGCTCTGTGATTCCAGTAACATAAAAAGATTCGTAAGGAAACTACTTGTCCTGTTTAATAATATGTAGCTGCTGTTGCTTAGAACTCTTGGCACTATACCCAGATCAGTGTCTGTGGTACAAGAAAGGGAAGGTGCTCTTATGTGAAGATACATCAGTAGGGTTGTCATATTCCCAAAAGTGAAAATCTGGACAAAGTTGTTCATTTTTTTGGGGGGGGGAGTTGTTGAGCTTTTTGGGAACATCTCCCCCCAAAATACCGTATTTTTTGCTCTATAAGACTCACTTTTTCCCTCCTAAAAAGTAAGGGGATATGTGTGTGCGTCTTATGGAGCGAGTGCAGGCTGCGCAGCTATCCCAGAAGTCAGAACACCAAGAGGGATCACTGTTTTTGCTGCGCAGCGATCCCTCTTGCTGTTCTGGCTTCTGAGATTCAGAATATTTTTTTTCTTGTTTTCCTCCTCCAAAAACTAGGTGCGTCTTATGGTCTACGTTTTTGGGCTGTTTGGGGAATTTAAAAGCATTTTTAGGATTGCCCTACTTTGCCATGCATCCAGGTTTTCCCAGATGTTTTGCCACTTCAGCAAAATCCATTTGGGGAGCCTGATTCCCGGATGTGTCCAGGAAAACTCTGATGTATGGCAGGCCTACACACCAGTAACTGAACACTTGCCTGATTGTCCTGGTCTCCTTCGCCTGATTTGTATATGCATATTAACTGGATCCAGAGAACAGTCTTGGCCTGTCTCTCCTTCACCCTGCCTGCCTGCATTGCCCTGGTTTTGAAGTTGGAGTAATGTTTTAAGTTTATGTATTTATTTAAATAGTTCTAGACCATGCTTCCATAGAAAAATATAACAAGGTGGTGTTCAACGCAAAAACCTAACAGCACAACCATGAGCTCGGTAAAAATAACAACAGCATATCAACAGCATATCAGCCAAAAATATAAAGCTTGCAAAAGATTGCCTGAAGAGTGCAGTTTGTCAAAGATGTCTAAAAGAAAGCATGGATGATTCTTCTTGGACTTCTATTGGCAATGAGTTCATCATGGCCTTCTACGTGAAAGGCTTAGACCCTCCTGAAGACCAGCTGACTCTCAGCAGCAGTGGGGACCACCAAGAATGCTTCATCAGTAGATCTTAGTGATCAAGGTGGCGCATAAGGCATCAGAAAAGGTCCTTAAGATACTGTTTAGAACTTTGTGAATTAACAGCAGAACTTTGAATCTGGCTGGGTAGCATGTGGTTAGCCATATGCTCACCCTGCTGTTGATTATTCTGGAGGAAATATTTTGCTCCATGGGCCCATCCATTAAGGTTCTTTCAATATTCCTCCAGGTGACCTGGCATTTCTTGTTTCCTTTTCCTGCCACCAGATCGAGGATAAGATAAACATCTGTGTATGCTTCATTTAAAATATATTTGAGGAAAATGCAAGCACTTTGTTTTTGAAACTGAAACGGGCCCCAGAGACAAATCTTTGAACTTCTACTCCAGAGAAATCTTCAGAGATTTCCTTTTCTTTTTTTACTCAACTGAACTTACGCATCAAAAACGCCGTCTTGTGAAAGCCAATGCATTCTGCTTCAAAGAAATGCCCTTGAAATTTAAGGTGTGAAGAACTTTTATCACTAACTACAGTATACAAAACATCTCTAAGACATGCCTCCCTAGTGTGTGACTAGCCCTGTGTCAGTCTGAGATACACAGTATTTTTCCTACAGATTCATACTGCACAGGTTACAGAAATGATGTAGCTTTAAATTTTTTAAAAAATCTTGAATTGAATGCAAATGCATTAAAGCTTACATTTATACTTCCTTGAGACTGATTTCATTGGTTTGCCTGTAACTCAGTCGTACTCCGAGTAAACTCATTGAAATCAACGAAGCAGAATAACTTAGGTGCATTGATTTCAAGGGGCCTTTTTTGAGAATGGCTTAGCTGGATACAACTTTATCTTATACAACGTCACGATTCAAATAACCGTGAAAGCAGTTCTGTGAACAAAAGTGGCTTTAAGCTTCATTAAATGGCAACTTGTCCCTGTGGGGCAACAAAGCTTATTAAACCCGGATGGTGTTCAGAAACAATCTGTGGTGTGGCATCTTGAGGGAGTGGCAGGAAGGGGGATCAGGCTGAAGGGAAAAGCCCCGGTTCTTCTGTGCTTGCATGAAGTATTTACATGAGTCTCATCAGCTCTTCGAATGCTGCCTGTTGAATTAAAGGGCACATTTTTATGTAAATAAGTAACTCTGGGTGAGGTGTTGTTATGTACTAAGCTTGGATCCTAAAACAACAGGCAGGTAGGATCCTAGAATGCAACAACCTGATTGGCCTGCAGGAGCAGCCCAATCAGACCCCAGGAGGAAGTTAATCAGCCTATTAGGCCAGTAGGATACTAGGATGCAACAACTGATTGGCCTGCAGCAGCAGCCCAATCAGGCTCCAGGAGCGAAACATAATCAACCAATCAGACGGTACTCATTGTGTAAATAATGTACATAAAGCCTGAGGGTGGGTGGGGAATTCAATCACTGTTCCTATGAGTTGAAATAAAGAGCATGAAATTACTACATGACTCTGAGTATATTTCAGGCGTGAGGGGTTGTTTTTTTATAAGGTCTGCCATTACAAACATGACACATTAGGTCAGGGTTGGGGAGCCTTTTTTAAAGCCAGGGGCCGCATTTATTTTGGAGCCACCTGTTGAGGGCCACATGGCAGTGGTGTTATCACCAGAGGCAAAAGAGGACAGAGCAATTAATGCAAATTTTACCTTTGTCAGTATGCTGGTTTCTCTGTCTTTCTACACACACAAACACACACACACACTCAGGGAATCAAGAGGCATTACCGAAGTTCATTCCACCCAGTCAAAGCACTCAGGTAGTTTTCAAAGCAGGGCCAAAACTGAGTATGGCTGGAGAAAGGGCCTGGTGAGACGTCAAAGGGCCTGATAGAGAGACTTGGAGGGCCACATTTGGCCTTCAGGCCTGAGGTCTCACACTCTTTCTATCAGTGGCGAAACTAGGCTTACTATAACCAGGGCAGAGACCCAGTTTGGCACATGCGCCGTATGTGCATTTGCGTTCAAGCTGGGAGCCTCAATGGCGCCCCTCTGGAGGCTTCACCCGGGGCAGAAAACTTGGCTAGCCACCACCCCTCCTGTATCTTTGGCACTGCTTCAATAATGTACCATATTTGCTGTTCTGAGTTTGATCCTGAACATCATATCACAGTAAGAGCCCTGCTGGATCAGAAGGTCTGTCTAGTCCAGAATCCTGTCTCCTATAGTGGGAAGTTCAGAAGCATGTTAGGAAAGCAGTAGTTTTGCAGCACTGAAGCCTACGGGCAACTGGCGTTCAGAGGTAAACTGGCCATTTAGCTGTTATGGCTAGTGGCTGCAAACAGACCTGTCCTCCGTGTGATCTAATCTGCTTTTCAAGTTACCTAAGTGTGTGTGTTGGGGGGCGGGGGCAGCATAACCCTATCAAGTGACTGCAAATTCCATAAATAATTGTGCAAGTACTCTTTGGTCTGCCCTCAATTTGTTGCCAATCACTTTTGCTGGTGATCTTGAGTTATGTGAGAAAAACACCCTGTTTCCTTCACAGCTTGTATAACTTTATGAGACTCCATCACAGCCTCCCTCCAAAGTTAGCTCCCCAGAACATTTCAACATTTTATCTTAAGGAGGAAGGGTGCCCCAGCTCCTCGATCATTTTTGTTCACCTCTTTCTGGAAGTTTTCCATTTGTACGGTTTTCCTTGGAGATGGAGTACAATTTCCTCTGGAGATGCAGTAAGCCCAATCTGTACATGGGAGTTGTAGTTCAGCAACCTATCTGTCCAAGCAAGCATGGCCAGTGGCCAGGAATGATGGGCGTTGTGATTCAATAAACACACGAGACGTAACTGGCTGTGTTCGTAGATAAATAAGATATACTATTCATATACCTTTAATGTTTGATGTCTTAGAGTATTTTAAATTTTTTTGGAAGCCGCCCAGAGTAGCTGGGGAGGCCCAGCCAGATGGGCGGGGTATAAATAATAAAATTATTATTATTATTATAGTATCAAATTATAAATTTCAACGGAAGTAACTCAAAAAATCCACATGAAAGGTTGTTACAGTTCCACAAAATCCTTACACAGAGTCTCGACAAGGATTTTCGGAATATTGGCCTTGTTTCGCCGTCCTGGGCTTCATCAGTACTTAAAGCTCACATGTGATATTACAGCACAGTGGATCTTATGGCATAATAGCAGCTACTATTAAGGATTTTGTGGAACTGTAACAGCCTTTCATGTGTATTTTTTGAACTTTACGAACAGACAGATGGAATAAACACAATTACATGGATGGACCTTATGCATGAACTGACTAAAGAATGATCTGATCCACTTTATGAGTTACTTCCGTTGAAATTTATAATTTGATACTATGAATAGTATACCTTATTTATCTAAGAACACAGCCGGTTACGTCTCGTGTGTTTATTGAATATGCTTTACGTGACCAAATTTATAATTTGATACTATGAATAGTAGGGATGCTGAACCTCTTACCTTCCACATGCAAAAGAGATGCTCTGACACTGGGCTATGGCTTTTTTTCTGTTTTATCATTAACTGATTTTAAATCAGCACTTTTCTCCAAGTGTCAGAAATCAATCTGGAGCCCTGTTATTGGCCAAGAGGCAACTGATGGGAATGTGGAAAAGATCCGCTGGACATGGTGATTTTTTTGGTCCGCAGAGATTCCTCTAAATAACCCAGTTCTTGGGAGTCTACGTGCATCCATTGCAGCACAGCCTTTATTTTTATCATATTATTTTTAGCCTTTGGCTTTATTCCCAGCATGGAACGGACCTGCTGTGCTAATCAACCATAACTGTTTCGGCAAGGGGGGGAGGCGGTGAGTGAGAGAGCTGGATATATACACAAATTGTATGTGTTTAGATATGTATCCATTCATCCATATTGATATTCATCTGTAGAAAATGATAAAGTAGTTTATTAGTTCATCTGGTATTACTGGAAAATAATCTGAATTAAAAATATATATACAAATACAAGTGGCAAGTTTGTATACTGTCTGCTTTTACTTTCAGCTTACCTTGGCTCCTAATCTCAAAGTGTTGACGTTGAAACTGGGAAGGCACTTAAATACACACCCTCTGTTGAAATTAGTGGAGCTACACTGTAGTCTAAAGATTAGCATCAGAAACAAATTAGGTGTGCTAGATTCAAACTGAAATAGTTGAGGTTCAGATGACTAATTGTGCACTCCATAAAAATGCAATGTCTTGCTTGCCAGTTGGCTGAATATAGAACCTTTATTTAGATTTTCAATCTTGTGTTTGCTTGCTGATGTAGCTTAATTGGACCAACTTATTAATGTATTCTTTTTGCCTATTTGTTGCAGGGAGTGGGCTAACCGAGCATCATCTATCCACTTTCTGAGAGTTTTAATTTGCATAAGATTATTAATGAGAGACCAGTGCTATCAGGTTAGTTTGCCCATGGTCACCTCCTTGAAACATAAAATAGGAACATGATGCTAAAAGTGGCTGCTTAGATATTAGTACAGCATTCATTTAGTAGGCTTGGTCAGCTGATGCTGTACTAGCAAGAGCCCCTCCAGACTGGGTTTTGTGTTTTGTGTGGGTGTATCCTGCAACGTGCAGTTATAGTGCATTAATGATGGATTTGTACTGGACCGCCCACAAATCATTCCACCTTTTTAGCTGTTCTGCGGTGCTCCTCCAGTGTTATTGCATTATCGCCATCTGGAGGGGGTGCTCTTGCAACAAAAGTGGGACAGAAAATAAACCGCAACATTTGCGGCCTAAAATGTTGCAGAATATCAGCAGGAAGTGACAGGACATGCACTGATTGGAGAGGAAGTGGTCTGTCTGCCCCAAAACCTTTTCAGGTGCAAACAGTATTGAAAGTGGAATTGTGTATAATTCTCCCAATACACAGATCACACATCATCAAGAATGAGCAACAAAAGGGGGGTCTGGAGGGGCCCTTTATAAACTTGCATGTCCGGCTTTGAGCTGCTAGTTGGGATGTGGGTGGCGCTGTGGCCTAAACCACTGAGCCTCTTGGGCTTGCCAATCAGAAGGTTGGCTGTTCGAATCCCCATGATGGAGTGAGCTCCCGTTGCTCTGTCCCAGCTCCTGCCTACCTAGCAATTCAAAAGCACGCCAGTGCAAGTAGATAAATAGGTACCGCTGTGGCAGGAAGGTAAACGGTGTTTCTGTGCGCTCTGGCTTCCGTCATGGTGTTCCGTTGCACCAGAAGCAGTTTAGTCATGCTGGCCACATGACCTGGAAAGCTGTCTGTGGACAAACGCCGGCTCCCTCGGCCTGAAGTAAGATGAGCGCTTCAACCCCATAGTCGCCTTCGACTGGACTTAACCGTCCAGGGGTCCTTTGCCTTTACCTTTTTTACTTGCTAGTTGACTTTTTGAGGCACTGCAATCCTTAGCATACCTTCTGCCATGCTGAATCCAGGGGACTTTGAATTTAACATTGGTAGTTGGTTGGGAGCAGGCTGCTAGGAATCTTCTGGAAGTTTGACATACTGTACTGGTTTGCTTTTTCCTCCCCTCTTGTATAGGAGGCACTCCACAACCTGGGTGGGATCGACGCCTTAGCACAGGTAACCATCTCTGCCTTTCATGGTGTTTTGTTGCCTGTTTACTTAAGTTTGCCAAAGGTAAGGACAGAAGTTATTGCAAAACGGCTTTCCCTCTTGGAAGGCGAAACTATAAACACTAAACACATGCGATGTTTTCCATTTCCAAGGGACCATAAGGCAATGTTAGTTGCAGCTTGACTGAATTGCAGAAGTGACCGTCCTGTGTAATTTGATTAGACTCTGAATTGGCTGGCTTCCGTGAAAAGGGCGTATGCCTCGGTGAGAGATCAGAATTATAATCTGCTCAGCGGGGCCATCTGGCTTGTCAAATTGGACTTCTTCTGGCCAGAATGAGAGAGTGCACACAACTAATGAAGTATTTCATTTTTAGTAGGGTCCAGTCAGCACAGTCCTGCTTCAGTGGTGTTTGTGGGTTTCACTAAATAAATGCCTTTTAAAAATGGACATTTCTCTCTCCTCACATTAATAACAGCGCAATGTACATAAAAAACCTCAGGGTACTATCTTTACCAGGACCAGTCAGAAATAGTGAGCAAGTTTTGAGTGAATGAGATCCCTGTGCCTTTTTATTTATGCATCATATCCCGCATCCAGCCTGAAGAAGAGTTCTGTTGAATACGAAAGCTTGCTCACTACTTTCGTGACGTTTTGGTTGGTCCCATTGAAAGAAAGCATTACCTACGATTATTTTTGGACTTTTTCTAATGGAACACTACAGCTACCTGCAGTTTTAATGTACGTAGGCTGAGAGGAAGCTACCGATCATACCAGGAGTGGGATTAACTCCTCAGAATTGGGGCAAAGACTACTGCTGCTACCATGTGCTTATGCCTTCGCAAAGCCACATGAAGTAGCCTCTAGCAGGAGCTTTTTCCTTTATGGACTATAATAGGATGCATAGCTTTGGGGGTGATGCTGGCTGCCATAGAAGAACTTGGGAGCCGTCCCCAGCCTGCATGTTCATGGTGGTTTCCTTATATTGAGTCAGGCTTTTGGCCCATCAGGTTAAATATTGTCCACATCAGTAGCGGGGAATCTGTGGCTCTGCAGGTATTTTACACACACACACAATGCAAATGGAAGTCATTAAAATTGCAGCTGCGGGATGAGGGTTTGTTATTCTGAATGGTGTGTAATTGGAATTTATAAGTTTTTGGACGGCAGAGTTAAAGTAAATTATCAAATCATTTCTAGCCATACAATACAATACAATATAATATAATATAATATAATATAATATAATATAATATATAATATAATATAATATAATATAATATAATATAATATAATATAAT
>JAXCMG010000017.1:37103355-37212848 GCA_034642415.1 Podarcis siculus | reverse complement strand
ATATAATATAATATAATATAATATAATATAATATAATATAATATAATATAATTTGGCATCTGAACAATTGGCATTATTAATTGTATTATAATTTGGTATTGTGACAAGGAGGCTTTTATTGGGTTATTGTAGCTGAAAACTAATAAAAATTATTACACACACACAAAAAGGAGAAAATTATAAAAGCAACATCTGAAAAACTCCCACAAAGCACTACTTTAAAAAGCAAACAAACAGATAGCAACTCAGGTTGTTTTTTTCTTAAATGTATAGACCAAATTCGAAAGAGGTGTCTTGACACGTTTTCTATAAGCAGAGATGTTGCTGCACTGCAAAGGACACCCTCCACTGGCCATACTAACTGTGGTTAATGGGAGTAAGAGTCCAGCAGCTTTTTGAGGACTACAGATACCCCACCCGTGGCCTACACTGAGAGCAGCAACTCTCCAATGCTTCACAGAAGTGTATTTTCCCAGCCGTACCTGAGAGTGTCAGGAATGAAACCTAGGACCTTTTCTACGTGGAGTGTGTGCCCAGCCACCAAGCTGCAGCCCTTTCCAGCCCAGTGAACAAACATATGTCCAAGAAACCATAGCTGGAACCTACAGCTTCTTGCATGAAAAAGCCCTCTTGTAGTAACTTGGTTCTATTTCCAGAATAGTGTGTTTATTTTTTTGTGATAAATGTCTGCAGTGAATCGTGGTACAAGTTTGCCATCTGCTGGTCTCATGGATGCACTTTGCTTTTTAATTTAGATCCATGTAACTTTCCACTAACAATTTGACAATGTTTTCCCCCCCACCTGCAGTATATGGAAACAGTAGCAAATGATTACCTTTGCTATGGAGAAGAGCATCATAATATAGACAAATTGGTCAACATGACATGTAAGTGCTAGTTATACATCAATTATATATCTCTTCTCTTCTGATTATATTTCTTCTAGGTTGAAGTGAGAATGTGTATATGAAAAAAATGCTTGTCAAAATATTCTTAAAATGTAGTGCTAAGCTGTTGCAGTCAAACAGGAAGTAACAATGAATAAGCAGATCTAAAAACTGGTTCTTGTTCTGATACGATTGCAATTCTTTAATTTCAAGGCATCTCCACTTATTTTGCTGTGTAATTTTTTAATCATGTTGCATAATCTATTAACTTTTGAAGGAAAGTTGCTTTTTAGAAGCTGTCCTTTTCCACCCCCTCTGCCTCCCCACCCCATGATAAAACTTTTCTGGTTAATTCTCTTTGCAGATATTTTTCAAAAACTTTCGGCTGTTAAAGATCAAAGAGAATGGGTAACAGCCAGTGGAGCACATAAAGTAAGTGGACAACCACTTCTACGTCATCAGGGTTTCTAATGGCTGTTTTGTGTCCTTAAAATGGCACAAAATTCCTTCTGATTGCTGTTGTGCAATTTTAGATTGTCATCGTTGAAAGCAGTGAATCAGTTAAGTGGCTGGTTGACCAAGAGAGCGCCTTAACAAGATGCAGATTCAAATAGTTGGCTGCTACCCATCCATTTTCTGTCCCTAGACCCTGGCTCCTAAATCACCAGACAACCAACCTTGGCATTTACAAATGTAAACCCAAATCACGTTGACATTTTACTTTTGTTGGCACACTGAGAAGACATCAGAACTTATTCCTGATAGACAGAGATAACAAGAAGCGGTTTATTATTAACCGTATTTTTTGCTCTATAAGACTCACTTTTTCCCTCCTAAAAAGTAAGGGGAAATGTGTGTGCGTCTTACGGAGCGAATGCAGGCTGCGCAGCTATCCCAGAAGCCAGAACAGCAAGAGGGATTGCTGCTTTCACTGCGCAGCGATCCCTCTTGCTGTTCTGGCTTCTGAGATTCAGAATATTTTTTTTCTTGTTTTCCTCCTCCAAAAACTAGGTGAGTCTTGTGGTCTGGTTCATCTTATAGAGTGAAAAATTTGGTATTTACGTAAAGGATTTTGGCCCTGCTCTTTGGCCAAAAAAGGCTCCCAGAGCCAGTTGTGGAGAGCAGGAAGGGATGGGGCTGGCGCTCCGCCCGCAGGGGCATGGCGCGCACCCTGGGGGTGTGGCGCCCAGTGCGTGCGGGGGAGCAGCCATGATGGCACCCCATCGGGATTGCGCTGCCGGGGGCCGTGCGCTCCCAACGCACCCCTCTTCCTCTGCCAGTGCCCAGAGCCGCTTTCAAATCAAGAGTCCCTCAGGCTTACAATCTAAAAAATGTGATAAGTAAACTGCATCTCTCCCCCCCCCCCCTTTCTTTAAAGTACTCTTTGCTATTACGGCTAAACAGGCATTTTGCCTGTCTTATAATTGTCTAACAATTATTTTTGCAGACTCTGATCAACTTACTTGGAGCTAGAGAAAACAACGTCCTGCTAGGTGCATTGCTTGCCCTCACTAGCTTGGCAGAAAGGTAAGCTTCAGTCTCGTGTGCTTGGATTTGTCCCTTGCATTTTACCTCAGCTTTTTTTCTTTTTTGGGGGGTGGGGTGGGGGGAATGGATCGTTCAAGTTCAACAAGAGCAAAATATTGACAGTCAAGCTTTATTCCCCTTATCTTGCAAACATTAAGTTATAGGTCAGATGTGGGGGACTTTTTTTTAAGCCTGAAGACCACATTCTATCATGGACAACTTTCTAGGGACTACGTATCAGTAGTGGGTGTGGGCCAAGTGGGGATGTCCCAGCAACCAGCAGTGGGTATGGCCAGGCACCTGCTACTCATTATCCATGCAAGCCAAAGTGTTTTATCACAGTTCAAGGATGTATTCCACTTCGATAAAATTGCTAGCACAGAAGGCAGAGCAAGGCCTGAGAGGGGAATGATCTGGGTGCAGGGCCAGATTTATGTTTGATGAGGCCCTAAGCTACTGAAGGTAATGGGGCCCTTTATATGTCCAGCTGTCCTTGGTCAACAACAAATTGTTGCTGTTTTTTGTGTTGAATATATGCTATATGGTAATTTATGGACCTAATAGGTATCTAAAGCCATTTGCACATGTTGCCATGCAACCAGTCCCTGCAGAATGTAGGCACCCTATATATTGAAATGAGCAAACCAGTAATATTTTAGGGAGCAGGCTAGCAGGTTGGGCCCATTACTTACATACAACAAAACTCTGTTGCTGTATGTAGGTTTTATTTGTTTTTTATCTTATATTTTGGAAATGTACATCCAGTTTTTCCCCCTTTAATTTTTTTGGGGGCCCTAAAGAGAGCTGGGCCCTCAGCTATAGCTTGTTTATCTTATACATAAATACGGCACTGTCTAAGTATGTGTGCCCTGGGCATTGTCCTGAGGGCTGAACAGAGAGATCTGGAGCAGGGGTTGGCAACCTAAGGCCCACAGGCCACAAGAGGCCCATGGGGGTTGTTTAACCGGCCCAGGAGCTGCCCCCGAACCGAGATGCCCGCTTGGTGAGTCCCCGCATGCTGTGCTAAACAGACGCGGTGTGGGGACTCACTTCCGCAGTGTCGGAAATTGTGTCTGCGCATGCGCAGAGGATGAAAATCACGTCTGCACAGACGCAGATGCTGGAAATCGCATCTGCACAGATGCCAGAAATTGTGGGTGCGTGCGCTCACATGCGCGCGCAATCCAGCCCACAGAGGGCTCTCCGCTGGAGTGAACCAGCCCAGGCCAGGTAAACCTTGCCGACCCCTGGTCTGGAGGGACTGTATATGGACCCTAGGCCTGAGTTTTCCCTCCTCCTAATATTGGCTATGCTTACACTTTTGCTTTCCGTTCTGTAAACGATGTATGCTGCTTCAGATCACACATTTATTATTGTGTGATTCTTGATTGTCAGATTTGTAGATCATGGGTGTAAAGGAGAGAATGCAAACCGTCTATAGAAGTTGGAGCTAGATTGCAATGGAATGCAAAATCTTTCCAGCAGCAGTAATTGGTTGTTACAATTACCTGGGATTGGATGCTGATGTAATAAAAGGGGCGCCATTATCTCAATTCTCCGGAATGTGTATTGGATTTCTTTTACCCTTGGAGCACAATTCATGGTTGGCGGTGTTCACATTTTAAAACCTGAGCCCTAGGAGTGGCTGAGAGCCCACTTTTAACAATACCACCAGATGCACTGTGTTTGAATGGCAGGACCATGACTAGAGTAGCTAGACAAGAATTATATAACATATTTCTTTTCCAAATGCCAACCCTGCCATCTCGGGAAACAGTGTGAGACTTATTTTCTTTGGGCTAGATTTTGAGGGTTGATTGCATGCAGATTCTTATTCTTACTAGTTTTATGTTTTTATGTTTATAACTGAGACTTGCATTCGTTTAAATGATGGCAAGGTTCAAATTCTATACATAGGTTTAATTTTCACACTGCAGGAAATGTCCATTCATAGAAATGCCATGAATGATATACTACCACACTGCAACTGAAAAAAATAACACGTTCCTCATTTTCCATTTTAGTCCCAGATGCCGAGAGAAAATAAGCGAGCTCAATGTTGTGGAGAATTTGCTGGTGATATTGCATGAATATGACTTGCTTTCTAAAAGGTAGGGTGCTGAATTAATTTCAGCCCATCTTTTTCTGTTCAGGGTTTCCAGTCACTTAGCTTATGCTAACCATTCTGTTTCTCCAACCACATGCTTTCTACTTGTAAAGTAGAAAATATAAGATTTCCAAATATGGCATTTTTTAGGAAGACAGTTTTCTCGGTCGAGAGGGATAGTAATTCTGAAACTGAAGCAATGCAAAGGTTGATTGGAATTTGTGCTTACAAGGCCAGTGCATGCTTCACCATGCTTAATGATCCCAGGCTTTTGCATTCTTTGGGTGAATTCCCATATCTCGCTCAAGCTCACTTTGGTCGGCTTAGAAAGCTCATTCGTATTACAAATGACTCCTGCCCCCCCCAATGAACAATTAATAAAGGGTCCCAGAAATAGCATGAGAGAAAGATCAGTTGCACCTTGCATGTAAAAGCACCCTAAGATTTAATACACCACGACCAGGTATGGCTAACCCTTTTCAAGGGCTGAATTATTTTGGACAAGGTAAATTTGGGCATTGCTAACCCAATCTCCCTGCTCTCGCACACTACACACTACCGTATTTTTCGCTCCTAAAAAGGAAGGGGAAATGTGTGTGCATCTTATGGAGCGAATGCAGGCGGGAGGCTCTGCTCAGCGCTCCCTTGAAAGAGCCGCACACACACTCCGCACGCTCTTTAAAGGGAGCGCGGCTCTTGGGGGGTGCCATAGCCGTGTGCAGCATTTCTGTGTGCTCTGGTTTCTGTCACGGTGTTCTGTTGCGCCAGAAGAGGTTTAGTCCTACTGGCCACATGACCCGGAAAGCTGACAAACGCCGGCTCCCTCAGCCTGAAAGCGAGATGAGCGCCGCATCCCATAGTCACCTTTGACTGGACTTAACCAGTCAATGTGTGACTGATGATACAGCATATAGGTTTAATTTTAGAATATTGTTTATAGCAACCTAGGGGGCACTTTTTGTAACTTTATTGTGTCTCAGTGGATAAATGCAGGGCTATTCAATTACAGTGGTACCTCAGGTTAAGAACTTAATTCATTCTGGAGGTCCAGTCTTTACCTGAAACTTTTCTTAACCTGAGGTACCTACCACTTTAGCTAATGGGGCCTCCCGCTGCCGATGCGCTGCTGGAGCACGATTTCTGTTCTCATCCTGAAGCAAAGTTCTTAACCCGAGGTACTATTTCTAGGTTAGCAGAGTCTGTAACCTGAAGCATCTGTAACCCGAGGTACCATTGTATCTGGATAATTTAACAGGCAGACTTGAGGTTTTTTTTTTAATAATAATATTTATTAGAGTTTTAAAAATACAACAAAGAAGAAACATAGCAAAATTGAGGAAGTTTAGAAGGAGGCTGGAATGAAGTTATGTGACTTCTGCATAAATACCATAAAAGACTTAAGTTAAATAGATTGTTGAAGGGAATGAGGGAAAGTAAAATTATATTATGTTAAGATAAATTAATGGTTAAAAATTGGGGAAAGATGGAAAGGATTTGCTGAAATAATTAATTGAAGCAGAATACAAAAAAGGGAGGCGTGAGGAGGTCAAAGAAACAAGCAAATGAAGTTAAGTTAATAAGGTTTATTGTATTTTTGTGTATTTTCTTTTTGGTTGTTTGATTGTTTTTATTTTTCTTGATATTTTTGTTGTTTTTTCTTTTTCTTCTCAGGCAGACTTGAGTTTTAACTGTTTGGATGATGATGATTTCTTGGTTTCCTTGCAGGCTGACAGCCGAGTTGCTCCGCCTTCTCTGTGTAGAATCTCATGTCAAAGAGCAAGTCAAGTTGTACGAAGGTGTCCCCATCCTACTCAGTTTGCTCCACTCAGATCACTTAAAGCTTCTGTGGAGTGTAGTCTGGATTCTAGTCCAGGTTTGTGAAGATCCTGATACCAGTGTGGAAATTCGTATTTGGGGCGGCATCAAGCAACTCCTGCATATTTTACAAGGGTAGGTTTCTGAGGTCATTGGGAATGAGGCTGCCCATAGGCAATTTCTGAATTTTCAAAAAAAGAAAAAGAAAAAAAGGGCTTCGTATTTCCACCTCGACTGCAGTTATATTTTTAAATATAACATTTATTGCCAGAGCAGGACTGCCTGCTCAAATGTATGTGGAAATTGATACCCACCAAGGCAAGGCTTTGATTTCTAGCAATATGGCTCTATTGGAAGATTTCTCTGAGTGCAAAGTCATAAGAATGTGAGATGTGACTTTCAAAATGTGTAGCGGTTGCTGGATAAACAATGGATTGGCTTTTTTTGCATCACGGTGCTGAAATCCACCATGGGTGAACTTGCTGCAGAACTTACACAGAAGTAAACCTGCAACGATTCCTTTCCAATATGTTGAACATGCAAATAGAGATCCTTTAACCTTAATCCTCTAACCACATCTTCCATGTAAATCTGGAGCTTAGCTGTCAGGGCTGCCTCAGGTCCCAGCTCACAAGAGACCAACGCCAAGTCCAGTTTATATACAAAGATGTTTATTGCAGTACATTGTACGCTCCACAGCTGAGGCGCGCAGCCCCACGTCTGTTACGCTTAGACCGCTGAAGTCCCCTCTGAGTCAGTCCCTCCTCTGCACCAGTTTAAGAGGCTTGTGCTGCTCCACCTCTTCCTTTCCTTCCTTTTCCGCAGGGTCTTCCTGCCCCCTGGGGTTTCGCCCCTCCTGGATTCCCCTGACGCTGAATCCCCAGACAACTCTTCCCCCCTCCTGCGTGCTTTGGGACCTGGCTCCTCCTCCGGGCTCCCTGTACTTCCGCGCGCCTCCACATTTGAACTTGGCGCGCGTTCGCAACTTCTAACCTTCCTCTTGACAGTTACACTACTCCCTGCACTACTCTCCTCCCCTTCCGGGAGGATGTCCTGCTCCGATCTCCCCTCCCTCTCTGCTTTCTGACCTGCTTCTCCTGTCACACTGGAATCTCCACCCCCTTCACTGCGCTCCGGCAGAGAAGCCGGTCCCAACTCCCAACTCCCACTTTGGGTTCCCCTGCTGCTCCCCTGCTCCTGACGAGTCCCCCCTGTGACTCCCCTTGGCCTGACCACAGGCGCCCCCCTTCTGGGAATCCTCCGATTCACTTGAAAGACTCATGGAATCCCTCAAGTCATTGTCATCCTCTTCCTCGCCGTCCTGGGATTCTTCCCCTTCGCTCTCAGTCTCCTCCCTCACCTGTGCCTCTCTCCCTGAACCCCTGACATCCGCTTTTTGAGAATTGCAAGTTCAGGTTTTCTTTTGCTTTAATAATAATGATAATAATAATAATAATGAGGAGGAGGAGGAAATATTTGAAAAGCGTTTAGGTCCTGCTTGCAGATGTCAGGATGCTGAACCTTGGTCCAGTATACCTGAAGGAGCGTCTCCACCCCCATCATTCAGCCCGGACACTGAGGTCCAGTGCCAAGGGCCTTCTGGCGGTTCCCTCACTGTGAGAAGCCAAGTTACAGGGAACCAGGCAGAGGACTTTCTCGGTAGTGGCCCCCGCTCTGTGGAATGCCCTCCCACCAGATGTCAAAGAGAAAAACAACTACCAGACTTTTAGAAGACATCTGAAGGCAGCCCTGTTTAGGGAAGCTTTTACTGTTTAATAGACTATTGTATTTTAAGATTCTGCAGCTGGGGAAACCCAGCCAGATTGGCGGGGTATAAATAAATTATTATTATTATTATTATTATTATTATTATTATTATTACTACTACTACTACTACTACTGTGTGGGTTTTTGGCCTAATCCAACAGGACTCTTCTTACGTTTTTTAAGGTTCTTTTTTATTTTAAAAAACTCTATAAAATAGAAACCTTAGGAGCCAACTCCTAGGGGCTGAAGTCCCGTCGCTCCCCCCAATAAAATATTTGAGCCCCACCCCCGCAGTTGATGGGCATTGCCATTCAAATGGTATGTGTGCTCTGTGTCATGTGATCAATTAGCCCCCCCCCAGTAGTTTTTTCAAGTTGGCACCCCTGTTAACAACCAATAATTATTCACATATTGCTTCCAGTGGTATCTAATGGCCTAAAAATACCTGGACAAAAGTTTTATTTATCCCATTTCTATAACACACTTGAGCTGTTATTCCTGGCTTATGAGTTTCAGCATGCTGCTCAAGGATATATAGAACACCGATGTTCTTAATTCAAAAGTAAATAAATTCTTATTATCAGCTGGTTGGTAGATGTAGCTAAAGGCTTCACTGCATTGTGTTTTTTTGCTTTCCCAGGGAGCGAAATCTATTTTCAGATCGTTCTTCCATCGGGAGTTTATCCAGTGCGAACGCAGCAGGGAGAATCCAGCAGCTTCGCTTCTCGGAAGATTTAAGCCCTCATGAGATACAAGAAAATACGTTTTCCCTTCAAGCAGGTGCGTACATTATGAATTGCCCAGAGATGATTTGCACGCAATGCAATAACCGATGCCTGAGCAAAAAGCTTTGCCGAGATTGAACTATTAGCCCACAGTAGGTTTTCTGCTGAGGGCTCTATGCCCTCGCCATTTGAGGTTTGTGGGAGGAGGGATATTTTAGGAGGAAAAAGAATATTAAGGGGCTCAGGTCTTGTTGCCTTCTATAGCACAGTGGGGCAAGGTTTCAGGAAGGTGGGAGGAAAAAGGAAAAACCCCATAGAGTATGACAGGAAGTTTTAAAATTATCTCCCCAGGATCCCATAACTGGTTAGGGCAGGCATAGGCAAACTCCAGCCCTCCAGATGTTTGGGACTACAATTCCCATCATCCCTGACCACTGGCCCTGTTAGCTAGGGATGATGGGAATTGTAGTCCCAAACATCTGGAGGGCCGGAGTTTGGCTATGCCTGGGTTAGGGGCTCAAAGCAGGTGGATTTTACCTACCCCACAGCTTCCCCCCACTTTCAACAGACTTTTGACTACCCTCAACCTACAATGGCTCCTGGAGACTGTTAGCCTACTCAGTTTTGCTCAGGACATTTTGGCTCAGCACCCCACCCAAACGTTTTATTTCACAAACTAATATTTTCTGCACCCCTGTGCAGCCACTCAAGTTTGCAAAAGCCACTGCTTCATCTGCGGACAGTCCTGTTTCACTGCCCATCTGATACACATGCGGCTGTTAGGTTTGGTACTTGAAGGAACAATAATGCTTAAAGTTAAGGAAAGAACATGTTGAAGAACAATACCATCATGTTGGGACTTGGTCTCAGTGATCGTAGCATGGACTCCCAGGGGCACTGTGAGCTCAGTTCTGTTACTCATGATGAGCTAAACACCTTGTGAGATCTCAGCTGCGTTCTTATGCACAACATTGCCCAGATCCATGACCCCCCACCTTAAACTGAGTTCAAAAGTACACTTTTTACAGTTTCTTCAGCTGTAATAGGCGAAGGGAGAAATTCCCATGCTTCTGATTGATTTTCAAGTTCGCCTAGTACTCAGTATGTTTATTGAGAGTAAACTATAATTTGTCCTTTTTTGTAGGTTTTTATTTTATTTCTTTTGGCAAGGTAATAATCATAAATAAATAAGAATAAAAATGTGCACCCCACCACCGAGACAATTCTATTGTAACTATCCAACCTCCCAAAATTTCTACACCTCTTGCGATGGCTTTGACCTCTTTCCATTTTAACAGTACAGATTCTACAAACACCCTCCATATATCCTCAAAATCATATATCCTGCGCATTCCCCGTCTTACCTTAATGGCCCATGTTAATTTATCATTAATAGCTATATCCCACACCTCTTTATACCATTCTTCCATTTTATATTCCGCTTTCCCCTTCCACTTCAATTTGTGCAGCTGTCAGTAAATTTGTGAAATTTGTTCTCTCATGGGATCCATTTCAGACATCACACAAAGGTAAATCTGGGATTGTAACTAAATGTGCCCTCAGTGGAGAGCTGCTCTCCAGTCATACCCCCTAACAAGCATGTTTGTGCAAAGTGGAAGTTTGCAACCTTGCATTTGTTGCCTGCAAGCTTTTTCTTTAAAAAAATCTTACTCCTGAATGCAAGGCGCAAGTGTTCCTGTGCTGTGATTTACGTTTCCGCTTAAAAGCTGAAAAAGCAAACTTGCTTCTTTCTGCGAACAGTGGGTTGCATTCCGTGTAGCACAAATAAGATTGTTCTTGGGAAAAGGAGAATTGTTCTGCACCGACAGAATGACCTCTCCTCTCCTCCTCCCACTACAAACTGTTCTGGGGATTCTCTCAACCCTTTGGAGCAGATCTGGGGAGGGTGCAGTGGGGGGGAAGCTGCATTATACTTGTAGGAATTGCTACCTGGCTTCTACTGGAATGAATTAGTTGAATACAGCCTAATGGATATACCATACTTTTCTGTGTATAAGACGCCCCCATGTATAAGACGCCCCCTCTATTTTGGGACTCCAAATAGAGAAAATGGGGGGAGATTGCCCAGACTTGTTGAGCTTTTATTGGGGAGAGGGGTTGACGAAAATTGCTCACCATCAGGAACACAACAGCTAATCACACACACATTGGCGAAGACACCAATCGTCTGCACTCTCGCCGAAAGCAAGCGCCAAGCGCCCGTCCTATTGCTGCAGCAGCCAATAGACAGCAGACCTTGACGCCCCCACCAATCACCCGCAAAAACGCCATGGACAATATCCTGCTCGTGGCAGCCACCAATCGCCCTTCCCACCTCTCCACTATCCGTGTGTAAGACGAGCCCAAGTTTTTAGCACAATATTTTAAGAAAATAACCTAGTCTTATACACGGAAAAATACGGTATGTAGTAGAAGCCTCATTATTGATCGTGCTTCACAAGAACCATATAAGATAAACAACTGTGGCAATTTATTTTAGCTTGCTGTGCTGCAATTACTGAATTGGTCCTGAATGATACCAACGCTCACCAAGTCGTTCAAGTAAGAGGTTTTTGATTGCCTAACATACTTATTAATCTCTACTTACTATTTTTTATTGTGTTCTAATTTGGTTGTGGATGCAAAATATTCGTTTGCAGATGTCTTGGTTGATACTGGTTCTTAGATATTGTGTGTGTCTCATGCACAGATGAGAAATGTTTGGAATTTGAAAAAAAATTAAGGAAAAAGCTTTTGATTTAACTTTTAAAGAAGGGATGCCACCATGCTTTGTAGGAAATCGGCGGGGGGGGGGGCGTTACTGGAAGAAGGCAGGGCTTGCTATGATAAGAGCCAAGCTGAGAATGGAATAAGGTTGAAAAAATAAGACTAAAAAATATAGTTAGGATAAGCTTGATGTTGCCAGCACCAAACAGGCAGGGCTGAAGAGTATTTTGTGGGTGAGTAATAGCAGGAAAGAAGGGGTGCGGGTGGCGCTGTGGGTTAAACCACAGAGCCTAGGACTCGCCGATCAGAAGGTTGGCGGTTCGAATCCCCGCGACGGGGTGAGCTCCCGTTGCTCGGTCCCTGCTTCTGCCAACATAGCAGTTCGAAAGCATGTCAAAGTGCAAGTGGATAAATAGGTACCGCTCCGGCGGGCAGGTAAACGGCATTTCTGTGCGCTGCTCTGGTTCACCAGAAGCGTCTTAGTCATGCTGGCCACATGACCCGGAAGCTGTACGCCATCTCCCTCGGCCAGTAAAGCGAGATGAGCGCCGCAACCCCAGAGTCGGTCACGACTGGACCTAATGGTCAGGGGTCCCTTTGCCTTTACTAATAGCAGGAAAAGGAAATCCAGGAGGCAGAATTTGTGAGCTGAAAACGGGGGAGGTCATCTACACTCAAACCCAGTAAGACGGACAAATGCTCCCATCTGTTAAGCTCCCATCTGTCTTTCTCAGAGGCCTGTAACATGCAAGTATGGTGTAGCGGTTAGAGTGTCAGACTAGGACCTGGGAGACCAGGGTTCAAATCCCTACTTGGCCATGAAGTTGACTGGGTGACTCTCAGCCAGTCACAGTCTCTCAGCCTGACCTACCTCACTGGGTTGCTGTGAGCATAAGATAGAGAGTGGGGAGAACCATTGGCGCTCCTTGAAGCAAAGGCGAGATATAAATGTACAAATCAGTGGTGTTTTCCCCCCAGGGGGTACTCAAGGGCACACAGTACTGGCACCCCTCTTTTTTGTTGTTAAAAAGTGTGGCACTTACTGTAACAACTTCATGGTGAGTACCGGCACCTGTTTTTTCTAGAAAAAACACTGGTACAAATAAATAAATATCGTAAAGCAGTGGTTCCCAATGGGTGGTCCACAGACCCCAGGGGGTCCACATAACCCACATAATGGTGTCTGTGGCACCATTCACATAACAAGAACTACCACACAGATATCAAAATTTTCAGAGGTAGGGAGTTCATGACTTGGCCTTTGAAAAGTCTGCAGTACTTAGCTAATTGGGAACCACTGCTGTAATGTCTTCCTCAACTGAGGACCTGCAGACTTGATTTCTACTGAATAGGTTGAGCGGTTCCTTCACAAGAACTTAACATTTGCCTTTAATTTCACAATGTGTGAGTTATGGTTTAACATTTGACTGTTCTTTGAATGTATATTCTTCAATGTGTGCTTTCTCAGGAAAATGGAGTCTACACCATAGCAAAGCTGATTTTACCTAATAAACAAAGGAATGTAGTGAAAGCCAATTTATTACAGGTAATCTTTTCCCCTTTATTTCCAACTTTCTATGCAAACCTGTGAGCACTTAAAGAGGGACATAGTGGTTGATTGTGTATTTCTTTAACGTAACTTCTGTATTAAGCAACTATCTTACTTTTAAAAGACATCTGAAGGCAGCCCTGTTTAGGGAAGTTTTTAATGTTTAATGCTGTATTGTGTTTTTAATATTCAGTTGGGAGCCACCCAGAGTGGATGGGAAAACCCAGCCAGATGGGCGGGGTATAAATAATAAATTATTATTATTATTATTATTATTATTATTATTATTATTATTATTATTATTATTTTAAATGCAATTAGATACTCCTGCACAACAAAATACATTATACAGTATATATCATACTTTAAAAACTCCATATGACACGCACACATATATACGCTCTGATACAGAATAATATAAGACACCGTACATCAGAATTTTTCTACCTTTTTTCTGTAAAACTCCCTACCAAGGTGTAACCAAATTCTGCAATGGGAATGCATTTTGGACAGATTTGCTTGCCATGATGCGCCATGTTGGGCACAAAGATTCCTACATTGCAGGGGGTTGGACTAGATGACCCTTGTGGTCCCTTCCAACTCTGCAGTTCTATGATTTTATGTACAACCATTAAGACTTCTAAAACTGTTTGGCATTTTGAGGAGCAAACTGGTCAGACGAAAGTGGGGGTGGTGGGGGAGAACCATGGGGCTGTGCCGTGGGGAGGTAGGTGGAATGCATGATCTATGGAAAGCAGGGTGGCATGGGCTGGCTGGACACAGAGGAATGGTGGGAGGCACAAGTTGGGAAACCAGCAAGGGAAGAAGGCTCAGATCCCAGGGAGTTGTGGGGGGAGAACGATGAGTAGTCAGAGGGTGAAGACTGGGAGGAGGAGGTGTCAGAAGCTGAAAAGGTAACAGGGTTTAGTGGCAGAGAACCATCCAGAATTAGAGGCAGAAGCAGAGGCTGGAGAGGAGCAGGGCAAAGAGGCAGGCTGCTGAAGAAAGCAGGATGTCTCCCCCTCCTGCTGCAACAAGCTCCCCTTCCCCTCTCTCCCAGGACCAGAAGAGTTAGACAGATCTAACATATAAGACAGCGGTTCTCAACCTGTGGGTCCCCAGATGATGTTGGACTACAACTCCCATCACCCCTGAGCTCTGGCCTTGCTAGCTAGGGGTGATGGGAGTTGCAGTTCAACAACATCTGGGGATCCACAGGTTGAGAAAGGCTGGTATAAGAGAACAAGAAGAACCCTCATTTAAAGAAGATTGGAAAATGTTTACTGGGTATATGGGGGGAAATTGTGTACACTTGAAAATGTTGGCAGCATTAAGATAAATTCAACAGTGTAAATAGGTTTTGATGGAAGCAATACGGTGGTACCTTGGTTGTCGAACGCCTTAGTTGTCGAACAAATGGGCTCCCGAATGTCGCAAACCCGGAAGTCAGTGTTCCGGTTTGCGAATGTTTTTGGGAAGCTGAACGTCCGACGCGGCTTCTGTGGCTTCCGATTGGGTGAAGGAAGCTCCTGCAGCCAATCAGAAGCCGCACCTTGGTTTTCAAACTGTTTCGGGAGTCGAACGGATTAAATTCAAGAACCAAGGTACCACTGTGATGGAATACTGAATTGTTTAGTTTATATAAAATATGCAGGGATTTATGCTATGTAAAGTGAACAATGGAAAGAGAAGAAAGGAAGTCATTGATATTTTAAGGTTGTATAAATGAATATTATATATATATATATGAGAGTTATGAAGAGGAAGGAGCAGAAACTGTTGGCAGAGTCTCCAGTTGCTTGCAAAAGACCCAGGGAAGAAAGAGATTTAGGTAGCCTTGGGAAGGCAGGGACCTTCACTCCCCACAACTGCCTCATAGGGGCAAGACCTACTGAGAAGAGTTACTGTGCTCATTAGGCCTGGCTCCCCTGAGCAGGCCTTGCTTCTTCTAATTAAGAGTTAACTTCATTTACTCTGTGTGATTGACATGGGGAGAGGCAAGGAGCTATTTATGACATTGAAGCCCCTTCTGCTTATCCACATGCTAGATTCTGCAACTGGTTGTTTAATGGCGTGACAGCATGCATATATGGTCCCAATCGTTTTGAAAAACGCGTTACCATGTAATGCAGAAAACAAATGAAATATATGAAAATGTATGAGGCATCACAGTAGTCTCAAATTCTGTGCTTTACTTTATGAAGTGAGACACCTAAATAAATTGTCACTGAGGCAAGGTCCTGAATCTGTGTATCCAGTAAGCTGGTTTGATCATTGTGACATTTTTACGGGATTACCCATTTTTGTACTGCTTGCTTTAAACATGGATTTAAAATGCCAATAGAGGTCTGGGAGTGCCAACAAATTCATATAGGTAGCAGAGCAGCAACAGTTCTTACCATCATACGCTAAACTGAAACAAAGATGGATGTCTTTTTAATTTCCAGCATAATTTTCTTCTTCTTCTATTACTTCAGAAAGATACCAGGCTTTTAGGCCCCATTCTTTGGCTACAAGGAGTTGCTTATTTAGTAGTCTACAGGCATGGACTTCTCAGGCAAAAGCAGCTAAATGTGGTCGGTAATGCTTCTGCATAGAATTACCTTAATGTATTCATTTCCCTCTCTCCAGTGCTATGCCTTCAGAGCCCTGCGATTCCTTTTCAGTATGGAAAGGAACAGACATCTCTTCAAAAGGTATGCAAATTTAATATTAGAAGAGATTACGCTCTGAAAATGTTCACTTGAGTTACAACAAAAAGCCTGCAGGTTAATGGTTAGCATTAGGCTTAAGTCTTAGTTAGATTTACTGTTTTGTAGCTGGGGGAACCGAAAATGAGATGATTGACATTGTTGTCCATAGATGTCTCTGCAAAGAAAATGTAACTGTGTTTTAGGTCCAGTTCATAAGCTCAGATGCCACACGGAGATCTCTAGAAACATTTCTGGCACCTCTGCGTCAGGGGCAGTAACATTTCATTGATCTGCTCATTTATATTTTTTAAAGGATTTGTATTTCGGACATTGCCAAATGTCACTGAAGCAGTTAGAAACTGATTTAAGTACAGCGAGAGGGACTTTGAAGTGTGTCTGGGATCTGTAAATGTGAGGTGTTGAATGCATTCACTCTGAGGACCACAGTAATATCATCATTAAAAGGGAGGAGTTAAGAATGCACTGGAATTAAATGGCACATCCTGGGCTGTAACTGACAGAGGATGATGGCTGAACCTAAAGATTGACTAGGGTGGACAAGAAGCCTGAGGAGATTATTAACCAGAGCATTAATAGGCTAACAAATAGAAGGCTGGAAAGCCTCTCTCTGTTCTTCCCATGGGAGATATGCACATAGGGACAGATTTGCCCATTTTTCTAAACTATTGATTATATACTGCTTAGACTTCATTGTACAGTTTCACGATTAAGCCCCTTTGTGGGAAGAAACACTGATTGTACCGGAACAGTGTCCGGGTCTTGACTCACGAGTTGATGTTGCTTCTACCAAATACATGAGTGACTCTGAAGAAAATGACTACTGTAATTTATTTGTTTGCCTGCTTATGCTCCTTATCACGGAGCAGTTGCCCCTGGTGATATATTTTTGTCTGACAAGAAGATAACATGCCTGTTGTTCTGGGACCTGATCAAGGAAATTCCTATTTATTTTTTGAGTGAAGTGTACCTCCAATTTCAATTGAGGAGAAAAACAGCTCAGTCATCAGTTTGGAAACATTGCAGTCGAATAATGCTTTAAAAATTGTGCGCTCTTTCTCTTTCTTACATTTAATATTGGCTCAAGATAGAGAACCTTCATGTGATCAGATGCTGAGCAAATATTTGAGATGTTTTGGGTTCAGCACGGACTTTTAGCACATAGAAGTATTTCCATCAGCATCAGTGTCATAACATGATTCATATAACTTTTTTTGGAGTGGAAGCTTAAATGGAATTAGGGATAGCAGCTTTCCTGTTTAAAAACATGTATTTTCTTTTCCATCATTTTCAGTGTTTCTAAAACTAAATGCAAGGCCATCTTTCTAGTGAGGTCAAATTAATTAGCAGGATGTCATGCTCATTAACTGTATTTCTACTCTGAGTAAACAACCCTTGAAATGACTCTTGTGGGGTTCAAAGGCTGGCTGTTCTGAAGCTACTGTCTGAGCCAATAAAGTAGACAATCTGTTCTGTTTCTTGTGTTAATGACATGGCTACAACTCCTTAATATTAAATTTATACTGGCAGAATATAACTGTACTATATAAGAGCTACAGGATTTTTTAAATGTTAAATGGTATTCGGTTTGAAGATAGGGGATCTGACCAGTCCAGGGGTGTCCAACCAGTCACTCCTTCAGCTGTTGCTGTTGGGGCTACAGCTCCAATCTTCCATTGCCATTGGCCATGCTGACTGGGCCTGGTGGGAGTTGGGAACCAAAAACATTTGGAGAGTCATATGTCAACCACCCTTTCTTTATCTCCCTAAAATCCCTGTGGTCCTTATTAACACAATTTTGTCCCTAGAAAACCAGTGAAGCAATAAGAATTATTATTCAGCGAAGTGAAATTAGACATTTCCCCCGCAATGTAATTGGGTATGAACTTTATGCGGCATTCTATAAATAAATAGTTTTGCATTTTGTAGGCTCTTCCCTACACACTTGTTTGAGAGCTTCATTGACATTGGGCATTATGTTCGGGAGATAAGTGCTTATGAAGAGCTGGTATCAAAGCTAAATGCATTACTGGTAAGTAGTAAATGTTTGCTTACTCCCTTAGTCACACTAACACACTGCTAAAAAAATTAAGCTTACCCTATCTTAAAAATGTTAATTGTTAATGAAGAGATCTTGCAAAAAATAAAAAAGTTTCATAAACGCGTGGGCTTAGACAACTCTCCAATCGAAGCGGGTGGCAGGCTATGGGATAAAGGTGGCTAACCTCCAATACAGGAGCAGAATCTGCCCCCACCCCAATATTCCTGATCCTCTAGGACTCCACCAAATTTAGTGAAAGCAAAAATATTAGGGTGGGCAGAGCCCAGTAGCCTGATCATCATTTCGACCATCATTTTGATGAGCAGAGATGGGGTGATAACCCTCAACAGTGGCGTAACGCTGTTTGCTGGTGCCCAGGGCAAGCACATGTGTGCACACCGGATGGGAGGGGGTGCTAGCCTAGCCTTCGCTGCTGTAGTAACCCCATCCCCACCGGAACAAAGTGGTGCCATGCTGAGCCACTTGCCCACCTTGCAGAAGAAGGCCGGCTGGCCAATGTCACCCTTAGTGGGCGGAGAGGAGCACCAGGCTGGCCACACTGGGGGTGCCTGGTTTGTGTCCCCTCAAAAATTGTGCGCCTGGGGCCACACACACCCTTGTGCTTCCCATGATATGCCCCTGGCCCTCCATCCTCAGCTGATTTGCATGGGAGGAGTGCTTTGTGCCTGTTTGTGTGCCTGCCATTGTGTGTGTTGTGTGTCAGCTGCACATATGAGACTGTGGTGGTCACACCTGCTTTTGGCCACACCTGTCACTAGGATGTGTTGCCTGGGGGCTGTGTGGATATGACCCTTTAGCAAAAAAGGCTTGGTCACTCCTGCCATAGGACAAACGACAAACCGCACAGCCAGCTTTCATCCATGTTCTCTTGCTGTCGGAGCCTGACACATCAGCACAATAGCCACGAAAGGGTTCTTGGTTTCTGCGAAAGAATTAGATGACCAATGAGGGAGAAGGTGCTCTCTAAAGCATATAAAGCCCATGTTGTTAGCCCAAACCAATGTCCTATTAGCGAAAGCTTGCATAAATCAAAACAAGTCTTTTAACTCATTTCATGTCTAGGAGGATGAAGTGAAGCAAATTGCAGAAAACATTGAAGACATTAATCAGAACAAAGCACCTACAAAATACATTGGCAATTATGCAATATTGGACCATCTTGGCAGTGGAGCCTTTGGGAGTGTTTACAAGGTAAATAGGCTTTGGGATATGTATCAAATCTTGCCATGCATTTATATACTTTCACTCGACCCTTGCCTGTGATGTTATTGCAAATTTGTTTCATTCTTTTCCCAACTGTAAAGGTGGTTGCTGGTTTACATGGTTACACAGAGCCTTGGTCTGCTGGCCCCACTATTTCTCTGGGCCAGGCTGTCACATGATCTCCCTCCAGTTTTATTCAAATGCAAAATGGTGCTTAGAAGGGCTATCTTACAGCATTTGCCCCCTTCCTAAAATCTTCAATGTCTAGCGATACCGGTGCTATTATATGGGATTCCTGTAAAGATTACTGACATAATATAGGCCAAGTACTTTAAATAACTTGCAATGCATTATATGAATACAAAATAGTATTTGTTCTACCGTGATGTAGTGCATCTGAGTAGGCCTTAGACCCCCACTTTCTGCATAGATCTGTTACTATTTTCTTTCTCATACTCACATGTCATGTTTTGATTGCCCTATGGAGGCTTCAGTGAATTTCAAGCTGGTTATTAGATGCTTTAAAAAAAAAAAGGACGTTTCTTAAAATAGACACAGTACAGTTAGTTTTGCTGAACAAATAGTGCTTGTTTTAATCTTGTTCCTTATCTGTTGTTCTTAACCCCCACATAGGTTAGGAAACGCAGTGGTCAAAACCTTCTAGCGATGAAAGAAATTAATCTGCATAATCCAGCATTTGGAAAGGACAAAAAAGATAGAGACAGCAGTGTGAAGAACATTGTCTCTGAATTAACGATAATAAAAGAGCAGGTGAGTCAAAACATACCAGGAATAAGTTTCATCGAAATTAGTGGAGTTCTCTTCCAAACAGTGGTATGGTATTTAGGTTTTTGGATGCCAACCGGAAAGTACCGTATTTTTTGCACCCTAACACTCACTTTTTTCCTCCTAAAAAGTAAGGGGAAATGTCTGTGCGTGTTATGGAGGGAATGCCTACAGGTGGCATGCCTACGGATTTTCCTCCTCTAAAAACTACGTGTGTGTTATGGTCGGGTGCGTGTTACAGAGCGAAAAATACGGTAACTTGCTTACACTGGTGATGCTTTGTTTTGTTTTTAAGTACCTTCACGCCGATCGAAAGGTTGGCGGTTCGAATCCCCGCGGCGGGGTGCGCTCCCGTTGCTCGGTCCCAGCGCCTGCCAACCTAGCAGTTCGAAAGCACCCCCGGGTGCAAGTAGATAAATAGGGACCGCTTTCTAGCGGGAAGATAAACGGCGTTTCTGTGTGCGGCTCTGGCTTGCCAGAGCAGCGATGTCACGCTGGCCACGTGACCCAGAAGTGTCTCCGGACAGCGCTGGCCCCCGGCCTATAGAGTGAGATGGGCGCACCAACCCCAGAGTCTGTCAAGACTGGCCCGTATGGGCAGGGGTACCTTTACCTTTACCTTTACCTTCACACCTGTAATAGTAATGCTTTTAAATATCATACTTGAATACGTTGCTGTGATATGTGCTATTTGTACTTGTGTTAAATACAAAAATAAAACAACATCAGTGGCAACCATTTCTATGAAGGTTTCCTACATCAGTTGAACTGAATGAGCATTTGTAGTTGGTTAGCCAATCCAGAGGAAGCTGGAAAAAGTGGGATATATATGCGCATTCGCCGTCTTAAATTGATTTTTAATGGTTTTTAAGCATGTCTGGCACTGTGGGTTAAACCACAGAGCCTAGGACTTGCCAATCAGAAGGTCGGCGGTTCGAATCCCCGTGACGGGGTGAGCTCCCGTTGCTCAGTCCCTGCTCCTTCTAACCTAGCAGTTCAAAAGCACGTCAAAGTGCAAGTAGATAAATAGGTACCGCTTTGGCGGGAAGGTAAACGGCGTTTCTGTGTGCTGCTCTGGTTTGCCAGAAGCGGCTTAGTCATGCTGGCCACATGACCCGGAAGCTGTACGCCGGCTCCCTCGGCCAATAACGCGAGATGAGTGCCGCAACCCCAGAGTCGGCCACAACTGGACCTAATGGTCAGGGGCCACTTTACCTTTACCTTTAAGCATGTCTGACTTGCAGCTCTACCAGTTTGTTATTGAGGTTACTTCCCTCAAGAGCCAGTGTGGTGTAGTGGTTAAGAGCGGTAGTCACGTAATCTGGGGAACCGGGTTTGCGTCTCCGCTCCTCCACATGCAGCTGCTGGGTGACCTTGGGCCAGTCACACTTCTTTGAAGTCTCTCAGCCCCACTCACCTCACAGAGTGTTTGTTGTGGGGGAGGAAGGGAAAGGAGAATGTTAGCCGCTTTGAGACTCCTGAAGGGGAGTGAAAGGCGGGATATCAAATCCAAACTCTTCTTCTTCTTCTCATTCATTTCTGTGGAGGTTGCAGTCCTCATGCATGGCAAAGATGTCCACGTGGAGGAGATAACCTTTCCATTGAAGGAAATGGGGAAACCCATTCTCACGTAAACATTAGAGAGCGATGCATCTGCATCAGGGTGAATGCACGTTAAGATCCAACAGAGAAAATGTGCTCAGGCAATTCAAATGCTCAGTGCAAGCATATGCAAGACCAAGCATTTCCTGACCCCAGTTGCCAGCCCAGCAACTGTAATATTACACTGTGACTTGAAGAGTTAAAAAAAAAAGAAAGATCAAATCTCAACAAGAAAATGCACTGACAGCAATTTGGTTTTTTTGGGTTAGAACACCTTGTGAAGTTTGAAATTCAATCAGAACTAGCCTGCAAGTAACATGACTTTTATTTCAATGCATATTTTGAAATAGAATTGCTATTTCAACGTATTTTCCAGTTGAAACGTTTTACTTGTTTGTTCTTTGGACTGTGTGTAAAGAGTTGTAGCCTAATGGAACCACGAAAGCGAAAAAGTTGCTCTATTACCTACGCAGTATATATATATATATATTTTAAAAAAAACATGTCATGCTACAACACTTGGCAGTTGCCAGGTAATGACAGGGTGCCAATACCGCTTTGTTTTTCAGGTTCCTATTTTCCCTGCTTTAGGGAACAGAAATATTTTCCAGTTACATTTGCTTTCCCCCCACATAACCTCTAGCTGTAATGAGCAGGGGGCAAATTTCAGCAGGAAAACATGATATGGGAGAGTGTTACAAATTATTCCGCCCCTGAATTGTGGACCTGGTCGGAATAGCTGTTCCCCGCAGCTGCTTTTGCTTTGTAAAGAAAGAGCGCAGAATCCCAATGCACTATTAAAGCAATGGGACGTGGGTGGTGCTGTGGTCTAAACCACTGAGCCTCTTGGGCTTCCCGTTCAGAAGGTTGGCGGTTCGAATCCCCGCAACGGGGTGAGCTCCTGTTGCTCTGTCTCAGCTCCTGCCACCTAGCAGTTCAAAAGCATGCCAGTGCAAGTAGATAAATAGGTACCACTGTGGCGGGATGGTAAACAGCGTTTCCGTGCACTCTGGTTTCCATCACGGTGTCCCGTTGCGCCAGAAGTGGTTTAGTCATGCTGGCCACATGACCCGGAAAGCTGTCTGTGGACAAATGCTGGCTCCCTTGTTCTGAAAGCGAGATGAGCGCTGTAACCCCAGTCTCCTTTGGCTGGACTTAACTGTCCAGGGGTCCTTTACCTTTACCTATTAAAGTAATATCTAGTTTAACCCCTAAATACCGTAGAACATACATGAAGGACCATTATTAAGCTAGCTATCATGAAGTCTTGCTATACCTTCATTGAAGCTGGAGTCTCATGGATTTCACGTGCTTAGGGTTGCATTATGAGAACCAGTTTCTCGTATCCTTTTTCCTGCCGGGATTCATACTAATATATGAAAATGCATCTAAGACGTAGTGTGAAAGTGACTGTATGTGTGTGGTGATGCTCACATAAGGAATTTGTGTGCCCTTTTCATGTTGCACTGGGCAAACTCTATTGGTATTTTCAGCTTTACCCTTCCCTCTTCTCCCTCTTGCATACCCCACAAATCCAGATGGTCCCGCAATCGCCCAGAGTCAATTGTGGGTCTGTGTGGGTGTGACTGGAATGTGGTGGGAGGAGCTCAATGTGAAGTCCCCTTGTGCACTGAGTGGAAGTCCATTTCACTCTCACACAGAGACCATGGAAAATTGTTGCTGTGCTCACCTTTTTTTTACAGTGGTACCTCGGGTTAAGTACTTAATTCATTCCGGAGGTCCGTTCTTAACCTGAAACTGTTCTTAACCTGAAGCACCACTTTAGCTAATGGGGCCTCCTGCTACTGCCACGCTGCTGGAGCACGATTTCTGTTCTCATCCTGAAGCAAAGTTCTTAACCTGAGGTACTATTTCTGGGTTAGCGGAGCGTGTAACCTGAAGCGTATGTAACCTGAAGCGTATGTAACCCGAGATACCACTGTATTTCTCTTTCTTGAAATAGAACAACCCTTACATAGGAGACAATGAAATATTTGAGGGGGCTGCACCCCCCCTAAGTTGATGGGCATTGCCATTGCACCACGTCATGTGATTGATTATGCGGGGCAGTGCTTACCTGGGCCTGCCCAATATTGTATTCAAGTTGGCCCCTTGAGTTACCCTTATTATTTTTTTAAAGCATTCTGCAAAGTAGGCCATAAAGAGACCAAATACCAATAAAAGGAGAGAGAAAACCTTACTAAAGAGAATTGAGCAATTTCGGGGACTACAGTATTTCCGTAGGCAGTATAGAGAAGGCAGACGTTATGGTTATCGCTTACTGATTCTGGCCACAATATCTTAAATAAAGAAGTGATTCCTGCACAGTGTCAAAGGTCAAGATACTGTGCTGCTGTTCACAGTCTTAAAAACTTATTTGCCATAACTGCCACCAAGAGGAACATTCTGAAGATATGATACAAATGGATGTTCCATCTAACCTTAACTGTATACATTATTTTTATTGTAGCTTTATCATCCTAATGTCGTACGATATTACAGAACCTTCTTAGAAAGTAAGTATGCACTTTCAGGGCTACATTCCATAACGAGTATATTGTTATAATAAGATTAAAGGGGGGGATAAAAAGAAAGTGATCTGTATATTTTCTGTTGTCGTCAGGAAGCTTATATTCCAGCTGCAGCCCCCACATTAGGAGACCTGGGAAAAATTGATTTGATTTCAGGTGCAATCTTATACCTACTTACCTGGGAGTAGGGCTTTTTTTCAGCCAGAACTCACCGAACTCAGTTCTGGTACCACTCAGGTGGGCGCCATTGCCATTATAAGAGAACAAGAGAGGTATTTGTGGTGAGTTCCAGCACCTCTTTTTCTAGAAAATTAGCACTGCCTGGGAGTAAGCCACATTTAACCCAGTAAACCTTGCTTCCGAGTAGACATGTATAAGATTGTGCTTTAGTCAGGATTCAAATAGAAAGCGAGAGACTTGAAGCATCAGTATATAGGTGGGATTATGTCAGGACTGGGACGCGGGTGGCACTGTGGGTTAAACCACAGAGCCTAGGACTTGCCAATCAGAAGGTCGGCGGTTTGAATCCCCACGACGGGGTGTGCTCCTGTGGCTCAGTCCCTGCTCCTGCCAACCTAGCAGTTCAAAAGCACGTCAAAGTGCAAGTAGATAAATAGGTACTGCTCTGGTGGAAAGGTAAACAGTGTTTCCGTGCGCTGCTGTGGTTCGCCAGAAGCGGCTTAGTCATGCTGGCCACATGACCCGGAAGCTGTACGCCGGCTCCCTCGGCCAATAAAGCGAGATGAGTGCGCAACCCCAGAGTCGGCCACGACTGGACCTAAAGGTCCAGGGGTAAAGGTCAAGGGTCCCTTTACCTTTACCTATGTCAGGTCTGGAAATAAAAATCTGCATTGTATCCCACTAACACCTGTTCAGGGTAATTGAATGGACCGAAGTTGGTCATGTCGTTTAATTTTAATGCATCTACTCTGACTAGGAGTGATGTTGGATACAATCCTCTATTTTTCCTGCATGCTTTCCCTTAGAGGTTGTTGAGGATTTTGGCCTAGGCGAATAAGATGCAGATAAATGTTTGCAAGGATGGAGACATACACTGTAGGCTGTGTGTTCCTTGTGCAAGAGGCCAGATGCCGTTGATGTTCCAGGTGGCTCATAACTCTGAACCGATCTCTGTGGCTGCAGTCCTGGGTGGCTTCCACTTGGACCTTGTTGACCACCATGAGTGTAACCAGGACTTTTTAAAAGGGTATACAGTACTGGCACCTCTTTTTGTTGCTCTTAAAAAGTGTGCCACTTACTGTAACAACTTCATGGTGAGTACAGGCACCTAGTTGTCTAGAAAAAAAGCACTGAGTATAACCCAGACAAAGACTAGCCCAACTTATAGTGTTGGGGATGCTTTAGATTTGCTAGTTATTTATGTATGCCACTACTGCGGCCTGTATTTTGTTAGCCCAGTAATGGAAAACAAGCAAGGTCCCAGCTAAAGAAGAATGGCAACTTAAACCGATGGAATATGCACAGCTTGCGGACTGAACATATAGAATAAGAGAACAAGAAGAACCTGCGTTTAAAGAAGATTGGAAAATGTTTATTGAATATATGAGGGGAAATTGTGTACACTTGAAAACGTTGGCAGCATTAAGATAAATTCAACAGTGTAAATAAGTTTCAACGGATGTAATAAAGGAATACTGAATGGTTTAGTTTATGTAAAATATTCAGAGATTTATGATTTGCAAAATGAACCATGGAAAGAGAAGAAGGGAAGTCATTGATATTTTAAGGGTGTTTAAATGAGTATTCTAAATTCAGATTTGGGTGCTTTATAGGGGGCCGTAGAGAGGGGGCCAGGATGAGAGGAATGGTAAATCTCTCTTGCACAAGTAGGGCACCACAGCTGAATGCCATGCAGTGTTTTGTACTGGTAGTCCAGTTTTAGGGATTTTTGAGAAGGCACCATTGTAAGGGTTTAACCATTTAATCATTTTCCTCTGGTGGTACAGATTCCTCTGCTGTTACTTTCCTGTCAGAATAGTGGTAAGCCACTTAGTCTGCCTATACAGGAATCATTGGTCAGACTGGATTCTAAAATGCTCAGGAGGTATACCCGGATAATGCCTCCTGGCCAATCACTGGGCACATAAATGAAATGTTCCCCCTTGTTTTGCTGCTTCTATTTCATTTTGTTGCTTCTAGGTGACCGGCTGTACATAGTCATGGAGCTCATAGAAGGGGCACCGCTGGGAGAACATTTTCATTCTTTGAAGGAGAAGCAGCAACAGTTTACGGAAGACAGACTATGGCACATATTCATTCAAGTAAGGACCTGCCCGTATCTTCGTTGCTTTTCTTTGTCTTGCTTTTTCTAGGATAATCAGTCATCGCTGCTTATCAGTCAGGGATCTGTCCTTTTGCACTTTGCAAAGTGCGTACACGGTGCCTGCACTATGCAGCTGATGATATATTGCGCCCAAGGTGGAATAAACTAAATGTCACTGGTGCTGAAGCATATTACAATGGAGCTTCTTAGATGAGGCAGTGCAGATAATGTAAGATTCTGGTGATTGTCAGCAGAAGTGAAAATGACAAAGCTTGCTGTACACACCACCCCTTCCCTTTTCTGAGAAATTCACAGGAACACAGGACTCCAACAGAAGCAATGCCATCTCTGTCCCAGCCCACCTCCCAGATATAAAGCTAAGAGGGCTGTGCATGGGAACCCAGCAATCTGACTTCTGTCATTGGTCCATTAGCTCAATATTATCTGTGTTGCCTGTTGCAACGGGTGTGACGGCTCTTTTCCCCCTGGCACCGTTGGGCCTGTCCACTCACTTAAATATAGCGCACCCACTTCACAGAATACCACTTCCACAAATTCCCTCAAACTACCTCAGGTTATCTTGTGGGGGACTTGCGTGAGGGAAAACTTAATAATTTGGAGTCTCAGGCAGGATTTGTTCAAATAAACAATGATGATTTTATTTAACAAGAAAGTTTATGACACGAGTGGATAAAACTTAGGATACTTCAGTTTACAATATTATTTCACTTCAAGGTTTTCTCAGTTGTTTCACACTTAATACTTTGGTTCTTAACTTAATACTTTGGTTCTTAACAAGGTGATACTTAGTTACACACCCCTTAGACAACCCTACTCCTGAGGTACTCCAAGTAATAGACCCAAGGTTTCACTGGTTTGTGAGTCTTCTCCTACTAGAAGAATCTCTCCCCTCCTGACTGGAATGGGACCTAAGTAGACCGTCTCTTTACAGCTTCTACTTCTCCTGTCTTAACCTCAGCCTCCCAGTTAATTCATGGCCTAATTACTCTTACAGGACACCACACACTGTCCTTCACACTAAGCTCAGAGACTCTTTTCTCTAGCTTGTGATATTTTCCTCAGAGTGGATGTTTCTACCGAGAACCAACTCTCACTCCCTATCTTCCTACCTATCCTCCCAACCTCAGTCCCAACCTACGCCAACACTCCCTCCAAAACTCACTAACTGTCTCTCCAAATCGTCTCCTTTTCAACCCCCCCTCAGAACCTTGGCCAATCAGAGGGTGTCGTACATTAACCCTTTTCTGGCATGGGGAAAAGAAAAAGAAAATACTTGGGCACCCAACCTGCCCCAGCAAAAACAAACTTTTCCGTAACACCTGTCAGTGAAGCTCTAGGCTTTCAGGCAGCCCAATCTGAAAATGCATGGGGTTGAACCTGAGGCATTGCACAGCTTTACTGTTGAGCTACAGCCCCTCCCTATAGCAAATGGCTTTCTTAAATGGTTTTGTGCTCCAAAATTTAGTTGCAACTCTTCCTGTAAGACGCTTGCTCCTCACGTTCCCAGGTTCTAAGCTACCCCTTGTTTATTGCTGGTGAATATGGCTTTGCATTTGCGCTAAGACCTTTCTTTGTTGTAAAGCTGTGTTTAGCTCTTCGGTATTTGCACAAAGAGAAGAGAATTGTCCATCGAGACCTCACTCCAAACAATATCATGCTGGGAGATAAGGATAAAGTAACCATCAGTAAGTTCTAGTTTTGTAACCTTGGACTGTTTAAGTAGAAAGTGATTTCTTTCCATTGTGAATTGCAGTAAATTAATTCAGAATAAATGAAATCACCAAACCATTTCTAATGCATATCTACGAGTGAAACCTTTTCTTTCCAGACAATACTATACTGTTTGTATCTTTCCTGTAGATGGGGAAACTAATACATTTCTTCTGCGTTATTGCTTTATTATTTAAATCCTTCTGTTGTTCATAGTTCTCAGGCTTGCTTCTGTTCTGTTTTTATACTCTGGCGGTTTCCTTCTAGTCCAGGTGCTTCATTTTGGTGTTCTAAAAAAGGGAGCACATAAGCAAAACTATTTGCCACAGCACATTTTTGTTTTTCAAATTAGTAATGCTGGCCTTTCTCCAAAAACTTCAGGGTGACAATTGCTCTGTTTGGATGATCAAATTCTAGCTTAATAAGCCAGGATATGCACAGAGTTATTGTCTCTGTATTCTGCTTTTACTTTGCACAACTAGTAAAACAAATCAGGAAGCTGTGGTTTACTATGACTTTCTATTTTGCGAGAATTGGGAACTATGGGTAGACTTTCAAACTAGACAGGATTTGGATGCCAACATTAAACCATGGAACCAAGAATCACGGTTAAGGGTTTTCAATCATGTTGGAATTTGGATTCCAAATCCTGGCTTGTTGGGAAGCCATTAAACATAGTTTTCAGTTCACATGTAAGGAGAAGCTGTGGTCAACTATGTTCCTTCGGGCTTTTCCTTGATCGTATGGAGGTAGGAACAAAGTAGGAACAAGAAGTCTTCATGCCAAATTTGTACATATTCTGGTTTCTTAATCCTTGATGTGATTGCCTGAACATGGGCAGGATTCACAATCCAGTAATGATATCAGCTTAAATATATACACCTTATTTAAATGTTACATACACCCACTGATGCATAGTTTTGGTGGTTAGAGGCACACCCAGCGCCTTGTTCCCCTTCCAAACATAAGGAGAATATAATTCAAATGGGATCAATGTCATTGCAACTTCATTTGATGTAAAATATACTGTCAAAGAGCCAACTGTCCAACATTTATCCAGTCTGAGCCCAGATTTGTGTTGAGTGTACTTGCTACCTGGCGAACAGTTGTCAAAGTGGGAATGGAATAAGTGGATGGTGGGCAGTTGTGGGTGATATTGACCCATTATTGAATTTGTTTCAATATCTGTTTGACATATCCTTCAATGGCACACAACTGAGCCCATATTCATTCAGCCTGGAGTGGATACTGTTGAGATGAAAGTACCCCTTGTGGGGTGTGTGTGTGTGTGTGTGTGTGTGAGAGAGAGAGAGAGAGAGAGAGAGAGAGAATCTCAGTATTTAATTAGGCAGAAAGAAGGAGAGAGAGAGGTACCGTATTTTTCGCCCCATAGGACGCACCGGCCCATAGGATGCACCTAGTTTTTTGGGGGGGAAATAAAGAAAAAAATTATTTCCCCCCCCAGCCCGAGCTTCCCCTGACCCCAGCCCCCAGAACAGGCTGCTATCCGCAAGCCGTGGGAGAGCTGCACGAAGGACTGCGCGAAACCCGAAGCTTGGGGCTCAGCGCGCCCCAAGCTTCTGGGTGCCGAAAAGCTCTCCGCTAGCCGTGGGAGAGCTGCGTCTCCCACGGCTAGCGGATAGCTTCCTGAAGCCTGGAGAGCGAGAGGGGTCGGTGCGCACCGACCCCCCTCTCCAGGCTTCAGCGAAAGCCTGCATTCGCCCCATAGGACGCACACACATTTCCCCTTCATTTTTGGAGGGGAAAAGGTGTGTCCTATAGAGCGAAAAATACGGTAATCTTCACTGTTGTTGCAAGTTAGGAATTTAATCATTCTTCATTCAACTAATTTGTTGCTTTGAGTAGGGCATGTGTCTCTGAAAGTTGGTAGCATGAGTTAGGTTAGTGTGCTGTAATAATGATATCTTAGATGAAGAACAAATAAGCACTGTGGGTTTTGGGGGGGGAAGCATTAGCATTGTTTCCTTTGGGGCAAACGAGCTTTCTTAATGTTTCCATTTCTCATTTAGGCTTCATGAATAATTAAATAGTGTGATTATGAGCTTCTGAGCCTGTGTTTAAGTCACTTGCAGCCAACCTCCCCCCCACCCCACAACAAACCTCGGAAAGACAAGGCTTTATCACATTAATAGCTAAATAACCATCAACTGTAATTGAACCATTTTGGGAATGGTTGTCTTGTCTTCTGCATCTTCGGAAGATGTAGAGCAGCATAAAACCCAGTAGGCTGGATTAGGAAGAATTAAGTGTGCTTTGAGCATAGCAAATCATGCGGCGCTTTGAGATGCCAATAAACATATCACATCTCTTCCATGAAGGTTGTGAGCTCTTGATTAGCCCTTTAAGCCAGAGGTGAGGAATCTCTACTCCTCTATATGCTCTTTGACTACAGTTCCCATCATTCCTGACCATTGGCCATGCTGACTGGGGCTGATGGGAGATGGAGTACAGCAACATCTGCAGGGTGGAAGGTGCCTCATCCTTGTATTAAACGGCGCACTCCTTTATTTGCCTGTGCACAGCCACAAGAACACTAGAAGAGCCTGCTGGATCCGGCCAATAGCCCATCTCGTCTAGCATCTTGTTCTCACAATGGCTGCAACCAGATGCGTGTGGGAAACCAGCAAGCAGGATTTGAGCATAATAGCACCCTCCCCTCCTGTGGTTTCCAGCAATTTAGCAACATCTCCACCATGACTGGCAGATATTTTATATGTATATATGCAGGTTAATTTTGTCTCCAGGGCAGATGTCTACCAGCTCCACCTGGTACGCAGGCTAAGAGCCTACCTGCCCGCGGACTGTCTCGCCAGAGTGGTGTATGCTCTAGTTATCTCCCGCTTGGACTACTGCAATGCGCTCTACGTGGGGCTACCTTTGAAGGTGACCCGGAAACTGCAATTAATCCAGAATGCGGCAGCTAGACTGGTGACTGGGGGCGGCCGCCGGGACCACATAACACCGGTCCTGAGAGATCTGCATTGGCTCCCAGTACGTTTCCGAGCACAATTCAAAGCCCTAAATGGCCTCGGTTCCCTCATTGCGAGAAGTGAGGTTACAGGGAACCAGACAGAGGGCCTTCTCGGTAGTGGTGCCCACCCTGTGGAACACCCTCCCTTCAGATGTGAAGGAAATAAGCAGCTATCCTATCTTTAAAAGACATCTGAAGGCAGCCCTGTTTAGGGAAGCTTTTAATATTTAATGCTGTATTGTTTTTAACACTTGATTGGGAGTCGCCCAGAGTGTCTGGGGAGACTCAGCCAGATGGGCGGGGTATAAATAAATTATTATTATTATTATTATTATTATTATTATTATTATTATTATTATTTTTTACACACTGCCTTAGATGCAATTTGCAATACTTGAAGAGATTGCCCAATGCCATTTTCTGTATGTGATAACCATGGAGGGTATTAGCAGTTCCCCTGTGCAGTAGTATACCTGTGCTAACAGGTAGGGTTGGAGCATAGGGACAACGTGATATCTTTATTTCATTTTTCTTGAACTTGCCTTCCAAGGACCTCAGGTCTGTGTACATGGTTCCTCTTCTCTGCCTTTTATCCACACAAGAATGACCCAGTGTGGTACTTTAGGCTGAGAAACAACTGGCTGGAATGGTCAATCATACCTCAGCTCAATAAGCCCACATTTAAACAAGCCCATACACAGAGTCCCTTCGCTTCTCCGTCTGTGGTATAAGAAACCGATCCAGGAAGTCTCTAATCATAATGTCCCATTTTGCCTGAATGAGAAAACTGTTGTTGCCAGCTTTGGAACAAACTAGGATATCAAACCATGGTTTTGAAGTTGGCTTAATATCCTGACTTGTTCCGAAGCTGGTAACCATGGTTTCTAAATTCAGATTAAACTCTCCTACACTGGTAAAGTGTACCCGATCCCATAATTTGTGCAGTGACTGACTTGAACCACAGCCTGACATTCTGTTAAATATCTGGTTTATAGTTATGATTCTGCTGCTGATTTTAAAAGTTTAAAAAACTGTCATTAGATGTGTGTATCATCAATGTGTTTTGCACTTTTTTGTTATTTTATGTTTTGGTTGAATATTTATAATAAGGTTTTGAATATATATTTATAATAAGGATCTCTGAGGCTTGTGGGGGAATGTTACAAAGCAGGGTTAAAATCTAGATAAAGATAAAATACATAAAGCATTATGAATTTCATTTATTAGTGCTTTTTATGAAAAGCAATCTCAAAGCAGCTTGCAGCACAATACAAGAATTAAAACCAATACGAAATTAGAACAAAATAGAAGCTAAAAACATTCATATACCTAAAAAGCAGTCTAACACATCCTACCCATTGAGGAAGCCACAATATCTAAAATTAAATATCACCAAGTTAAAGTCCAAAAACCTGACTGAAAAGAGAGGCCGTTGCCTTGTGCCTCAAAGCAGCTGCCCTGACATTATGGAGAATAACATTTAAATCAGGGCAAGCCAACAGCCCATACCAATCCCTTGTCTACTCATAATTAAGTCCTATTGAATTCAATGGGGCTTACTCCCAAGTAAACAGGGCTTGCAGTCTTCATTACTCTGCCACATCGGCACCTCTCTTTTATTCCTGTAATTCTGGTGATGAAAGGGAAAGAAAAAACACACCATATGAAACGTGAACACTGTATCAAATGGATAGACTTAGTAAAAGTGGAACCTGGCGATTTGCTTTAGGCTAAATTTCCCAGCCTTGATCTCTCCAGATGTTTTGGACTTAAACCATCCCTGAACATTGGCCATACCATCTAGGGCTGATAGGAATTGTTGTCCAGAAAAGCTGGATGGCTTCAGATTGTAGAAGTCAGCTTTATGCCTCCATTTGCTCATTTGTAAACTAGAATAACTTCCACAACTTTTATTCTGTTTTAAACATTTTGCAGTCTCTCGTTCTTCCAGGATTTTTCCTAGTATCATCTTCATGTTAGCGCAGGGATTCTGTTCGTGCTTATATAATATATATTCTTTTTAAGTAATGTATATATAATTGGCTGGCATCTCTCCAGTCCCCAGAAAGGAAAGGAAATAGGACTGCTCATTAGTAGATTTGCTCCCAAAGGTAACGCTTTAATAGTGCTCTTCCACAGCTGATTGATGTAAAGGAGAGCGCCAGGTTCCTTACTGTGAATTTCAGAGGCTGATGTTCAGTGCTGGCGTCCGGATATAAATTATACAGGATAGAATGCTGTAAGTTTTAATTTATTTGGCTGAACGGAACCAAGTGACATGGAAGCATGCAGCACGAGCAAAATAAAACAGCTGTATTGTCACCTTGCTCAAAGTGCAGGCATGACTCTTGTCTGCTTCTGAACCATATACACCTGTGTACATGCAGCCTTCATGAACCTGGTGCCCTCTCCAGATGTTTTGAGCTACAATCAGCCCCTGAAAGCAAAGCTGTGGCCTGATGGAGCTGATGACGAGGCTTACAATCTAAAATATCTGGAGAGCGTTGTGTTGGCAAAGCCTGGTCTGCTGTAACAGATGAGAACATTATAGCTAGTGCTCTGCCAAAATCCATCCTCTGGTTTCTCAGATGTTTTCTTCACCTGCTAAAGAGGCTTCCATTTTCCCACCTCATTTTCAGGGCAATAAATTATTGAGGATTTAGGTTTGGGATCTAATTTATAACGATTTTAAACGGATGTTTAAAATCTCGTTCCCCCCCAAAACCAGAAGCATTCCTATTGGGTATTGTGGGAAATGAGATTCCAAAAGATTTAAAGGAAGCATTCATGTACGCCACCAGCAAGAGTTGTGATTGCACAGAACTGGAAAAGGGAGTGTTTACCGACCAAAATAGATTGGTTGACCAAATTAATGGAGTACACAGAGATGGACAAGTTGACTGGGCAGATAAGAGATCTAACAGAACAAAAATTAAAAAAAGATTGGAACACATTCAAACAACATTTGAAAGACTATTCATGGGGAAATTGAATTTTTGACTGGATTAGAATAACTAAAATATAGTGGGAAAACAGGAAAACAAACTCATAGACATGTTAAGAGAGGCATTCAACTAAGTCAAACTGAGGACCCGAGTAAGAAGGGGAGGAAAGTCGAGTATAAAAGGAATACGAATGAATCAAGCAATTAAGCACAAATTTTTGTTTTTGTTCTCTTTATTATTATTTAGAAATACATGTTTAGCCATAGGAGAACTGAGATGTTATAATGTGACTCTATGAATGTCAATTAAAAGAAACCAATAAAGATGATTTGCAAAAGGAAGAAGAAGAATAGAAATTAGGTTGGTATGGGACTTTGAGCTTCGCTTACCACCCCCCCCCCAGCCCGCCCCCTGTATATGTTTTTCCTGTAGTCTGCAGTCTCCCTGACTGCCTGTGCTTTCTGATCTGGAAAAGCCCCATGGGAGGAATTACTTCCTGATACCATACTCTGGACTTAGATGAAAGTGCAGCCGCCTGCAAAGGTTGCAGAGTGCAAGTCCTGGTGAGATGACTTGTAGAATGAAAGGACGGACATTCACAAATTCCCCTTGGCAACCTCAAAAGCCAGGCAAGGACATCAGAAACCTTGAACCAGAATTTCCCCTCCTTCTCAATAATTTTCAAATGCAGTCTTTTCTCCACATTACTTGATGCAGTATTGTGCGCAATACTACCATATTTTTCGCTCTATAGGACGCACCCAACCATAGGACACAACTTGTTTTAGAGGGGGAGAACAAGAAAAAAATATTCTCCCCCCCTCTGCTCAGCGACCCTTCAGTGAAGCGGCAGGAGAAACGGAGCCCCTTCCATTTCTCCTCCCGCTTGGCTGAAGGGGCGCTGTGCAGCTCTCCCTCTCTGCTGAAGCCAGGAGAGTCTTGCTCTCCCGGCTTCAGCGAAAGGAACCCGAAGCCTTCGGAGCACAGCGCGAGTTCCCGCTGCGCTACAAAGGCTTCAGGCGGCTATCCCTGAAACCTGGAGAGCGAGAGGGGACAGTGTGCTCTCGCTCTCCAGGCTTCAGCGAAAGCAACGCGTAGCCTCCGGAGCGCGGAGGGAGCGTTCCCTCTGCGCTTCGGAGGCTTCGCGTTTCTATCGCTGAAGCCAAGGAGCCTGCATTCGCTCCATAGGACGCACACACATTTTCCCTTAATTTTTGGAGGGGGAAAAGTGCGTCCTATAGAGCGAAAAATACGGTAATTCTAACACTATACAGATGTTATGGGCATTCCATCCTATGGTCCTCAGTGTTACTATATCACTTCAGATTGTATTTGTGGATTTGAAACATTGTCAAAGCTTGCCTAGTAACAGAGTAGTCATGCCTTGTTTTACTGTTTGTGCACTTTTTACCTCCCAGAATAGTAGTTTTAAGTATGAGACAGGCTGCATTAAAACAGGCGGCCACTGCATGGTGCTCTTGCATTATGTTTAGTAACCCATCTTCTTGCTCATTCAACCTTTTCCAGTAGAGAACTGGAATAGCTTTTGCAAGGTGCCCAAAACAGCCCTTGAAAAACGTTAGCATGGAATGAAATGGAGAGAAGGCAAGACAGTGGAGTTACTCCAGCCTTGTCTTATTTGGTGCTATGCTACTACTGTAAACTTGCAAGACACCTTTTTTTTTTTTTTTTTTTACAAAGCTTGTGTTAGAACAGAAGAATGTGTGTTGAGTTTTCAAGGTAGCATTAAAAGCTCTTAAAACATTACCTCTAGCTGAACTGATGTAAACATCTAAAACTGGCATCACATCCGTCTAAACCCTAAATTGGATGCAGGTGAAAAAAGCTTTTCTCGAGTCAGGATAGTATTCCCAGTGGTTGTATAAAGAATGTGGGAAACAGCTATTTGAACAAAGTGACCTGCTTTCATGGAGGTACAGTTGGTTCACACCTGTTTTCTTTATTTCTTTTTACAGTGTTTAATACTGAATGCCAGAGCGATTTCAATCTGGTTTCCCCCCCCCCCTGTTTTTTGTACAGCCTGGAGTACTATTGGTAGTAGCTATGGTATTACAATTGCATATTAATTGGGGAAATAACAGGGCAAGAGGCATAAATGGGCATCATCACAAAACAACACAAATTTTAGCATTTCAGCTATGATTCAAGGTGAAACAGTAGCTTCTGACAACATATTCAAGGGCTGATCCCATTTTCTTGTGTCCAGTATCCATTTCTCTGTCAAAAATAAATAAAAATGATAATAAAAAATAAAAATAAATAAATAAATAAATAATAGCTAAGCTTGTCATTTTTCACTTTTCAGAACCGAATAAGCTCGGCATGGAGCATGACCTTTTAGAAGTTTGGCATTTGGATTAACTAATAGGTCATTGCTCTATAGGTTGAAGTAAATGGAAGGATCATTTGATGGTTTGGACACCAGCAGGAAACAAAATTTCCAATTCTGTCCCATCCTTTGCCCCCTCCCCCCCCGCTTTGGGCTGATTAGGGTTTGTTGTGTCGTACTTAGCCTTCTATTTTTAAAATACGTATAAACACATATCATAGTATTTCCCTTTCCCCATAGCCTGTTTGCTCAGAAGTCAGTTCCACTGTCTCCCTCCATGGGACTCGCTTCCTTGCTTCCAAAAGGTGTGCATAGGCTTGTAGGCTTAGAGAGGTAAATACTGTATATTTGTGAGAGGGAGGGAGTTGAACATGGAAGTATTATGTCAACTTATATCTTAGCATGCAAAACTTCACGGAGCATTGTTCAGGAGGTCAAACAAAATCAGTGAAATTTTGAACTCAGTGGTTAAAATCGATGCAGTTTTGAAAAGTTCAATCTGCCATCTTGATTCAAAATGGCATCCAGTGGCATCCAAACATAGATGAAAACCTGTTTCTTGATATCAGGAACCACCATGCAGAATATGGTTACGCTATCTTAAGAGCTGTCCAAATTGTTTTTGGCACTCGTCAGTCTCGAGAGACAATGGAGTGTACCTCTGGAGGTGAGGTCAAATTGCTGTGGAATGACAGTTCCAGCTGTGGCTGCAGAGCCTGGTAACTCATAACTTCTGCCTCCCATGTGGTTTTTTCCTCCTCTTGTGTTAGCAGCTGAAGTGATCTCTCGAGGGAACAAGCCTGGGCAGTGTGTATGAAGGTCCTGGGCTGCCCAGACAACAAGACAGTGCTCTCTGCTGTATATACGGAGACAGATATATGGTTTATTTACACATATATACAACCTGAGTCTATAATGGAGGGGCTCCCAGCATTAACTCCCCCAATGGGTCTTGTTTCTCCCATAGATGCAGCCTTGGGTTCAAAGAGACATCACGCATCATGCTCTGCTTCTATGGCTTTTCCACTTGTTTCCTTTAGCAGCCTGCAACCTTTTCTGCTTTAAGTCACATCGCAGCCAATGCTAAAACTCTTAACTGTGCCTTTTCTTCTTCTCACTATTTAAAAGAGGGAGGAGGTGCTCCACCCATTTCCAATCTGACACATCTTCCTCTCTTTTTTGGTTCCTTAATGGTCCATCACCTTGCCCTTCATTCACTTAATGGTTCCTCACCCCAGGCAATGACCTCATGAGGAAGCTAGCCTGGGGTGATGAACCATTTAAATATAAGTTAGCCTGGCTTATAGTTTTACCCTTTCTGGATCCAGGGGTTCAGGAGGCTTGATTAAATTCCAACACTTACTGGGTCCAGGAATTTAGAGGAGTCTGGCACCTGCAAACTCATACTTTGCCCCGAGGTAAGAGTTGAAACATAAGCGCCCACTGACAATTAACATATTTTTAAGTGACCTTTTCAAAGGTTTCACCCTAGGATTGGGCTTCAGGGAATTGCTTCTTTTCAGCTGCTGCCAAGAACAGTAGCTGGAAAAAAGCTTAGACTAAATTCAAAAGTTGCTTAAGTAAGTGTGCCTATAGCTGGCATGTTGTTGAGCTTGGCATCTGTTCGGTTCTAATCTTCATAAATGGATTTTGATATCTATTTAAACTGTGTTTCATTTCCAGGCTGGTGGCATAAGAGCATTAGGACAAACAAATTCTATAAGCATTATATATTGGTATCGAGCCATCTACCGCCTAAAAACTGGCCCGCTTTGCACAGCAGAGGAATCTGGGAGGAATCAAGCCACAGTGCTGGCGACATATTTACCAGCTCTTGTGGTTTCTTTGGAGAGAAGCCAAACTGTGAATGCTGAGTCATACATAAATGCTAAGTCAGCACTGTAGATTTTTTCTTCCAGCGTGGGAAAGGAAAGGGCATGTGTGTGTGTGAGTGTGTGTGTAATTTGAGCAGTGTGCACTGGCATTCTCGCTCATTCACAGTAAATCATGAATGGGCGTCCCATGACATGCGAACCAGGCCACAGAGCAAAGATAAGAGTATAAAATGAGCAAATATTATTGTGTGTTGCCTGATAATGCATAAATGAGGTGGTGGGGATTATATATCAAATATGAGTGATTTTTTTTTTTGCTCCAGCTATAATCAATAATTGAACCTGTTGAAGGAAAATAAATTTGCTTTATTTATTTTATTTCCAGCTGACTTTGGTCTTGCAAAGCAGAAACAGGAAAACAGCAAGCTTACCTCAGTCGTCGGAACTATTCTCTACTCCTGGTAAGAAAAAAAAGCCTTTTAGGTCTGCAAATTTGCTGCTAAAATAGAGAATTAGTGACCCCAAATATAATGTAGCCCTTATATAGGGGGGCACTGTTTGATTCAGACAGTTAATTTTCCTAGGAAATATTCTTTTTATTTATTCTTTTTGAGTAAGGCATATCATGACACGCCATCTCATTTTAAAGTGCACGGAATTAAATATATCTAAATTCATGTGAAACAGGCCAGTCTCGACATGCTATCACACTTCATTTTTTTGCTAATTAACTACAGTGTCTACTTTAACAGTAATTAGAACCTTCAATTCTCTGAGGCATAACCTTCTTCTAATTCCCACTTTCCTTGTAGCTCTATTCAAGTTGCCCAGTTATGTTTAGTCTAATGCACAGTATTGTCCTGCTTTTCCTAATCCCAGAAGTTGGTTTTCCACACTTGGGAGTTTTCACAGACAGGTTATATAAGCTTGTTCCAAAGAATGGGTCAGTTTGCTGTAGCAGTAGATATCTTAACTGTGAGAAATACTTGAACTATTGTTGGCGACGGACCCACTGGGAATATGTGTGGAAATGTGGTCATCTAAATAGGCTGTTGCTGTGCAGGTGACCAAGTGTTCACCTCAGATTGGCTCCCTTGGCTCCCAGTTGCTTTACTATATTCCTTAGAAGCCTCTTTCTGTTTACTCTTTGCTTCTTTCAGTCCTATCAGTTGGCTTTCTCATGGTCATGGTAGTGAGGTGCTCACTAAATGGTGGGAACATGCATGCCAGTACGTCTTACAGAGGAATGCTTTGCATAACAGTGCCCCCCCCCACATTATTGCTAATTAAAAAGACGAAAGAGACATTCTTAATCTGACATTTGTTGTTTTCTCAGGGGTCCCGCCCCCGATGGTGCCCTTTACCTTTCCCTCAGCTATATACAGACCCAGGGATCCTATCCATATATCCCAGCCTCAGCCCAGTAGACCTGAAGGAGCGTCTCTACCCCCATTGTTCAGCCCGGACACTGAGGTCCAGCTCTCAGGGCCTTCTGGCGGTTCCCTCCCTGCGAGAAGTGAGGTTACAGGGAACCGGGCAGAGGGCCTTCTTGGTAGTGGTGCCCGCCCTGTGGAACGCCCTCCCATCAGATGTCAAGGAGATAAACATCTATCTGACTTTTAGAAGAAACCTGAAGGCAACTACAGAGAGGTTTTTAATGTTTGGGGGCCTTTATGTTTTAATATTTTGTTGAAAGCCACACACGGGTGGCGCTGTGGTCTAAACCACAGAGCCACGGGCTTGCTGATAGGAAGGTTGGCAGTTCGAATTCCCTCGATGGGGTGAGCTCCCGTTGCTCGGTCCCTGCTCCTGCCAACCTAGCAGTTCAAAAGCACGTCAAAGTGCAAGTAGATAAATAGGTACCACTCCGGCGGGAAGGTAAATGGCATTTACGTGCACTGCTGTGGTTCTCCAGAAGCGGTTTAGTCATGCTGGCCACATGACCCAGAAGCTGTCGGTGGAAAAACACTGGCTCCCTCGGCCTGTAAGGTGAGGTGAGCGGCGCAACCCCAGAGTCGTCCGCAACTGGACTTAACAGTCAGGGGTCCCTTTACCTATGTTTTAATATTTTGTTGGAAGCCACCCAGAATGCCTGGGGCAACCAAGCCAGATGGATGGCATATAAATAATAATATTATTATAATTATTATAATTATTATAGTTATTAACATCCATAATCATTCTGGGACTCTGAACCCTGCAATCTAGAAGCACATCACATAGGTGTGATGCCCAAAATATGCCCTATGACCTAAAAAGCAAGCTAAAAGAGCATATGGTAGTAAGGAATTAATTGTGTGATCCTTTGGCTCTCAGCTGGAATGACTAGTTAAGACAAAAGCAACTGCAGACCAAGCGAACCCACTTGAAACTGACGTTGTTCTTGCTATAGGGCCAAGAAAAGAACTTTCTCCATCCCCATGTTTGGGGATTGTTTGCCAGTCTAGACCTCCTGGGTAGAGACAGTAGACTCTGCAAAAAAAAATTACAGAAAGGCCCCATAGAAGTGAGATAATTGCATTTTATAGGCTCTGGAGGTATAGTTTATAAGTTCTCTGTTTTAACGAGCAATAAGAAGAAATATTTATTGAGCCAAGGCAGTGAAATAAAATAGTTTTACACATTGCAACAAAAACAGAGTGTTTACAGAGTGCAACATAAACACAAATAAATGAGCACAATTTGCAGCGAATCAAGTATTGGCTCTCTTGGCATTCAAGTGTTGCTTTTAACATAAGAATCTGAGAGAACCACATTTTCCAGTGAATATTGGATAATATTGACAGCAGTGTTCTTGCGGCATGAGGGGAAGGAATTTTCCCTGCGACGTGGGAGGGCAAAAGGAAGAAATGCAGAGTAACTTCTTCATCAGTCTTTTGTGTGTGTGTGGCTTCTCAGTCAGCAGAGGAGTGAAGCATACAGGGTAGAAGGCAAGGCCAGAACTGAAAATGAAACTACATGCCCATCTGAAACGGAGGTGAACCTTCTGGCCAGTTTCAATTCTGCCTTTTGTGGGAGAGCAGGGTTGATTCTTGACTCCTGAATTTCACCTGTGAGTTGTACGCTGCTTTTTCTTTCTCTCTTCTCTGTCTGCTCACTCAGCTGTTAGGCAGCAATTTGAGGATCTCTGTGCCCAGACTCCAGGAGCAGGGGTGGCTAAGACCCCCAAGTCATTCCTATATCTAGGGCACCATGGAATGATCCATTTCCTCCCCTTCCCCACCACTGCATTATTGACATAGGTAAAGGTAAAGGGACCCCTGACCATTAGGTCCAGTCGTGACCGACTCTGGGGTTGCGGCGCTCATCTCGCTTTATTGGCCGAGAGAGCCGGCGTACAGCTTCCGGGTCATGTGGCCAGCATGACTAAGCCGCTTCTGGCGAACCAGAGCAGCGCACGGAAACGCCGTTTACTTTCCCGCCGGAGCGGTACCTATTTATCTACTTGCACTTTGATGTGCTTTTGAACTGCTAGGTTGGCAGGAGCAAGGACCGAGCAACGGGAGCTCACCCCATCGCAGGGATTCAAACCGCCGACCTTATGATCGGCAAATCCTAGGCTCTGTGGTTTAACCCACAGCGCCACCTGTGTCCCCTTATTATTGGCACAATCACATTTAAATACAGCAGAACACCCAGCAGTGATCAGAAACCAGGCAAGGAGCAATGCAGTCTTGCACATGGCAAGACTTTCTCTGTTATGGTACCCATCTCATTGATCTCCTCCCCTAAAGATGTCCACCTTGCTCCACCCGTGTTTAACTTTCACCATCTAGTTGAAACCTTTGATTTCTTAAAGCAAAGCTTTCAACCTTCCTTCGATTGTTCTCTGCAGCTACTGTATATGTTCCAGCCTGATTGAGCTGTTGTTGTTTATCTGTTTCATAATCTTTAATTTTCTTGTGTGCTCTATGTCCTCTTCCTAAGAATACATTTTACCTTTGGAAAATCAGCTGACACTTTTCACTACTATTTGCATTTGAAGCTTTCAGCAAACTGTAAGGAGTATAATTACTGCATATGCTACACAATGATAAACAAAGATGTTTCCATCAACACAAGTAATGCCATCACTTCTTTCTGTAAAACAAAAGGAAGAAGAGAGATCCATCATGGAACACATTGATGTAAATCAGGGGTAGCCAATGTAGTTCCTTCCAGATGTTGTTGGAGATGTTGCTCCCATTATCCCTAACCATTAACCCTGCTGGCTGGGGGGGGGCTTGTGAGGGTTGAACAACATCTGCACAGCCCCACTTTGGCTACGCTTGATGTAAATAATAATGAGTTAAAATTGCCCACAATTGTGCCTATAAGAACAGATAAAAAAGCCACGTTTCAAACTCTGAAAATAGAGAGCCACGGGCAGTATTATTATTATTATTAATTTTATTTTTCAACTTATACACCGCCCTATACCCAGAGGTCTCAGGGCGGTTTACAACAAGACCACAGCATATAAAATCAAACCAAAAGCAGTAACCCAATAAATCCCCCCTCCCCCCAAAAGCCACATTCTAAAAGGGTGTTGGATGTCAATAAGATCAACCAAAGGCCTGGTTATAAAGGAACGTTTTTGCCTGGTGGCTAAAGATGTATAATGAAGGCGCCAGGCAAACTTCCCTAGGGAAAGCATTCCATAGATGGGGAGCCACTGCAGAGAAGGCCCCGTTCTTTTGTTGCCACCCTTTGGACCTCTTGAGGAGGAGGCACATGAAGGAGGGCCTCGGAAGATGATCTCAGGGACCGGGTAGGTAAATAACAGCAAAAAAAGAAATAGAGGCAGAACTACATGTTGAGTTAACAGAAGACATGAGAAGAGGGGTTCTTTAGAAGTCTCCGGGCCAAGTCTAGGATGTGTGTGTTTTGTATGCTTTCTGATAGGAAGCTCTTCCTTGGCAGGCTGAACTCTTTGACACAGGCTGTTCAATCTGGGCTTAGCCCATTTCAGCCTTAAAACTTTCCCTGCCTTACAAAATCCTCTAATATCATCAGTACATCATCCCCACAGTAATAGCTTTTATTATGACCTTTGCACAAAGAATCATCCATTGAAAACTAATATTTACACAAGCTAATCCTGTACCGTTGAGCATCCCTTGTAAGACAGTCTGAAAACAAGTTACATACTATCAGTTAGCTTATCAGGAATATAGGGGGGAAAAAACCTGTCTCCACAGGCTTATTAAAATGAAACTTATGCAAATATTGTAATAAAATATTAACAGAATAAAATTGGAAAGGCTTAAGCCTAAAGAATGATGGTTTCCATGAAAACAAATCAGTAAGGAAAAAAAACCCTCTTCTATAAATAGCATTATGACACAGCTTTCCAAAGATATCAACTTATTTTCTATCTTTTTGTAATTTGTACTACATATATACATTCTTCTGTATTTCCAAGTCATTTTCATAAACGTGGATCCCATAACAAAATACTTGGAAGATTAAATTATCTTCTGTGCTGCTGTAAATGTTTTGTTCAACTGCCAAACTCATTTTAAGATTGAGTTTAGCATTCAAGAAGATTTGTTATTAAATAAAAAAATACGATTTCTGCGTAAGAGGAGCAGATGCGGAGTCCTTTCAGAGAAAACACAGAGCACGGCTCAGTCTGTTTAGAGAAAATGAAAAGAATGAAATTGAAAAATGTCCAACTAATCTGGCTTTGTTCTTGCTGTAACTATTTGTTTAGCAAAGGATATGCTAATCTATCTTCACCAGAATACTAGTGAAGTGGGAATCTTCCTGCTTGAATACAAGGTGCTGGGCTGAAAGCTTAAAAGCAAATATTGCAATTACCTGAATATAGCGTTTGTAAAATCCAATTGACTTAAATATCCAACACCTAATTCATATGTTAATCACATGCTTCTTGGCTAAAGCCATTTTACTGTAGTGCAGAATTCTATTATTAAATTCAGTCCACCATGCAGATCCCACTCAGGGACAGTTGCCAAATGCTCATGATGTTCAAAAGCACGCAGATTTGTGGAATGGCAACACCAGAGCATCACCTTTCAGTACAGAGTTTTCACACTGTAGAGACCCCACCACCACCTGAATTGTGGAGGTGCTTCTTTAATTTTAGATGTAGGTGGACATAGCTTTTCTCCACAGGTAGTTACTGTCTGCCACTCAAAATCTGAACTCTCAGCTTTCAGGTCTTCAGTTGCTGAAGAATCCTCTCTCCTTTGTTCCTGAGAACTCAAAAGTTTGCTTACTCTTTGGGGATACTTCAGTCGGTCCGAATTAAGCTATTCCCTATTGTGGCTTCTTTCCTAATGGGCCCGTAAGGCTACAAGTGATTTACTTGTGTGTGTGTGTGTAGAATACAGTCATACCTTGGGTTGAAGTTGCTACAGGTTGAGTGTTTTCGGGTTGCGCTCCGCGGCGACCCGGAAGTAATGGAACGCGTTACTTCCGGGTCTTGCCGCTCGTGCATGCGCAGACGGTCAAAATGACGTCATGCGCATGCACAGAAGCAACAAATCGCGACCCTCGCATGCACAGACGTGGGTTGCGTTCACTTCAGGATGCGAACGGGGCTCCGGAACGGATCCCGTTCGTATCCAGAGATACCACTGTACTGATTTTGGTCACTCAGGAGAGTAAGCTCTTAAAGCTAAAGACTATTTTCTGTCGTATGAAGATAGAGCTTGACTTAAACTGGTGTTATTTTTCTAGAAAAAGAGGTGCCATAACTCAACATGAACACCTCCCTTGTTCTTGTAGAATGTCAATGGGACGCACCTGAGAGGTGCTGGAACTGAGTTCCGGCAAGTTCTAGCTGAAAAAAGCCCTGACTGCAACTATTAGGTTAATACTGTCCCTCCAGTCTTGAGGTAATACTATCTCATTTGGCTGGCATTCAGTACCAGCTGGTGGTGGAGTGCAGCTGTGTTGCCCTCCTGGTTTTCCAACCCTGCATATAGCTGCTGCTTACTGAGAGGGGGATGAGCAAGGCAGCAGAGACTTTGGCCTGGTGTTCACCCAGCAGTGGAGCAAATCTGGTGCTCCCAATTTCTGTGTTCACTCCGTGCCGAGTTCCCCAGTGCCTTACCCTTCTTAGTAAGCAGCAGAGACACACAGCGTTGGGAAGTCAGAAGAGCAACACAGCCACCCTGCTGGCTGCTAATGCTTGGATTGACTCTTTACCTAGTACAAGGGTCAGCAGACATTTTTAGCAGGAGTCCGGTCCACTGTCCCTCAGACCTTGTGGTGGGCCGGACTATATTTTGAAAAAAAAAATCATGAACAAATTCTATGCCCAACAAATAACCCAGAGATGCATTTTAAATAAAAGGACACATTCTACTCATGTAAAAACACCAGGCAGGCTCCACAAATAACCCAGAGACACATTTTAAATAAAAGGACACATTCTACTCATGTAAAACACGCTGGTTTCAGGACCTTCCGCGGGCTGGATTTAGAAGGCGATTGGGCCGGATCCGGGCCCTGGGCCTTAGTTTGCCTACCCATGACCTAGTACATCACCTACATTTAATATAATTTCCAGCTTTGAAAGCTGAAAGAGTACCATGTTTCCCTTTATTTTTGTCCCTGCCTCACAAGTTTCAGTTATTGCTGGAGATGAAGCTAACCACAGTGTCGTACTGGGGGGGGGGCACCACAGGAGCGGTTGCCCGGGGTGGAAAATTTCGACACCCGATGCTGCCTCAAAACAGCCACACACTTCCATCGCTGGGTTATGTTGAAAACGGCTTCTCCATGTGAACCAGGAAGTGACCTCTCCAGACAATGGAACGACTCTTCTTTTCTTATCTCTGCGACTGCAATCTCCTGAGTGACGCAGATGCCTCAGGCTAGTGGCTTTCAACCAGTGTGCCATGGCACACTGAGGTGCCTTGAATGATGGTCAGGGGTGCTGTGGGCAACACTGGCCTCTGTCCCTGTTTCCTGCCCTCCCTCCTCTGATGTCCTCTCGTGTCTCTGCCTCCCCAAGGCTTGCACAGATGTTTGTTGCAGCAGCCCTGGCTACAAGCTGCCCAGGTTAATGGTGCCTCTGGGGCTGGCCAGGGGGTGCTGGTTGCCAGGAGCTGAAGCGGCCTTGGAGCAAGCAAGCAAGCAGGCAAGGGAGCCCAGCCTGCCAGCCCTTGCAGTTGGGAATGGACAGAAGTCCCAGGCCGCTGTGGGGCAGTGTGAGGAGGCACCTCTCTTTGGGACGGAGACAGGGGACAGCTCAGAGACCAGGGGCAGCAGCAGCTCCCAAGGAAACGAGGCTGATGGGAACACTCCACAAGGGAGTGTGCTCAAAAAAGGGTGAGAGGCTGCCACTTCTGCAGGCAAGGCGTGACAAAGCTGGGCTCCTGAGCCCCACAGGGGTGCCGCAGAAAGAATGTAGTTGATCAAGGGAGCCATGAACTCAAAAAAGTTGAAGACCTTTGCCTTCAGCAGTTGAATGCACATGTGTACTCCATCCATTTCCCTCCCTCCCACCCCCTCTCTGCACTGCCAAAGGCACTGACAACCCGTGCTATGCCACTGGTTAAACGCTAGATTTTATTTTTCAAAGGGAGGAGGGACTGACATTATTGTGTGTCTGTTCCAGTACCTCTCAGGACACCATGCTCAGCTCAGTTTCCAGAAGAATTTTCGGAGACCTGAACATTTTTTCACTGTTAAATATCTTTCTTAGTTGGTCGCTTCCTGCTCCCCCCTCGGCTTGTTTTTGTAAGGGTACATTTCATATAACTTCACTGCCATATGTTCCTTATGGAAAACAAAGCCAGCTGTATCTCTCCAGTTTGCCAAGCACAGATCATAGCAGTACCATCCTTAATTAGCTTGCTTCCCTGAACCTTTTGTATGGGTGGGGGAGGAGAAGGAGAAGGGAGGGGGGAAAAACCCTTAGAATTTGTGAGACGGGCACATGACAGGCATCAATGAGAACTTTGTCAATTTTCAAACTGTTTTTTAAACGGAGAATGAAGTAGATGAAATGTGCATTATGTGAATAATTCTGATAAAAAAGATTTTAGGGAGGAGGGATGAACATAAATCATACATTATTTGATTTAAAAGGGTTTGGTTGGTGGAAAAGAATGACTGATTTAAGGCTTCAGTTGACTAAATTACATTAGCTTGGCCAAAGATGGGAGGGAGAGGAAAAAATAATTGATTTGCATTTGTGATATTGACTGGAAAGCAATAAATACAGAAGTGAAATGCATCAGAAGATCATCAGTTCCAACCTCTTGCATGAAGTTAAGGCAGTATTTTCTGCAAATAGGAATAAAGACCTCTTAAAGGTAAAGGGACCCCTGACCGTTAGGTCTAGTCGTGGCTGACTCTGGGGTTGCGGCGCTCATCTCACTTTACTGGCTGAGGGAGCCGGCGTACAGCTTCCGGGTCATGTGGCCAGCATGACTAAGCCGCTTCTGGCGAACCAGAGCAGTGCACAGAAATGCTGTTTACCTTCCTGCCGGAGAGGTACCTATTTATCTACTTGCACTGGTGTGCTTTTGAACTGCTAGGTTGGTAGGACCTCTTAGTGGGTAAATTTGGACTTGGGTAATTAGTCTCCTGGAAGTTATTTAATCCTATGTCCATGGTAGAGATTTGCTGAGAGAGTAGTAATGTGGGCAGACTAGAGGAAGGATTAATGGGGTGGATCATGGCTATGTCTTACACATGTTAGGAAATTGTAGCATAGTCCAATTTATTTAATATTGCAATACCATCTGGACAATTAAAAAATAGGGATTTGGGGGGGGATTGTATCTGTTTAGACAGATATGAACATGTAAGTAGACGCAGTTATCACATTTTGTGTTGTAAGCATTCGTAAACATTCTGATGTGCGAACGATACCTTTTGCAAACTCTGAATTGTTTAGTATTTTCCCTAAAGATGCGTTTGTGTGGCAGGTAGTAGCCTCTTCCCTGAAAATAATACTGTGACCTGTTCTATCTCCGTTATGGATTTTTTGAATTTTGCTTTTATTTGCCTAGCCCTGAAGTTGTGAAGAGCGAGCCATATGGCGAGAAGGCTGATGTCTGGGCTGCAGGATGCGTCCTTTACCAGATGGCAACTCTCAACCCTCCATTTTACAGCACCAACATGCTCTCCTTAGCAACTAAAGTATGCAGGTTTGCTAGTTGAAGCCGTTTACCTTTGCGTGTTCATGAACTTTTATGAATGCCCCTTCCTTCCTGCTTTTGAAATAAAAATGTTCTTTATGCAGCGTTTCCTCATCGCACATGGACATTACAGCAGTACCAGAGAAGCAGTTCTGATGGTTGCTGTATTGGTATAGACTAGGGAGTGAGCCTAACTCCCAGTGTTGGATTAAGGTTATGAAGGATCTTCCTGCTGCCCTGCCCTAACTCTGACACATTATATTCACAAATGGGTCTTATTATGTCTTTCTTGTCTCCCCACATCCATCTCCTTAAATTGAGACACATTTCACATCAGGCAATCACATCAGTTACTATTATTATTACTGAACTTTATAACGTGTTCCATTTTTTTTATTTTGGTATTTGCAATCCCTCAAAGTCTAGACTAGCAAAAAGACTCTGCAAATTTCAGGGGCTTCAAAATCAAGCAAGTTCTTAATAAGAATAAATTTTACTGAAAATCAAAGATACTCAGTAGAGAAATTGGCAGATCTCAGTCATGAAATTCCCGATTGACCAGATTTGATTTATTAGTTGTACCCAGCTTTTTTGTCTGTGGACATATAAATTGGCTTAACAGCTTAAAAATATATGATTAAAGGCAGGATCATCAATAGTGTTTGTGGTGAATCTTGGATGAACTTTCTGCATGGAAATTGCTTTGTGTATTTTTGAGTGTGATACGTGCATATGAGTCAAATTCATATTATATACGTGCCACAAGGGCATTGTGAAGATAGGTTGATTGTGTGCCATGTTGTTAAAGGGGCAGATTGAAACCTAGTTTATCCATAACATGATATTTTTCTCCTGTTGTCAGCAAAGTATTCATTTATTTTGCAGATCGTTGAATCTGCCTATGAGCCAGTCCCAGAGGGCGCCTATTCTGAAAAGGTTTCAGCGGTCATTAAAAAGTAAGTGTCTTGTGGAAAAGGTCCTTTTACTCTAAGCGTAAAGAGGATATGTGCCCACAGAGCTAATAGTATAATTTAAAAATGTGAGATGCTACTGAAAATGTTGCCAGTCAAAGTGGGGGGGGGGGGGAATTGTGTAGTGCCTTGAACCTGTAATTCCTTGTGTCATCTTTGAATGTACAAAGCAATAAAGAAGCCAGTTTAGATAGGAATAAAGCTTGTTGTGCACAGTGGAACACAATTGGAGTATTGCTGTGTATTGCTGGAGGGACGTGGGTGGCGCTGTGGGTTAAACCACAGAGCCTAGGGCTTGCCGATCAGAAGGTCGGCGGTTCGAATTCCCGTGACGGGGTGAGCTCCCATTGCTCGGTCCCTGCTCCTGCCAACCTAGCAGTTTGAAAGCACGTCAAAGTGCAAGTAGATAAATAGGTACCACTCTGGCAGGAAGGTAAACGGTGCTTCCGTGCGCTGCTCTGGTTCGCCAGAAGTGGCTTAGTCATGCTGGCCACATGACCTGGAAGGTGTACACCGGCTCCCTCGGCCAATAAAGCGAGATGAGCGCCGCAACCCCAGAGTCGGTCACGACTGGACCTAATGGTCAGGGGTCCCGTTACCTTTACCTTATTGCTGGCTACATGTCAGGGGGCATCAGACATTAACCTCTCCAGTAACAGGTGGTGAGTGCAGACTAGATTGAAGTCAAAGCAGGAGTTCTGAGAAGCAAGAGGGGAGGGATCAATGTGCTTATGGAAACCCCAAGTTTTGTACAAGTAGGATTTAAAAACAAAACAAAACACTGGAAAAATAAAAATGGAAAATTTGGTGGAATGTCCTGCTTGTAGGGAATGAATGGCTGGCTCTGACTCTAAACAGAAACATTCCAGTTAGGAGGGTGAAAGAGACGCTGCAATATTTTGTTATTCTTTATTTGTCTATAAGATAAAGCTCATGCCATAATTTGGCTGGTGTTTATGCTGCCCCAGGACCGAGTCTTCCATCATACTCGCTAAAATTGAATAGAATACATGTTGTTGTTGTCGTTTAGTCGTTTAGTCGTCTCCGACTCTTCGTGACCCCATGGACCAGAGCACACCAGGCACTCCTGTCTTCCACTGCTTCCCGCAGTTTGGTCAAACTCATGCTAGCTTCGAGAACACTGTCCAACCATCTCGTCCTCTGTCGTCCCCTTCTCCTTGTGCCCTCCATCTTTCCCAACATCAGGGTCTTTTTCTGGGAGTCTTCTCTTCTCATGAGGTGGCCAAAGTATTGGAGCCTCAGCTTCAGGATCTGTCCTTCCAGTGAGCACTCAGGGCTGATTTCCTTCAGAATGGATAGGTTTGATCTTCTTGCAGTCCATGGGACTCTAAAGAGTCTCCTCTAGCACCATAATTCAAAAGCATCAATTTTTCGGTGATTAGCCTTCTTTATAGTCCAGCTCTCACTTCCATACATCACTACTGGGAAAACCATAGCTTTAACTAAACGGACCTTTGTCAGCAAGGTGATGTCTCTGCTAAATACATGATAAAGCTATTTTTTTGCCATCTCACCCCTTGCTTTTTCTTGTAAGACCAATTGCAGTCGTCAACAGTCGTCAACAGGTTTACCACACCTATCAGCCAATCACCCATTCCCACCCCCCTTCTGAGTAATACCCCTCCCCACCCTCCCGCTATATATAAGGGTCTGGTGACTTCTGTTTCAGTGTATCTGAAGAAGTGTGCATGCACACAAAAGCTCATACCAATGACAAACTTAATTGGTCTCTAAGGTTCTACTGGAAGGAATTTTTTTATTTGGTTTTGAACAGAAGGCAATTCTTTGGTATATCAGGTACATTCCTTCTTCTCCTGCACCACTGTTATTGCCACTGTTGTTGAGAAAACTCCAGGCCAGCCTTGCCTTGCTGTGACTGTGAAGATGCAGGAATGCATGTTTGATTATTCTTTTCCTCTCTTTTGGTAAAAGCAGCTATGTGGCCTCTAATTTGGATTGGGACTCCCGCCCCCATCTGTTTTTCCATGGAGAAAAGAAAACAAGGGATTAGAAAGTTCTCGACGCATTTCAGATAGGTCTTTTTCAAGGGAATCCTATCATATTTACTCTGTCATGAAAACTGCTTAAAAATCACCTTAGGTATATGGGTGCCTGTATGCTTCTCTCTCGATACCTAGGGGGCAGCTTGAATTAAGTCTGGGATAATAACAAACTAAATATCGATGTATGTAATTTTTATTTTTTAATTATATTTAGTGGTAGTATGGCTGTATTGTTTTTTGTAACATAAAATCATTCAATAAAAACTATTAATAAAAAAAGAGAGAATTAAGTCTGGGATGCTCTCCCCTTTGCTGATGACCATCCAAAGCAAGGGTCCTTCCAGCTGTTTTATCGAAATAAATACATAAGTAAAATAGAGAAGCATTCCTCCATCTCTGATGGCATGTGTTGTTTTTCCTCAAGGATGTAGACTTCATGCACAGTTGAGCTGCACCCAGTATACAGAGAAGCATAAAATTCATACAGTATAGTGTGGAGCCCAGGTGTGCTCAGGCGAAATTTGGGGGGTGGGGGGTGGAACTAGGTAATTGGAATTGCTTTCCATGAATGCACTTTGATTATCATCAGTACAAATCTCCAAATTATGATTACAAAAACGTTCATAACATAATGATATACAAAGAAGAAAAATACGCTTTCTGATTTTTTGTGTGATTTCTGTTCACCTTCCACTGAGCAATGACCCAGCTTCTGTTTAAAACTGAACCTACAAGGGAAGAATTCTGTCTGATATGTTCCTTACATGCTGGCTTAAGTCCTGCTGGATTAGGCCAAAGGCCAATCAGTGCAGCACCTTGTTTCCTACAGTAACCAAACGTATGGTATTTCCTGCCCACATGTATTTTCTGCCCACAAGCAAGAAATACGGAAATAACCTCTCTTTTGCTGTTTTGCCCCAGAGACTAGTATTCGGAGTCATGGTGCCTCCAATCATGACTAGGAGTCATTTTTGAGAGCTTTATTCTCCATTAATTTGTATAATATAAGAAGGTAAATTTGAGACAAATAAAACCAGTCCCTGGCTATTCCAGTGTGCATCCTCATTCTCTTGATGGTCCTGAATGGTAATTTTTTCTAAATGGAATTCAGCATCTTGATCACAGTGGGGAACATTCCTAAGTGTAAATGATGTCAATCTAAGTATGGCTTCAGAGGTGGACCTCTGGCTCCTTACCCTGAATCTCCCACCCCTCACATCCCGGTTCCCTGACAGCTTGATGCATCTTGCCTCACTTCCCCAGCCTGTCCCCCCTGGCTGCTACAGACTCTCTGCTTCATTGGACTAACATGAAGAATTATTTGTATCAATAATCAGTTCTGTCTCAAGAACCGCTGAGACCATATAACACCGGTCTTGAAAGACCTACATTGGCTCCCAGTACGTTTCCAAGCACAATTCAAAGTGTTGGTGCTGACCTTTAAAGCCCTAAACGGCCTCGGCTGAGAAGGAGCGTCTCCACCCCCATCGTTCTGCCCGGACACTGAGGTCCAGGGCCTTTTGGCGGTTCCCTCACTGCGAGAAGTGAGGTTACAGGGAACCAGGCAGAGGGGCTTCTTGGTAGTGGTACCCATCCTGTGGAGCACCCTCCCATCAGATGTCAAGGAAATAAACAACTATCTGACTGCAGCCCTGTTTAGGGAAGTTTTTAATGTTTGATGTTATATCGTCTTTTTAATACCCTGTTGTGAGCTGCCCAGGGTGGCTGGGGAAAGCCAGCTAGATGGGTGGGGTATAAATATATTATTATTGTTATTATTGGAAATTGAGAGACGTGGGTGGCGCTATGGTCTAAACCACTGAGCATCTGGGCTTGCTGATCAGAAGGTCGCGGTTCGAATCCCCACGATGGAGTGAGTTCCCATTGCTCTGTCCCAGCTTCTGCCAACCTAGCAGTTCGAAAGCACGCCAATAGGTACCGTTGGGCTGGGAAGGTAAATGGCATTTCCGTGCACTCTGGCTTACGTCATGTTGTTCCAGAAGCGGTTTAGTCATGCTGGCCACATGACTTGGAAAGCTGTCTGTGGACAAATGCCAGCTCCCCCGGCCTGAAAGCGAGATGAGCGCCGCAAGCCCATAGTCACCTTTGACTGGACTTAACTGTCCAGGGGTCCTTTACCTTTACCTATTGGCACTTGATCAAACTTTGGCTGTTAGCACAAGCAAAGGACCTGATCTTTTCCATGCTGCATTTTTGCTCTTATCTACCTATATGAGCAGGGGACGCGGGTGGCGCTGTGGGTAAAACCTCAGCGCCTAGGACTTGCCAATCGCATGGTCAGCGGTTCGAATCCCCACGGCGGGGTGCGCTCCCATCGTTCGGTCCCAGCGCCTGCCAACCTAGCAGTTCGAAAGCACCTCCGGGTGCAAGTAGATAAATAGGGACCGCTTTCTAGCGGGAAGATAAACGGCGTTCCGTGTGCTGCGCTGGCTCGCCAGATGCAGCTTGTCACGCTGGCCACGTGACCCGGAATTTCTGCGGACAGCGCTGGCTCCCGGCCTATAGAGTGAGATGAGCACACAACCCTAGAGTCTGGCAAGACTGGCACGAACGGGCAGAGGTACCTTTACCTTTACTTACCTATATGAGCAAGGTTCTCCTGTCTGCCTTTGGCAGAGTTGCTCTGATGTTACAAGGGGTTTTTTGTTGTAATGGGAAAAGGGGCCTAAGAAAGAAGCAACAGAAGTTCACAGTAATGAGGGGAAGAGTTGAATGGAAGGTGAGCAAGTATGAAAGGGGAAGGAAATCTGATAGAGGAAACAAGCAGAGAGGGTCACATGACTGGGAGTTAGTGAGAAGAGGTCTAAAGTTCACCTACTTATTTAAACAGAGCACAGGCTGTAGTATCTGCAGTGATCTTAAGTGGTGGGATTAAAAGAAGCATGTAATCAGCTGATTCCATTAATATTTACTTACTTGGTGTGACAGTGTAATTTGCTAGAGATGCCATTTGGGTTATCACAATAATCACATTGCTGACAATTGACATCGTTCTAACGTAAGATATAAACAGATAGCAACACAGAAGAAGATAGGAATGAGCTTTAAAAGTGCAAAAATGGAAACACGATAGTGGATTTAATTATGAGAGATCATTTTAAAACGAGCCTGGTGATTATTTTTATGGGCATTCCTAAAATGAAAATTATTCCTGAATTCACAGCAAAAAAAGAAATCTGTACAAAACAAAGAAATAAGCAACATCCTTAAGAGCTTTGCAGTGGCGAATAAACAAAATGTTTATTTCCTTTAGATTTTTTTTTAATGCAGAATGTATATGCACAGGTGACCACTCAAAGAATTACAGTTACAGGTAAGCAGCCAGTCACCATCATAGATTGTTTAAATAATGGATTCCTTCCCCCCCAATAGGTGCTTGACCCCGGATGCAGAGAGTCGCCCTGACATTGTAGAGGTCAGTTCCTTGATACCAAATGTGATGATGAAGTATTTAGATGGCTTATCAACCTCCCAGCTTGTCTTGGAGAGGAAATTGGAACGCGAGAGGAGGCGGACCCAGAGATATTTCATGGAGGCCAATCGAAATGCAGTCACATGTCACCACCAGCTTGCTGTATTATCTCAGGTAAGCAAATGCCTTCAATTACATTGTCACATATAATAGAGCATTATGTGAATGCAAGGGACCATTGGGCCAATCTGCCCAACTGGATGTGCAGAAATACTGTGTATGTAGGAGTGCATTAAGGGACGCGTGTGGCGCTGTGGGTTAAACCACAGAGCCTAAGACTTGCCAATCAGAAGGTTGGCAGTTCGAATCCCCGTGATGGGGTGAGCTCCCGTTGCTCAGTCCTTGCTCCTGCCAACCTAGCAGTTGGAAAGCACGTCAAAGTGCAAGTAGATAAATAGGTATCACTCCAGCGGGAAGGTAAACGGTGTTTCCGTGCACTGCTCTGGTTCGCCAGAAGCGGCTTAGTCATGCTGGCCACATGACCCGGAAGCTGTACACCGGCTCCCTTGGCCAATAAAGCAAGATGAGTGCCACAACCCCAGAGTCAGCCACGACTGGACCTAATGGTCAGGGGTCCCTTTACCTTTACCTAGGAGTGCATTGGCCCGCTCTCATGCTTGTCACTGTTGTGTCGTATAATGTTATCAGGCTTCCAAGCATGCATCCATCTATCTAATATGGCTAACTGGCTCTCCAAGCTTGAAGAGAGGAAACACCATGTGTGCAGCCACCAAAGTGTTCCCCTCTATTTAACATTGCTCAGGACTGTGAAAGCTTCATTTGCAACTCTAGTTCTCTCTATTAGTGCGGAGTGTCATTGGCTTAGGACACACAAAGAGCAAATGTTCCTCTACTTACCGTATTTTTTGCTCTATAAGACTCACTATTTCCCTCCTAAAAAGTAAGGGGAAATGTGTGTGTGTCTTATGGAGCGAATGCAGGCTGCGCAGCTATTCCAGAAGCCAGAACAGCAAGAGGGATTGCCGCTTTCACTGCGCAGCGATCCCTCTTGCTGTTCTGGCTTCTGAGATTCAGAATATTTTTTTTCTTGTTTTCCTCCTCCAAAAACTAGGTGCGTCTTGTGGTCTGGTGCGTCTTATGGAGCGAAAAATACGGTAGTTGGATCTAAATTGCTGGGGCTATTACTGTGAAAATCCAACAAAAGGAACTAAAGAAGCAGCAAATCAGAAGCAAACTGCTAATGCACAATCATATTTGAAATCGATCAAAAAACAACTTAACCTCTCTAAATCAGGTGCTTTTACGCAGCAAGATTATCTGCTGAATTAATTCGCTTACGGATTAAAGTCAGTAATCAAGATCATATAGCGTATCTGAAACATGTTTTGAACCAGCCATTTTTGTATACAATTCTATGCTAGCAGAGTTTCTAATGGTTCTTAAAAGAAACCGAAGGAAATTTATTGTGTTGCTTGAACACTGTACCCAGGTTGTACATTCTGGAAGCCACACGGTCAAAGGAAACCGTTTCTGTTCTCTTTTGTAGGAACATTATGAGAAATCAAGCCTTAGCAGCAGTAGCAGTGGAGCAGCCAGTTTAAAAAGCGAATTTTCTGAAAATACAGATCTTTTGACTGAAAACTTCCATCTAGCTTCTGGAAAAGATGAAGAGAAAACCTGCGATTTAACCTTGTCGGATGATAACTGCACTTTAGAAAACTCAGAAAAAGGTAGTGATGAATGAGGAAAATGAGCATTTTTAGTACTTCCACCATGCTGGGTTATTTTCGGGTGGTGGTGGTTTTTTTGGGGGGGTGTTGTTGCTCTTATTTTTTATATGTTTATTCTGGATCTTCTTATTTCTGTGGAAATTGTTCAGTTTGGTAGTGTACTTTTTGATGTTTTGTTTATTGCTTATGACTACTTTTCTTATGTTTGTAGTTATGTCATTTTTTATATGTTGCAAGCCGCCTTGAGCATGGCTTTGATTTTGGAAAGGTGATATGCAAATAAAATGATTGACTGGAGTTGGATAGAAAGGTTTGTTTCCGCTTCTATGTACAGATGTCTTCTCAGAATTAGATGATGAACTGGACGTATCAGATAATTCCAGCAGTTCTAGTTCAAGTCCTCTTAAAGAATCGGCGTTTGGTAAGTTCCTTTAAGCAAGAGTTCTAATCGCCAACATTTTTCTTATGGATCTGAGCATGTATTGACACAGGTATGTGTGAGTCATAAGTGGAAGTATGTGAATAATAAGCAATAAGACTTGGTTAGCGGAAAGTCATGTAGAAACAATCCCAAGCCTTGGTCTTAGAATCATGTAGATTACCTTGGGTTTCTGAGCCTTTGTATTTAATGATTTTCTTACCCAGATAGGAAGGATAGAAAAAGTGTGTTTTGCTTTTTAAAATGAAAGCTGAAGTTCTGAGGCAGGCAGTGGGTTCAGTGACGGAAGCCAGATTCTATGGTTTGCAATATGATTATGGCCTTTCCTTTCCGAAAATGTTTCAATTATAAAGAAATAAAGTGATGCAAAGAAAAAAAGAAGAAAAAGGCTCAAAATGTGTAGAAAGAAACAACATGTGAATATAGACATTATATGAAAAATTTAGGATGATTATGGTCTTGTGGAGTTTCATTCTTTGGTAAAATGTTCACATGAATATAAATGTCAATGAGGAATGCTTAAAGCTAACGTTTGTGGGGACCTCCCCCTAATTTCCTTTCAGAATGACATTTTCCAGATGTATTAATATGAATTAATCTCCCCACTCTCTTAGATACAGAAAATAGTTATACTTATGGTAATTTATACTTATGGCAATTTAACTATTTGCCCAAATTAGAAATAATAGACTGCCTTTAAAGCCATCTTCTGTGTCTTTACACCTTTGTAATAATGTTTTAGAAAGCATCAGCTCCCTTTTAGGCAATCAGCTTTCTCTCTTACGTCAGGTCTGATCAAGTGGATCCAATACCTGTTGTGACAGATAAAGTGTTTGCTTATGCAGTTTTAATTGCCACATTGATCTATACAGTATAGTGTTGTTGTTGTTTTTAAAAAACATTATTTGAATGCCACCTATCTCTTTGCTTGAGACTCTTCGCTCACATTAACAAAAATAATAAGGTCTCACCAGTTACCTATAAACTCATTAATTCTGGTCAACATTTCTAGAACTGTAGCGCTGCAGGGCTCAGAAAATAATTATAGAAGAATCACACATTTTAGATTACGTTTTACATGAACGCTGACGTATTGATGGATCCCACTAGGTACTGTATGCTATTGTCTAAGAGTTTGTTGTGGTAGGACTGGGTGATTTTTATGGCCTCCTGTCATTTCCTTCTGCTTTTTGCAATTCAAAAAACTTCCTCCTTTATACTCCCTTGTCAAACTGTGTCACTTAAGTTTTGTTTAGATTGCAAGTCTGTCCTTTTTTGACTTTTTAAAATAAATATGGTTTTACCAATTTCCATTATATAACAATTACAAAAACAGGGGGGAAATACGGAAACAAAATCCCAGTTTAAACCCCCCCCTCCAGGATGGGTCAGTCTATTTAAGTTTGCTGAAGTCCAACAGGAGTAGATACAAATAACTCCCACAAGTATTTTATAGAAAGCTTTATGAGTATCTAATGAAACAATCACACATGGATTCCTCAATAGTTTTCCATAACATACTGCAAGTTTAATGGGTAGCAAGCAGTGCATTTTCTGTATTTACCACAGTATTGACCACACTAATAGCACTAAACTAAATGTTACATGATTAGCCCATAAAAACATGCATTGCTCTTTGCAAATTTCAATGTGCCTTCTCCTCCTTTGAACTGAAATTTGGGGTTCAGGGATGGGAAAAGGAACACACACACACACACAGTCTTATGATGGTCCAATATCCCCCACCCCCAAACCAATTTGTGATCACTGTAAGAAAACGTGATTTTTACTTGCATGTCTACTAGATATCTAAAACTTGATTTCACACACACCTGACTTCTAGGTCTTTTCACATGCCAGTGGGAAAGTCCCATTCCATCTTGGAAGGGCACAATGTCTGCTGGCATGGTCCAGTATAGATCCAGAGGCATTTTTGTCCCATTTCCAGCCTCTCGTTAATTTCTGACCACTTGGTCTAGTTTACAAAATGGCTCCAGACAAAACTAAATTCGAGCTCAAGCGTAAATAATATGTCTCCCCACCCTGCCTAATTTAACAGTAACTTATTCACATTTTATGGATTATGCTCAAGTGCTTGGAACAATTTGTGCCTGCCTCTGGGAGAAGAAAAGTGGGGCTGTTGTTTATTGTTTGTGTTTATGATACAATAAAAGAACTAACGAGTGCAAATAGAACTGAGCTAAGAATGAGAAAAAATAATTCTTCCCCCCTTCTATTTGCCAAGGGAAACAATTGCTAAATCTAAGTGTCTCTCCTTTGAGTAGTGCAACTCTTGACAATCAACTGTGAAGCTTTCCAAACAATAAATGTTTTAGATACATTTTTTTCTCTCGTTAGCTCGTCTCTCTTTTTCTCAGAGTGTGCTGTGAAATTGTTTTTATTCAATGTGCCCTAGATTACCTTGGAGAGCAGCCAATAGGACACAAATGAGATCAAGCGCCTTGCCCTGAATTCATTAAATAAAACCTGTGAACATGGAGGTGAACTTCCGTGCTCTTGATTCTCTGAAGGTGTTAGTTATCATACTATTGTGATGATGTATTCTTTCTGACCGGTCTATCACATCAGAACCTTCTAATTCGCACTGAAGCTAGGTTTTAAAGACAGCTGAGCAAAGTCTATATAATGAGAACAGATCACAAGAATGCGGACAAAATTATTCATACCAGACTCACTTGTTTTGAAACAACTGAAAACTGATTTATAGTGTTTAAATGTAGTTAAGGGTGTACCTGGTCCCACGCAAGAATATTTGGATGCTGCTTCAAAAGCGTAACGTAAGAGGGCCTGTACATCCCTTGTATCTCCTCCTACTCGATAAAGACTCTCCTCCCAGAAAGGGAGGGGAGGGGTTGTGGTCGGGGCCAGAGCCCCGGCTAGCAGGGGGCGTTGCCCCCTGCCCGCCCTCTCACCTGGCTGGCGCTCACGCCCCCTCGGTGGCCACCCAACCAGGAGCCACGGAGGGGGCGTGTTTAGCAGCATTTTGCTGCAGCGCCAGCCTTCCCCGGCCTCATTCTTCCTTCCTCCAGCACGAGTCACCCACCCTCCACTCCCTTTTAGTTAGGGCTTAGGTTTTTGGCCTTGCTATGGACCTTAGGTTGGTCGCCCCAGTTGTCTGGGGGGCCTGGTAGGAGTTTTTCCATTTGGCACTAGGCTTTTTGGTTTTTTCGCCTACCTCGTAGCAATCGTCACAACTTTTGTGGTATTGGCGGGTAGGTTAGGCATTGGAATAATGTGTTGCGCTGTGTGGAAGTGCTAGGGGTGGCCATCGCCTATGCCTTCAATTTTTTAGGGGTATTCCGTTAAAGGAATCTGGGGGTCGTGTATTCCGTCCGATGCCTGCTTGGCGGGAGGCCTTGGCACGACCCTCGGTGACAGCAGGGGTGAGCCTATAGTTGGATGGGCATCAACAGGCTCCACCTTCTGGTGAATAACCCACTCGTTTTTGATCCAATGCCTAAGCCAATACCTTTTCAATTGCTGTAACCAATAAAGTTGTGGCCTTTCCTAGCCCATTAACCTTATATCACGTGTCCTTGAGTCGTTATTTCACTTCGCCTGGGTCGGGACCTCGAACCACAAATCAGGACTGGGGAACCTGCTGCCCTTGAATTGTTCTTGGATTCCAACTCCCATCAGCCCCAGAAACAGCAAGTGATCATGGATGATGGGAGTCCACCAATATCTTCTGTGTCACAGGTTCCCCATCCCTGTTATCCATTCCATATTATGTTTGGCTACCCAGATCTGTGATTAGGTCTCTGCTTAAGACCTAATTTGATTTACCTACCTTGATGGGTTGCAACGGCTTCTCATTTTGGGCTACAGCTTGTCAGTTTTGGTTTTCTGATACTGTTCCAGTTAGGTAAGCCCTTTCACTTGATAAATGTAGGTACCTTTGCTGATCATTGTTTGCATCTGCTATATATTTTGGGAAGTTGTTTGTTCTCTATGCATTTGGATGTATATTAAGATACCAAAACATAGTTTTACATGATCGTTCCTGAGATCAAGGAGCAGAGGTCTCCATCTAGGTTTGGATGCCATTTTGAATCAAGATGGGTTGGACTAAAACTTTCACAACTGCGCTGGTTCTAAATGCCGATTTCAAAACTGTAGTGATCTTTTGGTTTATTAGAATTCCCAAGCCACACCAGGTAGAAGGCTGCTAGTTTGTTTATATTTCTCTGCTATTTTCTGCACCTGGCATTGTATTGCTACCATTTTTCATATAAAGGTTATTCCAATTGCACACTGTAAGACAAATTGGGAAGTTGTTAGACTTTAAGAATGGTTTGATGATGCTGCAACAACTAAATGATGTAGAATGTTGTCCTAATGCAGAGCCAGAATGGTGTAGTGGCTAGTATGTTGGATTGTTGTTGTTGTTTAGTCGTGTCCGACTCTTCGTGACCCCATGGACCAGAGCACGCCAGGCACTCCTGTCTTCCACTGCCTCCCGCAGTTTGGTCAAACTCATGCTGGTAGCTTCAAGAACACTATCCAACCATCTCGTCCTCTGTCGTCCCCTTCTCCTTGTGCCCTCCATCTTTCCCAACATCAGGGTCTTTTCCAGGGAGTCTTGTCTTCTCATGAGGTGGCCAAAGTATTGGAGCCTCTGCTTCACGATCTGTCCTTCCAGTGAGCACTCAGGGCTGATTTCCTTAAGAATGGATAGGTTGGATCTTCTTGCAGTCCATGGGACTCTCAAGAGTCTCCTCCAGCACCATAATTCAAAAGCATCAATTCTTCGGCGATCAGCCTTCTTTATGGTCCAGCTCTCACTTCCATACATGTTGGATTAGGACCTGGGAAACAGGGGTCTAATCCCCACTCAGTAATGAAGCTTGGTGGGTGACCTTAGACCACTCACTTAGCCTAACCTACCCCTCAGGGTTGTTGTGCAGGTAAAATGGGATGGGGGAGAACTAAGTACATCACCTTCAACTCCATGTAGGAAATGTTTTATATCAAAGCAATAAATAAATAAATAAATAAATGGAAAGCTGGTAGAGGAAATAGGAAATCAGAGGGACTGAGAAATTGTAAGAACTACCTGCTAACTGCAGGAGGAGAGCAGGATAGCGCCCTCCAGCTCCGCACATGGGTATAACACCTGGATTTCTAATATGAAGGCAGTTCCACCATACATGCTTCTGATTGGCTCTTGTGGTTTTGCACATTTTCAACAATGAGATGATAATTCCTGGGTGTTTTCTTTAAGGCCTCCAGGATGTCAAAAGCCTCTTGCAGTGGTCTTATAATAAGATGTGTTCAAAATGACACACAAAAAACTTCCATTCCTGTTTCCCATGTAAATCTCCGCTTGTGATCCTGTTTTTCTTTTCCAAGATGCCTATTCCATATTTGGCAGTAGCTGCTGCATTTAGAAATCTGAATTTTAATTAAAATTTTGGAATATAAAGTCTGGAAATTCTATAAATTAGCAAAGTTTGCGGCTTTAGTAGAAGACAACAGAATGTTATCATATGGAAATAATGGAGAGAGGTAATACCCAAAGTTGATAATTGCTTTAATTGTTTTAAACTAAGAAAGTGGGTACTTGATAAATTGAATGATGGTTATGAAAAGAATCAAAATTTCAAAAAATAATTGATGATATAATCGAGGAGAGGACATTAACATTATACAGTTACTTTAACATTAATTCTACCAGTGACACGACAGACACCAAAAGACAGCCCCTTTGGGGACATAAAAAAGAAACAGAATATATTGTGCTATTTGAATATCAATGTTACAAAAATAATAAACAGATTACAAGAAGTGATAGCTGTGTAAGAATTGCAGTAGACTCTTTAGACACTGACGGAAAGAAATAGGCATTTATTGCCTGAAAAGTCCTTCTGAAAAAGTGGGGTAGAAATGCATTTTATAATGAAGGTGATTTAGTAGGTTTGCACACAGCTGTTTTGGCAAGCTAGTAGAATTTTCTTACGGTTCACTAGCCTGATTAAAATGTGATATTTAGAATCTGTGTGAATCATTATGCACTGCATACATATTGGTTCACTTTATTTTTAGAGCTATCTTTTATTACCAGTTTCTTTTAAAAGTTGCTATGATAGGATAAAAATGTTGGGAGACTGAATCTATTTCTGGCATCTGAAAATATTTCCAGCATTAAGGATATATCAATTGTGCTTTCATTACAGGTATTATAAAACGAAGCTTCAGCGCTTCTGAAAGACAGACTAACGCAAGGTAAGCTTGCAGTGTAAAATCTTTGGCCAGCTTTAATCTTGAGTTCTCCAAAGCTGTGACTGTACAATACCGCAGAACTTAGAAATGTTCAAAATTAGGAAATATTTTCCAGGATGTTGAAATCACACTGGATGTCCTTACCAGCACTTAAAATTGCATGGGCACCTCTGAAATCTTTGCTTGCAAAGGCCAAAACCATCAAGGTTTGTCATGTATTTTTTTAAAAAAAGCTTCACAAAATAACATCCCGGCAAATTTGCTTCTTTGGTGGTTCCACAGGGCGGGCGCCACTACCGAGAAGGCCCTGTCGGTAGCAACCTCCCACCCAGAAACTGACCAGACCCGGAATACCACGTTGAGTTTCTAATACAAGGATTGTTGGAATTATTTTTTTTATCAATATGCTTTCTGTTTTACAGAGATTATATTGGACTGCCAGGATCCAGACCAAGACCAGGTAATTTCACACTTGCAACTACAATGGAAATACTTCTTGCCGTTTCTGCACTCATTTAAAGTTTGTTATAGTTTCACACGCAGTTTCTTCTTTTATTCCTTCAGCTTTGCTGCCCTTTGATCTGCTTCTGAAAGCTCCTTCGCTCATGTTCAGGGCCCACGTTCAGAAAATAGAGGACTCGTTAGTAACAGGGTGGAAGTCCCATAGCCTACCAGCTGTGATTCTCCGCAATCTGAAAGATCATGGTAGTACTTAATAGTATAATTTTTGCACTCAAAGTTATAACAGAACAAAGATTCCTTTCCAGTTTAGAAATAGTGTAGATGTATTCTTGAATAGAAAGAAATACATGGATAAAAAAATCTCAGGAAATTCAAGTCAAGAGTTTCCCAGAGATCCCTGGAGCTTTACAGCAGCCTTCATCAGGCTGGTGCCTTTCAGATGTTTCCAACTACCACTTCTCCCCGGGTTTTGAGCTTTCTTTCCTCGGTGGTTCCCCAGCTGGTTCCTCCCACGATTCCACTGCGTCCAACCAGTCCATGACTCTGTAGCCCTCTATTCGAAACTCCACGAATGAGTGAGCTCCCGTTGCTGTGTCCCAGTTCCTGCCAACCTGTCAGTTTGAAAGCACGCCAGCGCAAGTAGATAAATAGGTACCACTGTGGCGGGAAGGTAAACAGCGTTTCCATGCGCTCTGGTTTCCATTATGGTGTTCTGTTGTGCCAGAAGCGGTTTAGTCATGCTGGCCACATGACCCAGAAAGCTGTCTGTGGTCAAATGCCGGCTCCCTCGGCCTGAAAGCGAGATGAGCTCCGCAACCCCATAGTCACCTTTGACTGGACTTAACTGACCAGGGGTCCTTTACCTACCTAGTCCTCTCTTTCAATAATAAGATCTATTGTGTAGCACCAGTGCTTTATTCTGGGGAGGACTCAGGGGTACGCATACCCCTAAACATTTTGTGAATCTTTATACTTTTGTCCATTTACTATAATTATTTCCCCTGATTTGAACTATAAAATGGTGATTTTCTTGAGTCAAAATGAGAGTATCCTTAAATATATGTTTTTTTAGAAAAAGAGCACTGTGCAGCACGTTGGCTGAAAATTACCGTATTTTTCGCTCTATAACACGCACCTGACCATAACACGCACATAGTTTTTAGAGGAGGAAAATCCGTAGGCATGCCACCCGTAGGCATTCCCTCCATAACACGCACAGACATTTCCCCTTTCTAGGAGGAAAAAAGTGAGTGTTATGGTGCAAAAAATACGGTACTTTTTAGCAAGATCCATATTTTAAATGGAACCAGGGTTCGAAGGGCCAGAAACTCTAGATCTGCAGCAATGATTTACATACGAGACACGATATGAGCAAAGGGCCTGTTAATACTCTCGTCTTCAGTGTGAACAACAGCCAAGGCCTTATTCTGTATGTCAACTGCTAACTCCAAGACTCAGGCAAAAGTCTTTTTAACTAACTCCCTCCCAGACTTCTCTAGTAAGAACAGCAGCAGAGATGCTGTCTGGGTGAAATTACCCAACACGTGAAACTGCATGTAAAGAAAATCTGATGGCTTTCTTTCTGAAAATCACTTTGGGGGGAGTGGCATTATGTTCAGTTGAGAAGCAGCTGGGGTGGGTTTATCTTTCTCCCACATGCTGCTTTCCCCCTACAGCAGCAGTGGCTCAATGCCCCCAACTCCTGGCACTTCTGAAAATTGCCCCTGCGATGCTGCATTGTCACAAAGAATATTACTTTCTGGCATGCACTTAAGTGCAACATAGCTTGGCACTCCTCCAGGCCTTTTTTTTTTTTAACCTCATCTCCTAATTGCTGTTAAATAAGGGGAAGACTTACGGTCTTGCTTTTCACACTGAAAGGGGGAAGGCTTAAAAGTCCCATTACCTGTGTCTTACTATGAGTTTCATGACAAGGAATATGATTTTGAGATATTTCAAAAAAGATGTAGCCTCTGAGAGCTGCTAGTTGGCTCCTTCTACCGTAGCCCTTAAAATAAACCTAGCTTATTGCTAGTCTTAACACTACCAGACTGTCTGACCTTTCATAGGTGCTGAAGAACATGTATTTATTTATTTAGATTATTTGTATCCTGGGTGCATCACAATAAAATCAATAAAATGACAACATCTCAGTTCTTAAAAAAAAAAATACTGCAGAGAAAATACAATAAAACAGGATCAACAATATCAAACACAGCACCAATGCCCAAATTTCACCTGGCACCTGGATTTCGGTAGCATGGGTGTCAGCCACACTTGGGGAGCACTGGGGTACCATGGTGGAAAAGGCCTACTCACATGTTAACACCCAGCGTGCATTTTCCAGTGGCAGGTCCTCCCCAGAACATCTCCGCTCACAAGCAGGAATATATATATAGAGATGTGCTCACTCATGTATAGTTCCCAAGCCCCTTAGGGCTTTACATGTCATTTGTGGAACCATGAATTCAGACAGGAACTATTTGGTAGCCAGTGAGAAACTTGAAGGACCAGCACCACATTGTTTCAGCTGGTGACATCACTAACAGATTGAGGCTGAATCCTGACTAGACAGAAGTACAGGTTTGGGGGACGGGGGGCAGGCAGGTATGGGGGACTCCCTGGTCCTGAATGGGGCAACTGTGCCCCTGAGGGAGCAGGTACACAGCCTGGGAGTCACAGCTGTCCATGGAGGCACAGGTCAATTCTGTGTCCAGGGCAGCTTGTCTACCAGCTCCATCTGGTACGCAGGCTGAGACCCTACCTGCCCACAGACTGTCTCACCAGAGTGGCGCTTGCTCTGGTTATCTCCCGATTGGACTACTGCAATGCGCTCTATGTGGGGCTACCTTTGAAGGTGACCCGGAAACTACAACTAATCCAGAATGCGGCAGCTAGATTGGTGACTGGGAGTGGCCACCGAGACCATATAACACCGGTCCTGAGAGACCTGCATTGACTCCCAGTACGTTTCCGAGAACAATTCAAAGTGTTGGTGCTGACTTTTAAAGCCCTAAACAGCCTTGGTCCTGTATACCTGAAGGAGCGTCTCCATCCCCATCATTCAGCCCGGACACTGAGGTCCAGCTCTGAGGGCCTTCTGGCAGTTCCCTCCCAGCGAGAAGTGAGGTTATAGGTAACCAGGCAGAGGGCCTTCTCAGTAGTGGCACCCGCCCTGTGGAATGCCCTCCCAACAGATGTCAAGGAAATAAACAGTTATCTGTTTTTTAGAAGACATCTGAAGGCAGCCCTCTTTAGGGAAGTTTTTAATGACTGATGTTTTAATGTAGTTTTAATCTTTTGTTGGTAGCTGTCCAGAGTGGCTGGGGAAACCCAGCCAGATGGGCGGGGTATAAATAATTAATTTTTTAATTAAATTATTTTTTTTTGCACCAGCTGCAGTTTCTATGACACCTGCAAGAGCAGCCCTATGTTGAATGCAATCTAGTAAGCCAGGATGGGAGGTTATCAGAGGGTGGGTCACTGTGGCCAAGTGTTGTGGTCATATTAGAGAGCACCCCCAGATTATGTACCTGAAACCCTGTCAAGAGCAAGTCATTCTCATATTTCCAAGATCCAGACACCACCAAGCTACAGCATCTCTTATCAGGATTCAGTTTCAGTTTATATTTGCCCTCATCCAACCCATTACACAGCCAGATCCCAGAACAAACTTAGCAAGAAAAGCAACGATGGAGTTCTAACATAGGAAAAGAAGAATGCATGAGAAATTGTGCTTGTGTTTATGCTGCTAATCTCTGAGCTTGCCAGATGGCCTGTTGGCAGACCAGGGCACCTTACTCAAGTTACAAATACCCAAATGCAGAGGACATTATTCTTTTTGCCATAATGCAAATATATGTTACATTTATAAGGAGTTCCCTTCTCCTGCCCCACCTAAGAAGATGGGAGACAATACCCTTTCAAAGAGTGATTCAAATGTGATGCATCCAATTAAAATTTGCAGATATTTGTGCATTGTTCATGCTCACGGGGACGCCATAAGACATAGGGAATAAATATGACCTTAATATATGCAATAATTAGAACCTTTTGGTATTTTGATTGCTAGATCCTACTTTTTTTTGTCAACCAGTATATTTTGCTTTATCAATGAATGCTTTATAGTTTATTATTTATCTATTTTTGATTAGCAACAGATTGAACGAGCAATATTCTTCCACTGATTCTTAGAGCTTGGATTAATATTTTCCCTTGAGTGGTGCTCAGTTATGATGACATTTTTAATTTAAGTGGCCAGTGCCTATTCTGTTTATCTGTGCATTGTTAAATTCTCAATACTTCTACCGTGTGCCATTTGTATTGTGTGCTTTGCTGAATTGCTTAGCAGAAATAGTTTGCTTGGGTAAGTGAATTAATTGTTGGCCAAGCGGCATAATACTTGATCTTGATCTGAAATCGTATTGAAAGACATTACAAAGGCGTTTCTGCTAGCAATGGCAGTACCATTCTTCAGAGATATTGAAGGGAATGTTCATCTTTTCAAGAATAGTATTAGCAGCAGTATCTTTCTGCACAATCAGTGCCCAAAAGGGAAGGAAATATTGGGATCGGTCAAGTGTGAAGCTCTGCCAAGCCCCACAAAATGCCTCTTTTAAGCTTTGTCACACAATAATGCCATAGGTATTGTTGGTACAGTGACTGGACTTCGACAAAGGCATGATGCTTAGATTCCTTTTGATTCTTACCTTTTTTCTCAGAAAACCTGCAAGCCTCTTTTTATTTATTATGACTTTTTAGTCGATAAAACAGTTCAAAACCTGCCCATTTTAATTTGGGTTGGGCTGGATCTTTCTGAGCCTTTTTCTTTTTTAAATAGAATTCTGGGGATAGGTTTGAGTTTTTCCAAGAATTTGCCAAAGCTTAGAAAAACTCATATCGTGGGACTACATCATCACCTCAGTTTCTCCTCTCTCTCTCTTTCTCTCTCTGTCCCCTTTGTCAGCACACCAGGAAGAAGAGTCAAGACAACCAAATGTGGATAAATAGGTTATATTTATTAAATAAATAAATGCTGAATAAAAAAGAAGGAAGTGTGCAGGGGCGGGGGCGGAGCAAGCTTAAATAGCCTGTCACCACCTCTTCCCATTGGGCGAAATCACCCATAAGGCCACAACATTCTCCCCTAGGGAGATACCACCTTTCCTCTTCCACAGGAGGAGGGCTGTGGCAAATTCGTCCCCTCCAAAAATGGTGGAAATGGCACTCTCATTCTTATAAGCTGCTGGGTGTGGGGAGAGGTATCAAGAGTCTTGCAAAAACAACGGTTCTCCCTAGGTTTCCAACAGTGAAGGTTTCTTTTTATTATTTATTATTTTAATTTTTTTAATTAAGTTTTCAGCAAAAATAACAAAAAAAACAAACAGATGAACAATTACAACTACAACAAACTAAGAAAAATATACACACAAAAAAATCAGATCCATAAAATGGGATTCTTTGAATCCTGTGACTCCTCCCCACCAGTTCCTTAAATTTTCTTCTCAACTGCATATCATTTCTACTCCAAATTCCCCCCCTCCCAAATATCCTGTACTATCTCTAAATTTCTTGTCATCTTGATTTCTGAGTTGTCCAGTTAGTTTTGCCATTTCAGCATAGTCCATTAAATTGGTTTGCCAATCTTTTTTGGTCGGGACTGCTTCCTCTTTCCATCTTTGGACTAACAATATCTGGGCGGCCGTCATAGCATACATAAACAATTCCTTCTGGTCTTTTGGGATCTCCACTCCTACAATACCTAATAGAAAGGCTTCTGGTTTTTTAACAAAGGTTATTCTGAACATATTTTTCATTTCATTATAGATCATTTCCCAATTTTTTAAAACCATCTTGCATTCCCAGCACATATGATAAAACGTAGCCTCTGTTTCTTTACATTTCCAACACTTATTAGCAGTGAAGGTTTCTGAGTATGTTCAAACTCTCAATTGCTAGAAAGGCTGTACTTGGTGGTTGTTGGTTTAACTCCTTCTGGGAAATGAGTTAGGAGGGAAAAAAATGGTATATTTCCCAGAATCAACAGTGCAGAATGCAAGTGTGCTCAGACATCTTTATGCCAGTCTCCCCCCCCCCTTTTTTGAGGCCTTGGTTTAACTTTGGGAACTTTGAGGTTTTCTCCGCTCTCACATTAGGTTGCTGGATTGGTGCTCAAGCGATAGTTTCAGTGACTCTTTTACGGAATGATTCAAGGGTTTTCATTTTCATCTACATTCCCTTTCTTACTTAACATCGTCAGTGACAACTTATTTGATACATTATGCATGGAATATAAGTGAAGGATCCTAAGTTTTTCAAAGGAATATTCTTAGCCTCACTTCAAAGAAGCATCATCTTCATAAAGACCTTATTGTGCCATCGCTTTTGACCCAGTTGCTATCATTATCACAGTGGCTTCAGTTCTAACTTGTAGGCAGCTTTCCCTACTCAGTATTTAAGGTTGCCTTATTGCCTCTTGGCAGTAATGCTCTGATTCCACACCAAGAAGAAGAAGAGTTGGATTTGATATCTCGCTTTATCACTACCCTAGGGAGTCTCAAAGCGGCTCACTATCTCCTTTCCCTTCCTCCCCCACAACAAACACTCTGCGAGGTGAGTGAGGCTGAGAGACTTCAGAGAAGCGTGACTAGCCCAAGGTCACCCAGCAGCTGCATGTGGAGGAGCGGGGAAGCGAACCCGGTTCACCAGATTACGAGTCCACCGCTCTTAACCACTACACCATGCTGGCTCCATGCTGCCAAGAGACAGAGATTCCCAAAATTCTTAGATGATGATAATGATGATGATTAGACCATGATCAATTCAAAGGTGCTCTGTCAATCACAGGGTCATCCTGCCCATGAGACAGGGTGAGGCAGTGTCAGGCTTCAGGGAATCAGCTCCCCCCCCCCCCATGGCAGTGGATGAGCAGAACAAAGGAAAATGAATCTTCTTACCAGTTAGAAACTTTAATAATCACAGCTAGAGAACAAAGAACCCATCTCCTAGGAATGGCGGTTTTCCCAGTTAAGGATCACACCTCCTTCCATCCCTATTAATCTACGTCACTCCTCCATTTTGTAATCTGAGCTTGTATCCTCTGTTCCTTCTATTCTTTCTGTTGTGACACTTTCTGCGCTCTCCCTGACTTTGGAGAAGGGTGAATGCTGCCCAGAGACTGTGAATCTGTTAACCCCCTCTCTCCCAGTATTTGTCTCCTAGCTGTTCCCCATCCAGTATTTCCTAGCTTCTGCCTTCTGAACCATGTCCCTCTGCAAACCACTGTTCCAAATCTAGACTTCTCCTTCTGCTCCTGTGAAGATTCAGGAACAGGGGGAGGGGGAGGCTCCCACCATTCTTTCTCAGTGTAGTTCTCCTCAGCACAGTCCCTGACAGGCAGCTGTTTCAAGTGGAAGATGCCCCAAAGGTGGCACCCCTCCACTACCTAAATCTCACAATTTCTCACGGAGCGAACAAGATCTCACAAAATCTCACTGGAAGCTGCCACCACTGCTCAGTACAGTTAAGGAAGGCTTGTGGGGCAGCGTGGCACCAGCAGGGTAGGTTGCACATTTCGGCTTTGCCTCAAGCAGAGAAACGGGACGTGCGGTCCCTGCCAGTCACAAACACCATTCTTTGGGCTTGTCAGCTTCTCAACGACACATTTCCACCAGCGGGTCTTAAATGCAAAAGTATGTTCCAGCTTATCTCAAATTCTAATATTGCAGAGGGTTGAACTAGATGATGCTTGTAGCCCCATCCAGCTCTGTAAATCTATGATTATAGAATTCAGCATGATGTTTTAGAGATGATATTTTTCTACCCTTATTTAAATGTGTGAATTAGTGTTTCACGGCTAGCAGATTTACATTCTGTCATGTGGAGGTGGTATCGCATCTAAACATGCAAAAAAGATGAGAGAAAACCACGTCGTAGTAATGTCACGAAAGTAAGAATTAGGGACCTCGTCTCCTGACAGGTTCTAATTTTAAATATCAGTGTGTGTGCAGGGGGGAAAGGGACTGGTGCTAACTTGATATATGTGCACCTACACAGTAGACACCATACCTTTTTAAGGAAGTTGTATTTTAAATCCTGTGCAGGAATTGTTATTCGTGTGGACTAGTACATTAATTGTCCTCAAACAACAAGCTATTTGTAAGTTTTGCAGCACGTATTCCATGGTACTGAGCCAGAAAACAAAAATGGGAAGATTAAAATGTACTCTTTTTATGCAACACTGTGAATAAAGTTGAATTGCTTTCATTGATTTTTTCATCTACTTGCAAAGCACACATAAAACAATATTGCCATACAGATTTCAAAGATTGAAAATGGCTTTTGTCACCCCCCTTGCATGCTGAAAAATCTGTGCATAAATGGTGATTTGACAAACTTTATGGAGCCGGCGTCAATTTTTAGTGCATTTTTTTGCCCTGTTTATGGTGATTACTTGTTTCTCTTTCCTAATGGGAAAACGTCAGAAATGCTTTGTTTTTGAATTCCTGACATAAAGTTAAATTTCTGTATCGTAAGATGGGGAGGAAGCATTTGATTCACTGGCCAACTGCAAAATCCAAATGCTTTACTCCCTTTCTTTCCTCCCTCCCCGGCTTCCACTTCTGCATATGAGAGAGACACTGAGGCCAGCAAATGGGTTCTCACTGCTGATTGTAGCATTATCATCTGCAGCATCTGCAGGCATTGCTGTGTCACAACGGAAGGTGCGTCAGATCAGCGATCCTATTCAACAGATTCTAATTCAGCTGCATAAGATTATCTACATCACTCAGGTACGTTTTGATTATGTTGTTCTAGTGCTAGCCATCGTCCCTGTTTTTATTGCTCTGTCTGCGCAGCACAGTCGTTTTCTTGCTCCTAACCAGTGCTTGAGAAGTGTGAGAGGAAGGTTGGAATAGAATCTAACTCCATTCTTTGACTTTCCCTAATTGCCTCCAAATCTTGCATTCTCACCCCCAAAATAGAATCCGAAAAACATTGGCAGAGGGGGAGGCTATCACTGAAAGGAGTTGGGGGGGGGGAGGGAAATCCCTTTATAAAATGGAGTAAAGTCTCCTCTAATGCTTCTGTAATTTGATCTCTGTTCCTGAGAACGATTCCTCATCCAGTTCTGGTATTCCTTCAGCTGATCATTCTGTACTTAAGCTTCTTATATACAGTCGTAACTTGGTTGTCAAACACCCTGGAACTCGTATGTTTTGGCTTCCGAGCGTCGCAAACCTGGAAGTGATTGTTCCGGTTTGCGAACGTTCTTTTGGAACCCGAACATCCGACGGAGCTTCTGCGGCTTCTGATTGGCTGCACAAGCTTCCTGCAGCCAATCAGAAGCTGTGATTTGGTTTTTGAACGTTTTGGAAGTCGAACGGACTTCTGGAATGGATTCCGTTTGACTACCGAGGTACGACTGCACATGCTTTGGTTCAGAGATGTTTAGAGCTGCTCTGCAGCTTTTCTCCAGTAGCTGCAAGCACGCAAGCTCTTTCTTACATCCAGCCAAGCAAGCAAGCAAGCGTCCCTGGATATTTAGTTTGTTTATTTAAAATATTTTTATTGCAGAAGTCCTCTTGTGGCAGCTTATAGAACAAAACCCACTACAGTCACAAACCTCAACATAGTTAATAAAAGCCAGCAGTAGTATAAACACCAACCAGGCCCAAAATTACAAAAAGATAGTGCAGAACAACATCTAGAAACCACAAGCAATTCCATAAAGAAGTTAACTGCCACAAGTACTGGCATGTGTTTCCAACATACACACAAAGCTGTCTTATACTGAGACAGGTTATCTAGCCCTGTATTGTCTGCACTGACTGACAGCAGCTCTCCAGGATTTCAGACAAGGGTCTCACTTAGACCTCCCTGAAGCTGGTAGGGATCAAACCTGGGACCTTTTGCATGGAAAGAAAAGACATCAGAAGGCAGCCCTATTTAGGGAAGTTTTAATGTTTGATGTTTTATTGTGTTTTTAATGTTCTGTTGGGAGCCACCCAGAGTGGCTGGGGCAACTCATATGGGCGACAAACAAATAATAAATAAAATTATTATCATTATCATCATCATTATGCATAGCTTGTGCTCTACCACTGAGCTGCAGCGCATTCCTTCGCAGGTGGCATTCCAAGCTACTGTAGTTTTCTTCCTTGTAACGCAATCTCAGTGTTTAAACAAGACTTTATGGGTAGCCTTGGGCTGTACAGGAGCAATACAAGAACGGTTAGCTATGCCATTTTGAGTTGACAAATCAGTTTCATTTCAGCCATGTCAAAAGAAACATAAAACAGCGTTTAAATTAACTGTTGTAATTCCCTCTAGATATTAAACAGGACTCAAGTGGTCCTGTCTGAAAAGGTTTTGGAATCATAATCCACACCTGGGAACACATTCTAGCCCTGCTGATGTCAAAAGCAGTAGTTTGAGGTGGTCCCACTCCCCCAGGTTGTGTATGCATAAGCCTAAATTGATGGATTAGTTGAAGAGAAGATGGCATGAGGATAGCCTTTCAGCTGTGCTCCGGTCACAGTAGAGGCTGGTCCATTGGGATGGATGGGCCACCCAACTGTGGGAATGTTCAGGGTGGCAGGAGAAGATATATTGTTTATTAATATCCTTCCTAACTTGCGCTAGCAAGTTCCTTTATGTAGCAGAGTTACATTCCCCTTTTTACATGCAGAGCAGATAGCTGGTTGCTGGCTCGTGTGAGCCTCTCACTATTATACAATTCAGTCTGTCTCAGATTGAATTGTACGTTCCTAGCAAATTCCCTTGAATCCCTCTTAAAAGAATAAACATGCCACAATCTTATTCAAAGATGATAATAAAAGAAGTTTACTCACATCAGTTCACAGTTGGATTCCTGAAGGCAGACTTAGTTACAAATATGTACATGTGGATCTACCCCATATGGAGGAATAATCCCAGTGCTTCTGCTAGCTGAGAGCTAGCAGAGCAGTCCTAGCTAGAAGCTGGTCAAATGAAAAAGGAAGTCAAAAGAGGGAGGTGTGCTGCGTGACCCGTCCCTTTGTTACCTGGAAAGGTTAGGTCACGCCCACCTTCTATCACATGCAAAAGGAAGAATGCTCCAGCCAGGAGGAACAGGAAGTTTCGACTGGCTGGACCAAACATTCCCTCGCATGTCTCCTCTAGCATTACAAGGAATATTGTACTCGACTGCTTCTCATGAATCGCATGCCACACCAACTTCAGTCTGCTCTCAGCCAGCCCCCACCTGCCTGCCTTCTCACAACAAGGTAGTGGTTGGGGAGGGGGGAGACTCTGCCTGTCATTGGCCCTGGCTTCACTTACTCTTGGTTTCCTCAAATTTCTGAAAGCCTCTTTTTTCAAGCTTCGTCCACATTCTAGTATGTTGTCCTCACTGACTGCTCATTTGCTAGGGAGCAAGGCTCATTTGACACAGCAGCTCTTCTAAGTAAATAGACGTTGGATTGTGCTGTAAACGTTCTGTAAAGGTAAAGGGACCCCTGCCCGTTAGGTCCAGTCGCGGACAACTCTGAGGTTGCTGCGCTCATCTTGCTTTATTGGCCAAGGGAGCCGATGTACAGCTTCCGGGTCATGTGGCCAGCATGACTAAGCCGCTTCTGGCGAAACCAGAGCAGCGCATGGAAACACTGTTTAGCTTCCCGCCGGAGTGATACCTATTTATCTACTTGCACTTTGATGTGCTTTCGAACTGCTAGGTTGGCAGGAGCAGGGACCGAGCAATGGGAGCTCACCCCACTGCGGGGTTTCAAACTGCTGACCTTCTGATCAGCAAGCCCTAGGCTCTGTGGTTTAGACCACAGCACCACCCACGTCCCTAAACGTTCCATATGCATAGTCAATTGTGTATTTAGATCATCCTTCTGAATTTACCAGCGCCCTAGTGCAGCTCCTAACCACGCCTCAAGCTCCTTTCTCCTCATTCATTATCTTGGGCCTCTCACTCAACCACCTTTCCTTTACGCCTTTGTGGCCATCCTGTTATTCACCCTTCTTGATGTTTCTTTTGTTTGTGACCTCTCAGTTGCTAGGGCAGTCTTATCACACGTTGTAAGATTTCTTACTTCCCCTGTTTGAATCTTAGACCTATCGCTTTATCAAGTTCTACCAACTTCCCTCTTTTGAATGGATGAATTTCCCCCCCTCCAGAGCAGAAGTCATGCTGCAAAGCTGAGTTAATGCAGCCAGAGCTTTCCTGGAATATATTCCTTAGCCACGTCATTAATATTCCTTCTTACTAATCATCACCTAATTGAAATAGAACCAAGCCCTGTTATAGGTGCAATAGTATTGTACCTGGACTACAACACAGTGTGTGAACCAACTCTCTTGGTTTAACAACGTGGTCAGTGCAAGGGGGCATTTGCCATTCTTAAGTTATCTACTTGCAAGGTTGCAGATTTGTACCACCCAAAATGAGTGGCTCCACTTTAAGGCTAAAGGATGGAAGGTTTTGGAATTTATCCAAAGGCTTGGGGGGGGGGGAACCCCCTCAATATTATATATAGAAAAGGTGATATTCCTTACTGAGGTTAATTTTCTACTACAAGGAAAATAAATCTACTTTCATCCACAGTCTGAACCATAAAGTCAAATGTGATTTATTTATTCATTTACAAAAATTACTACCCTAGATTAGAGTCTAGATTCGATAGTATAGCACAGGGTACTGCTTTTCACCAATGTGGTTATTGCTTTGTGATTAAGTTGGAATCTACTGTTGGTAAATGTGTTTCTAAGAGGTTAGCATCCACTTAGGAAGAGGAGGATTAGGAAGAGAAGTTTATATAAAAATCTGTACATTTTCACAATTTCTGCTTGTAATGCTAAGCTGCAAATTTGCCCAGTGGACTCTTTAAGATTGGAAAAACAAACCTATCATTGTCCACAGGGCACAGGTGATTCTCCCCCATTCCTCCATACCATCAAGGTCCTTCCTTCCTGCGTGTTTCCTCACCTTTCCTAGCTTTTTAAAGTAACCCCCCCCCCTTTTATGTACGGTAAGTTCAGAACAACAGGAAGGGACACTATTTAATTTGATGAAAATACTTTAAAAAAACAAAACACATTTTTTTCTGGTTGTGTTGCATGAGAAAAGAAGTTGATTTCTGCAGCTGCATGTGAACAAATTGGAAGTGTATGGAACACACACACACTCAGCCTTACATTAACACTAAAGTAAGAAACTAATTATTTTTACTTGCTTTCCAGAGCTCTGCTGGTCTGCTGCATTAAAAGATGATGATGATAATCTGTGTATTTATTTAAGGGTGTCTTCAGTAGGACTTTCTTGGGGGCCTCCATAGGATTTATTAGAATTCTGAGGTAGGCATGGTGCAGACTGACACAGAGCAGTCTTGATTCCAGATTAGTTAATCCATAACTCTTTTATCTCTGGCTCTGCCCATCATCGACTCGCCACCAGCTTGCAGCCCCCAACACATTACCTCAAAGGGTAAAATGTGGCCCTCAACAGACAAAAGTTTGATTACCTCTACTATAAAGGACTCATTAGAGGACCCAGAGTTATTCTATCATTCTGACCTTATTATGTGATGCTTGTTGTTTAGTCGTTTAGTCGTGTCCGACTCTTCGTGACCCCATGGACCAGAGCACGCCAGGCACCTCTGTCCTCCACTACCTCCCGCAGTTTGGTCAAACTCATGCTGGTAACCTCGAAAACACTATCCAACCATCTCGTCCTCTGTCGCCCCCTTCTCCTTGTGCCCTCCATCTTTCCCAGCATCAGTGTCTTCTCCAGGGAGTCTTCTCTTCTCATGAGGTGGCCAAAGTACTGGAGCCTCAGCTTCACGATCTGTCCTTCCAGTGAGCACTCAGGTCTGATTTCCTTAAGAATGGATGCGTTTGATCTTCTTGCAGTCCATGGGACTCTCAAGAGTCTTCTCCAGCACCATAATTCAAAAGCATCAATTCTTCGGCGATCAGCCTTCTTTATGGTCCAGCTCTCACTGATGCTTACGTGACAGCAATACTTGGGCATTTCCCTCAAGCACACTTTTCCCCCCTAATACGCTATCAAGCCTTGAGTGGACTAGCCTACTACTTCTGACTAAATGAACTAATTTACCTAAGCATTCCACTGGATGTTCATTAATTCTTGGCTGTCTTTAAAATAGGAGCGCAAAAGCACAGCTCACTGACCAGTCCCTGGAGCCTTCAAATGCCCCCTCTCCTCCTTTTCTATATAGCCCTTTAAAACACATAGGATGTTTATTTAAAGCTATCAACTGCAGATCTCCTTTAACGAGCAGAAGCTGAAGTTCATAAGGGGAGAGCTCTCATTGTTAGTTCTGGGCTTCCAGCAGCCGTTCCCATCCCGTTTCCATGGCAACAGGTTTCATTCCGATCCGAGAGGGGGGAAAAACCATGTAAGCTTTTAAAAAAATGATTATGTAAACCTCTTACCTTATTTCCACTCATCTGACATCTGAGTCCCTGAAAACAGATTTAGGAATGAAAAACCACAAAGGCAACTTTGCTCCATTTCCTTAGCAGGGAGCAACCAGCCTCTCGGGCCCTTGGTTTGCTGCCACGGAGATGTGCAGGAAACTTCCTTCCCCACAGTTTGGTTTTTGGCTGGCAAATAATCCTTAAGTGACAGACAAATCTAGGCAGCCTCTAGTCCAAGCCAAAATGTAGCAATATGTGTTTTGTTCTATCAACTGTGTGCAGTGACTTCAGCTGCCATAAGTGTTTACTTTCCAGCAGCAGCGATTCTGGAACCCAAGTCTGTCTGGAAGCCGCTGCCCCCCTCAATCCATCTTTGCGTGCGGGTCTAAGTTAACTCAGTTGCAAAATATAGACTTTCTCAGAACCACTCCTATCCTTTCCTGTTTTAGATTTTGGAGGGTTAAGCGCTGGCACTGAAACCGAACGAGCAATTGGCACCAAGGGCAATTGAAGCCTGCCCTGTCCTATGAACCTTAGGATGAGGGCCTGACCTCGATTTTTTAAATGGAGATTAAAGACAGCTTCATGACTTGAAGCATTATACATCTGTAATGGTATACTGTAGAGCAAGTGGGTGATGGCAGCAGGGAGAAATTGGATGGGACACTCTAAGTTACGGGGTTCCTGGTGGAGCAGGGGGTGCCCTTCTGTTACGGCAATTGTCAACACTGAGCAGCAGAACTGCTCAGAAGAAGAGAGGGCCATTCTCCACCTTCCATCATTAGGAAAAGTGCATATATATGAAAGAGGAGGCCTTTTCTCGTGGCACCTGCCTGTGGAATGTCCTCCCAAAGGTGGTGTACTGGGCATCAAGGGATACAGGTGGTGCTGTGGTCTAAACCACTGAGCCTCTTGGGCTTACCAGTCGGAAGGTTGGCAGTTCGAATCCCCGCGATGGGGTGAGCTCCCGTTGCTCTGTCCCAGCTCCTGCCAACCTGTTCAAAAGCCTGCCAGTGTGAGTAGATAAATAGGTACCACTGCGGCGGGAAGGTAAACGACGTTTCCGTGCGCTCTGGTTTCTGTCACGGTGCCCCATTGCACCAGAAGTGGTTTAGTCATGCTGGCCACGTGACCCGGAAAGCTGTCTGTGGACAAATGCCGGCTCCCTTGGCCTGAAAGTGAGATGAATGCCACAACCCCATAGTCAGCTTTGACTGGACTTAACCGTCCAGGGGTCCTTTGCCTTTTACCTTTACTGGGCATCAGTACTACCAGTACAAGTACAATACTACCAGTGCAAGGTTGAAACCTTATTTTCCAAGGCTTTTTAGAAGTTATTTTTAACTAGTTCAATGGTTTTATTCCTGATAATGTTATTTCATTGTTGATTATGTTTTGTATTGTATATGTAGATTTTGAATTCCAGTGTTTGTCACCCTGAAATCCAAAACTGGGTGAAAATGTAGTTCATACATGTTTACAATTTTAAAAAGTCCATACATTTACTGTGATGTGAAACGGTATTTGAAGTATATCTTGCCATTGGGCAGTTCACATTTTGCTCTGCCATGAACTTACTGGCAAGCCTCTCCTTTTCATCCTTGCAATATGGGTAGAATAATACTAAGTTACCATACAATTTTGCTCAGGTTTACTGGGAATGCTTTTTACACTCTGAAGTGCTAAATAAGCGGCATTTCAGCCAGTAGGAGTAACTGGGAGATAAATGGGCGTAAATAGTTTATGGGAAACTATGGAGGTAAAAGACTGAGTCATAGCTGCCTTTTCTTAAAAGTCAAATTTTATATGCTGTTTGGTCACTGCTTTGCTGGTTATCAATAGTTTATGCTTTTCATGTAACTCAAACACCACTTGCAAAAAGAGAATGACGACGAGCTATAACTGTTTCTGCACCTTCAAACAGCTTCCGCCAACTTTACACTGCAACTTGAAAAGAAGAGTCATTGAGAGATTCAAGAAATCCCTCTTCAGCCAGCAGAGCAACCCATGTAACTTGAAGTCTGAAATTAAAAAGGTGAAGTATGTTGAAGGTCACTCCCAGAGTGATTATGATTCCCTTCCCCTTATTACTTGAAATATGGACGGGATATTTTCAGGGAGCAGAGGGAAGTACATTTTTACATATTCAGATGTAAAGCATTTACATAGGCTAATGTTCATATTTTATTCACGAACAGTGGAGGTCCACGCATAGCAACTCACCCAGAAGCCTTGGAGATAGATGTTTTAAAAATGACTTCACTTTAATTTGAATATATCCTTAATCTTTCATTATAGTGCGGAATTAAGAACCAACAGCCTTAGGTTTTAAAACTACTACATTTGTCTGGACAAGCAGTGGTGTGTGTGTGTGTGTTTGTGTAAATATACATACACATATACAAACCCTGGCAGCTTCTCATAGACTGAGGCATAAAGCCATTATCACTGGAGATCAGAGAACTTATATTTCCTTTCATGTTCAGAAAGTAGGGATTTCAAAACAAAACCCCAAGGGAAGCAAACCCACAAGACAGAATTTTCCAGAATTGTCAGAGTAGCAACATAATGCTTCTAATCTCCCATTTACATGAAATGCTTTTTGTTGTGAATAATCAATTTAGGAGTAACAGTAAAAGCTTGCCAGTTCTTCACAGAACTGAATTCTGCCTTATCATACCAAGCGGAGATGATGTTGAGTAAGCCCAGATGAACGAGAAGGGATGTGAAGAGAGGGGGAAAAGAGATGTATTCAGAGGCTTGAAAGGAAGGGCTGCTTTACCCTTTAAACCTTGAGGGGTTTTTTCTCAGCCTGACCAGAAAGCACTGAAGCTGTCCCAATGTGCTTTGATGCTAGATAATATTGACACAGCCCAGTAGGCCTTAACTCGGGTCATTGCTTTCCAGCTACCATATTATTTGTGAGATCGTATTTTGGATACCATCCAGCACAGAACAGTTATTTGTAGATAATGCTGAAACCACAGAAGATTCTTTTTCAAAGACTACAGTGTGTCTTAGCAGAGCAAGTCCAAAGGACATCAGCAGCACATTTGATCTTATAACATGCCAAGTATTTTTCCAGTTGTTCTCGCAGAAGGTGGCAACTGCCAGTGTAATTCATGTATATTTATTTATTTTGCACCCCCTAGGCTCAAGAAGATTAGTAACATGCAAACACCTCCACAAAATGTAATGCCTGCAATATAATATTTATTTATGCCCTGCCACAAAAAGACTCGACAAAGAAAGGCCTTTCATTGTCTTTGGCAAATGCGGCCTTATTAGCAGAAACGGATGTACCATTTGTTTATGTTGTTTTTATAATCATTATCTCTACTTCCGATAAAAGTATTTCATAGCCACAAAGGTGTCGCCAAGATCATAGAATTGTAGAGTTGGAAGGGACCCCGAGAGTCGTCTAGTCCACCCCCCTGCAATGCAAAAATCTCAACTAAAGCATCCATGACAGATGGCCATTCAACCTCTGCTTAAAACCCTCACAAGGAAGGATAGCTATGCTGTGCTATACAAAAGTAGCTTGAGAGATCTGTTCTTGTATGTGGTTTCGTTGTTGTGTTGGGCATTACTCTGCATTCACTGGGCCTTAATTTGTTTATGTCCATGCTGGCGCAGCCTGTGTCCTGTTAGTTAAGCACAGGACAAATAAAGATACACCTTTTTATTAATCTTGGTGCAAATGCTTATGAGCATATAGTGCATATACCCTTTAATATTTTTTGCTATGCTTCGTACTAATGAATAAGTCATGCCTTATTGCAACTGAGCATTTCTGGATTGAAGCTTATCTGTTAGTTCTGAAAATAATATTGTGCATCCCCTCTTGTGTGGTGAAGAGGTTTAGTTTCCAGTTTGATGAGAGAGTACTGGATATTTTTGTTGTCTTTGTAATAGCTGCTTCGTTTACGAATATACAGGAAGAGCACTGTGGAAACAAATACATACCTGGCACATACTGTTTTTTTCACATGAGAGCACACCCGCCATTTTGGATGTTGCAGTGTCACCCTGAAAAAAAGCGCTTTTTCAGGGCTGTGTTCTTGTGTGGTGCCCCAAAATGCATGTTTTTGGATGGTATTCCCCCTAAAAGCACATATTTCAGTTCTGCAATCTTGCACGGTGCACAACCTTGGAAGACAGTGTCCCAGTTTTCTGCCTTGACGTATTAGAGGTTGTGCAAATAGACATCCACACCCCAGGTGGCAGATCTACCAAGGCTGCTTCAGATTCCTAGAGTGAGTCTCTGTTCTCCACAATATTCATATCGAGCAACCTCATGCCAAGTTGTCTCCAAGGTCTTTTCCTGTCTTTTATTTCATGACTGATGTCGTTGCTACCAAATTCCAATTCATTAGCTCCCACTGATGTTATACTTTCTCATGTAACATGTACTGTCCATCTCAGGAATCAGTATTGATAGCGCAGAAGTAATCTAGAAAGTACTGTAATTCATTTCCCCTTGAAAAGTTGGAGAAAATTAGTTCTTGGTCTCGGAATAACATTTAGAGCTCAAATATTCTACCTGTTCATTTTCAATTCTGTTCTCCTTTTGTTGTACCTGTTTTTAAAATGAATGAAAATGGATCACCTGGAGAATTTCCTATGGCGGCTTAATAGAAATGAGCAGAAGGTTCTCCTGACGCAGGAAGAGGGATCCATAACTAAGGACAGGGGTACTTGCTTTCCTTCTTGCCTGGGTTAAATACCCACCCAGAAGTAAAGCTGAACCTAGCAGCAGCTTCTCAGTTGTGAACTTTTAATTCTGTAAACTGAAAACGACAGAACACTGGCTTTAGCCCAAAACTGTAAATTGAAGTTGATAGTGTATAATATGAAAACCTTCTACCAATTTAAATTTGCAGAAATCTATTCACCTGGCTGAGCCAGGCAGTGCTTGGATGAGTACCTGTCACTTTGAGGATTAGAAATTTCCTCCCATATTTCATCTGCTGTGACAGTTGTCGCTTCTTTTCTGAGCAACTTCCAAAGGATTGAGCACCCAGGAGGGATCAAAATGGCTGAAATCACACAAACGCCAGTGGGCCCAAGCACTCTGCTGTGGTGAAATGCAGGCTAGTGTCTACATATAGACTCTGTGGAACTTAGCATTGGGAATACTCTATATCAAATTCATCTAGTACCTTTCAAATCCCTGTTTACATTGGACTGCACAGTTTAATGCATGCCAAACAAGCATTAAATACAGTATTTGGTACTTGACTCTGCAAAGAACAGGGTATGAGAGGTGATTTTGTGCATAACAGAAATAGCAAGGCAAGTTTGAAGAAAACTCAAAGCCTTGCTTGTTTTTGAGTATGGCTTCTAATATTATTTTTAAAACATAGTTATATCAAGGTTTTTCATGGTCAGTATGAAATTCTATTGCAGGCTTCCTCAACCTCGGCCCTCCAGATGTTTTGAGTCTACAATTCCCATCATCCCTGACCACTGGTCCTGGTAGCTAGGGATCTTGGGAGTTGTAGGCCAAAAACATCTGGAGGGCCGAGGTTGAGGAAGCCTGCTCTGTTGAACAATTGAATATTGAACAATTCACTTCCTGTTCCTCATTCACTACCCAGAAATTTGTTCCAATTTCCGTCCCCCCCTCGATTTTAATCCATCTTTTCCCTTAGAGCAGTTTCACATTTCCAAGTCTGCACACTTTCTGAATGTCCGATATGGCAAACATTTTAACTAATCTTACCGCTATTTAATTTTTTTCTTACTTCAGAAAATCGCAGTTCTGCGTTCACTCCCAATTATAACATTTATGGAGGAAAACAATAGGTGTTTTGTTTGTGTTTGGTCTTTGTGCAGCTTCTCCAAGGTTCCCCAGAGCTGATTGAGCCTAACTTTTTGACAGCAGATTGCCAGTTGTTATTGCACTCTTCAGGGGGGAGTACTTTGGTCCTCGACGACAGACCAGGTAAGTCCGGCAAAAGCCACGTTGCGCAACCTTTGCCAACGGCTGTCTGCCTTGACATTGTTCAGCAAGTATGAATTCATCCTGCTAAATGCTCATTAAGCTCCAACTAGGTTCAGTGTGCTAAATGTGTAGGGCGTATAGGACGAAAACAACCGCACAGTTGCTCCTTAAACCATTTCCATTTGGCGATTCTAACTACACAGATTGAGAATCAATATGAGATGTAGTGGTTAGAATTTCAGAACCTGGGAGACCCAGGTTCAAATACCCCATAGCCATGAAGCTCTTGAGAAGAGGCATTGTCTTGTGTGACATCATGGGCACGATGTTGCATTGTCAGGAGGAGGCCTAGCAGGGAGCTCATTGTAGCGTGGCTTCCTCTCTCGCACTCGGGAGGACCCAGCCACTGAACCGCTCTGCGCTCAGCCTCCTCCACCCCCTCAGTATGAAGGGGCCCCAGCCCCCTGCCAGCAGATTTTGAGGGGGCTGAAGGGGGTTCTCTGCTCCTAGGAATTGACATGGCTGCTTTTGGGCCAGTTGCTGTCTCTCAGCCTAGCCTAGCTCACAGAGTCATTGTGAGGGGGAAGAAAGGGGGGAACCATGCTTAAGTCCTAAGAGCCAGTGTGGTGTGTTGGTTAAGAGCGATAGACTCGTAATCTGGGGAACCGGGTTCGCATCTCCGCTCCTCCACATGCAGCTGCTGGGCGACCTTGGGCCAGTCACACTTCTCTGAAGTCTCTCAGCCCCACTCGCCTCCCAGAGTGTTTGTTGTGGGAGAGGAAGGGAAAGGAGAATGTTAGCCGCTTTGAGACTCCTTAAAGGGAGTGAAAGGCGGGATATCAAATCCAAACTCTTCTTCTTCTAAGAGCAGAGAAAATTGTCTTATTGCTCCATCTGGCTCAGTATTGTCTGTCCGAACTTGTAACAAGTCTGCTCTTTCAGACTGGGGTCTTTCCAGGCCATTTCTGTATTGCTGTTTCTGGAGATGCTAGATATGAAACCTAGGGAGTTTGGTGTGCAAAGCATGTGCTCCGCCACTGAGCTGCAGTCATTCCCATTGAGGGAGTGAGGATATAATTGTAATATATAATAAATAATACATGGCGAGTGGGTGATCATCATACTGGAACAGACAAATTCCTGGAGGTCAAGTGTCAGGCTTCAGGGAATTGGCTTCCTCCCCCCCCCCCCCGTGGCAGTAGATAAGCAGAGCAAAGGAAAAGGAGTTTTCTTACCAGTTAGAAACTTGAATAATTACAGTGAAAGAACAAAAAACCCACCTCCTAGAAATGGTGGTGTTCCCAATTAAGGATCACACCCCCTTCCATCCCTATTCATCTACGTCACTCCTACGTCTTGTAATCTGAGCTTGTACCCTCTGTGCTTTCTGTGTTTCCTGTTCTGACACGTTCTCAGCCTTTCTTGACCTTGGGGAGAGCGGAGGAATGCTGTCCAGAGACTGTGAATCTGTTAACCCCCTCTCTCCCAGTGTTTCGTCTCTCAGGTGTTCCCCATCCAGTATTTCCCAGCTTCTGCCTTCTGAACTATGTCCCTCTGTAAACCACTGTTCTAAATCTATACTGTCCTCCTGCTCCTGGGAAGATTCAGGATCCAGATCAGGGGGAGGGGGAGGCTCCCACCATTCTTCATCAGCACAGTCTTCCTCAGCACAGTCCCTGACGTCAACTTTCAATGGCTATGTTTTATCTCTACTGTAAGAGGCATTTTACCTCTGAATACCAGTTGCTGATAATCACAGGTGCTGTTGCATTGCTGTGCTGTTTGCGGGCTTCCCAAAGGCATTTGGTTGGCCACTGTGAGAACAGGATATTGGACCAGATGGGCTGTTGGCCTGATCCAGGAGAATCGTCTTATGTCCTTATATTCTCTGCCCATATTTGAGGCAAGTGATGTTGAGTTCCCTCAAAAGTAATGGCAGGTGTTCCTCTCCACCTCCCATCCCCTGGTGCTAAATTGGCAGGACAAAGGAGAGATGACAGGATTTTGATATGGTATGCTGTGTTGCATCTTGAAGCGATTTGGCAGCCTAATGCTAGGCTAAAGAAGCAGGCTATAAATATTAAAATAATAGTAACAGTATACTGAAACTGGGCTTACGGACCATTAAATATGTGTGGTGAGAATGAAGTGAGGGACATTGAACATGAAGGAAATAATTTAGATAGCTGCGTAGCGAACCCCCCCCCCCAAACAAAACCCCAACAAACCGTGCCAAAAACTGTAGCACATGCATTTATGAGGAGAATGAAAGATGTAGTCAAGAGTGTTTATGCAAAAATTTAGAAAAGCTTGCTAGCAGCATAAAGCATTATCAAGAAGAGGAACACATTCACAACACAAAAATATTTCAATTGGAACGTTCTGAATTGTCAGGACTGGGGAGAGGTAGCAGGAAGGAAAACCAGAAAGAGGAGGTTAATTTATTTTAGTATGAAACTGTTTCAGCAACTAAAGAAAATTTATAGACCTTGGCTAGAATACAGTTTTGAAAGGGCGATGTGTTGTGTATGTTGCTGCTCTGTCGTTCAAAATATTGTCCTGTCTTGGTTGGTTTCCATGTTCGTGCACCACGAGTTTGTGCCTTTAATGGAAAAGGGAATGTGTTTACAGCTTTTATACATCACCCAAGGGGGTTGCACTCAAGATGCAAAGGAGGTGCGGGAAATAAGGCATGTAGGCGCTTATATTCCATTGCATGTGCTTAGAAGCCTTCCTGTCCTGGGATCATCCTAGGATCCCTGAGTTATTTGGATTCTTTATCACAAGGAAACGTCTTAGGCAGAGGTCGGCAACCTAAGGCCCATGGGCCAGCCCATAAGCTTCCTGGAACTGGCCCACGGCTGTTCCGTGGATTGGCATGGGGATTCCATGCTCCCCCCCCCCATGGCACCATTTTTCTTCTTGCCGCGGGGACCGACTTTCGGGTCAGAAGAACGCCAGAAATAGCTTGAGAGCACGCACGGGCGCGTACGCTCTGGCCCACTGAGAGGTCTGCAGGAGAGTGGACTGGTCTGGCCTCAAAAAACGTTGCCTAACCCTGGTCTTAAGTATATTCAACCGAATGCATAGAAGCCTGCATCATACCTTCCCAGTCAAAGCAGGAAGATTGTGGGCATGATGGATGGGCCTGGTGCATGCAGGGACATTAGAGACAGGGCCAGTGCGCACCCACTCCCCTTTATGTCCACACACACGAAGAAGGCTCCTCTTTATCTGCATATAGAAGCAGTTTTTGCACAACTATTGCTGCGCATTGATTGCGTCAGTATTCATTGCTGCTTAATGTATATGAGCCCAGTTCTAAATTGCACTAAACAAGGAGATTACAAAGGGAACATTTGCGTATTGATCACTCTGAAGTTGGCCCTGTGGCATCTTTATTCTTCTGGGGAAACATACAGAATTAAGGGCCAGATTCAATTAACTTGGCGCGCTAGCAGAAGCCAGCGCAAGGACTCTTGTTAGCGCAGTGGGGTTTTCCTCCCTCCTCTCCCAAATCTGCTCTGAAGAGTACGGAGAGCCCCAAGAACAGCACACATGGGGAGGAGAGGGATGGTTTCACTGGGCAAGGAGAAATGCGTGCACTCATGGAATGATTGAACTAGCGAGATACTGAAGTCCAACCTTTGTCATCTAATTGCTAATGGACCAATGATAGTATCCTGCTTTTGTGACTGAAATAAAAGTTATACAGTACATGTAACTTCACCAAATATGCACCCACCTGGTTTTTCCAGTGTTTCCTTTTTGGAAGGCGTGTGTACACACACACACACACACACACACACACACACAGTTAATTTAACTGTCCTATGTGCAATAAGAGAGTTTAAGTTTATGGCACAAGAATTGCTAAAAGAAACCTGCCAACACTACCTCTGCACTAATTTTCAATTATAAATGCTGTAGAAAACCTTAGCAAGAAATCCCCAGAGTTTTCACGGTCAAGGTTAGTGAAATAGAGGGCAAATGAAAACTCCAAGCTGGCTATTCTAAGAATACATACTTGGAAATATGCAGAAACTCAGTGGAACTTGGTTTCAAGGAAATATAAGTAGGATCAGCGTGAAAATGCTCAGATGTGAATGGCAGGGGTTCCCATTAATTAAAATGGTGGGTGCCAATCTACATGCATAAATGAATCTCCATAGAAGCGAACTGGAAAGTTGGCTCCTCTACAGAAGCTCCTGTACACCTACTGGATTTCCCAAGCCCAGAACAAATCACGGAATTGATGGAAATGCCTCTTGCCCCCTTTAATCCACAATGCTGATTTAACCTTCGTGGTTTGCTTTTTTGCTTTCACCTTAATGAATTACATATCTGTGACCAGAAGCAGTTGGGAGTGAAGCTTTTTCTATATCTAATAATCAGTTAATAATCCCTTAAGATTGTTGTTAATTCCATGATTTCAGTGTACGCTGTCATAAAACGACGGCAACTTTTAACAGTTTAAGAAGCTTCTCTGGTGCTTCTTTTTATGAAATCAGATGTCCATTCCATTATCCAGCATTATCTGATATGATTTACTCATAGGTCTTCCTAGCACTTTTGACGTGGATGAAGGAGTGACATATGAACAAATGCAGGTCAGCCATCACCTTGTTTTTAGTAGTTTCATCATTTGCTTTCAGTTCCTTTTCAGTAACGTATAATGAAATTCCATGTGCTTCCCTTTTGTAGACTGTGATCGAGGAGGTTCTGGAGGAATGTGGATATTACAATTTTACCTCAAATAGGTGAGTTTCATTTCAGAAGGAGACGTAAAATCACGGTGAAGTGAATAGACAGAAATTATAATTCAGTTTCCTAGTTAGAGCTCTCTATTTTGGTTTTGGGGTGCTTTTTTTTTAAAAAAAAAATCATGATTTATGATGTGTAGGCAGGTGCTAGATAAAATGGTGTGGAACATTGTAGCCAGTAGTGTAAAATCATATTTGAAAAGAAAGGCACCTCCATCCTTTTCATTTTGATGGATGAGAATTTGTTTTAAAATCCCTTATGAAAAATAAACCTCAGATGAAGAATTGTAGGGCTACCAGCTTGCCTTACGGGTAAATTGTCTGGATGTTGCACAAAAATGGGTTGGGACAAGAAAGCAAAGGGGATGTAAATTTTGGAAGAAGCTACGTATTTGAACAACAATACAGCTGCTATCCTGCTCTACCTCTGCTTACTATTGCTGCAGGATTTTCAACAGTGATGGGACAAACATTCATGGGATAGATTGAGTGTCTCATACTCAATAAGTATAAATGGAATTCCACTAAGTTGCATGATATAGAAATAATGCGTTGGCATGTGTTTCAATGGGGTGGCTTATTGCTGGTTTTAATTATTTTGAATGTTTTAAAATAGTTCTTTTTACCTGTTTGGGAAACCCTGATGTAAACAATACTGACCTTTATGAGCCAAGTTCAATATAAGAAAGCTTTTTTATGTTCTTTGTGTGTTACTGAGAGGGGAAAAGCTTGTCTGGGTACCACACACAGATTGGGGGGGGGGGTGATGCTACTAATTAGCCATAGCCAATCACTTTCAATAGTGGCACCCAAAAGAATTTAAGACCCCTTTAAATAGGAACAAACTGGCTATGAGAGATATTTGTTGCCTACGGTTTCTACAAATGTTGGGTTGCACTAAAGTCCAGCATATATGTTGGTGCCTAATTTTAGGAGCTTTTAGGTTGGGATTTCACTTATTTGGCAGCTCAAACTCCCGCAAAGCTTTCCTGCAGTCTCTGCTGATGCATCTGTGTCATGTTGGCAGCAAAGGTCTAGTCTGCCTCAGGTGATTGTAAATGTTATGGCATTTCTCATTCCCTGTGAACACTTACAGCCTCTTAAATCTTTTTAGGTATCAGTACTATCCATGGGGAACAAGGACTCATCCGGCCAGAAGATGAGCGCCTGGAATTCGGACGAGATTGGCATGTTTTCTAATAAGGTCTAAGTGCCTTGACTTCAGCTGTTGTCTTTTGCCAAAGGAATGCACTTTGCTTCAACACAAGAAAAGGGGGGAGGAAATCAGATTGTAGGCATAGTTTGCAAAGAGTCATCCAGGCAGTAGAACTTTGGAGCACAACTTTTTCAGTAGATGTTTGCAGTACATTTTTTTTAATTATTATTATTTCTGGCAGGATGCTTACTTTCTGTGCAAAACGTGGACACAATACCAGGTACCTCCATTATGGCAATATAATGCTCCACTGAATTCTTGTTTCTATATAATTTTAAAGGACTTATGAATACTCAGGAACGTTGGAAATATATCTTATGTTTTATAGATCTGCTTATACCAGAGATTTATCTTTTATAATAAGAGTACCTTTTGTAAGGAGAGGAAATCAGAAAGTCAGAGTTCAGAGTTCTCTAGAATACATTTGTGACTAGCCTTTGGGATATTTGCAATTTCTGCTGCGGGTATCGTATATTAGACAGTATTTAAAACCTGCACAGCTTCTAATAATTGCTATTTCTAAATACATGTTGATTCTATAAATAGATATAGGGTGATGCCAATTATATGTATATAAGAAATGTATAGTTTGCATTTGTATGCAGCATTCATACCTTTACACCCACGGTGCAATAAATAGATAATTCTTTTTTTTATTTTTGTTCAGCTCTGTAGCACATAATGCACTTTGGAAAATGCATACAAAATAAGAATGTGCGTGCAGTTGTTGCTAAGACTTTTCTCTCATTTTTGCCAGCATGCTAGAGATTTCAGTTGCTGGCAATATTGAGTGAAAGTATGATTCTCTAGAATGAGGATATTCAACATGGTACCTTCCAGATGTTGTTGGACTACAACTTCCATCATCCCTGACCAATGTGAATGCTGGCTGGGCGGATGGGTGTTGGGAGTCCAACAACATCCAAATGGCACCCAGTTGGCTAACCCTTCTGTAGAATACCCCTGTAGGTAAGACCTCCAAATTTCAATGATTTCATTTTTTTTTTAAAAAAACCTGCCTATCTTAATTAGCCTTTTGGTACGTAATGCAATATTTCTGAAGTTGGGTGCTTACCGCACATCTAACCTACTAGGCAGTGTGTTCGTCATTCAAGCACAAATGAAGAATTTGGGGTAAAAATAAAGGCAAGTTCAGCTTGTCTGTTCTGACCCATGTTAGTCGGACATCATCAACATGATTGATTTTGGGACCAATCAAATAGGGCCACTTGAAATCTAGACCATGGCACCGCAGCAAAAACGTGTTAGGTGGGTTATTTTATAGCAGCTTGACATTTTGCAAGGGAGCCAGGATATACTGTTGTTCCACCTCCATTTGCCACAGTAGGCTTATAAAGTCTGTAAGAAAAGGTGCCTGTTCTGAAACATCTGGTGGCATCAGTAGGTAAGTTCTCAAGTGCACAAGTTCTTCATATTTTGCTTGTTCATCATGGCAAAATCAGTGGACCCAACCAAGCAGTTGTGTGACGAAGATTTCTGCCACAATGAAGCGGGCCAGGGCATTTCATGTGGAAACCAGAGCAGTTGTGATGCATTCTAGTACACAAAGCATCCAAGGACTAAGTACTGCTGCGCTGTTGCTTCTCTGGCAACAGTTGCTTGGTTCAAAGAAGAAGAAGAAGTGGGTAGAATTTTGCCCAGAAAATGGTACTTTCCTGTTGCAGTTCTTCACATTCCCTCCAAAAAGTATTCCTGAGGATTGCAGAATGCAGCAGGGGGGAAAGCAGCTGCAGGAGAAGGGGGAGCCAGACAGCAAAAATTAGTGGCACACGGAGAATTAATAGACACACACCCATCACCACTTATCTTTATGTCAATATAGAGCGAGGCCTTCCAAACTATGTATCACCGCATGGTTCACCCTCCCGTCTCTAAGCAAACATATGGCATACCATAAATTTCAGTGCAGCTCTGTTTCGTGCTTATTGCTGGATGCCACAGTAAAGTTAGGAACCGTAACATATAACTTCACTTCCAATTTAGATTGCCATTAAAAAAGCACAGATCAAATGCTTGTACAGTGATACTGGATTTGAAAGCGCCATCTGCAGTGCCCTGTAAAAATAGGAACTATTTTAAAATGTGATTACACATTTTGAAATTGCAAATAATAAAGTATGTTGATTGCTTAAAAAAAAAATGTGTGTAATTACACTGGCAACCTTCAAAACCCAGCATTCATCATCCAGGGGATTTCAAAGTAATCATGGCTTCTTCCTATTTTTAGAAAAGTAGAAACCACTGGAGAGCATAAAGTTTTGCATTCGTAATGGCTCTGATTTTAAGTATCATCCAGTAGAAAAAAGCAAGAGATTGATACCTAAAAGACCATAAAATTCTTCTCTTAGTTCTGCCTTCAGGTGTTGCGCCTTTGCGTTTGCAAGGAATCAATCCTAATTATTTCTCTATGCAGTCAAATCACTATTTTTGCAGGCATTTCATGTTCAAAAATTGGCAGGGAACAATTAAAGAAATGGCTTCTTGGTCCTATGTAAATGTACTGAGTTTTGTATATAGTCTTACTTTGGATCCTGAATGCCCTGGAACTTGGGACATTTTGGCTCCCGAATGCCGCAAACCCAGAAGTGATTGTTCTGGTTTGTGAACGTTCTTTTGGAACTTGAACATCTGACGGGGCTTCCACGGCTTCCGATTGGCTGCAGGAGCTTCCTGCAACCAATCGGAAGCCTCAATTTGGTTTTCGAACGTTTTGGGAATCGAACGGATTTCCGGAACGGATTCCATTTGACTTCCAAGGTACGACTGTAAGTTAAGAGAACTCTGGACCAGACTTCCCCAACCTGCTGCCCTCCAATGTCCAAAACATCCAGAGAGCATCAGGTTGGGGAAGGCTGCTGTAGGCAGTTTTTAAAATACCTTAATTTTAATAATATACTACTACTGCTGATACTCGGAATCATTTTATTGACAAATAAAATCTACCCATAACCACTATAAATCTCAATTTTGCTGGGGGATGGCAAAGTTGCAATTTTGTCTAATAATGTGCCTAGGCATAAGCAAATTTTATCTACTGAATGAGACCGTAAGTGGTAGGCAGGGTTTTGGAATATTTCTGCTTGCATTTTCTCACTGGTTAGAGATGGAAATGGGATCAGCCGGCCCAGTGAATCTTGTTGCTGTATCTAGGGTTGGCCAACCTTATTCATGATTACAGTCAAACTGTTTCTTTACAATAACTGTGCAACACTGGAAAAGAATTCCAAGTAGTTACAGTGCTCTGAGGGCCATTTAATAAATGTGAGCCAACTGCTTATCTTCCCAACAGGATTGCATAGTGAAGCCAGTCTGTGTGCAGATATGGCCTGCAGCAATAAGTAGACATTTTTGTGATTGTGACAGCTACCCCCCCAAAAAAGCCCCTTCTGTAGCAGAAAAACAACCATAATTACAATTTAGGAAAAAATGCTGTGTACATTGTTTTTCAGTAAAATGACATCGGTAAAAACACACTGCAATAGGTCTCTTCCCAAGAAGCTTGCTATTTAAAATTGAACAGGAGCGGAAATGACAGATTACCACATAGGAGCCAACTCCAGGAGATCATGGGTGCCTGGGCACCCACAAAAATATTATTGTGGGAGCCGGGCAATGAGCAAAGCCAGAGAGAGCCTCAAGGTTAGATTACTGCAATGCGTTACACATAGGGCTGCCTCTGATGACAGTTCGGAAACTTCAGCTAGTGGCCAGGTTGTTCAATGGAGCAAGATGGTTTGAGCATATTACACCAATCCTGGTCCGACTCCACTGGCTACTAATTAGTTTCCAGGCCCAGTTCAAAGTGCTGGTTTTGACCTATAAAGCCTTTAAAGGTCCGCAATACCTCAAGGACCGCCTCTTTCCATATGAACCTACCGGGACCCTGAGATCACCTCCTGAGGTCCTCCTTCGTGTGCCCCCTCATCGAGAAATTCAGAGTGTGGCAACACAAGAACGGGGCCTTCTCTGCAGTGGCTCCCTGTTTGTGGAATGCTCTCCCTGGGGAAGTTTGCCTGGCACCTTTATTATACACCTTTAGGTGCCAGGCAAAAATGTTCCTTTTTAACCAGGCCTTTGGTTGATCAGATTTACATCCTATGTCCTTTTAAAACGGTTTTTTTTGGGGGGGGGGTTAATTTTTATTAGGTATACTGTATTGTGGTTTTATATATTGATTTTATTCTGTGAACCGCCATGAGACCCATGGGTATTGGGTGGTATATAAATTCAATGAAGAAGAAGAAGCCTCTGCACCACCGTGCCCAAGAGAGAAGCAGTTCAGCTCCACCCTGTGTAGCCAGCCAGCGTGTACCCTTTTTGAGGGGGCTTGGTTGTGGAGGCAGAGTCTCTCTGCCTCAGAGTCTGAGCCCCTTCCCGTGGAAAAGGGTTCCTCACTAGCTGCAGACAGGAGGATGAAGAGCAGCCGCTGCCGGCAGCTGCAATGCAAACGTACAACCTCACATGCACACTCATGTGATGCCACACTCACTACATGCAGGTGTGTGCATGTCAGGTCACACAGCCGTGTGATGGCGGCAGGCATCCACAGTCCTGAGGGTGAGATGGTGCCCTTGGATTATGGAGACAGAAAGACCAGAGCAATTCAGGTGAAATAAAAGTGGAGGAGGAATGGAAGAAATGAATGTGGGCAAATGAATTTACTTAAATGTAGGATTTGTGCAATTGAAACACTTCTCACATCTGTGTATTTAATGCACACATGTGTTAAATATGCAGCCTTTCCAGGCTTTTAAATGGTTTGATGAATGGAAAATAAAATAATTTGGGAATAGTCTTTGTTTTCCAAATGATAAGACCATTGATTTGGGGTACGGAAGTTGGCGTGTTCTATTCACCCTTTGGCGGCCTCAGTTTTAAATTCCTTTCATTTTTTCCTATTGATTTTTTAGTAGACCAAGCATGAATTATGCACGTTTTGGGGTTTTGGCAAAAGCGTATCGTGTTTGACGCAAGGAAAATAATAGTATTCTAAAAGCACTTAATTGGGATCATCCAAAGTTAACAAAGACTTCACATTCCCACTGGTGTGGCAGGTCGCAGGAACAGCACATGCAAAAAGAGAGTTTCCACTGGTCACTACAATTGACAATGCAATTGGCCTTTGCAAGTTAAGAACATTTAAGAAGAGCCTACTGGATCAGACCCAGTGGTCCATCTTGTCTAGCATTCTGTTCTCACGGCGACCAAACAGATACTCCTGGCAGGGGAGGGCAACAGCTCTCATTCCACTTGTGATTCCAAGTAACCAATATTTAGAGACATACTGCCTCAGGAAGTGGAGGTAGAATATAGCCACCATGTCTAGTAGACATCAGCGTCCTCCATGAATCTAAGTTCCCTTTAAAGCTTTCCAAGTAGCAGGCTATCCCTACACCTCGTAGGAGCAAATCCCAGTTAATTATTTCAGGCTATTTCTATGTTGCTTAACATCAATTAAGGGACGCGGGTGTCGCTGTGGGTTAAACCACAGAGCCTAGGACTTGCCGATCAGAAGGTCGGCGGTTTGAATCCCCGTGATGGGGTGAGCTCCCGTTGCTCAGTCCCAGCTCCTGCCAACCTAGCAGTTTGAAAGCACGAAGCGCAAGTAGATAAATAGGTACCGCTCCAGCGGGAAGGTAAACGGCATTTCCGTGCGCTGCTCTGGTTCGCCAGAAGCAGCTTAGTTATGCTGGCCACGTGACCTGGAAGCTGTACGCCGGCTCCCTTGGCCAATAAAGCGAGATGAGCGCCGCAACCCCAGAGTCGGTCACGACTGGACCTAATGGTCAGGGGTCCCTTTACCCTTTTAACATCAAATATGTATATGTATATGTATATGTATATGTATATGTATATGTATGTAGCGTGCAGCAAATTAAATACCAAACCATGCAATAAAGCCATCAGTAAAAAAACTATTAAGGATGACAATTAACAAGTACTGTACAAATAAGTACAAATGTAACTTCTGCCAAATGCTGGTCATTCCCCACCCCCACCCCTCCGACTGAACTGGGAAGGGGGACATATTCTTTAAAATAATGAGCTCATAAATTCTTTTACAAAGACTACCTGCTTTAGTCTTTGACCTTCGTATATTAAATATTACATTTACAGTTTTGGTTTTGATTTCAAAGAGAATTAACTGAGTTTCCAGTATGACTTTTCTGAAATAGCCAATGTACAGCATGAGAACATTTCAAGAGCTAAGTGGAAAATGAACTGTATTAGATGCAAGGACTAATAGGTATTAATAGGCAAATAGATTTGCCCTAAATGGCAAAATTGGGATTTGTTGGATGACAGCCTATAAATTCTGATCCAAGTATTGACAATGAACTTCTTTAACAGCATATCATTAGAGCTTTCTAAAACTTGTTTTTGGAGCAACAAACCAAGATGGGCACTCAGACATGCTACAGAGACCCTACAGCCATTTCTGAATACACAAAGAACAACACACATCACCTTAACTGAAGCAGCCCCTCATACCACATCCCACACTATTTTGCATGGCTAACCCAACCCACCTAAGTAGATTTGTGAGCTTTGTAAGGAACTGCAGCAGGAAAGAAGATATAACAAACTTCCTGTTCTGGGGTTACAATTCTAAGCCAATAAGTTCAAAGCATGAGCAGACCTGCAGAAATATACACTGACGTCTTTTGAAAATAGATTGACAAGTCACACGACAATCAGATTGGTATTGAACTGGGCTCTCGTCCAATCAAGTCAAAGAAGAACTGATGAGGTCTGAAAGCAATGACAGGAAATTGACAAGGTGAAGTACCATGATGGAAATGCGAAATTCATTACTGGCTTGCAGAACATTCAGCTGTGCGGTAACACAGAATATAACAAAGACATACTATGGAACCAATGTTCAGTAAAGACTGGACACAGTCTAACACAGTCTAACCACCACATAAGCTTTGTGCAAGCAAGTCAGAATGAATGCTGAATAGACAGGATGTCCGGAGGAGCGCCATAAGAGACTATTCATTATTTTCAGCTTTGAAAGAGGTTCTGCAGCTGAGGAAACTCGCCTGCGAAACAAGACTGAGTGGCTTGATTGTCATTGGACATGCAGTTGAAACTCCATGAAAATAATTGCTGGCTTGTGAAAGTAGCACAGCATAGCTTCTGAATGAACAGGCTACACACCTTCAGAAGAAAAGGACTCGCTGTCATCCAAGCTCCAGGTGAAACTCATGTGGAAATAGTTCACTTCTGTTCTTTGACACAATCATTGTAGCGAATGAGAGTGCCTGGACACTCTAACAATTATCAAATCAAGATGATTTGCCCAAACTTTAGGAATGTTTTGCACAGAGAGAAAACTGTTCTGAATAAAATAGAACCACCATGAATTTTATTCAGGGTTACTCTGTATGTTCACTGGAGTAATGAAAACATACATACAATGAAGAAGAAGAAGAGTTTGGATTTGATATCCCGCTTTATCACTACCCAGAGGAGTCTCAAAGCAGCTAACAATCTTCTTTCCCTTCCTCCCCCACAACAAACACTCTGTGAGGTGAGTGGGGCTGAGAGACTTCAGAGAAGTGTGACTGGCCCAAGGTCACCCAGCAGCTGCATGTGGAGGAGCGGAGACGCGAACCCGGTTCCCCAGATTACGAGACTACCGCTCTTAACCCCTACACCACACTGGCTCTCATGATTCAGATACATGCAATAACTCAAAATCAAACCATTGTAAACATATAGAACTTTCAGGAACAAACTAAAGTGACACTGTTTAGCAGTTGCAGGGATGCATTTTTTAAATATAAACAGGAGCCACAATAGGGAACTGGGAAAAGGGTTAAAGCTCACTTCCCCCAGGTGCCTAGTCTAGACTGGAGGAGCCATCCATATAATTGCAAGACTGGTGTCATGTCTTCTTTTGCCCTCTGTGGACATATTACACCAACAAGAACCTAAAATGTCTGTGTGGTGATGCCATCTTGCACTTTCCTCAGTATTTGGGGAGGCTGACCTCAATCCAATTTATACACTGTCCTTCTCAAAGCAGCTACTAGACGTTCGTCACCTCAAAATAGTCCCAGGATCCTATTGCTTTGCTACTCTAACAGTGTTATCAACAAAAAGTGGCATATATTGAAAACCATGAAGCAAAACAACTGTTTTGAAACTTGAGGCCCCTTTGGGGAAGCAGTTTAGTCCTGCCTGTTCTGGTTCTTTGCAGAGAGGACAGAGGTTGTTAAGGAGTATAATGCAGCCATGAAAGCTTCGGGTGGTGAGAGCAGGATTGAATAAATCAAGGCCACCATTGGATTGCAGCAAAACACAGAGTAGAACTGAGGAAGGCTACAGCTTGGTGCTAGAGCAGCTGTAGAAGGCACTAAGTTCAATCCCTGTCATCTCCAGTTATGATCCTGGAGATCAGCTGCCAGGCAGTGTGGACCACTGGTCTGGCTCAATATAAGCTAGCTGCCTGTATTCCTTAAAAAATAAAATAAAATTCAGTCACAGGCATATGCAGTCTTTAATTATAACCACTAGTACAGCATCATCAGCATTCCCCAGTTGGGTTAAGTGGGACGTGGCATTCCAGACTACTAGCTACACAACAGTGTGCGGTCAAGGCATGCTTTTAAGAAGTCAACGCATTTCATTGCAAAGGCAGCAATGTGTCAGAGGCGGCTGAGCTGGCCTCAATGTGTGGAGTGTTTTCTGTGTACATAAAACATTGCAGGTCATTCCGGTTCGGCAAGGCATCCTGAAATTATGGTTCTGAAACACACACATCAAATCTCATTGTTGCTGGGTATTTTGCTCGTTCTTATATTCTTAGATTGCTCGTTCCTCATCAGCTGCGCCTGTTGATGGGTGCTCTTTGTGACGTTTAGCATAGGGAAGGATCACCTATGTGTGCAAGAGAACATTTACTGCAACCTCAGGATCGTCATAGTGTGCTCACTGATGTGCACACAGATGGACAATGCCAAGCCAGCTTCCTGAATCCTAGGTACTCAAATCTAGACTTGACTCGACCAAGATAGAATTGGAAATACAGCAAGAGCTATAAAGGTAGCAGTGGCAACCAGGGGCGTACGAAGGGGTGTGTGGGGTGTGCGGTCCGCCTCGGGTGTCACCCTGAGGTGGGGTGACAAAATGGCGGGTGGCACTCACTGCGGGGCCTGCAGCATTCCCAAGCCACAGGTCTTGGGCACCTGCAGGTTCCACACTGTCCGCCAACTCCCTCCCCCCCCCCAGTTGTAGGGTGGCTGAGGCCCCACGTATGGGTGTCTGTCATCCGTATGCGTGCCACCCGTTGTCCATATGGGCAGTTCGCCTCACCCCTTGGCGCACTGCGCTAGGTGACCAAGAGCCTTCCTCCACCACTGCTGGCAGCCAGTTATCAAACACCCCCTAGCTTTCTTCGGATCTTTGAATCAGGATTTTAAAATAAATTTACTACTGGAATTCAGTGTAATCCTGTTGAAATTATTTGTTGTGGCCTATGGAGCAGTAAAGACTGATAATCCTATTACTCATTATGGTAAACCCTCCTGTCCACAATGGGCACTTGTTGGTATGCTATTGGCAGCTGCCCAAGGGTTGCAGGTGCTGATGCCAGGCATGTAAATGAGGCAAGCTGGGGCAGGAGAGGGGGCAAGGGACCTCCATGTGTGCATGGGAGATGGAGGTTCCTGTAGGAAGCTACTGGACAGGGATCCAGTTCCAAGAAGAACAAGTTATTAAAGTGTTTTGCCCACATTGTGTGTAACCCAGGTCCCAATTAAAATTCATATTTAGCCTTTCAGATCTGGCACAGTTTCTAATCCACAAATCCCAAAAAAACAAATTGCCTTTTTCCAGGTGGCTTATTGTGATCCTAGCCACTGTTGCAGATTAAATTTGCAAGGTTGTTACAGAGACGGTCCTTTGCTTGTGTGATTACATGATTGCTCGCTGCAATTGCTTTTAGCAAAAGTGAGACTGTAATAATACAAATAATCCGCAAATCCCAATGGCATCAGTCCAGAATTCTCTGTGTGTGGTTAAACCGTGTGGGGGAACGCTGCTTTTCTTTTAATCCAAATTATTTGTTCTTTGCTGCTTGTATTGGCTTGCATCCTTAGCCACTGTGGCAAAGGGCCCCAGAACTGCAAAAGTAAACTTGTAATCAGCTCACCGCTTCTGAATGGAAGACATGCCCTCTGAATCAGCATGGATTTTGAGTTAGGAGGCAATCCATGTCCAGCCAGCTCAAAATCTGACTGAGGCACAGCGTGTGGCTTACCAGTGTGTGCCTCTCTTTAGAGATTTCTTATAGATGCATTTGCCTTGTTAGGAACATTTTTGCTGCTGGACATTAGAGATAAACCTGACCTCAGCCACCCTAAAAGCAGTTTGCTGCTTAAACCAATTTCCACTTTGGCACATCAACAGAACAGGACGAGGGAGCAGTCCTGAACCTGCAGTTCTGAGGTCATTTGTTTATTTTTCTCCCAGGGTTGCTTGGTTTAGCAACCTTACGCACCACACACACACACACACACACACACACACGGAGGAGGAGCGTACACAACCTTCTTGATAATTTTTAGGACTTCCGGAGGCGGCGCGAAACCGTGATGGCGGACCTCTTCGAGCTCTGAAGAGGGGCACCGCAGAAAAGGGTTGTTTCGCTACGGCACAGCGGCAACCCATTAAGATAAACCACGGACAGAGTGAGTCCGTGGCCGTGGGACTCGGCGGGCACCTGGAGCGACCCCGAATTCGCGGAAGGAACCCCGTAAGGGGCTCCGGAGTGAAGGAGGGGGAGCGGTGCTGTGAGTTCATCGCTCTTTCTGCGGAGGCGAAGCCGCGCGGCTGTCACGGATGAGCGCCGACCTTTCTTCCAAGAAACATCAGGCTGAAACAGCAAACCCGTGAGTAAGGATCTGAGATCTGACAGAACAAATTTAAAGAAATTTGGCTGAAACCGGGAGACGAGAAAAAGGAAGTCCGTCTTCCGGCACTGCTTTTAAGATCAAAGCAGATGACACGAAGAGCGGAAAGCGCTGTGAATAGGGAAGCGTCAAAGTAGGACTTTCGTGCACACTTGAACTTACTTTTAAAGAAGAAATACAGAACTATCAGTAAGTAAATCTTTAATAAACTGAATTGGAGCGGTCCCCTTAGGGGTAAGGGAAGACTTTAACCCCAAACCTTCGGGCGGCCGGGGGAAGTTGTTTAACTGCGGAACTGCTACAAACTTCCAGATACTTTTGGAACTAAAGTGATACTTTTGAGCCTATTCAGTTGGAGTGGATACAGTTGCAAGCACCTTGTTGGAACTTTGTTAAATGCCTAAAAGTGCTCTGCAGGACTTTCCCTTTTAGTGTCTTGGAACTATTGTGCTTTTAAAATCGGAACAATAGGGACTTTAATGGCGGAAAAGTTGTCTTCTTCTTACTAAATTTTGGTGGCACTCCCCCTAGAGGATATTGGGAATACAAAGGCCTGGGAACAGTCTTATTTGTTTACCTTCTCTCACTAGATTGTTTTTAAATTTGGACTTGTCTTTCCCATGGGACTACAACATTTGACCTTGAACATTGACTGATGAGTGGCACAGGAAAGACAAGAGCAGCCAAAGCTAAGGAAGCTAAGGAAAAAGAAAAAGCGAAAAAGCAGGCACAGCTTGTACAAACAACTTTAACTCAGGGACGCAGACTATCAGTTCCAGCTGTGCTTGCAACACAAAAAGTAGAAGTTGAAAAGCCTGAAAAATCTGAAGAGGAAGATATGGCATCAGGAGGATCAGAGGCAGTACTGAAACAAGTTTTGGAACAATTGTCAGCATTAAATCAAAAAATAGACAACCAATCAATAAAAATTGATCAAGCCACATCCTCGATCCAGAAATTGACGGATCAGGTGTCCCAACATACTCAAGCAATTGAAAAATTGCAAGGAGCAACAGAAGAGAATCGTAAGCTGGCTGGGGAAGCTGTTCAGATAGCAACGTCAGCCAAAAAAGAGGTCGAGGAAGTTAAAGCAGAAGTCAAGCCTCTGCACAAACAGATAGGGGACCAACAAACCTATCTCTCTTTGGTGGAATTGAAAAACCGCGAGACTAACCTCAGGCTGAGGGCTGTCCCAGAAGTTGAACAAGAAGATTTGATTGGATTTTTGACAACAGAATTTTCAAAGTTCTGGGGCTTAAAAGAAGAAAGTGACTTTAAAATAGTATCGGCTTTTCGACTGGGAAGATTGGTAAGAAAGGACAGATCTAGAGACTGTTTAATAGCTTTGAGATCAAGGGAAGAGAGAGACAAAATACTAGGCCTACACTTCAAAAACTCAATTGAGATACAAGAGAAAAGGGTGGAAATTTACCGAGATATTCCTAAACAGCTATTGGACTTGAGAGCCACCTATTCAGAATTGGCTAAGCTGTTGAGACTCAACACAATTCCTTATAGGTGGGAGTTCCCACAAGGATTATCATTTTCTTACAAACAGAAGAAGGTTAAAATAAGAACACCGGAGGACCTACAAAAGTTCCAGCACGATCACGGAGAAGATCTCCAAAAAGAAGCAGCAGCACATTGGCCTCTACTCAGACCGGGGCCTACACCGCCAGAAGGCGGAGCAACGCCTATACCTTCGGAACTAGAGGAGAAAGAAGATACACCGCTCTAGGTGTAACAGAATAGTACAGGATGTCTCTGCAGCTACTTAGTTGGAATATAAATGGCGGAAATTCCCCGGAGAAAAGAAGGAGGATATTTCATATATTGAAGAAAGAACAATTGGACATTATTTGCTTACAGGAAACCCATGTGACCAGGCTCCACAGGAAAGTTTTGGTCAACAAAAGACTAGGCCAAGAATTTATCTCATCAGATAAGGTCAAGAAAAGAGGAGTGGTGATTTATGCTAAGGAGAGCCTGACACCCAAATTTTTATTTAAGGATGAACAAGGAAGAATTTTGGCGACTGAAATTCAGACACAAGGAGAAAAAATATTGATATTAGGAATTTATGCCCCAAACGACGGGAAATCAGAATTTTTTAAGAAGCTGCATGAGACTTTGCTGGACTATTTGGACTATGCTAACATCATAATGATGGGAGATATGAATGGAGTGGTGTCTACACATATGGATAAGTCTTATAGCCAAAACTTAACATCAGATGGCAGACTGCCTAAAACCTTTTTTGAACTGACTGACAATCTGGATTTGATTGACATATGGAGGACAAAGAACCCCCTAGGTAAAGAAGGAACTTTCTTCTCTGAGGCCCACCTGTCCTGGTCAAGGATCGACCAAATCTGGACCTCCAGGGGGCTGGCACCTAAGACTAAAAAGGTGGAAATCTGCCCAAAAACATGCTCCGACCACAACGCCTTGAAAATAGAATTTAGACTAACTCAATCCGGTTCCTTCAGATGGAGAATGAATGACACACTATTAAGAGATCAAGAGATTGTGAAAAAGGCCCAAAAAACACTAAAGGACTACTTTGAGATAAATCTGAACACTACAGTAGAAAAAAGAATGATCTGGGACGCAAGTAAAGCTGTTATGAGAGGGTTTCTGATACAACAGAATACAATTAAGAAAAAACTCTGGAATGGGAAGAAAGATAAAATATTGGAGAAAATACATCAAGGAGAGAAAAAACTGAGAACCAAACCAAAGTCAAAGGAGGTGCTGAGAGAAATCAAATTCCATCAAGCAGAATACTCAAAATTGATTAATCAGGAGATTGAATGGAAAATAAAACAGATGAAGCAAAGATCATTTGAATCAGCAAACAAATGTGGAAAGCTGCTAGCCTGGCAGCTGAAAAAAAGACAAAAGTTAAATACAGTTACAAACCTAGAGATTGAAGGAAGGACGGTACAGAAACCAGAAGAAATTAGGAAGTGCTTCCACAGATATTTTAAAGAACTGTATGCACAGGGGCCTCAGAAAGAATCAGAGATAGATCAATTTCTAAAGACAAATGGACTATCAAAAATAACTCAAGATAAAAGATCAATCTTGAACTCTACAATAACTTCACAGGAAATTGAAGGTGCCATTCAGAACATGCAACTAGGCAAATCTCCAGGCCCGGATGGGCTTACCTCCAAATACTACAAGACTTTGAAGGACTATTTGACACAACCTTTGTTGGAGGTATGCAACCAGATCATGGATGGGAAGAGGGCACCAGAAACGTGGAAAGAAGCCTTCATCACATTGATACCTAAGACAGAATCTGAAAAGACTCAGCTCAAGAACTACCGTCCCATCTCACTCCTGAATGTGGATTACAAAATATTTGCAGACATTTTGGCAAGTAGACTTAAAAAAGTTTTAAATGAAGTAATTCATAAAGACCAAGCAGGCTTTCTCCCTGGTAGACATTTATATGAGAATACCAGAAACATCATTGACATTTTGGAACTTTTGCAAACCAATAGGAACACAAGGGCGGTGTTAATTTTTATTGATGCGGAGAAAGCATTTGACAATATATCTTGGATGTTTATGAAGAAAAATTTGGAAGGGATGGGAGTGGGACGGGGGTTTGAAAATGGATTACAAGCAATTTATTCAGAACAAAAAGCTAAATTAATAGTGAACAATGTGGTGACGGAGGAATTTAAAATTGAAAAAGGGACACGACAAGGGTGCCCTCTATCCCCTCTCTTATTCATTTCGGTCCTGGAGGTGCTATTGAATATGATAAGGGAGGACCGGTTGGTACAAGGGATAGAGGTCGGAGTGAAACAATATAAACTGAAAGCTTTTGCAGATGATCTAGTTTTGACATTGCAGGAGCCAGAATCCAGTACAAAAAGAGTTCTTGAACTTATATCTGAGTTTGGTCGGGTGGCGGGATTTAAGTTGAATAAACAAAAAACTAAGGTTCTGACCAAGAATTTGACACCTACAGAAACAGAGGGGTTTCAGAGAGAAACAGAATTAAATGTGGTTAAAAAAGTGAAATACTTAGGGATCTATTTGTCCTCCAAAAATTTGAATTTATTTAAGGATAATTATGAGAAATGTTGGTTGGAAGTTAAAAAGGATTTAGAAATTTGGTCAAGACTGAAACTTTCCTTGTTGGGAAGAATCGCAGCCATAAAAATGAATGTGTTGCCGAAAATGTTATTTTTGTTTCAAACCTTACAGATCGTGGACAGAGTGGAATGTTTTGGAAAATGGCAGAAGGATATATCTAGGTTTGTCTGGCAGGGCAAAAAGCCCCGAATAAAGTTTAAAATATTAACAGACTCAAAAGAAAGAGGGGGGTTTGCCCTGCCGGACTTGAGGTTGTACTACGAAGCTGCAGCCTTCTGCTGGTTGAAAGATTGGTTCTTGTTGGAAAACACTGATGTCCTAGATCTGGAAGGCTCTGACAATGCTTTTGGTTGGCATGCATACCTATGGTATGACAAGGTTAAAGTTCATAAATTGTTTAAAAGCCATATTGTCAGAAAAGCAATTTTTGCAGTCTGGATGAAATACAAAGACTTATTAGAGAGTAAAACACCGAGGTGGCTATCACCGGTGGAGGCCAAGGCTCGAAAAAGACCCAATATGGAGGCCTACTGGCCGAAATATTGGGAATTAACTGAAAAAATTGGAGACAGTTGGAAGTTGCAGAGCCAGGATAAACTAAAAAATAAGGTGCGAGATTGGTTACACTATGCTCAAATTCAAGAGGTTTTTAAAATGGACAAAAAAGTCGGTTTCCAGGTGGAAAAATCGAAACTAGAGACAGAATTGTTAGAACCAAAGACCAAGCTTTTATCTAGAATGTATAACTTGCTGCTCACGTGGAACTTACAGGACGAGACAGTTAAATCTGCTATGATAAAATGGGCACAGGATGTTGGACACAACATTATGTTTGAAGACTGGGAAAGGTTATGGAACACCGGAATGAAATTCACGGCATGTACTGCCTTGAAGGAAAACATTATGAAAATGATATACCGGTGGTACATGACCCCAGTCAAGTTAGCTAAGATACATCACCTGTCTGACAACAAATGTTGGAAGTGTAAGGAAGCAGAGGGGACTTTCTTTCATCTCTGGTGGACCTGCCCAAAAGTGAAGGCCTTCTGGGAAATGATTTATAATGAATTGAAAAAGGTATTTAGGTATACCTTTCCCAAGAAACCAGAGGCCTTCCTGCTGGGCATGGTAGACCAGAAAATGTCAAAAAAAGACAGAATTTTGTTTATGTATGCTAGCACAGCAGCAAGAATACTTATTGCAAAGAGTTGGAAGACACAAGATTTGCCCACGCTGGAGGAATGGCAGACGCAGTTGATGGACTACATGGAGATAGCTGAACTGACCGGCAGAATCCGAGATTTGGATGAAGAAACAATTGAGGCGGATTGGAAAAAGTTTAAAGACTATTTGCAAAAATATTACAAGCTGTATGAATCTTAAGATTGTGCATGATTAGGAAATGCTATGCTTTAGCAATTATGATTAAGTAAATTGTAAAATAAGTGATAAAAGAGAAAAGGAGACAATCTGAATCGAACATGTTATGTTTATTTTAAAGGCACTAAAATTGAGATACAACATATTGAATTTGGATGCATAACATTTGAAAGTTACAATAAGGTATGAAATAAGGTAACAAATTGCTGACATTGTTAATTTAAAGAACGCAGAACCGGAAGGTGTGGGGAAGTCCAAGTAGGGATTTATTTTTGTTTTTGATTTTTTTGTTAAAAAAAGAAAAAATTGTTTCTTGTAACTTTTTTATTTGTTTGTAATGTACAGAATTATGGAAAGAAACGCAATAAAAAAATTTACAAAAAAAAAGAAAGATAATTTTTAAATGCCTCTGCCATTTGCCAGATACGCTTTGTTTCAAATAGTTATGCTGGGAATGGCTTCTTGAAGTATTCTTAATCTTGCCAATATACGTTCTTTCCGAAAGCTGTTAAGGCTGAATGCCAATTGTCTTTACAGTGGTACCTCGGGTTACATACGCTTCAGGTTACATACGCTTCAGGTTACAGGCTCTGCTAACCCAGATATAGTACCTCGGGTTAAGAACTTTGCTTCAGGATGAGAACAGAAATCGTGCTCCAGTGGTGCAGCAGCAGCAGGAGGCCCCATTAGCTAAAGTGGTGCTTCAGGTTAAGAACAGTTTCAGGTTAAGAACGGACCTCCAGAACGAATTAAGTACTTAGCCCGAGGTACCACTGTACTGCAAGGAGGAGAGGATGGGTCTGTCAGCTCAGGAGCAGTCAGAGCATTTGAACACACCAAGGCAATCTCAGAGACTAAATATATTGGTAATGATCTACAACAGAGTGGGTAGACTTCAAGCTAGTTGGAACCCTAAGCTCTACCAGCTAGAACTAGATGAAGAAGGCAGCACAGGGTTGGAATTAAAGAACACATTCTGAATCTAGGAATTAGTTTTCATCTCCTGTACTGAGCTCACAGGGCTTTTACACAAAAGTCCACTCCTGGTTAGCTCTCTTTATTTCAGCAGCAGTAGGAAAAGTCATTTCGCTGTGGCACAATTGAAAGTCAGAAATCCTTGTCGATCTACTGCAGATCACCTAGTGATTTAACAGCAGGTCCAGATCCCAATTTGCCTTAGAGCTCCTGGCACAGTGAGACAAGCTAGACACATGACAATTGTTATGAGTTTGACGCTTCACGGTTGATTTTTCCTTTGAAAATGGCTGATGCGAATGTGTGAGCCAGAACCATAATATGTGGAAGTTGGGGGGGACGACTGCTGTGGCCCCACCTAGAGTCCACACACACACACACACACACAACTTTGCAATGGACGGAGGTGCCCATTTGCAGCAATATGATACAACCCAGTGCATAGTGTGGTTGTGTAGGTAAGAGAGACAGAAGCTGCAAGAATGAGAGAGAATTTGAGCTCATGTCCAAGTTATTCTGGGAGCTAGCAAAAGGTGAGAAATCCTTCTTGTATCTGGTTATGAAAGAAGTTTCCATTAGAGGAGATGGATGAAGGTACACTTGATCCTTTGTTCCTTGGGAACTATTCTTTGCTGCCATCTGCTATTATTGCCACAACACTGTCTGGTCTGAAGGAGTGTTTAATGCATGAAAAAAGCAGCCCAAATTTCCAGTCTCTCTCTCTCTCTCTCTCTCTCTCTCACACACACACACACACACACACAGTGTTAATTAGGATACCAAATATACCTTCTGAATTCATTACCCTGTGTAGTCAACCAGAAAAACTGCTAGGATATCCATGCTGCCAATGACCCAGCCGACACCTTTGCTCACTTGACTAGATAAATTATTTTCAGGCACTTTGGCTTCACTCAGGCTAGGATCCACTTTTTCCTTGATTTATTCATTGCTTCCCGACTGCAGGCACAAATTGAAAACTTGAATACTAGATGAATTGAGTTTTTTGTGTGGAGAGGTTAGCAGGAAATCAACAAATTCATACTGGCATTGCTAACTACATCTGTGGTGGGCAGCAATTAAAACATTGCTTTGCTAAGAATGGTAACACAACCTTATGCAAGTTTACTCAAAAGGAAGTCCTACTGAGTTCAGTGGAGCCAAGTCCCAGGTAAGTGGGTACAGGATTCTAGCATTAGTCACCTGGAAGTGAACCTCTCTGAGTCTAAGTCAAAGAAAGAAAGAAAAAAAGAAAGAAAGAAAGAAAGAAAGAAAGAAAAAGAAAGAAAGAAAGAAAGAAAGAAAGAAAGAAAGAAAGAAAGAAAGCCTCACTGGATATGACAAAGGGCCCATCATGTCACCTTGCTTCCTGGTAATCACCAGCTTGTCTTTTAAGGTGAATCGGATACCGTCACACCAACCTTGGTCTGCCCTCAGCCAGGTCCCACCTGCCTGCCTTCTTACTTGCATCCTGCTGGGGATGATGACTATGCTTGTCACTGGATCTGATTTCATCTCCCTCACCTTCCACCCTACCAGTCCCAACTGAGTACCATCCACTGCGGCTAAGGGTTCTGACAGGTGTTAAGAGACCTCTATTCTCCTCACAGAGCTACAATTGCATGCCCAGGTGCCATGACCCGCCACCCCGCCACATGAATTAAATGACCATGGGTGGGGGGGGGGAATGTTTTGGTGCGTATTGTTGGCACAGAAATGGAAACAAGAAGAACTACCGACAAAAGAAGAATGGCAGACAAAATTAACGGACTATGCAGAATTGGACAAGATGACAGGAAGAATCCGAAACCTGCGGGACCAGAGATTATTAGAGGACTGGAGTAAATATATGAATTATTTGAAAAGCAATTGTAGTCAACAGATTACGCTAGTAGGATTGCAAGAAGGTTTGTAAGGAGGACTATGTGAAATATTGCAGAGAAAAGTATGAAGAGAATTATTAGTGAAGGACTATTAAAAGTAATAGTGAAATTAATGAAATGTAGATTAAGTGACAAAGATTGAAAAATCTTCAGTTGTGGCTGATGGAAGTCCAAAACATTCTATAAGATAAGAAAATATAGAATCATAGAATAGAATCATAGAGTTGGAATAGACCACAAGGGCCATCGATTCCAACCCCCTGCCAAGCAGGAAACAC
>JAXCMG010000017.1:37075099-37102955 GCA_034642415.1 Podarcis siculus | reverse complement strand
GTGATCCTGTCCTCTGGGGTGTTAGCCACCCCTCCCAGTTTGGTGTTGTATGACTTTTGGAAACTTTATGTAAAAACTAATATATATATATATATATATATATATATATATATATATTGTTTTGGTGCAAATTAGGCCACAACCTTATTGATTACAGATGTAAGTGGCTTTGGCTTAAGGCATTGGGCAGAACCTGTATCAACCAACCCACCTGCTGGTTGATTCTCCATGGGGTTGAATTCAATGGTTAGGGAGGCTGAGGACATTTATCAAGTAGGGACTCCCAACCAAGTTCATGTGAGAGGAGAGCTATTGCGCTAGCCCTGACTTTGCATCCAGAAATGGTGCATCTCCTCATGGATCTCTTTAATGGGACACTCTTGTTCCCTTGGAGGGACAGGCAAAGCCTTACAGCAGGCATAGGCAAACTCGGCCCTCCAGATGTTTTGGGACTACAACTCCAAGGATCCCTAGCTAACGGGACCAGTGGTCAGGGATGACCATTATGTATCATTTCCCAGAAAGCTTTTATTACCTTACATGACAACCACATATGACAAAAGGTACCTGAAAGTTGTGACAGTTTCTATGAGGGAGGCAACCCCCCCTCCCCCAGTATTAATGTATGGAAGTGAGAGCTGGACCATAAAGAAGGCTGATCGCCAAAGAATTGATGCTTTTGAATTATGGTGCTGGAGGAGACTCTTGAGAGTCCCATGGACTGCAAGAAGATCAAACCTTTCCATTCTTAAGGAAATCAGCGCTGAGTGCTCACTGGAAGGACAGATCCTGAAGCTGAGGCTCCAATACTTTGGCCACCTCATGAGAAGAGAAGACTCCCTGGAAAAGACCCTGATGTTGGGAAAGATGGAGGGCACAAGGAGAAGGGGACGACAGAGGACGAGATGGTTGGACGGTGTTCTTGAAGTTACAAACATGAGCCTGTCCAAACTGTGGGAGGAAGTGGAAGACAGGAGTGCCTGGCGTGCTCTGGTCCATGGGGTCACGAAGAGTCAGACACGACTAAACAACAACAACCCATAACACCTTTAACTGACTACAGTTCCCAGAATCATTCGGCGGAAGTCATGGCTCCTTGATACTGCTTTAAATGCATACATTTAAGATGAGGCCCTGCTCTAGCTTCTCCCTAAGTGCAAAGGTGGCACTCCACAACAAATGAACAACAACAACTTCACACTTATTCAGTGAGAAGAAAATTGTCAGGAGAGGCTCGCCTAATTTAAATGAGCAGGGAGCCTAAGGGAAATGACAACGTGTGATAATTCCTGAGGAAATTAAGGCAGCAGGTGAAAAATCCCATGCACCCCCTTTCAGACGGCAGGTGTTTTTCTTGCGCTTCCCTCCGTTTAGTAATGGCAATTGGTGGGGAGGAATCGGGCTTAATTGTACATCCAGAATGATTCAGTCCTTTTGTTGTTCAGGCGTGCCCTGAGCTCACTGAATGAACTTTGGGTTTGTTTGTACTAAATCATTTCATTTGCTCAAGAAGAAATGTTTAAATTATCCTCAATGAAAACATTCATTTGACTAAACTGGTTAGCTGTAGGAAATGCCACAGGGCCCGGCGGTGATGGCGCCTGGGTGCATTTTTCTCACTCTTGAAAAATGTGCAGAGGTATAGCTAACTGAATCAAACGCCAGGCTCCGAGATAAAGGACTGGCAGTCTCCTCGGAGGACGTGGGTGTTGGAGCAGGATCACCACGCCGCAATTCCCCCTCCTTTTAATTAGCAAATCTTGCCTGCGCCAAGGGTTTGGTTTCAGGGCCAATTTGGACACTCAGATGACTTACAGCAAATGCAAATTCAGGCCCACAATGGCCATTCTGCGACTTTCTGCATAGCTACATGGCAAATGCCACTGCAGTATTACAATGGCCAATGGTGTAATATCTTTTATATATTTATTCACCAATACTACAAACACTCCCATTGTAAGTAGAAAAAGTTTTTTCCCCCTCTCCCAAAATGTTAATTGTTGTTGTTGTTTAGTCGTGTCCGAATCTTCGTGACCCCATGGACCAGAGCACGCCATGCACTCCTGTCTTCCACTGCCTCCCTCAGTTTGGTCAAACTCATGCTGGTAGCTTTGAGAACACTGTCCAACCATCTCGTCCTCTGTCGTCCCCTTCTCCTTGTGCCCTCCATCTTTCCCAACATCAGGGTCTTTTCCAGGGAGTCTTCTCTTCTCATGAGGTGGCCAAGGTATTGGAGCCTCAGCTTCAGGATCCATCCTTCCAGTGAGCACTCAGGGCTGATTTCCTTCAGAATGGATAGGTTGGATCTTCTTGCAGTCCATGGGACTCTCAAGAGTCTCCTCCAGCACCATAATTCAAAAGCATGAATTCTTCGGCGATCAACCTTCTTTATGGTCCAGCTCTCATGGATCACTGCCTTGCCGTGGCAAAGGGGCTTGAATAACTCAGAGAAGCTATGAGCTATGCCGTGCAGGGCAACCCAAGATGGACAGGTCATAGTGGAGAGTTTTGACCAAACGTGATCCACCTGGAGCAGGAACCGGCAAGCCACTCCAGTATCCCTGCCAAGAAAACTCCATGGACAAAGACAACAGGCATATAAAATGTTAAATAACAACATAAAATTCAACTTGCTGTACAGCTTGGACAGTTCCAAAGGCAGTCAAATTTCTTACAATCCTTCAGTTTGCCTCATAACATTTTCCTACCCCCTCTCCCTTGTTTGTTTGCTCGTTTCTTTCCCTCTGGGGATCATCTACCTATCCATTACCCATAATTAGAATTTGTCTACACTTGCCTTAGGAGGTCTGCCCATAGTGTTCCCTGTGTTACTGGTGGGACACGTTGTTGGTGGAAAGGAAAAAAATAATATAGATATAAAAAGGAGACTTCCTGGATCCCAAGATCCAAGTTTGGACAAGTACTCTTGAAAGAACCCCCAGTAGAGATTTAAAAACACAAAATATGCAGCTAAGTAAAGTGTGGAAATATAGGCTGTTAGACCTTTAAAATCATGCCCTTGTGTGTTCCAAAACTCCCCTCTTCCCCTAGCATAAGAAAAGACAACACATTCAACAAGTTAAAAATTGGTTTACTTACCAACTCTTCAGAGGTCAGGTTCATGTGCTTTTCTATACATCAGAAAAGTTGCACAGGCAGTAAAACTTGGCTTAGTTGCAAAGTAGTGAACGTTCATAAATTATTGCTATAGGAACTCAAGAGAGGCTTGTTAGAACCATGTGACCAAGCTGGAGCAATCAGCTTAGCCTCTTCATATGCTGAGTTCATCAGGTACACTGGAGAAGAAGAAAGACTTGATTCTTTGGTTCCTCCCAATGTGGGCTAAGCCTGGCAGGGCAGCTTACTCTATGGTATTAACCCCTTCACGCATCAATTAGACTTAAGCATGTTAGCTAGCTGCTTATCCCACACATGTCTCCCTTGACTTTGAATGTTGAAGTCTGGCTTAATTTCCAAAGAAGAACGTCAGTCATATATATGATTTGAGCTTCTTAGCTGTGATTTTGCTGCTCTTACTTCAACATGCCCAGCCTATGTGGCCAGTCCAGAGCTTTAGAACATGTCACAGCCTAGCAGATGCTCCTTTCTGGTGGCTCACCAGACAGGGCACCTGCACGTAGACCTGAAGGTTCACAGTTCTAGCCATGCTGGTTCCCGATACTTGACCTCCTTGATTTAGGACTCTGCTGCCATTTTGATAAATAAAGCCGCAATAAAGCCATTTAACTCCCCACACAGAATGGCATAAGAAGGCACGACCTGGTATAATTCAGCAGAGTTTCAGAGCTGCTTTGAATGTAAAATGGGAACCGAACTAGTGGCTCTGTGTTGAAAGAGACTGATGTAATAAGGGAAGCGTAGGCCTTCATGGTTAATGAATTTACTGGGAAATATATGGCCAATTATACTTGGCTCCTCCAGCGAAAAGTCGCCGGTAACAAGCACTGTTTATTTAAAGCGATGCTCATGAAGGGCAGATGTGGGGAAAGGAACGGAAATGCGGAGCCATCTGTGTGGATGGCGTATGTATTATAATCAAGTGGGAAGAGAGGGAGACAGTTTCAGCACTGATGATAAAGATAGATGGAGTGATACAAGAGCCAGTTCCAAGAAACAGCCTCATACAGGTATCTCTCTGGAGATTTCTGGCAGCTGCTTTGGACCTCAAGTTAGTTTTCCAACGAATGACACTAGAAAGAGGAGAAGTCATTAGGGATTTCGGTACTTCTCCATGATCAGGATCGCTACTGAAGCAGCATCGGAGATTTGCAATGAGACTTTTCTTTCATTTGGGATGGTGATATACTTCCTAGAAGCATTTCGGTGTCAGCTGTCGGTGCTGCACTCACAGAGAGCAACCGAAATTGGCTTACTTTGCGGAAGAGAGTGAAGCATGCTGGGAAATTATCCAGCAATTCTTTGAAAAGGAAGAGAGGCTTCGGGATATAGCTATTAATGAAAAATTAACAGGTGCCATTAAGGTAAGGCGAGGAATATGCAGGAGAAATGATTTTGAGGGGATGTGGAGGGTGTTTGTAGAATTTGTACTGTTAAAACGGAAAGGAGTCACCTTTCCATCGCAAGAGGTGTTGAAATTTTGGGAGGTTGGATAGTTACAATGGAATGGTCTTGGCAGTGGGGTGCACATATTTACAGTGGTACCTCAGGTTACATATGCTTCAGGTTACATACGCTTCAGGTTACAGACTCCGCTAACCCAGAAATAGTGCTTCAGGTTAAGAACTTTGCTTCAGGATGAGAACAGAAATCGTGCTCCGGCGGCGCGGCAGCAGCAGGAGGCCCCATTAGCTAAAGTGGTGCTTCAGGTTAAGAACAGTTTCAGGTTAAGTACGGAGCTCTGGAACAAATTAAGTACTTAACCCGAGGTACCACTGTATTCTTATTTATGTATGATTATTACTTTGTCAAAAGGGGGGAAGGGGGGAGAAAGAAAGAAAGAAAGAAAGAAAGAAAGAAAGAAAGAAAGAAAGAAAGAAAGAAAGAAAACCTACGTTGAGTTGAGACATACCAAGGATGTTGCTGTCTTCTTGTTTTATCCACTAATAAAAAGTTAATTGCCTTCCGTGCCTCCTCTGTGTGTGCCTGCCCTGTGGGCTGACCTGGCTCATTGATGGCTCCATGGCAGCTTCTTACTTGATAACTTTACCTGGATATGCAATGCCTGAAAAGGGCGTAAGTATTCCTGCTTCTGAACTCGCTGAGAGGGAATCTTCCTAAGCTTTACATATTCAGAAGGCTTAGGAGTCCCCTTCAAGAGGAGCTAGCATATACAGGCCTTTGCTGACTTGATTGACTACAAACAGGCAGCACAGGTAATAAAGCTTCTTGGATAATTAGGAAGGCATTAGATAGAGTTGAGCAGTCCCTCTGCGCTCATATCCTGAATTATGAGAATGCTTTTCATGATGAATTGGTATGAATATACTCTGGGCTGGGAAGCCAAGGACCTGTTAATGTGTGTCAAATGGCAAACTGCCTTCCGGTCTGCAGGAACGTTCCAAGGCATGTCAAAAACAGGAAGGACATCATAATTCAAAGTAACTTGAGCAAGATTAGCTTATAATACCCATGACTGGAGAAATCTCCCTACGACCGAAGTAGCTGAATGACAAACGAGGCTTAACCTCAGCTAATATTTTCTGTAGTAGCATCCTGCCTTGGCCAGAGATCACTCTGCAGATTAACACAACATTTTAAATTATTTCCGTCCCAAGGTGACATAATGAACTTGGAACTTGATAGATGCAGAAGCTGCTTCGTGGCTGGAATACTCACAAAACGTATCTTATCCACCCAAGTTGTGGTGGTTGCTACGAGGTAGACGAAAACCCGCAAGCCGTCCAATTGGCTTGCAGGAGAAAATGCTCCCCTGGCCCCGAATATGGCGACCAAATAAACCATAGCTAGACCCGTAGTCAATGTGCCCACTTCCACCCCACCTGGGCAGGCCCCTAAAGACTGAGGGGGGAGGGGGAAATCCCACAATGATTGGCCAAGAGGGCGGGTGGTACCTAGCCACCCCCTTAAATAGGCCAGGGGTGGGCTGGTTACAGCCCCCATGCCCCTGCCACCGATTGGCTAAGTGGGCACTGCTTGCCCTTACCTGAGGTCCTGGTGCGACTGGAGGTGGGCAGTGACAAGTGATCATCACCTCTCTGACCTGTGCTGGAAAATGGCGGCCTCCTTGATCCTACCACAGCCACTCCATGCAGCAAAGGCCGCCCACCCAGAGCCCCAGGTGAGTGGATACTGAATCTCTGGACTCGGCTACATTCATAAAGAAACAGTGATTTGAATGGGCAATAAACATGCAACACCAGATGGCGCCAGAGAGTAGGAAATTTTAAAACACGGTTTTCCACAGAGATTTTTTTCTTTTGCTAAAAGGATCTGATTTCTGACTTATTTATAGTGTGTGTGTGTGTGTTTTGCTGTGTCTAGGTCCATCCTCTTTCTTGCTGAGCAGAGCATCAATTAACAAGATCCCCCGGCGCTGCAATCTGATTTGTAGGACTGTATACTAATATTCACCTGTGCTGATAAAAGTTCCCATTTGCATAGTTTTTGTCACAATTAAAGCAATCAGTGCCACTGCTTGTGCCTCAGGAAGCGTCTCTTAAATTTTGGCCACACAAGCAATTTCTTACCAGTGATTGTACTCCTTAAGCCCCACCACAAAGTCTCTTTGCATCCATGTTGTAGTCAGCAGATCTGAGTCATAAGAGCTGTGGTGTTGCTTAGAAATAATAATTTAAAAAAAGGTGATGGAGTGGTGATGGGGAAACAATGCCTGTTTTTTTGCTCTTGTATTTCCGAACTCATTGCTGTTTTGCTCTCATGTTCCCGAGCCTCAGTCTGTGAGCAGCTGCTACCCAGTCTGGTGTGCCAGCTGCTGGTGAGCCTAGTTGGATGCTAGTGACTGGGGAGTGCCCAACCAGGCAGTAGATGCCTCTCATTACTGGCTTCCTGTTCTGTGAGGTGGTTGATGAAAGCAACCCACCAGGGGTTTGCCATGGCAAGGCTGCCAGCCTGGTCTCGGAGCATCTGGCAAGCCAATTGCTTCCTCTGGTGGGAATCTGAACGATGCGTCAGGGATGGCCAGGGATGGCCTTGTTCTGGCAACATGGTAGGGGCTCCTTTGGCACAGCAGCACGGGCCTGAGAAGGTGGCAGCAGGTGGGTGTATACTCGTCCCACTGTTCTTCCCAATCCACCACCTGAGGGAAGTTGCTGAAGAAGCTATTGAAGAAGTCAAGTCAAGGGATTGGGTGATCACACTGACTGGGCTTTCCATCCTGTTGTTAAGGTACCTCTTGGGTGAGGGAGGTGTTCTCTAAGAGAATGAGGGAGGTGTGCATGGTGAGTTCCGGCACCCCTTCTTCTAGAAGAATAGCACTGTGTCAGGGACCGTGCTGAGGAGGGCTGCACTGAGGAGGAATGGTGGGAGCAACCCCCTCTCCCTGATCCTGAATCTTCCCAGGAACAGGAGGACAGTATCGATTTGGAACAGTGGTTTGCAGAGGGGCATAGTTCAGAAGGCAGGAGCTGGGAAATAGTGGATGGGGAACAGCTAGGAGAAGAGGAAACACTGGGAGAGAGAGTGTTAACAGATTCACAGTCATTGGACAGCATACCTCAAACAATCCTTCCCCGCCACCAAGGCCGAGAAGAGCTCAGAAAGTCTCAGAACAGAAAACGCAGAGGGTACAAACTCAGATTACAAGACATAGGAGTGACATAGATTAATAGGGACGGGGGGGGGGGGAGTAAGCCTTAATTGGGAGCACCACCATTCTAGGGAGACACTTTCTTTTGTGTTTATTAAAGAAACTAACTGGTAAGACTTTTCTTTTGTTTGATCTACTTATTTACTGCCACAGGGGAGGAAGCCAATTCCTCAAAGCCTGACACACTGCATATCCCTATTCCCTTCTGCTACTGCTGAGACTCTGAGGTAATTCACTAAGCTTGGTCCTAGTCTTTATACCAGGCTTCCTCAACCTCAGCTCTCCAGATGTTTGAGACTACAATTCCCAGCATCTCTGAGCACTGGTCCTGCTAGCCAGGGATCATGGGAGTTGTAGGCCAAAAACATCTGAAGAGCTGAGGTTGAGGAAGCCTGCTTTATACTATGACCTCAGTGTCTCTCAGAGACACCTCCTGTTGCCACCCTTGTTTAAAGCCTTATGGCTGAAAACTTCAACAAGGGGCACCTAATCTGTCTGTCTATTATCACCCACCATGCAATTATCTTCTGTTAGCAGGATCCAACAGAGAGACAGCTGAACCACCATTCTGGAAGTCCTCACAATCTACTTCTGAATAAATGTGCATAGAAATTCCATGGTGTACGTGGCAAATTTAGTATGTGACATGTCTCATTTGTGCATGTTAATACATTTTCCATAATGGAATCTTTGATGCACTTTTAAAGTAGTTGAGGCCTGTGGGGCTGTGAGAAATATCTCAGCCAGTCACCTCTCTATAAGGTGTGTGTGTGTGTGTGTGTGTGTGTGTGTGTGTGTGTGTTTATCTCCCTACTCCCCTCCCAGCAGAATCCTTCCATCACCTGCCATATTCCCCAGCTATTTCTTAAAAACAGAGGGATTGAAAGTGACAAAACATGAAAAAATGAATCATGCCGAAAGAGTGACAGCCTCAGAAATAACAAAATGTGCTGTAGGTGGGATGCAGCATCAGATGAGATGGGTAACAGAAGACGATTTGGAGGGGAGGGAACAGAGGAACAAAAAGCAGAATGCAACCGAGGCTTTGAGAATAGCCGTGGGGAGGGGAGTGGGGTGCAGAAAACCACAACTCGAATCCTTACTTCCAGGTGACCATATCAAGTAAAAGTTGGCAAGCGGCCCAAATACAATTCTTTATTGGCAACATTTGAACACAAATAGCTGTTGATGGCTTTGATTTATATATCCACACAGCCTCTAGTCAGCTGCATTATTATTTAACCTGCCTCTATGGATAATAGTAATTATTCCATTTAATGCCAGGTATATGTGTATCTTCTCGGCTTCCTTGCACCATAGACAAACAAGCATGCCTTGGTGGATATTAATGTAAGTCTGTATTCCCCCAGCCTGGTGCTCCATCCAGATGTTTTGGGCTGCAACTCCCACCAACATCTGGTTAAGAGAGACCCAAGACCCAACTTGTTTGAAGTGCAAACTTCCAAATGCAGTGCACACTGGTGTTTGAAACACATATGTTATGTAGGTGTGCTAATCAACAAGCACACTTGGGTGTTGTTGTTGTTTAGTCGTTTAGTCGTGTCCGACTCTTTCAACCATCTCGTCCTCTCTCGTCCCCTTCTCCTTGTGCCCTCCATCTTTCTCAACATCAGGGTCTTTTCCAGGGAGTCTTCTCTTCTCATGAGGTGGCCAAAGTATTGGAGTCTCAGCTTCAGGATCTGTCCTTCCAGTGAGCACTCAGGGCTAATTTCCTTCAGAATGGATAGGTTTGATCTTCTTGCAGTCCATGGGACTCTCAAGAGCTCCTCCAGCACCATAATTCAAAAGCATCAATTCTTCGGCGATCAGCCTTCTTTATGGTCCAGCTTGCACTTCCATACATCACTACTGGGAAAACCATAGCTTTAACTATATTGACCTTTGGGGTAGCTACATTACGGTTCAGGAGGGGAGAAACTTTTGGAAGCCCCATGTTGCTCCCATGCAAATCAGATGTCAAGGAGATAAATAAATATACAACTTTTTGAAGACATCTGAAGGCAGCCCTGTATAGAGAAGATTGTAATGTTTTAATGTTTCGTTATGTTTTTATATTTGTTGGAAGCTGCCCAGGGTGGCTGGGGCAACCCGGTCAGATGGGCGGGGTACAAATAATGAAAGTATTTTAATTTTTATTAGTAGTAAGTAAAGTGGCAGCTGAGTCCGTAGATTCAGCTGCTCCTACAGCTGCACCTTACTTTTTCCAGCACACCCATGTTTACATCCAACTGCAGACTTATGCACATTTTCTAGGTACAGCTCTGGGCTTTCCAGGGACGGATCTACACTGGTTATTTATAAAATTAAAAATGCGTTATCAAAATGTGATTCCAGAGGGCACAGTAGAGCAGCGACCCACCGGCAATAGAAAAATGTATTGAGCATTATATAACACTATTTTTAATAACGTTTTTACATATTAATGTAGATCCAGCCCTGGTCCGCTTCTGAGCATTTGTTGTTGTTTTCGTCCCGGCACTTTCCACAGGAAAACCCGTGTTTTACCATTGAATTGGAGCAAACAGCAATTCGCACAAAACCCCATTGCTGTTTGCTCTGGTTCAGCGGTAAAACATGGGTTTTCCTGGGGAACACACAGGACAAGACAACAACAGCTTTCAGAACACAGACCTGGGAAGCCTGGCCCTGTGTCTAGAAATGCAGCACAAAAGGAAGTAGGGATGAACCCTGAGTCAGATCTGGCAGGGCACGGCAGCCAGGGCTCCCCCTAGTGGCTAGGGGGACTATTGCATTTATTTACCTTTGAGTCCACCCTTTCACCAAAGCACTAAATGCAAGTAGAGCTCTCACAGCAACCCTGTGGAGTGAGATGAGGGACAATTTCTTGCCCAAAATCACTCAGTAAGCTGAGCAGGGACTGGAGATAAGGCCTTCCTGGTCCTATTCCATCCTTCTGTTCGCTGCACCCGCTCCAATTCCGAGGGAGCCCAGAGCTTTGCTGACCCCAAATTAGATCTCCCAGCTGCCTAGTCCTCGCTTTCCCAGGCCCACTGGTGCATTGTGAATCTGTGGCCTCAGCACTTCTATAGCACCAGGCTTTTTGCATGGTGTGGGAAGCTTCTTGGCAGGGAAATTTCAAGCTGGCAATGGGGATTCCTGTGGGCACATTAAGAAATGTGATTACAATGAAAACTGTCATTTTAAATTATATTTAAAACGCGCTCGCTTCTATAAGCAGGGAATAATAGACTTGAGTGCACGAGGCTGGCACTAACTGGCGTTTATTGGACTTATTTAACATGTAATCTGTAGGCTCCTTTTAACTCTCTGAGGTACAAGCCGAGTGTTGAGAAAGGGAACAAGGAAGACCTCCAAGCACAGTCCAAGCCTCTGAGCTGGCCTGCAGCTAGTTACGTACAATGCACAGATTTTAGCCCTTTTTTACCCAGCTTTTCCAAGGCCTGATTATCTCCTGCGGTCCTTGTCCCGCTCAAGTATTCCTGCAAGCATATGGCTCGGCAGGGGGACAAGGGAAAAGGTCGCTAGCCACCTCTGAGAGGGCAGCTCCCTGGCAAAGCATTTGGCATGGCTCTTGCAGATTTGGAAATGATTCTCCTCCAGAGGAGCACCCTGCTGCGACAATACTGTCACTACGATTTATCCGGAAGCTGTTGATTGAGTGGCAGGCTGCCAGCCTCTTTTGAAGTTTCTAGCTGGCAGTTTAGGATTTTCTCAAGGGAAAAGAGGGGTTCAAAAACGGCTTTTTCGGATGCTGTGCTTCCTTAGTTTGGAGGGAAGCTGGCACATTCAAGGAGTTCACCTCCGTGGCTCAGAAGCATTTACAGCCATCGTGCACAAACTGCTATCTTGATGTCCTTATGGCCATTTCTCAAGTTAGCATTCTAAAATAAAGAGAGGGGTTCTCCTGACAATATGTACAGATCTTAATATGAGCACAATCATATTTGGGCTAGGCACATAACGTGGATGCGGGTGGTGCTGTGGTCTAAACCACTGAGCCTAGGGCTTGCCGATCAAAAGGTCGGCAGTTCGAATCCCCGCGAGGGGGTGAGCTCCCGTTGCTCAGTCCCAGCTCCTGCCAACCTAGCAGTTTGAAAGCACACTAGTGCAATTAGATTAATAGGTACCGTTCCGGCAGGAAGGTAAATGGCGTTTCTGTGCGCTGCTCTGGTGTCGGTTCCATTGCGCCAGAAGTGGCTTAGTCATGCTGGCCACATGACCTGGAAAAACTGTCTGCGGACAAACGCTGGCCTGTAAAGCAAGATGAGCTCTGCAACCCCAGAGTCGTTAGCGACTGGACTTAACTGTCAGGGGTCCCTTTACCTTTTACATAACATGGATTTGGGATAAGACTTGAATCTGTCTGAAATGTAAGCAAGAACGATGCCAGGTTTTCATTCCTGTTTACAGAGCTGGCCTGGGCATTCCGATTCTTTTCTGCCACAGCCTCCCACTGACTTGACAGTTCTAGATAATACACACAGAAAGCTCATAGAGAAGAGCTTTGAATGGGCACAAATTCCAGAATAGTCCTATTACAGCAAATGGATAAAAGGTGGTTTCAGAAATTCCATGGAAGGAAGCAGCAACAGGAAGCATGGATAACACACAGCTCCTCTCCATCCACTTCTGGGTGTTGTTCAGAGGAGAAAGATTCATTACTCCCTTGCAGCAAGATGCATGTTCTTTCAGATATCAACAGAGCACCCAATCTGTGATGGCCTGCAATTTGGACTCGGATGCTGAACCTGAGGGATTCCAGCCTGCACAGGACTCCCCGCCTCCAGAACCAGCTGAGCCAGGGCTGGGGCATGAGCCTGGAGGGTCCTCACCTGTGCTGGATCCTCAGGTGCAGGCATCAGCTGAGTCTGCTCTAGGTGATGGAGGACCCACTGCCTGCAGGTGCTCCACTCTCAGCCCCGTCAGGGGAAGCTGAGGTTGCCTCTGGGTCTGGTAACCCTCCAGCCTCTCCTGAGCTGCAGAGGCTCAGGGCAGAGAGGCAGAGGGAGCTAAGTTCTTGCAGGAGGAGTGCTCACCTCCAGGCCAGGAGAGTTGAGTCACCAGAGGATCGGGACTGCCCTATGCCTCGGGGCAGATAAAAGCTGGTCAGCCCCAGTCCCAAGTTGTGGGAGCAACATTGTTGGTTGCTAGTTCTTCCCTGAACCCTGCCCTGCTTTTCTGCCTGAGCTCCTGACCCACCCTGGCTCCCTGCTTGCATGCCTGTTCCTGACTTCACCCGACTCCCTGCCCTGCACCCAGCTTCAGCTACTACGGACTGCCTCCACGTTGCACCTTTGACCATGGACCGGACTTGGAACTCACCTCTCAGGTAACCCATGGGACCAGCACACAATCCTTGATATGGAGGATATGGGCAATTCCCTTTTCACATAAGTCCATGAAGACACAAATCACAAGTCTCTCGCCCAGAGATGGAAAGAAGATAAAGTCCCTACCAGACAAGAATCGTAAATCAAATTGTTGGACTCTGCCGAAATGGCAAAGCTGACCAGAAAGCTCAGGAATCAAGAAGACCAGAACTTTAACAAAGAGTGGGGGAAAATTATAATTTATCTTGGAGACCACTGTAAGCAGATGAAAAGACTAGCAGGATTACAATAACACTTGTAATGTAGCAGGTACTATGGAGACAACGGAATGATATAAAATATAGATTATTGGAAAAGATGCAGTAGAAAAGGTTTAATAATAGGACCGGTGGAGGGGAGGTGGGAAGTCCAGAGATTCGGAGGAATCTGCAAATGTGAAAATGTATGGTGGTATTGTTATTATTTTATACTTGTAAAACCAGGCTTCCTCCACCTCGGCCCTCCAGATGTTTTTGGCCTACAACTCCCATGATCACTAGCTAGCAAGACCAGTGGTCAGGGATGATGGGAATTGTAGTCTCAAAACATCTGGAGGGCCGAGGTTGAGGATGTCTGTGTAAAACCAAATAAAAATTAATTTTAAAAAAACCAACCAACCAAACAAACAAATAAACCTACAAGTATCTCACACCTCCTCTGTGGGGAATCTGTGGTCCCTTCATATGTGCAACTCTCATCTAAGGCACAACTTATATTCCTATATTTGGATGAAAAAGACTTTTTGTCACTGGCATGTCCAGAATGACAGAACCGTAGTGCACACTGCATCTTCTAGGACAGGGATGGAGAACCTGTGGTCCACACCAGATGCCGTTCAACTACAGCTTCCATCATCTCTGACCACTGACCATGCTTGGGAGTTGGAGTTCAGTAGCACCATTCTAGAGTAAGGTTGGGGAGCTTTCCTCTAGCCTACGCATCATGGGCCAAATTTGAGAGGTGACTCACCTGATGCCACATGTCAGGTGATGTGCCTCTTTGGAGGGGCGCTTCCAACATGCCTCAATAGAGGTTTGCTCTAGCATTTAAGCACCTGATTGCTCTTTTGAAACCTGCCCCACACCCAATGTTACATATCATAGCAGGTGTAGGGCAGGTGGGTGTGGTTTTTCAGAAATGGCCTGGAGGGACAAATCGGGAGGCCTGGTGAGCCAATGTTGGCCCTCAGCCCAGAGGTTATTTACCTTTAGATTCCACAGGGTTAAAGCTTTGCTATCCCTGCTCTGTTGTTTCTACCCAGTAGTTAAATTCCTACGACACCTTAAACACTAACTATATCACCGAGTTAGATATTTTCATAAGCTTCTGCTATGAAACCCCAGGCCAAAATAAACTAGTTAATCTTTAATGTTCCTCAGGAGGATATTTACTTTGGGCATATATACATATATACAATTTAATTAAATTGATTAAACTGTTATCCCCTTTCCCCGAAGAGCCCTGGGAATTGTAGTCTGGAGCGGAGTGGGAGAATTAGGAGCCTCCGATGGAGAATTAGCTGCTCCTACCTCGGTATACTTCCCAGAAAGCCATGACAGTTAACCCAATATCGGTTTTGCTATGAAGAGGGGGAACCCCAGAACAAGCACTACACTTGTTAGTTTGCAGTGCTCATCTTTAATTAACAGAGAAGAGAAAAAACCCACTATTATTCATAAACATACTCTTGTCTCTGAACAGCTCAGATGCACCTGGGGCTGCTTGCCTTGTCTTGGAAGCGTGAATACAAATAAGCTTATATAGACTGAATTTGTGCATGTCTGCTTGTGCTATTGTTAAGACCTAATAAGGATTTCACAGTCATTCCTCTAAATCAGGGGAAGCCAGCATGGTTCCTGCCAGATGTTGTCGGACTTCAACTCCCATCAGCCCCAGCCAGCATGGCAAACGGTCAGAAATATACAAAATCTACATCCAGGGGCTTAGTTTGGTCAGGATTGAGCATACACTTCCAGAGTTAACCCTGGATGGTTAAGTCCAGTCAAAGGCGACTATAGGGTTGTGGCACTCATCTTGCTTTCAGGCCAAGGGAGCCGGTGTTTGTCCACAGACAGCTTTTTGGGTCATGTGGCCAGCATGACTAAACTGCTTCTGGCACAATGGGACACCATGACAGAAACCAGAGCACATGGAAAACGCAGGTGGTGCTGTGGTCTAAACCACTGAGCCTCTTGGGCTTGCTGATCAGAAGGTTGGCAGTTCGAATCCCTGCGACGGAGTGAGCTCCCGTTGCTCTGTCCCAGCTCCTGCCAACCTAGCAGTTCGAAAGCACACCAGTGCGAGCAGATAAATAGGTACCGCTGTGGCGGGAAGGTAAACAGTGTTTCCGTGCGCTCTGGTTTCCGTCACGGTGTCCCGTTGTGCCAGAAGCAGTTTAGTCATCCTGGCCACATGACCCAGAAACCTGTCTGTGTACAAACGCCTGAATGCGAGATGAGCGCTGCAACCCCATAGTTGCTTTGACTGGATATAACTCTCCAGGGCTCTTTTACCTTACCTTAAAGGTAAAGGGGACCCCTGACCATTAGGTCCAGTTGCGGACAACTCTGGGGTTGCAGCACTCATTTCGCTTTATTGGCCAAGGGAGCCGGCGTACAGCTTCTGGGTCATGTGGCCAGCATGACTAAGCCGCTTCTGGCGAACCAGAGCAGTGCACGGAAACGCCGTTTACCTTCCCGCCAGAGCGGTACCTATTTATCTACTTGCACTTTGAGGTGCTTTCAAACTGCTAGGTTGGCAGGAGTAGGGACCAAGCAACGGGAGCTCATCCCGTTGTAGGGATTCGAACCACCGACCTTCTGATCGGCAAGTCCTAGGCTCTGTGGTTTAACCCACAGCGCCACCCGCGTCCCTTACCTTACCTTACCACTAAATACATCACTTCTGGTAAATAAGCCACTATAGCCTCTAGAGGGCTGTGAAAATTTGTGTCCTGGGCTTTTTAGACTCGTCTACTCATGCGCTATCTGAAACCAAAGGGGCACATTGGTTGCCAGATGTGAATCCCCCCCCCAGCTCTCCTACCTGACTATTGGGCTGGTGGAAGTTTAGACTAGTCTGATCTGTCTCTATTCTTATCAAATAAATACAACATTGGTTCCAGCGACATGCATTTCAGTTCTATCGCATCCACTCTATGCTCCTCCCTGCCCCTGCTTGAATCCTTTAAACTTTTACTTGTTGGAAGGTTTCCTAAGTTCAGTAGTTTTAAAAAAGCCTAGCACAGAACTTCTTCTGAAGGTTGAAGGAACTGCTGATGTGAGTGGCAGCAGGACAGCAAGGAAATAGGACAGTGGGAAGAAAGCCCATTTCAGACCTCCTTCCAGTCTTCACAAAAGCCCACCTGCTGCTTACTTTCCTATCAAACCATTGTATCACTTTTCTGTTGTAGAAACTGGCCTCAATATTATATAAAAGTTGAGCCAAGTTCACAGAAAGCTGCCAGCTTCAACAGCGGGGAGATACTAGTGCAGTAATCAAAGTTGCTCAACCAATGCGGTTATGAACGTATGCATGTGCTGGAAATGGCGAGAACTAGAAATTTTTATTTATTTCCTCGATGATTTATTAATATGCCACTTCATGCCAAAATAGGCTTACAAAATTTTAAAAAGCGGATATGCAAAAATTAAAACAAACCCCAAATTAAAATGTGCAATCAAAGAATCATAGAATTGTAGAGTTAATCTTATTAAAACAACACCACAATTAAAACCAGAGACTTGGGCATTCTCCTTATGTCCCATCAAAATACAGGGTCAGAGCTACAGGGTCTTTGGACCCCAAACACAAAAGAGGTCCTTCTTGTTTGATCATGTATCCCAATAGTTCTGCCAATAAGATGAACCCACAGCATCATATACAGTAGAAGAACAAAAAGTCCTGTGAGCCCGCTGTTTGGACACAGAAAACAAGCTCCTCCAAGACTCTGCTCAATAAGTGGTTCCCTCTCATGCGCCACCATGGAATGTGCATACAAGCACATCATTTTCATGAGATCTGGTTGCACACCTGGAATCAGAGCCATCTTTCCTATTGGGCTTAGTGGCGGGTTGCGCCAGGGCACTGGCCTCTCAGGGGCGCCCAAGCGAGTGGGGGCTTTGCCTCGCCTTTCCCTGCATGCCTGCCAGCTGTGCCCCATCAACCATATGGCAGGCGGGTGTGCAGATTCCTCCCCAAGCCTCTGCAGGAGGAGAGCGATCCCTGCAGAGCCTTGGGAAAAGGTCAACAAGTCGACAACTCTGGGAAATGGGGGGGGGGGAGGGATCTTTGCACCACGGCGCCGGATATGCTTAAGACGTCTATGGCGTTTGCCCTCCTATGTGTGTGACATCATACCGGGTTCATAAGGAAAGGGTTAACTAATTGTAAAATGACTAACCAATGGGAACCCAGGGGCCAGAGTTAACTATGTATAAGTTTGAGCACAGAGGGTTTTAGAGAGTTAGAGTTGTTGAGAAGACAGTCTGGAATTAGGAGAGACAGAGAAGATAAGTCTGTGGGTTGGGCTAGTCTGGTGTGAGAGAGGGAGAGAATTTGTTAAGAGGAGTCAGTCAAACAGTTGAGATAACCAGTCAGAAGGTATTAGGAAGGTATAGGCCGATAAAGAAACTAAAGTTAAGATACTGACAGGAATATTCTCTGAGAAACCATAAGCTTGTTAATATTTGTAAAATAAACTTGGTTTTTTTGGTTCACTTTTAACAACTGACTGGACTCAGTGCTTTACCAGAGAGTAACTGGTTGGTGGCAGCAGGGAAGCGAGAACAGTGGTGGCACAGGGATCAACAGACCGTTAAAGGTCCGGGGACCCTGTGTGATCGCCACAACGGCCCTGCCTGGAATTGCATTTCTTATTTATTTATTTGGGGGAACAACAGTTGTAGGGAGGTTGAAAGCTGATAAAGGAAGATCCAAAGCAGGTGACACGGTGATAAATTAAAGACATTTGAGGGCACAGAGCATACAGTTCAAGCAATTGGATTTCTTACAAAGAGAAACAGCAAAGCAGTTTGGAAGGCATTGGAATTGGCTGTGCTGATCCCAGGAGGAATACCCTGGTATATGGAGGCACTTTTTATTTTATTTTTTTAAAAAACAAAATCTTCCAGACAGTGCCAAACCCAGAGAGAGGCAAAGTTTGCAGAAAGGTCAAGAACACATGGATATAAGCTGTTTCTGAAACGTTCATCGTTGGCAGTGTTTCCCCAGCCGCCAAATGATGAACTGTCTCCTGTTGCTGTCCATATTTTGCGCTGAATCAGGAGAGATGGTTGCTTGGTAAGCAAAACAGAGCAGCAGAACTGTTTTAAGTGGGTGTAGATCTGCCTGCCGACAGTGTAGGCTGTTCTGAATGTATCCTCTTGGCTCCCCTTGAGAGCCAGTGTGGTGTAGTGGTTAAGAGTGGTAGTCTCGTAATCTGGTGAACCGGGTTCGCGTCTCCGCTCCTCCACATGCAGCTGCTGGGTGACCTTGGGCTAGTCATACTTCTCTGAAGTCTCTCAGCCCCACTCACCTCACAGAGTGTTTGTTGTGGGGGAGGAAGGGAAAGGAGAATGTTAGCTGCTTTGAGACTCCTTCAGGTAGTGATAAAGCGGGATATCAAATCCAAACTCCTCCTCCTCCTCCTCCTCTTCTTCTTCTTCTTCTTCTTCTTCTTCTTCTTCTTCTTCTTCTTCTTCTTCTATAAAGGAGAATGCTCCCAGTTCTGCTTGGGCTTACAGGGAGCTCATATTGAGGAACAGGGACGAGAGTTTGCAGAGCTCCTGTCGCTGAGGGCTGCTTGACCCTAGAAAGCATGGGGCTTAGGGGTTTTCCACCTGACCATGATTTCTATGTTTGGGTCCAAGCACTTTCACTTTCCTCGGCTCCTATCCCAGGGAAAACCTGCTATTTAGCTCTAAATCAAAACAAACAGCAACCTGCAGAAAACCCGGTTGCTGTTTGCTCCTATTGAGCTTTAAAGAGCAGTTTTCCCTGGGGCAAAACAGTGGGACAGGGGAAAGGATGGATAAGCCCTGAGTAGCCCAAAAGCACCACTTTGGTGTCCAAGGCACCTTGCTCATTGCAAAACCCATAAGGAAACCTAATATCAACGCTTAAGCTCCTCCTCTTTCTGTGGTTTATTCTTTTAATTCTCTCTTGAATAAGATGACAGACACAGTTCCCTTTTCAAAACCCATTGTGAGCATATGCTGCTGTTACCAATCAGTAAAGAAGAGAAATGAATCCTGCATAAACACACAAAAACTGTTATGTATTCAGTGGTCTGCGTTTGCCTGAGCTTGAGTCTGGACTAAGGATTCTGAGCCCCTGTGCTCTGATTCGATACATGATATCCAATCACAGAACATTTCAGGATATGGGCCTCTGCCATTGGCCCTTAAACTCTGAGTCATGATTTGTAGCTTGGAAGTTTAGACAGCCAATCACGTTGGAAGTGGGAGTGGCCTAGGCCTTCAGAAATGTATATAAGCAGTTGCTTTGCCCCTGTTGTCTAGTTCTGTAGTTCAATAAAGATTCTTGCTGTTATCACTATATCTTGCCTCGTGGGAACCCACCTACACTTCAAAAATCTTGCACATAAACTATGTAAAAGAATGTTCTTCTTCTTGTTGTTGTTGTTTAGTCGTTTAGTCGTGTCCAGCTCTTCATGACCCCATGGACCAGAGCACGCCAGGCATTCCTGTCTTCTACTGCCTCCCGCAGTTTGGTCAAACTCATGCTGGTAGCTTCAAGAACACTGTCCAACCATCTCGTCCTCTGTCGTCCTCTTCTCCTTGTGCCCTCCATCTTTCCCAGCATCAGGGTCTTTTCCAGGGAGTCTTCTCTTCTCATGAGGAGCCCAAAGTATTGGAGCCTCAGCTTCAGGATCTGTCCTTCCAGTGAGCACTCAGGGCTGATTTCCTGAAGAATGTAGAGGTTTGATCTTCTTGCAGTCCATGGGACTCTCAAGAGTCTCCTCCAACACCATAATTCAAAAGCATCAATTATTTGGAATGATAGTTTGTCATTCCCCCCTTCTCTCTCTTCTGTGCTCTCTCCTCACTTCTTTTCTCCCCCAACCTTATATTGTCTAACACCTGGGCTTTTTTTCCAGAGGGAACTCACCTGAACTCAGTTCCGACACCTGCCAGGTGGGTGCCATTGCCATTTTAAGAGAAAGAGGGGGGCGTTCACAGTGAGTCCCAGCATCTCTTTTTCTAGACAAACAGCACTGCCTAAAACATTAGCGTCTCACATTGAATATAACTGAGCAGTGGAAAGGACTCTATGAACTGAAAGCAGAGACACTGATGTACTTATGTAACCCAAGAAAATATTCAATAAAAGCATTTTTTTAAAAACAAAAAACCTCCTCCTCTTCTCTCCCGCTTTTTAAACTCCACAAACCACAAGCCATTTGAGCATCTAGCACCCAATTTTCCAATACCTTTTCACTTCTGATTTTCACTTTGCTCTGCCCCTGGAGAAGGAAACTCTGCCAATTTCCCTTTCTCTGGGTTTCTAATTTTCCCCCTGCCTTAAATTCATTCACTATGTTTCCACATCAATTTGCAATTGGTGTTTTTTTTTAAGCCCCCCCCCCCCGGCCAGACAAAATTGTCAGGAGTCCAAGGAAGTCCAATTGAGGCCTCAGCTGAAGTATTCCTAGACTAGGCCATCTTTTTACAGATTGCTGAGGGATTAAAATGACAGCTGATAAAACACTCAAGCAGGGCCGGATTTAGATGAAGAGAGGCCCTAGGCTACTCCACTTCTGAGGCCCCACCCTCACAACTAGAAGAAGATGGAAGCGTGTTATAAACAAAATCGAGTGAAGCCAAGGATGACGACGGGGATTTAAAATTCTGCAATTCAAAATTTCTCCTCTAAAGGAGATAAGATGTTATTGTTAAATACCCTGGTGATTTTAAAAAATGCATAAAATTTACACTGAAAAACTTTTGCAATAACTGAACTTTGTAAACCCTTTGTGGAATAAGCATTGCCCCACAATGCTTAAGGCTTGCCCCACTGCTTGCAGCGTAGTCTGTGGGGGCTACTGGCAATTGATAAGAGAATGACGGAGGGTGAGCCAGAGCCCTGCCAATGTTCTCGAGAAATGCAAAATTCCACAAATAGAGAAGGAAGCAGTTCATCAGGTGAGAAAGAGCAAAGAGACAGTCCCTCAGAGAATGAGGAAGAAGCAGGAGCTGACCCTCTTAATCCCAGGTCTCGGCGAATGGGAGGGCTACAGTATAGGAAGCAGGGCAAAAGACGTCAGAGGAAAAAGTCCAGTTGCTTCTGATCTTGCCGGAAGCAGACTTCAGAAGGGTCATCATGATTAATGATGGCAACCGCTGTGTTAGAGCCATCCAGAGTTATCTGTTTGTTTTGACAATAAATCATCCTTTAATAAACTACGCTCACTGTGTCATCAAGCCGGGAACTGGACTCCTGACACCCCGGTTATCAGATCAAGTTCCCAACACCTTAAGTACCCACCACCTAAAGAACAATAAAACTATCAATGCATATCCTTGCCTTCTGGCCTTCCTGAGGATGGGCTGTGGGAACACTTGGCCTCAAGAAACCCATCAATGGATGCGTTCCCCTCAAAGGAGTGGTGCTGTGTACTTAACTGAATATCCCAAGGATTATGGAGGAGGGTGGTATCCAAGTTGAATATGCGACCTCTCGCTTAGAGGATTATGGAGGAAGGCGATGTCCAAGTCTGCCTTTCCTTTTGAAGCAAAATGCCACTGAGATGGGGAGAATTATTTGTGGCTTTGATTTTATGTGATTTCTCAAAGGTTAGTAGTCCAAGTACAAAGGGATACAATTTTGACACTTTCTTGCAACAATGCAACAAGTTTTGCCAATCAAAACCAGGAGGGATACAATTTATGAGCTTTCTCCATTATCTGCACAGCAGAGGGTGTTCAGTCAACAGTGCAAAGGCTGAGCTGAAGCGTTTCCTGCTGGTTACCTGCTTTCCGCAATAGGGGTCGCTGTTTACTAGTACCCAATTGGTTAGCTGTCAGATTCTAGAGGTCCCTATTGGTGGCTCTTAGGTAATTAACAAAATACAGAGTCCATTCATAAAACACAGTGTTCATTCATAAAGCAGCAACATAAATCTCCATTAGTACCTATTAGGTGTATATGTACAGGTTTATGGCCATGCTGTAGTGTAGTGCTTATGCGACTGTGAATAAAAGGTGGCTGGGCTCATCGTCCCCAGGGTTTTTTTTTTGGGGGGGAGTGACAAAACTGATTTCCAATAAGTGCCCCCCCTTTATTTCCACAACAAGTCATTGAGTCTGTATTCTGAATAGTGACACCAGGGACCTAGAAGGGGCAGGGCTTGTCAGTCCAACCCCTGCACAGTCTCATCAGGGCTGGCCTTAAGGCAATTGGAGGGCCCCCACGCCAGGGCAATCTAGATGGATTTTATTTATATTTCTAAGATTTGGCAGACTTTGGCTGTGAACTGGGGCCCTACAAAAAAAAAAAAATCAAGTTGGGCCCCAATGCTTCAAATTGGGCCCCACTGGCTAGTCCTGAGTCTCATAGTTGCTGAGTTGCCCTGCCCTTGCATGAAGTCTTGGGTTTGCAATTTTGGGAGAGGGGAGACTGCCGGCTGGGAAGTGGGTGGGTTGGCGAGGCCCCCTAGATTTAGAGGCCCTAGGCTTCAGCCCACTTAGCCTATACATAAATCCGGCACTGCACCCAAGGGATCGGGAGGACAGTTGCTTCTTTTTTCCCTCCTTCCTGCGCAGAAACAGTAGTTATGTGGATAAATACACGTATGTAAAACCTGTCCTCAAGACAGATACGGTTGTCTCACAATTCATGTTTCCCCAGGAAAATTGTAGGCTGAGAGGTTGTTAGAATAATTTCAGAGCAGCTTTTAGCTTGACAGCTAGGAATTAATTCTGATTAATAGAGAACATCTTCTCCAGCCATTAGGGGAAAACCACACCATTGGTCCCACAGATTGATGAGTGTGGAATAATCCTACCTGTATGCAAAATCCAGTTTTGTTACTCAGCTATTCATGACATCTTCTCATTCGATGGGCCTCAAGTACATCATAATGAGAGCTGCTAGTCAGAAATAAGACTATGTAGGAGTTATTTGATTTCGTGTGGTGCCTGAGGGGGTGCAGAGTGCTTAGATTACTTTTGCCTTAGCCTGGGTCGCTCTCTTGGGAACAATCGGGTAGTTAACTGAGAAGTTTTCACTGTGTCTAAGACAATTGAAGGCAGTTTGGTAGCTAGTGGGAAGATTTATTCTTTTTAATAATCGCCTCCTGGTTCATCAAACGGGGAACTATCTGAAATTCAGCTAAAACTCACAAGCGGGATGGGCATTTCCCAATGAAATCAGCCACTCTGAACTGGGAGTTTGTGCACCAGGTGTCTTTTTAAAAAACCTGATCCCGCTCCAGTGAATTGCATTCCACCTGTGTCTGGGATGGTAATGCAGAGATCAGAACACCCAAAGTTACAGAGTAATCAGTGGCAGACTTTGAGCTCTCAAATTTCAGTGGCCCCTGTACGAAGCTAAAATTTGATGCTCCCCGCACCTCACGCTCCATTCTATGTCATTGTTGGGGTACCCAGTGTACCCAAACTGGTTGTGCTAACCTAAAACCGCCTCTGGAGTAATGGCAGGTGACTCAGCTGGCCGTGAGACATTGTGTTATGTATTCAGTGGTCTTTGTTTGCCTGAGCTTGAGTCTGGACTAAGGATTCTGAGCCCCTGTGTTGTGGATCGAGGGCCCGACCCCCGCTATGTGAAATAAATACACAAGGACACGTGATATAAGGTTAATGGGCAAGGAAAGGCCACAACTTTATTGATTACAGCAGTGAAAAGGTATTGGCTTAGGCATTGGATGACTATAGCTGGTGGGTTTATTCAACAGTAGGTGGAGCCTGTTGATGCTCATCCAACTATAGGCTCACCCCTGATGTCACCGAGGGTCGTGCCATGGCCTCCCGCCAAGCAGGCATCGGACGGAATACACGACCGCCAGATTCCTTTAACGGAATAACCCACGGTAGATAGCATAGGCGATGGCCACACCTAGCCCTTGACACAGCACAACACATGAATCCAATGCCTAACCTACCCACCAATACCACAAAAGTTGTGACGATTGCTACGAGGTAGGCAAAAAAACCAAAAAGCCTAATGCCAAATGGAAAAATTCCTACCAGGCCCCCCAGACAACCGGGGCGACCAACCTAAGGTCCATAGCAAGGCCAATAACCTAGACCCTGAGCTAAATGGGAGTGGAGGGTGGGTGACTCGCTGAGGGACGACGACGAATGAGGAGGAGGCGGAGCTGGCGCCGCAGCATTAAGCTGCTACACACGCCCCCCGGAGGCACCTGGTTGGCTGCCCCTGGTGGGCGTGGGCGCCAGCCAGGTAAGGAGGGGAGGGGGCTAAGGCTCCCTACCAGGGGCGGAGCTCGGGCTCCCGCCCACAACCACTCCCCTCTCTTCCAGGGAGGAGAGTCTTTCTGATTCAATACATGATATCCAGTCACAGACCATTTCAGGATTTGGGCCTCTGCCATTGGCCTTTAAACTCCGAGTCATGATTCGCAGCTTGGAAGTTTAGACAGCCAATCAAGTTGGGAATCAGAGTGACCCAGGCCTTCAGAAATGTATATAAGCAGTTGCTTTGACCCTGTTGTCCAGTTCTGTTAGTTCAGTAAAGGTTCTTGCTTTTATCACTGTATCTTGCCTCGTGGGAACCCACCTACACTTCACATTTCATGGATAGATTCAGCTTTCCTTAAATATGGTAAGATTAGATAACACATAGTCATACTAAACTGAACATATTAGCCAGAGCAAGAGAGATTGACATGACTATTGAACTTGAAGCAGGAAGGAACTATGTGATATAATTTTGTTTATTTCTAGTATTTCTTATACAGTGGTACCTCGGGTTACATACACTTCAGGTTACATACGCTTCAGATTACAGACTCCGCTAACCCAGAAATAGTACCTCGGGTTAAGAACTTTGCTTCAGGATGAGAACAGAAATCGTGCTCTGGCAGCGCGGCAGCAGCGGGAGGCCCCATTAGCTAAAGTGGTGCTGCAGGTTAAGAACAGTTTCAGGTTAAGAACGGACCTCTGGAACGAATTAAGTACATAACCCGAGGTACCACTGTATGACCTTTACTCTAAGGTTCCAGGGTTAGTAACAAGGCCTAAATTATGATTACGAAATAACCCATAATCACCTGGCTATTCATACAAACCATGCATTTAAAGCACATTTAAAGTACACAGCTTCACCCTAGAAATCCTGGCAAACTGTTCTTTACCCTTCACAGAGCTACAATTCGCAGCATCCTTAATAAAGTACAGTTGCCAGCATTCTTTGGGGGAAAGTAATATGCTTTAAATTTATGGTGTGCATACAGCCTATAAAGCAACTGTAATAAATGGATTAAACAAATCACAACTAACACTGCAGTTTACAAGGAAGTTGGGCAACTAAAAAGTCATGCTTCATTTCCAAAACCCAGGAGAACAGATGCATTTTCGGAAAGGTGTAAAGTCTGGGTTCTAGACACACTTCTATGGGGAGGGAATTCCACAGTTTGGGGCTGCCATAGAGAAGACCCTGTCAGTCACTCGCATTAAAACAAGACTTGGAACAGAGAATCTGAGAGCTGAAAATCTCAGGAATCTTGACAGGCTGTCGGGAGTTGACTGGCTAGGGATTTGTTTGTTTTTAAAGTTTTTATTTATACTTTTCAAGTTTATACATTTCATTAGTTTTACAATCAATTTAACATTTCAAAGTTTGACTTCCTTCTCCCTCTTTCTGCGGTTCCTTAAATTTATCTTTTAATATCTTCTGCATGTCCAAATTCATTTAATTTGCTCATTTAATTATCTACTTTAAATATACAGTGGTACCTCAGGTTAAGTACTTAATTCGTTCCGGAGGTCCGTTCTTAACCTGAAACTGTTCTTAACCTGAAGCACCACTTTAGCTAATGGGGCCTCCTGCTGCCGCTGTGCCGCCGGAGCACGATTTCTGTTCTTATCCTGAAGCAAAGTTCTTAACCTGAAGCACTATTTCTAGGTTAGCGGAGTCTGTAACCTGAAGCGTATGTAACCCGACGTACCACTGTATACTCTTATGAAACTGCAGGTTATTGCAATAATGCTGCTAATGTTTTTATCTGTTTGCAATTTATCTGTAAATATTCAATGAGCCATTTCCATTCTTTTATAAAAAGTTTGTTATCTTGATTTCTTATTCTTCCGGTAAGTTTGGCCATTTCTGCATATTCCATAAGTTTTTGTATCCATTCTTCCTTTGCTGGGACTTCTACTTCTTTCCACTTTTGGGCAAGCAGCATTCTTTCTGCTGTTGTAGCATACGTAAATAAATTTCTATACAGTTTAGGTTGTTCTGTCCCTATAATTCCCAAAATAAAAGCTTCTGGTTGTTTTTTTTAAACAAAAGTTATTTTGAACATCCTTCTCAATTCATTGTACATCATTTCCCAGTAAGCTTTAAGCTTACTACAAGACCACCACATATGATAAAAAGAACCTTCTTTCTCTTTACATTTCCAACACTTGTTTGACTTAGATTTATACATTTTTGCCAGTTTACTCGGTGTTAGATACCAATGATATAGGAGTTGACTGGCTATGGGAATTGCCTCTCACTTGTCTTAATATCTGAAGACACAATGTGGTGCTGTTCTAGCAGATTTTAGGATGCTGCCCTGGGATCCCCCAGTGGCTGTTTCCATCCCTGACCCATAAATGCAGCACACCTACGCAGAGGCCTAATTCACACAGGTAAGAGTTAAAGCAGTCAACTACTGCTGGACTTCCACTTCAGTCCACAGCAGGCATTCAACTAAGTTTCACTCAGAATCAACCCATTGAAATGAAATGAAATGAATGAACAATGCAAAATTAGGTCCATTAATTTCAATGGGTGTACTCTGAGTAAACCTTAGCCGGACACCACCCAACGAAAACTCGGTGAAGCCAGTAAAACCAGTGCAACCAGCAATTAAAATCAGATAACTGACATGCTGAGCAAAAAGTAAAGTCTTTGCTTGGCATCAAAAACAGATATGGAACCCAGAGAGCCTCTTTGGGGTGGGAATTTCATATCTAGGGCACCACAATCAAGAAGTTCAGCTCCGAGAAGTGAGGTTACAGGGAACCAGGCAGAGGGCCTTCTCGGTAGTGGTGCCTGCCCTGTGGAACACCCTCCCATCAGATGTCAAGGAAATAGACAACTATCTGACTTTTAGAAGACATCTGAAGGCAGCCCTGTTTAGGGAAGTTTTTAATGTTTGAGGTTTTATTGTGTTTTTAATATTCTGTTGGGAGCGGCTCAGAGTGGCTGGGGAAACCCAGCCAGATAGCTGGGGTATATTATTATTATTATTATTATTATTATTATTATTATTATTATAGCACCTCAAGGGCAGAGGCCAATGTCTTATGCTTTGCTGCCACTGTAGTACTCTCAATCTATGGACTTTGCAAAAGATGCTATTTTGTACCAGTTCATTCATCCCTGCCAGACAGTACATTGCGAAATTCTTGCACAAATAATGATGCAGAGAAAGATAGCAATGAAAAAGACTGGAACGCTTTTACACACACACACACACACACACACACACACACACACACACACA
>JAXCMG010000017.1:37061563-37072271 GCA_034642415.1 Podarcis siculus | reverse complement strand
GACCCAAACCCAGACCCTCTCCACAGATAAATTACAGACACCATCCAGTAGCCAAACCACGATGGCACCTCCGGATGCTGCACCCCCCTGCAATCCCTACACAGATCTGGCTGGCACAGGCCACAAAACCACAGCTCGCCCCTATACACGAAGCCAAGCCAGAGCACAACAAAGCAGTACAGCCATCTTCTCAGAAAACTCTTCACAAAGTTCAAGAGGTCAAGACACAAAAGCTTTAGCAACTAATCCACACCTAATGACCCACCTAAGTGGTACTCAGGATATCACTCAAGAAATCACTCAAGATATCCCTCAAGCAATTAAGGAACAAAAGAAGAAAAGGCACACTAGCCTGGGAACTTCCTCTCTGCCCAGAACATTGGAGGCTATACACCACACCTCCTCAACAGTATTTATAGGAACTCAAACACTGAGATCCTGCTCTGTTCCAGTAACAAGAAGCCGAAAGCACCAGCCGGAAGATGACGAGTGAGACCTCGTCGAAACGTCGCCTAGACACCCCAACTTTTACACGGGAAGACACCCGAGGACACCAAAACCTGCATTCCTGTACCCGTGAAAATCTACGAAAGCATATATATATATATATATATATGAAGCTGCCCAGAGTGGCCGGGGCAACCCAGTCAGATGGGTGGGGTACAAATAATAAAAAAAATAGTAATAATAATAATAATATCACAGTTGCAGTCTGCATCATATACCTCTAACCTGTAATGTGAAAAGCAGCCCCTCTACTTTGGAAGAGAAATAGCAATAAACAAAATGGGGGGGGGGTTATTGCATTGTGCAAGTTTTCAAACATAAAAGGGGGGAAGCATTACAAAATATGTGTATATTATATCAAAATTAGGTTTTGTCACTCTGAAATGTTTCACTTTGATTTTTGAAGCATTTGGGATTTGATCCAGCCAGTGCCTTTGCGTGTGGCTGAATACATGAAGTCTTCTGTATGTGGGAGGAGAGGATTATGTGAGGTGCTACAGCAAGCCCCTAGCTAAAATGTAATGTTACAAAGCTGTATTTTCATTTTGAAATGAGCATGTTGTCAAAAGCTGAACATTGCCATAGAAGGTCTTTGTTAGGTGCGGAAATCTACAGAATCCCTTCAAATTAGGCTAGAGAATGCATAATTTATCACTTTATTTCCTGATTGCTCCTTACAGACTTTTTAAAAAGGATCTTCAGTAATAATCTCTTACTGAACAGGGATATGATGGATCCTGTCTTGGCAATTTAGGCTGAATGATACTGTACAAGCCTTTATGGAAGAAATACAACCTGCTAATAGATTTTTATGCACATGACTGATGCCATGTCATTGGTGGAGGTGGACCACAAAACCATTGGTTAAATGTAGACGAGTGTTCTTATAGATATTTTAATAAAAGTAGAACTCAGAATTTAGAACTGGAAATGAGAGTGGGGCGTGGGGTGTTGTAGTGGTTCTAGGGGTTGCTCGTGCGTAAGCCGGTGCCAACGCCTGGCTGGGTTGCCTGAGTGAACCTTTTCTGTCCGGACAGCCACTCGCCCGTGGCTGTCTCAATTGCTGGCAGAATCCGTCAGTGGGCGTTTCTTGAACTTCTTCCAGCAAAGAAACTCTTTGACACCTAGTCTCCTCCTACTCTCCCTGCATGGAAGCCTTCTGCGCAAGAAGGGTGTAGGCAATGGAGGACCCTTACTCTCCCCGCTGGTCCCCGGCAAGGAGTCGTGGGACCGCCTCGCCAATTCCCCCATCTGCCCCCCTTCTCCACTGGTGCTACACTGATTCTCTTCCCCAGAAGATGGGCTGCCTCTCCCCATCCTGGGACGCTCTCCGGAACCCCTCTGGAGCCCGCTCTCTCCCCCCGGCCCTGATGGCAGTTCCCTGACAGGTGTATATGTTGATATACAGTATAGGGATGGGGAATAAATTCGTTTGGTTCACATTTTAATGCAAACTTCCCAGATTTGCACTTTCTGAACCCAATATGCAACTATCCTTCAAAATTCACACTTGATTGAATTTTGTGATGTAGTTCTTCAATCCAAAATGCATAAAAAGAAACATATAACAGGTGAACGTGTGCGCACAAAAATGCACATATTAGTGAAAATTGCTGGTTAAAATGTGTACTTTAGGCAAAATTGCACACACAAAAATGAGCATATTTGAACAAAAATGCACTCAGACTTCTGTGCAGACGAATCCTCCCATAAACTGGTGTGGAAATGGGGGCAAATAGGAGAGGAACTGGGAGAAATCAAAACTGACAGATTCACCCATCCCTTTTGATTTCCAAAGTTAACTTTGCAAAATGTAAGACATTTTGTAGCTTGTTGGAGTAATTTGGGGTGAACGGTGTTAGAATTCCTGCTCCATGATTGCAGTCATAGGATTGTTGTCTATCACATGATATGGTATGTTTTGACTCCACAGAGAGGGAAGTGACAGAGACAGGATGTTTGTGTTACTGTGTTCCGTGAAGTGGGACTATTGTCCTTTGTTTTTTCTCTTTGCTGTCTGATGCTAGAGAGAGAGGGAGCCATGTTGCAGTGCTCCGTGTGTGTTTATATGTAAGTAAAGTAGATTAGCCAAAATGCTGAGTTGCTGAGGTCTGTCACGCAAGCTGCAAAGACTCTGTGGATCCCTAAGTGTGCCGGTGTCTGTTGGCATCGGTCGCTGTGATGTTCGGGCAGAAGAAAGTTTTTGAAGCTCCCGAACGATTGACCAGGAGGGAGGAAACATGCCAGTCGGGCATGTGTCTCTGCCAGGGTCCTACTCAAGTGTAGGACGAGCTCCTGTTTCTAAGCCTTAAAATGGGATGTTGGGATGTTAAAAGGTAAAGGGACCCCTGACCATTAGGTCCAGTTGTGGCCAACTCTCGGGTTGCGGCGCTCATCTCGCTTTATTGGCTGAGGGAGCCAGCGTACAGCTTCTGGGTCATGTGGCCAGCAGGACTAAGCCGCTTCTGGCGAACCAGAGCAGCACACGGAAATGCCATTTACCTTCCCGCCAGAGCGGTACCTATTTATCTACTTGCACTTCATGCTTTCAAACTGCTAGGTTGTCAGGAGCAGGGACCGAGCAACGGGAGCTCACCCCGTTGCGGGTATTCGAACCACCAACCTTCTGATCTGCAAGTCCTAGGCTCTGTGGTTTAACCCACAGCACCACCTGCGTCCCCTGTTGGGATGTTAAGTTTAGCTTAATCCCAATGAACCAAATTAGGGTGTGAGTTATGGTCAAGCACTACAAAAGAATGGAGCGTCATAAGCTCCCTTCTCTTTTTATTAGCAAGTGATGGTGAAGGACTGTCAAGCGGTCTACCTGCCAAGGCAGGGCAACCCTCTGAGGGAAAGTGACAATTGCAGAAGCTGCCAAGAGAGTGTGCCCTTCAGCGGGCCCAAGTCCAGAAAAAGAGTTTAGAAAGTAACTCTACCTTGAAGGCACTGCAGATTGGAGCCGCGTTTTCAAATGAAACTCAGCGGTTGACGGAAATCACTGAGACCAGCTGTGAAAGGTCCAGCCATATTGCTGACTTCCTCTTGCCAGCTTTGGTACAGCTGTTCTGCAATTCACTTCTTGGCTGCCTTTTGATAATCAGTTTCTAACACCTGCTGTCACTTGTTCATGCTAGATGACGAGCCTACATCAGACCTCTTAGCTGGGATGGTTCTGTTCAGGGTTTTGGTCAGCCAGATGTGCCTTCTTGCATACAAGATTTTTTATTTTCCAGTGCCTGACGACAATGATCGATCTACATTGGGCTGGGGCTTTTTGTGTGTGTGTGGACGAGGCTGTTCCTTTCAAAACACTAGTTTTGAAAATGGGCTTTTTTTTGTATTTCTACATATCTCTGGCTTCCACTAAATATATTCCTTTTTTAAAAAATATATTTTATTAAGTTTCAACATTTTAAACATATACAATCAAAATTTTGTCTTTTCTCTTATTTTGGTGGACTTCCCACCCTGTTTTCTGTTAAAAATTTATTTATTTGGTTCTTCAAATTAAAAATTTACAGTCACAAACGTACAACATACAACATAAAAGCAAGATTCCAAAGAATAATATTTCCTTACGTAATCTGAAAAAGGCATCCATTTGCGTGTTGAGACTTTTAAACCTCCCCCCTAAATAAATTCAGACAAGACTCAAATTTTGGTTTGGTTTTTGACATTCTTCCACAAAACACTCATTAGATTCTCTTCATTTTGCCAGGGCTGGATCTACCAGGGGTCAGCAAACTTTTCCAGCAGGGGGCCGGTCCACTGTCCCTCAGACCTTGTGGGGGGCCGGGCTATTTTTTGAAAAATAATAATCAATGAATTACTATGCCCCCCCAAATAACCCAGAGATGCATTTTAAATAAAAGCGCACATTCTACTCATGTAAAAACACACTGATTCCCAGACCGTCCACAGGCTGGATTTAGAAGGCAATTGGGCTGGATCCAGTCCCCGGGCCTTAGTTGCCTACCTATGATTCTAGACACATGCAAAAAGCATTTCAGGAAAACGCGTCGTAAACCTCATAGTGGGAAATCAGGCTGGCAAAAGACGGGACTCCACAGCGCCATCTGTTGTCATAGTGTTAAAACGCATGTAAAATGCTTTTTCTTTACTAATGTAGCTGAGTCCCAGTTCTGCATAGCCCATTAACTTACTTATCCATTCTTCTTTGATGGGAGCTTCTTGTTCCTTCCATTTTCATTGACCTTGTTTTGGTTACAATACTGTTGACGCTCGCTGCCTGAGTTCACTCTTAGAGCAAGTGACACCGTCATTGCTAAATTCTTTGAAAACTCAGCCCTATCAATAAATGCTCTGTACTTTTCAGCACCACCAGAATCAGAGCAGGTTTGAAAATTGTTATAGATATTACTGTTCTCTGCTAACAAATCTTACAATCATTCAGGGTATGGAGTATTACTGGAGAGGCCTGGATTCAGATATCTGGTCATCTTTGATGGCCTCTAGCAAGTCACTACCCTACCTCACAGGACTGTTGTGAGCCTGGAATGAGATAGTTAGTCCCTAATATGTCACCCCTAGCAACTTGGAAGAAAGGTAAATGGACAGTTGAAAGAATCCTTCTGAAATATGCAATGCGGAGCAAAAAAATGCACTGGCTGAACGATGATTATGATAGTTGCTGAAGACAAAGGGCACCAAGAAATAATATATACCAGATTTCAGTCTTTAAGCAAGACACTAATAAATCTGGCAGCGTTGCCAGGGACACAGGCCAGTAAGCCCGAACTGCAAATGAATACAGATGACTTTTTTGTTATTGAAATTGCTAGCCTCGTTCCCCCACTTCCTTTTCAGAAAACAAAAGGGGAGACTGTCAGCCCCCTAACATTTGCATGTGCTTTTGGACAGAGGAAAGCTGCAAACATGAGCCTTGGCGTTTCCTGAATTAATGACATCCCTGGCCATGTAGGTTCTGCAAGTCACTCCTTCCTGAAATGTCAAGTTGCTGCAGGGGCATTTATTGCCAAACAAATCTGAATAAAAGGTGCTGGAGAAAAGGTAACAGAAATACGGAACATTGAGACAAATAAACTGCTGTTGGGGAATAAAAGTAATTTGTTGAATGGACTGTTCAGACAAGACGGTATATATAAGATGTAGAAATCAAGATTCGAAATACTACAAAAAAGAGAAAGATTGTATAAACAAGAGCATTAAAGTCACCACTGGTGTGTGTGTGTGTGTGTGTGTGTGTGTGTGTGTGTGTGTGTGTTTCTAGGGCTGTGTGCAGTGACATTTAGTTCCATTTGTATTTGGCCACCACTGATGTCCCTGTAAGCCACTCACCAATAGCTAAGTCACCAATGCTTAGCTGGGGTAGTTGCCTTCCTCCACTCAAACTGCATAGGGTAGCCATTTTAAAATCTGGCTTTTAACAGCAGTGTGACACAGGGAAATTCAAAGGTGAACCCTTTTCTGCATGGAGAGAAAAGACTGTGTCTGCTGAACTTGTGATAATCATCATCATCATCATTTATTCCCTGCCCGTCTGGCTGGGTTTCCCCAGCCACTCTGGGCAGCTTCCAACCGAATATTAAAAACAATACAGCGTCAGACATTGAAAACTTCCCTAAACAGAGCCACCTTCAGTTGTCTTTTAAAAGTAAAATAGTTGTTTAATGCCTTGACATCTGCTGGGAGGGCGTTCCACAGGGCAGGCGCCACTACTGAGAAGGCCCTCTGCCTGGTTCCCTGTAACCTTACTTCTCGCAGCGAGGGAACCGCCAGAAGGCCCTGGATGCTGGACCTCAGTGTCCGGGCTGGATGATGCGGGTGGAGATGCTCCTTGAGGTATACAGGACCAAGGCTGTTTAGGGTTTTAAAGGTCATCACCAACACTTTGAATTGTGCTAAACATACTGGGAACCAATGAAGATCTTTCAGGACCGGTGTTATATGGTCTCGACGGCCACTCCCAGTCACCAGTCTAGCTGCCGCATTTTGGATTAGTTGCAGTTTCCGAGTCACCTTCACGTAGAACGCATTGCAGGAGTCCAAGCGGGAGATAACCAGAGCATGCACCACTCTGGCGAGACAGTCTGCGGGCATGTAGGGTCTCAGCCTGCATACCAGATGGAACTGGTAAACAGCTGCCCTGGCCACAGAATTAACCTGCGCCTCCATGGACAGCTGTGAGTCCACAATGACTCCCAGGCTGTGCACATGATCAGTATGAGATGCTATTAACATCCGCTTTGGCTGGTATTACAGTTTTGTGCCAACCCACCAGCTGCTACACTGAACAGTCATTTCCACCAGGGAGAGATGAGGACCACCCACCCCCTCTCTCAACCTCTTCCCCTGAAGTGTGTGTTTTACTGGCTTTTGAGGTCCAGGTTGCATTCACAACAAGCTCCCTTAATGCAGACACTTCTCAGACTTTAGTCACACTCAGTTTACTAGGAGGAGGAGGGTAGAGTCAGCAAGAAAAGAAGAGGCGAAATAACTCCAGCAGCAATGAGTCAGCAGCATGCATTTGAAAGTAGAATAACTATGGATGAGAAGAGCACTTCTTGAGCCTGCAGACCAATATTTCAGCTCTCAATGATATCTGCAAATTGCATGCCAAGAAATGTTTGGCCACACCTGATTGCAGTGTGCTGGACCCAACTTCCATCTTAAAAAGAGCAAAGGAAGCAGTAATGACTAATGAGCTAAACCAAAATATTAGTATCAAAATGCCAGCCATGGATTTATGGAACTAACCATAATTGGTTTTATTGAACAAGGGAATGGTCTTCCTGGTAAACGAGCCTCTAAATTGATTGGTTATTTCTAGTAGTTAACAGAATTGATTGGCTACCCCAGAGCGAAGTATTTCTCTAGCTGGAATGACGGGTGGAGAGGAAAGTGAGTATAAGAGTTCTGAATATCAGAGGATAAAAACAGTAGCTTTTTCACCACCATTATGTCGCTGGAGATTTTTCCCATTATAAACTAATTGATTAGTTTTAAATGCCACTTTATTGAAAGTTTTATTTATAGTAATGGGCAGTGGCCAAATCTCAACGAATGGAAAGAAATGATGCATTTTGATATTATTAATGATGTATACAAATAAAACATGAGCTAAAACCAATATTGTGTGACATATTGTGTTAAAGAAATTAACAGTGCACACACTTTTTCTCTCTGAATGAGGCTATAATTTACAAAACAATGGTAAGACAGCATATCACCCCAGTGGCAATAAATAAAATACAAATTACTTCACCCAACCTGCTGGAAATGCTATCTAAGAAAGGTGAATTATACTATTTGTGGTAGGAATGTGAAGAAGTGGCCCAGTCCAGGAAGATCTGTACCACACAATAGTACTAAACATGTGGCTTTACTTAAAGAGACCTGTTGTGGAGGTGATTTGTTTCGCCGATGGAGGACACAGTACCACTAAAACAGGAAAGGCAGTGTTCCTATCAAAGTTTTTTTAGTGTGATGTTGAACACGAAATGTGGAGTTGGAAAAACATTTGTGAAGTTAGAGAACTGACCATGTGCTGTTGAAAAAGTGTGTGTGTGTGTGATAGATATCTTAGGTGTATGCTTCTATTAAACACTTAAATTTCAATGTCAGGGACAGCATGCTCACAAATTATGAGTGTGGAATGCACTAAGTTTCCATACTCAGGGCTGTTTTTCTTCAACCAGAGCTCACTGGAGCTCAGCTCCGGCACTTCTCAGCTGGCTGCCATTGCCGTTCTAAGGGAGCAAGAGAAAAGTTCATGGTGAGCAACTGCACCTTGTTTTCTAGAAAAATAGCACTGTTCATGCTTAAACAAACTACCCAAACCATATCAAAACACCTTCTTTTGGGCCAGAAAGGCCTCTTCTTCACCTTCATCTTAGGGCAGGTAATACTTCTGTTAAATAGTGGGTAGACATAGCAGACGACGCATAGCATTTTTCCAAAGCAGCTCTTGTTTATTCACAGGCCAGAACAGAACTGAACAGCAAACAGCTCAGCCGGCCTGCTTTTATAGGCCGCCGGCTGTCAACATTGTAGTAACAACAACCCAGGGTTTCCCGCCTAAAATAACTGACGTGGACCTGAGTGAAAACTATCTACATGATACTCCTGGTGGCCGGGGTGAGAACTTCAATACATAACAACTTCATCATATTCTTGTACACACCCTTAAAATACTCCTAGTTTTGAACCTGTTACCTACAGAACTGAGGCAGATTCATAAATGATGTATAGTGGAGAAGAACTGGTGACTTTTATGAAGAAACTGCCACCGAGAAAGGGTATAATCAAGGAGCAAAGTATCTTTGTGTTTGTTCAGCTTGGGTATTATTCCCCCCCCCCCAAGTGAGATGTTTGATGGGGAATTTGTGCAGTTGGAAAATCTTTTTTAAAAAATCCAGGTTCCAACAAGCAGTAACAAAATATATAGATTCCCTATAATAACAAAAAAACTTAAATCAATAACACAGAATGTAAATGCATCTAGTACAGAAACCCACGCTTCTCAGAAAGGGTAATGAAACCTGCAAATTTCATCCAATTCTGTTAAAAAGTTTTTTTTGTTTTAAGTTGTAGCCATTTCCCCATGAGGACACATATGAAGCCTTGGATTTCCAAAGCAGTGCTCTGCTTCAGACCTGAGACAAAGTGGGCAATGCCTAAAAGCAGTCCAAAGTGAAGCAACCTGCTTTCTGAAGTGCTGGAGCAGAGTCCACATTGTACCTTGTCCTTGGTGCACATTTCTTAGAAATACTAGAGGTTTGATGCTTTTGAATTATGGTGCTGGAGGAGACGCTTGAGAGTCCCATGGACTGCAAGAAGATCAAACCTATCAATTATTAAGGAAATCTGCCCTGAGTGCTCACTGGAAGGACAGATCCTGAAACTAAGGCTCCAATACTTTGTCCACCTCATGAGAAGAGAAGACTCCCTGGAAAAGACCCTGATGTTGGGAAAGATGTAGGGCACAAGGAGAAGGGGACAACAGAGGATGAGATGGTTGGACAGCATTCTCGAAGCTACCAGCATGAGTTTGACCAAATTGCGGGAGGCAGTGGAAGACAGGAGTGCCTGGCGTGCTCTGGTCCATGGGGTCACAAAGAGTCGGACACGACTAAACAACTAAACAACAACAACAATAGTCTACTACTTTTGCCTAGTCAATGAGCAGTACTTCATTGCTTCTTGTGAATTCCCAAGCCTAGATCAGGATATACACAGCCTACATTTCAATTTGTGGTTATCTCACACGTCAGTGTATGGAAAACAATTCTACATCTCCTTCTTTTCTGGAGTCCACAGCCAAGACGCTATTCTAAGATTCCACAGTTTCAGCCAACAGAGAACGTCATCATAACCAGATTGTTTTGGTATCCTGTCTGCTACAGATCAACAGCCCCTACTTGTTCACTCATACACCTGAAATACATCTGATCAAAAATACAAGACTAACTAGAGAATGAAAGAGCTTTTCACTAATTTCAGGTGGCAATTAACTCACGTACCCAAGCAGGAGAATGGCTAGTCTTTACAGAAGCTTAGGGAGTGTGAAATGGAAATTGAGGAATTTACCAGCCTGTGACACATTGGGGCAGGAAGGACAGGGAAATGGAAATTGATGAATGGGATGAAACCTGGACGGGGTCTTTCCTTTTGTTTGTGACTATATATAGAACCACCCTTGCGTGTAATGTGATATCAGAACGCAACTAAGAAGCTGAACACTCTGTTCCATCTTGTACTAACAAGCCAAAGAAGTCATCTCTCAGTCAGTGAATTTGAAGGAATTTTAATGACTCCCATTTCTTAGCTGAGCAAAACAAAACAGAGGTATATTAGACCGCAGTAAGGTTGTGGTCCCTCTCTTCAGTAGAAGAGGTCTATCATGACTCATTCCTACCTATGAAAGGACTAAAAATGTGAATGTTGAGAAAGCCTTATAAGGTGTTGTTGATCTGTAGCAGGCCAGGCAAATGCCCAATGGGCCACCACTGTGGACACTCTTCTCCCTACTGTAATCATGATGATGATGATATATTTATTTATACCCTGCCTTTTCCCCTGACAGGGCCTGATGCTGAGGGGACTTCTAGGCCAAGTGGCTGGAGCCAACCCTTTCTTTCCTTCTTTCTTTCTTTCTTTCTTTCTTTCTTTCTTTCTTTCTTTCTTTCTTTCTTTCTTTCTTTCTTTCTTTCTTTCTTTC
>JAXCMG010000017.1:37043991-37061553 GCA_034642415.1 Podarcis siculus | reverse complement strand
TTCTTTCTTTCTTTCTTTCTTTCTTTCTTTCTTTCTTTCTTTCTTTCCTAACAATGCCTCTGGGAGTTGATGTAGAGTTGCAGAGTGATGCTATTTTGGAGGTGGGGGTCCCGGAGCCTCTGTGAGGCAATTTAGTTGGTGGCAGTTCCAGCCACCTGTCCTGGCACTGGAAGGAGCACCCTGTGGCTAGAGTCACTGGTTTCTCTGAGCGCTGTCCTCTATCTCTGCTGCCACCAGTTCCTAGGGAGTAATGCTGGGGGAACCCCAATGGGAGGAGGAGGAGGAGGAGTTTGGACTTGATATCCCACCTCTCACTCCCCTTAAGGAGTCTCAAAGCGCTAACAATCTCCTTTCCCTTCCTCCCCCACAACAGACACTCTGTGAGGTGAGTGAGGCTGAGAGACTTCAGAGAAGTGTGACTAACCCAAGATCACCCAGCAGCTGCATGTGGAGGAGCGGAGACGCGAACCCGGTTCACCATTTTACGAGTCCACAGCTCTTAAAACCATTACACCACGCTGGACAAGTTGTCCAGGACCCACTCAAACCTGGTGCCAGTCCTGGTCTAGAGTGGGAATCTTAATAGCAAAGGAAAAATCAGGCACCATCAGGGAATGAAAAGGAGGAGAGGAAGTTAGAGGAACAATTCTTATAGACATTCAAAACAAATGTATAATCAACAAGAGGGGATGGAATCCAATAACTAAGGTAGACACAGGTGTTCAAAGGCTGTCAGACCTGTCTCTGGCTACAGATCATTGTGATGCAGATGTAGGCCTCAGGCGGAACTGTCAGAGGAACTGCTATGTGAGGGCAGAAGGTGGTAACTGCTCTTTCCTCAGTGATTCCTTCTCACTGCCTTCCTCTCTGGAACCATCTCAGTCTTTCTGTTCTCTGGCCAGCCTTCAGTCTTCTTATCATCTCAACATTTCCTCCTGTTCCTCAATCTCCTCAGTCTCTTCGATTCTCTTTGACATCTCTTCAGGCTGTCCACTTCCACATGGCCAAAGAAAGAGAGGAATCATCAACTTCCCATCCCAAGAAAAGATTTGTCTAAAATTTTCGTATGCTATGTTACTGCCTTACTGTTCTTTGAAGTGGGCACTACCCATCAAATCAGCCTTTCTCAACTTTGGGTCCCTCAATGTTGTTGGACTGTAACTCCCATCATTCCTGACCACTGGTCCTGCTTCAAGCACAGGAGTGCCTTCTGACAGCCCTTCAGACAGGACTGTCCTCTTATGGCTGCTCCACAGCACCTAAGGGTGAAAAGCGGCTGCAGATCTTGATGCACAGAAATTATGGGAGGAAATCTCACGTTAGATATTTCGGTCCTAAGTCATTCAGCACTTCTTCAGCCGGCATAAGCAACTTGAATATGTTTATTTCCTTGGGTTTGGGGAAATAACCAATTACGTAAGATAGACTGAATGGGGAAAGATGTGGGGTGAATTTAATACTTTTTATTAGCTGGAATAAAAACTGTTTTTGTTGGTGTTTAATGCCAGTAAGGAGGTGTGAGATTAAAGTAGTCTTTTATCACATGTGGTGGAGCTGCTAAGAAACAGAAACATATAGCTAATGTAGTTAAGCTAATGGATACTCAATATGTTATTTAAAAAGTCATTCATTTTCCTCTTAGGTTGCTTTAAGTATACTGTGTAAATAAAATCCAGCATGCAGAAGTAAGTTCTAAACTTAATTATAGTAGCAATTATGCTAACAGCCAGGAAATGGAAAAATTATAGTCATGATATAGGATCATTCCTATGGGGCATTCTGTCCCCAAACTGGAAGGGAACACTCAAACCCAGACACGAATCTCCCTTCTCCTCCTTTACCACTGTTCTGGCTGTGACTATGTGCTACAGACTGCAGTCCTCTAGGGCAGCAGTGCCAGAAATTAGTTGTTGAGCATTAGCAAATCTTTCTGATTAGTTGCCTAATCTAGCTGTAAAAACTTCACTGGCGGAACATATGGTCAATGATTGGAGTTATGCAGAAATTCCTTGGGTAACGTATCTGGCAAAAGTTCACAGAGCGACTCTGCTGCTCGAACTGCCAGAGCCTTCGTCTCTCTGGTTTTCTTTCTTCATCTGCAACTAAAATCCCGGAGCCATTTTGACTTCAGTGGGTATGTTTGGGAGGGAGCCATTTCAAAACCGGCAAGGATTAATTAAAAGACATCACCTTGCCAACAAAGGTCCGTATAGTTAAAGCCATGGTTTTCCCAGTAGTGATGTATGGAAGTGAGAGCTGGACCATAAAGAAGGCTGATCGCCGAAGAATTGATGCTTTTGAATTATGGTGCTGGAGGAGACTCTTGAGAGTCCCGTGGACTGCAAGAAGATCAAACCTATCCATTCTGAAGGAAATCAGCCCTGAGTGCTCACTGGAAGGACAGATCCTGAAGCTGAGGCTCCAATACTTTGGCCACCTCATGAGAAGAGAAGACTCCCTGGAAAAGACCCTGATGTTGGGAAAGATGGAGGGCACAAGGAGAAGGGGACGACAGAGGATGAGATGGTTGGACAGTGTTCTCGAAGCTACCAGCATGAGTTTGACCAAACTGCGGGAGGCAGTGGAAGACAGGAATGCCTGGCGTGCTCTGGTCCATGGGGTCACGAAGAGTCGGACACGACTAAACGACTAAACAACAACAACAACAACAACTTATACGCAGTGCAGCCCATGGACCTTCCTGTGCTCTGAAGATCAAGGTGATGGTCAGGATCCAGCCTAGCTTAAAGTCCTTGATGTAATGGGAGAGTTAAGCACATGTGTGAAAAATCTTCCCTTGAAAACCAATGAGACTGGAAAGTCCTTACGTCTAACAGGATTGTTCTGATCCCTGCTTCATTTCTTTTTAAATAAAAAGGGTTGTGGCTGTCATGGCTTTATGTGGGTGGGTGGCTAGAACAGCCCCACTGACAGAATGGTTTGCTCTTTGCTGAATGGGATTTCCCCACACTTTACTTCCCTATCAGAACTTTACAACTTTCCCTTAGTGTCTTCTTTAAGAGTTTGCCCGGCACTCACAACCAGTGTGAGAAATGCACATATTACTGCTTTACATACACAGAAATCAGAGCCCAAGGCTGGAAACTTGTTTTATCTTATCAGCCAATACTCCCCCTTCCCCCTTTTTTTGAGAAAGGGAGTCTTTTCTGAAAGCAAAGGATAATCCTCATTAAGGCATATGCTAACAAGACATATTCTGAGAAATGTGCTTGTAGTACTGAAAGCAATTCTCTTTGATTGTAAATGGGTAAATTGGTTAATGAGAACAGTAGCTAATTTGGAAGTATTATTGCCAAACAGGAATCATGGCAAGACGGCTAAATGCATCTCACGGACCTTCAAAGATCCTTAATTATCCGAGAGACAGAAAGATAAAGAAAGAGAGGGAAAGTAAAACAATGAAAAAGCAAGTCCATTCCTTGATACATTTTTTAAAAAACTCTGTTATATAAAATGGGAAAATATTTTCTATTATAGTGTGAGCCATTTTGATCTTTAGCTGCAAGCCTGAAAATATCGTATCTTGCCAGAGAGAATAATAAAATATACTTTCCACAGCGCCATGTGCCATCTGAATAAAATTATCTTTTTTTTTAAAGGTCTGCCTTTGAGCAGACCTTTATTTGATTCTCCTTAACCCCTGCTCATCTTATACTAATTGTGCCAATGCCCCTTATTCCCAGTCTAAGTAGTAACTTGCCATACTGCTGGTCCTGTATTAAACGCTTCGTTACAAATCCAAAACATCCAAAATGGACTGAATGTGCGCGGGGTTTCTTGCCATCTGGGTTTCTCCTTCAAAGTTTGTGCAGAGTGGTGGAAACAAAAGACAAGCATGTTTCAACAGACTAATTGCAGGCTTGTTTAAGGAAAGATGCCACCCTAACCATGTCTACTCAGTTGCTTACTCCCAGGTTAGTGGAGTGAGGATTGCAGCCTAAAGGCTGGTGATATTTACACACAAACCGATCCATTTGGGTTGAGAGTCCCCATTCGCCCAGTTTGGAATCCCAAGGGGAGCAACATCTCATGAACAAGCCAGAATGTGTGGCTGGTCTTGAGATCTTTCAAGACAGAACCACTTCTTTGCTTCCACATCTCCAGGGTAAAAGGTAAAGGACCCCTGGACGGTTAAGTCCAGTCAACGGCGTCTATGGGGTTGCGGTGCTCATCTTGCTTTCAGGCCAAGGGAGCCAGTGTTTGTCCATGGACAGTTTTCCAGGTAATGTGGCCAGCATGACTAAACCTCTTCTGGTGCAGTAGGACACTGTGATAGAAACCAGAGTGCATGAAAACGCCGTTTACCTTCCCGCTGCAGTGGTACCTAATTATCTACTTGCACTGTGTGCTTTCTGATTGCTAGGTTGGCAGGAGCTGGGACAGAGCAACGGGAGCTCACTCTGTTGCGGGGATTTGAACCGCCAACCTTCTCATCGGCAAGCGTAAGAGACTCAGTGGTTTAGACCACAGCGCCATCCACGTCCCCAAGGAGAAGCATGTGACAAAAGAGGGGATTCAGGAGAGCTTCTTATACCCCTTCCTGGCATACTTGCCTTGCAAAGTAAGTCACGTATGAGCTGTCATCTCCTCCCTGTGAACCCTATGAACCCACAGCTGTTTCCTCAGACAGGGAAGGACCCAGAAGTGTCCAATGAAAGACTAGATCTTAGGATCCCAGATCAGTGCACCCTGCTTCTCCCCAAGAACAGAGCAGTGTTACGGCCTTTATCAATTCTGATCTTAAATCCCAATAGTGGGATTTAAGTGCAAGAATCCTGAAGCTGGCAAATGAACAGACTTTACTAGTCTAATTATACAGCTTTATCAAGAATGGGAAAGCGAGAAATGAGAACAAAAATGGACAGATCCTTCCAACCCTAGTTACTGCGAGCAACAGAAGAGAACTCTGATGCTTTGCTCTTGGGTTTCCCAGAGACATCTGATTGGTCACTGCAAGATGCAGGATGCTGGAGTCGATGGACTTTTGCAGGGCTTGCTCAAGACATTTTGCTGCCTGAGGCGGAACAACACATGCCCTCTGGCCACAGACAAAATGCATAGGAAGTAATTTTGGCATCCAAGGCAGAAAATCCCACAAAGTGGCTGTCCCTGGAATACAATAATCATAAATTAAATAGCAAGCATCATGCTGCCCATTTATGACACTCAAATTTAACTGCCTCACTTGGCTGGCCCTGATATTCCCAGACTTGATCCAGCAGTGCTCTTAGTCTGTACAAGTGGATTTGTGATCGTAAACTGAAGTCAGCAATTCTGGCAGGAGAAAGAATGTATGTAGGGGAAATGCATGAAGATTAGTTGTACCAGGAGCAAAAATGAAGAAGGATGAAATGGCAGCAGACAAGAGTGAATTTGCTGTCTCCTGCTCTGCTGACTCAACAGGGAAAAGTATGATATGATTTCTCAACCTTTGGTGACCCCAGAGCACACAGGCTGCAAAGACTGTGGTTCTAGCAATTTCATTCCACAGTAAACAAGACAAAGAAAGACACCCAAGGAAAAAAATCATAGCAGGTTGGGGAAAACATTCTATCTGATGTTGCTTGACTTCTGTGAAACAGAGTGTGGTTTCCCTAGAACCATCTATACTAAGGGATACTAAACAAAAGAGAAACATCCCTGCAAATATTCATAGGAATTAAATGTCTATGGTTAATGCAAATTGCCCTTTTCACAGATCTTGGTCTAATATTTGAAGCTTCAGTAGGAAAATTTGTATTAGATCACAGCGACCCTTTCTTTCCTTGTCATTTTAAAATTAACAATTCTCCAACATCTATGTTTTCATACGAAATAAACCATGTTTGTAATCCTGCATCCTTATTAAACAAGCATACGATTTATCAACTTCAGAAAAACTGAAAAGAAATTGGCAAACCTGTATGGAACTTGATTACTAAAGAGTGAATTCAGTGAACCATGGGCCAATAACTTCATTAAACATACAATGGGCATGTTTTATGGAACACTCCAAGGACACAGTCAATGTTTTTGGAAATTGCAATACCCAAACACCTGGTCTTTTTCCTGACTAATAATGGGCAACAGGTTTTAGCTATCTGGCAATAAAGATACCTCTGGATTAGAACCCTTTTGCATTGCTGAGACATGTTTTCTACCACAGGCTGAAATTGGAATTAAAAAGGGGGGTTCCACACATCACTTTATAGTATCTGATCCAGCAATGCCTTTCTCCATTGTCAAGATTCTTATACAATATTTACATATATTCAGCTAAGGTTCATTCTAATGTTAATTAAATGCTTGCAGGTTCTTTCCTTTTATAGATTCTTAGGAATACAGGGGTGGATGGGGTGTTAGGAGAGGGGTAGTATCTAAGGTGGGTGACACATTTTGCTCCTCCTGGGGTAGTTTGCTCACCTTTGGTCCCCATGCTGCACTTAGCTCTCAGCTGTGGCTCCTAGAAGCTGCCAGCATGCGAATGGCTTTGACTGGCCAGCTAAACCAGGCGAGGGTAGCTGATGGGTCTCATACCCTTGCTGAATTTGGGACTTTCAAGTGAAGACAGGCAGATTGGGTGGACAAGGCCAATAGTGGGTCCAACAGTTGGGAAGGTGATTTCTGCATGTGCTGTAGAGGGAAAGAGAGAGGAAGATGGGGCTCACCAACCTGGGAAGGTAGCCCATCTAGGAGAAAGAAAACTCTGATTCTAAACCAGGCTTCCTCAACCTCAGCCCTCCAGATGTTTTCGGCCTACAACTCCCATGATCCCTAGCTAGCAGGACTAGGAGTCAGGGATGATGGGAATTGTTGTCTCAAAACATCTGGAAGGCCGAGGTTGAGGAAGCCTGTTCTGAACCTCCACTGCCTTGTGGGACATCTTTGGGAGAAGAAAAGGCTAAGGAGTCAACCCTACACAAATCTGGAGTGGATTCCCTAAGAAGGTTGGATGACACCTTGTAGTCCTCCTTCTAGCAACTCCTGCAGTCAAGCTGGTGCCAGGCATATTGCTCTGCTTTCTTTTGGACCACATCAGCAAGGCTGAGGGGAGGGCATCTTGTTGCCTGGGCAGCCTAGGACCTTCATACAAGCTGCTTGGGCTTGCACCCTGGGAAGGTCACTTCAATGCTGCTAATGCAGCCATTTGACTTCACCTTTCATTGTCTCTTGAGACAGATGGATGCCGGTGACAGTGAGCACAACAGTTAGATTACAGATGAGCTGAATTTTGTTGTTGTTGTTGTTGTTTCGTAGTTTAGTCGTGTCCGACTCTTCGTGACCCCATGGACCAGAGCACGCCAGGCACTCCTGTCTTCCACTGCCTCCCGCAGTTTGGTCTAACTCATGTCCAACCATCTCGTCCTCTGTTGTCCCTTCTCCTTGTGCCCTCCATCTTTCCCAACATCAGGGTCTTTTCCAGGGAGTCTTCTCTTCTCATGAGGTGACCAAAGTATTGGAGCCTCAGCTTCAGGATCTGTCCTTCCAGTGATCACTCAGGGCTGATTTCCTTCAGAATGGATTGGTTTGATCTTCTTGCAGTCCATGGGACTCTCAAGAGTCTCCTCCAGCACCATAATTCAAAAGCATCAATTCTTCAGCGATCAGCCTTCTTTATGGTCCAGCTCTCACTTCCTGAATTTTAATTGCCCCAAATAGCCTCTCTTAACTGACACAGTTTTCAAAGTATTTGGCTGGGTTGGAAACCTCAAAGTATCCCTCAGCCAGTACGTCCTGATCACGAGACTCTTGTACACCACTGATTTTCCATTGTGTGTGCAGGCTATCCCTCAATTTATATAACTGAATGGGACAGCCGCCCCCTTTGCTCTAATCAAAGAAAGCCTATTTCTTTGAGCCACTGTTTCCTTTCAGGTGAAGAAGCTCTGATGTTGTAAAGGGAAATTTGTTTACACTTCAGAGCAGACACAGAGCTCTGGATCAGCTATGTATGCACTGCTGCTTGGTGAAGCTCTATCTCAGAGCCCTAGTTACCAAAAAGGTCACTAAACAACTTTTTTTCCCTTTGGGGCAAGGAGAAGAAAGGAGTATACCTTTTTGAAACATATGCTGAGGCCAATCTCAGAAATCAGAGTATTGCTGAGCTTGGCCACTGATCTTACCCAGTCCGACATATTTTATGCATGTAGTTCTAATGGAAGAATGGTTTGATGTTATCAAGTCCACTGGCACAAACTATCCTCTGTTACAGAGAAAAAGAGACTTTATAAGAAACCATATATCTGTCAGAAAGAAAATCCCCACTCCCTGATTTCATACGTTTCCAAAATCCAGAACATTGTTTTATAAACAGGGGAAATTGCATTCCATCACCTTTTACTTAAGGCAGCTGCATATAAAAACAGTTATTTTCCGACCCTATCAATACGGAGGTTGCGTTGATATGAAGCTGACTGTCAACCAGAAAGAAATATAGCTTAAAGTTTCCGAAACCCGGGCAAAATCCGTTCCCTATCACACTCTCAGACACATTTACAAGACTGATGCATTTCAAACATTTCCAGTGTCTTCAGTTAAAAAGAATGATGCTGTGTTACCCCTATTTCACACCGTATTAATGTTACAGAGAGATTATGCCAGTGAGCCTCTAGAGGCAAGAGAGAGAGAGAAAGAGAGAGAGAGAGAGAGAGAAGTCTAGATCACTGCAAAGGTAGCAGGCTGGGGTTTTGCTTTACGGCCTCTGGAACAAAACCCACTTGTAGCAAAAGTCTGGGGTTTTTTTAGGACAAGTGAAAAGAATTATGCTAAGTTTTGAAAATTTGCCTTAGCAGCCTATAGAACTTGAACACTGAGGGGTGCTTTCAGACTGTCAACAGTTGTGCACTGATCTCTTACAATTCATCTTTGGAGAGATGCCCTTTGCACGATAAGAGTGCACGTTCACAACTCACCAGGAAAGGTGGATACCTTGTGATAAATAACAAGGCCTAAATGGAACGCTTGCAAAAGTCCCATTCTCCAGAACTGAACTTTCGTAAGAAAAGTGACAGAAATCGACAGTGATAAATGACAACACCCCTAATGGCAGCTCTCTGCTTCTATACACAATATCCACTTCTCCATGTGTATGCATGAAGAACATAGGAATATTTTTCTTGTTGTTTAGTCGTTTAGTCGTGTCCGACTCTTCATGACCCCCTGGACCAGAGCATGCCAGGCACTCCTGTCTTCCACTGCCTCCCACAGTTTGGTCAAACTCTATCCTACCATCTTGTCCTCTGTCGTCCCCTTCTCCTTGTGCCCTCCATCTTTCCCAACATCAGGGTCTTTTCCAGGGAATCTTCTCTTCTCATGAGGTGGCCAAAGTATTGGAGCCTCAGCTTCAGGATCTGCCCTTTCAGTGGGCACTCAGGGCTGATTTCCTTCAGAATGGAGAGGTTTGATCTTCTTGCAGTCCATGGGACTCTCAAGAGTCTCCTCCAGCACCATAATTCAAAAGCATCAAGCTGCATTATACTGAGTTGGACTATTGCTTCATCTAGCTTAGTACTGACCACACTTTAAAAGTCCCTGTCCAGGCACTCTATGTTTTTGCTCTAGATCTCAGTGTCCAAGCTGGAGATGCTCTTTCAGGTATACTAGGCCGAGGCCATTTCGGGCTTTAAAGGTCAGCACCGACACTTTGGATTGTGCTCGGAAACGTACAAAATTCAGCAAGGAAACGCCATCAGATTCTCGAGTGCCCACAAAATGGATGCCCCCCATGATATAACAAGAACAAGCTCATTTTCCCAATTGGGAAGCATCCCATCAACTCAACTGACAGACCTGGAGCAGGACCAGGAGATCAAACACATACTTGTTGTTTTACTGGGATAATTTCAATATAAGTGGATTATCATAAAGCATTTGTCAAAGCGATGGCACAGGACACAAGTTTCCCCATCAGCTCTGGAGCGGTAATTAGATTGGAAACCTGGCTTGCTTTGCCCTAATCTAATACCGCACAAAATTATATCGTCAGTTTTACATCGCATCGTATCAGCACTGTGTCAAATCCATCCTTGTTCTCGGCAGTGTGATGTGCAAGTTATGCTGTGCCTCTGATTAATGACAACACTTCACCTTAGAGCGGCTGAGCATCCTTTGCTACCTCCAGCTACTGGCTTCAGTCATCTGTGAGCACAATTCAAAAGGACCTTTTCTGCAGACTCCATGAAAACAAACAGGCAATACACAAGGATCATTCATTTAAATGGGAATGTAGGAAGCTACCCCACACCAAGTCAGGATCCTGCCCCCCCCGTGCCTACCTAGTTAAGTCCAGGATTTAACCTGGGACCTTTTGCAGGCAAAGCATGAACTCCAGAGCTCTAAGCCAAACATCTGAATGGTAAGGGGGCCTGGACTGTGTTGGCTACCTTCCACAGGAATCAACTCCTAAGGACTGAGGTCCCTTTGCGCCCCCCCCTAATATATTTGAGGAAGCCCCCCCCCAAGTCGATGGCATTGCCATTCAAATGGTGTGTGCATGCCACATCTTGTAATGGATTATGTGGGGTGGGGCTTACCTGCCCCCCCCCACAATATTTTATTCAAGTTGTCACCCCTGCTTCCTTCCTATGTAAATTAAACCAGAAGCCTGTTTCACAGAAGGATGGCGGCATGTTTTGCCTGCCGATAAGCAGTCTTTAAATTGAATTGAGATCGATCTCCTTCCATAAATCCCTCACAGACAGAAAATGCTTTCTGCCTGTAAATTAAAGGTCTCAACATTCCAGGGCATGGAGAGGAGGAACAGACCTCTGAAGGTTTGTAGAAACCACCAGCTGGCCAGAAACTACCTGTGATGAAAAGGTTTGTTCCAGCTCTCTAGATAGTAGCCTCTTATTGAAGGCTCCAGGAGGGAGGAGAAATTATCAAGATGCTCAAAAGTGGTGATTCCTGCAGCATTCCTTAGATGAGAAACCTCCTTATACTGCCAGACCTATCAGTGTTGCTGCTGTTTTTTTATTAAAGATTTTGTTGATTTACAAAAGTGTGCAATGTCTCTCTCTCGTGTTTTTCCCCCATGTAACATTTTTACAAATCAATTTCATTTGTTGAGACATTAGGAAGAAAAGGGAGAAAGATGGGTGGGGGTGGGGTCGGGTGGCGATGTTTCTATTTTACTTACTATATGTAGGGTTTGGTGTCAGTGTTGCTCGTGCAGGTTCTTTGCTGTTCGCTTGTGTTCCTTTGGTGGTGAGAGAGGTTGGGGTTGGCCTAGGGTGTGGTCATTCATTTGTGGTTGGCTGTGGTGGTCTTTGCATTCATGTGTGAGTGGGGTGTGTGTGTGTGTGTTTTGGATCAGGTTAGCCATATTGATTTGTATGCTGTTGGTGGATTTTTGTCGTGGTCTTGTTGGGCTGTGTATGTGATAAATGGGAGCTATACCGGGGTGAAGGTGTCTTCTTCTATTTGTCCCCGTGTCAGTTTCAGTTTATTGGTTAATTTTTCTAGTAGGGCTGTTTCCCATACTATTTGGTACCATTTATCCATGCTTACTCCTGCCAACCTAGCAGTTCGAAAGCACGTCAAAGTGCAAGTAGATAAATAGGTACCACTCCGGTGGGAAGGTAAACGGCGTTTCCATGCGCTGCTCTGGTTCCCCAGAAGCAGCTTAGTCATGCTGGCCACATGACCCGGAAGCTGTACGCCGGCTCCCTCGGCCAATAAAGCGAGATGAGCGCCGCAACCCCAGAGTCGGCCACGACTCGACCTAATGGTCAGGGGTCCCTTTACCTTACCTTTATCCATGCTTACTCCTGACAGGTCTCTCCAGTGTCTGGCTATGATGCACTGATAGGTGGGTTGCCACAAAGAACTCATAACCCACCTATCACTGTTGTTGATCAGAAGTGACTTTTCAGGTTTTCCAGAAGAAAACCTCGCCAGTCCTATGTGGAGATGACAGGGATTAAACAACGGACTTTTTGCATGCAGAACATGTGCTCTGTCACTGAATGAAAGCTCTTTCCTGACCCCAGGGTGCTGCCAGACTGTTGCCATTTTTTTGGGAGGAATTCAACCACACATTCACAAGATCTTGTTGCTCAGTTAAAGGTGATTTACGGCTCTTGTGCAACAACCCTCCTTTTCCCTGCTCCCCCAAAATCAGACTTAATGAAATAAAGAGAATTACTGGGAAAGTGTAGGCAATTCTTGATGCAACATCCTCTAACCTTCCCAAGGAGCTCTCAGTAAAGATTAGCCAGCACTGCCTAATCTCCCCACAAATAAAGCAGAATGAATTCTCTGTAAACAGGTCATCTGGAAGCGACCCAAAGTCTTTCAGTATTAGCAGGGTATGATTACCGCTTCACAGTCAGAGGAGAAAGTACTGGAGGCTTAGACTGGTTTTTTTTTGTATTATTTACTTATTGACAAATGTATGAGCATGGGGGCCACTGGAGGTCTGTAAAGCAGCATCAGATTCTCCTTAAACAAGCAGCAAGCCCTTGGTGGCTTTGGTGGATCTCTTTCAAGCCAAAAGCTAGAAAAACCCTGTACTTTTCCTTCTTTGGCTTACTGTTTCAAACTGTTATCCCCCATCCTGCAACCATGGACTGCATGGGGTGGGGGTCGTTTCTTGGCAGCCACCCATCTCCCAAGCTAACAATGTGCATTAAGGAGACAGTACTGTATCCCTTCCTGCCAGCAGTTCAAAAGCACGTCAAAGTGGAAGTAGATAAATAGGTACCACTCCAGCGGGAAGGTAAATGGTGTTTCTGTGCACTGCTCTGGTTTACCAGAAGTGGCTTAGTCATGCTGGCCACATGACCAGGAAGCTGTATGCTGGCTCCCTTGGCCAATAAAGCGAGATGAGCGCCGCAACCCCAGAGTTGGTCACGACTGGACCTAATGGTCAGGGGTCCTTTACTGTAACCCTAGAAAACCTTAGAGTAAACAGAATTAAGAATAAATCAAAATTTGCTTCTCTAAAACATATGTTTTTTCATTGTTCTATATCGAAAGGTTTTTGGCAGAAGGTAACTGAAACTATACGTGGGTGGCGCTGTGGGTAAAAGCCTCAGCTCCTAGGGCTTGCCGATCGAAAGGTCGGCGGTTCGAATCCCCGTGGCGGGGTGCGCTCCCGTTGCTCGGTCCCAGCGCCTGCCAACCTAGCAGTTCAAAAGCACCCCCGGGTGCAAGTAGATAAATAGGGACCGCTTACTAGCGGGAAGGTAAACGGCGTTTCCGTGTGCGGCTCTGGCTCGCCAGAGCAGCGATGTCACGCTGGCCACGTGACCCGGAAGTGTCTCCGGACAGCGCTGGCCCCCGGCCTATAGAGTGAGATGGGCGCACCAACCCCAGAGTCTGTCAAGACTGGCCCGTACGGGCAGGGGTACCTTTACCTTTAACTGAAACTATCAACAGAACTGTACGGAAAAACCTTACATTTACATGGAACCTTATGAAAGGACAATATGAGTGTACTCTCCCTGACCTTGCCAAAAAGACTGATACTGATTAAATAGAAAAATAAAAACGTGTCTCCCTTCTACGATTGGATTGAAAAGTTATACATACTCACAACATATGAACAATTTTGCATGTAAACGCAGACTTGCTGTAGACAAATTCAATGATATTTAGAATCCATTCTTACAAATACTGTAATAGGTTAAGATCTGGTGAAGTACAATAACAACCTTGTAAAATACACAGTTTTGGGTTTCCCCCCTCCCCTCTTTATTTTCCCTTCTTCACGGGTTCCGTTTCTCCCCCTCCCTTTTATTTATGTCTCACCATGTTTAGTGCACGTATAATTATGTACTTTTTGAACTTTCAATAAAGATTTTTTTTAAAGAATAAATCACAATTTGAATGGTTGCTTTCAGTGGAATGAATGCCTTATTGTGAGCAATGAGACAGTACAGGTAGTTGTTTGAGATGCTATGGAAACACATAGTAGGATCACAGCAGCTATCTGCTCAGCAAGCCAGGCAACAGAATAACAGAATCATAGAACTGTATAGCTGGAAGGGACCAGGCTCTTGTCCAGCCCCTTGCAATGCAGGAATCTTTTGCGCAACGTGTGGCTCGAACCCACGGCTGTGAGTTCAAGAGTCTCCAGGGCCCACCATTGTTGATGGGTGCAGTTAGGTAATTTTGGATTCTGGATTTAATGGTCTCGCTGGGAGTAGGGGGTGTTAGAAAAAGGTAAAGGGACACGGATGGTGCTGTGGTCTAAACCACTGAACCTCTTGGGCTTGCTGATCAGAAGGTTGATTGTTTGAAACCACTCAACAGGGTGAGCTCCCATTCCTCTGTCCCAGCTCCTGCCAACCTAGCAGTTCGAAAGCACGTCAAAGTGCAAGTAGATAAATAGGTACCACTGCAGCGGGAAGGTAAATGGCATTTCCGTGCGCTCTGGTTTCCGTCACGGTGTCCCGTTGCACCAGAAGCGGTTTAGTCATGCTGGCCACATGACCCGGAAAGCTGTCTGTGGACAAACACCAGCTCCCTTGGCCTGAAAGCAAGATGAGCGCCACAACCCCATAGTCGCCTTTGACTGGACTTAACTATCCAGGGATCTTTTACCTCTTTTTTACCTTTTAGGGGGTATTAGAGTTGTTCTGATCTGGACCTTGTGTAGAAATTAATTCTCTTCACCACAAGAATGCACTTCAAAGCTTTACTACACAGCCTTAAATGCTAGTTACAATAAGATAAACATTGCAAAATAGCAAAGCAACACATCGGTAACAAGCAGTCCTTTATGCAGCTCAGTAAACTTTCCTCTCTCTGATCCCAGAGAGAGGTCCTAAGCTTGTTCATCATTCCAGAACTCTGTGCTGCTGCTGCTGCTGCTACTAAGCTACCCTTGCACATATATGCACATTTCTGCCAAGGTGGCAAATGCATTGATTTTGATGCCCTTTTCATTATGCAGTTAAGGGACTGGTGATCGCAGCAGCTTAGGCAAGCCTTGCTCCCGCAGTTTTTTGGCTGAGATATCTGATGGATGGTGGCATGCCTGAAATGGCAAAACTGAAACCAAGACTGCCGCAGCAATTTGATCTCTCCAGTTCAGAAAGATAAGGCATTACAAGGTGATGAAAAGAAGAAACCAGAAAAGTGAAAGGCAAGCTGATGAGACTGAGGTGGTCATTTCAAAAGTCATCATGCCAAAGCACATAAAACGCCACAGATCACCACATTTGTTTTCCATTTACCTTCATTTTTCTTCACACCAGCCTTTGTAGTTTGCAGTTTATCTTAATCTCAAGAACATGTGACTGGGGGAAAAATGTGATTTTAGTTTCTAAGGCTTTACTAATCTGGCATTAGAACGATCATTATCTCTGTGAAGTTCAAGCCATTGTCATTTCCTTAGCCATAGTTTTTTGCTTGGTGTTATTTTGGAAGTTTAAGTAAAGAAATATGAAGCATTTTCTTATGGAAGATTGTAGGCAGTGGCTACCAGATGCAAGCCTTCAATATTTTTAGTACATTTTAGATGTTTTGTGCAGTTCTGATTTTTGGCTGCCGGTTTTATTCTGCTGCTATTTTTTAAAATTTTATTTCAGAATTTATTTCCATGTTGCAGTTGCAGTTATTTTATTTCCCTTGTAGGAACTGGTATTAACTAAGCATATTTTTAATGGCACTAACTGAATAGAAGAGAGCATTTAAATGTTTCTGTCAGCTCCAGATGAAGACAGTAAGTTAAGGTGAATTATTCATGAGGAAATATGTAAATGGCCAGAAACAACTGCCCAAACAATAAACGATAAGATCCTGTTGCTTTCTAATCTCTTTAAACTACCAGCAGACAAGCTGCTTTAATTTTTATTTTTTTTAAATTCACAGCCTTAAGCAGAAGTAAAAATATATTCAACGGTGCATGTGAAAATACCAGACGTTGCAACCCTATGCATACTTATGTAGGAGTGAGTTCCAATGAACACTACGCTATAATGTGTGGCATTGCACTGGCAAAAAAGCTTACGTAGCCCTGCTGAGCACTTTATCTGATAACACAGCAAATCTTAGGGTTGCTCCATAAGTCTTACGTCCCATAAAGTTCTGCATTTAATGAATTGGAATCCCTCTGAAACTTCCACTATAATTCTAATAAGAATCTTAAGTACGTCAGCATCCCTCCCCCCCAAGCAATATCAAGTCCTCATCCAGATTTTTGAACATCTGTCCCCTCTTGAAACAAAGTAGAACGTAAGTTTCATAGAGAGGCACTTCCAGTGATGAATGTTTTCGGCAAATTACTTTATTATTTTCTCGCTTGCAAATTTGCAGACAGCAGAAGTGATGAAAACAAATCTGCTGAGCTCAAGATAAGTCGCCCATATTGTGGCCCGCTCACTTAGACTTTGCGGAGTCGAAGGCCAGGACTCAGGCCAACCTAAGATAGCCTCAACCTCGGGTGTCAGGGAACTGCCATCGGAGCTAGAGTTCCCCAGCGTAACACCAGGGGTGAAGGGGGGCTGATGGGGGAATCGGCAAAGGGGCTCCAGGACTCCTCACCGGAGACCAGCGGGGAGAGCACTGATCCTCCGCTGCCCACGCCCACCCTGCGCAGAAGACTTTCGCGCAGGGAGAGTAGGAGGAGACTTGGCGTCAAAGAACTTCTGTGTTGGAAGAAGTTCAAGAAACGCCCACTGACGGATTCTGCTAGTGACTGAGCAGCTACGAAGCTAATGGCTGTCCAGACAAGAAAGGTTTAACCAGGCAACCAAGCCCAGAGTGGCAGTAACTTACGCACGAGCAACCCCTATAACCATTACATCGGGTGACCAGGTGGAAAGGAGAACAGGAGTCCTGCCCCTTCAACAGTCATGTAGAAGAGAGGCTTTCAGAAAGTGCAACTTCCCATTATTATCTCATATCTTTTCCCCTCATGGTTGGATTTAGCACTACCAGTTTAGGCGGGAATTTTAAATCAGGGGGACATATGCTTCTCCTTGATTGTCCTAATTTAAGACCCATCTGCACAGGTAGGCTTGCAGATGTGCAGAGCTGCGGACGGAAATTCAGAGAGGCACAAATTTCACTTGGAAAGGACAAGCGATTGACAAGGACGACAAATGGCTGAATGGTGGGAAGCTGGATTAGAGGAGGGGGAATCTCTGCTTTCCTCTCTGATCTCAGCCATTTTGAAAGGGGGAGCATACTTGCAGAAATAGAGTGATACTGGTAACCAAGAATTACATAAAATACAATAGTGGAATACACACACACACACACACACACACACACACACACACACACACACACAAAACAAAATAATATGAATCTGTGCAAGGAATACAGATAATACAGTGGTGCCCCACAAGACGAATGCCTCGCAAGACAGAAAACCCGCAAGACGAAAGGGTTTTCCGTTTGCAAGTTGCTTCGCAAGACGAATTTCCCTATGGGCTTGCTTCGCAAGAAGAAAGCCCATAGGGAAATCTCCGGGGACCTCTTTTAAATGCTGGCGGTGGAGAGCAAAGCCTTTCGCCCCCCTCCGGCCTTCAGAAGAGGTCCAGGAAGGCCGGCGGGGGCCGAAAGGCTTTGCTCCCCACTGCCAGCATTTTAAAAGCGGTCCGGGATAGC
>JAXCMG010000017.1:37026912-37043591 GCA_034642415.1 Podarcis siculus | reverse complement strand
GGGGGACAGACTGTCCCCGGACCTGGTCTGAAGGCGGTTTCCATAGGAACGCATTGATTGATTTTCAATGCATTCCTATGGGAAACCGTGCTTCGCAAGACGAAAAACTCGCAAGAAGAAAAAACTTGCGGAACAAATTAATTTCGTCTTGCGAGGCACCACTGTATAAGTAGTATAATGAGAATTATTGGAAGTTATGTATTTTTATCTGTCATGTAAGTGTAATATATTGTATTTGTTTATGTTTGCTTCTTCATCTTTTCTTATTTCATCATTTCTATTCATTTGTATCGTTTTCTGTTTTATATGTTATGTAACTCGTGTATATTTGTCTATGTGAAAATTAATAAAGAATTTCTATTTAAAAAAAAGAAAAAAAGAAAGGGGGAGCAGGGCTGCTGGTTCGCCACACCCACCTTCCTGCACAGCTGAGGCTGGAGACTAGGGAAGGCATTGAACAGCTGACAGGATAGGGCAAGGCGGAACAGGAAGTGGCAGTGACTGAACAGGAGCCTGAGTAGGAAACAGCAGCAGAGCATCTGCCCACGCTCCCCAGGGCAGGTGAGCTCCCAAGGGGGGCGTGGCACAGACATAGCTGTCAACTGTCCCTTATTTGGCAGGAAGGTCCCTTATCCCAGCACTGTGTCCCGCTGCTGTCCCTTATTGATGATGTCCCTTAAATTTCCTGGGTTTCAAAGGAAGCAGCTCCTCTTCCTCCCTCCCTGCCGACCAGGGAGGAGGGAGGCTCCAACTGTGTTGCTTGGCTGCATTGCTCACCCAATAAGGAGTCTAAGAACGACTGGGGGGGGTGGAGCTTGCATGCCTTGTGCCGATCAAATCGGCCGCGTTGCCTGGGGACTCGCCTTTGCTCAGCACTTCCCAGCGGAGAGGTGACGGTGGTTTTCCTTGCTGCATCCCCTTTGCTGGGTTGCTGTGCTGTGGGAACCACCGCTTGAGGCTTCGTTTGGCTGCTGGCTGGGTTTTCTGCCTTTGGCTCGCAGGGGCTCAGAAGTTGAACATACCTGCGTTCGGAAAATCCCTTATTTTGGCTGCTGATCCCCTATTTTCAGGGCTGCTGGTCCCTTATTTTCAAATCTGTAAGTTGACAGCTATGCTCAGGTGCCTGGAGCGGCACGTGCGTATTGAGAATTCCGTTCCATCTTAAGGAACAGGCATGTGGAATTGTTGCATGTCACATGTCTGTTTACATTCCAGCACAGCTTGCTGGGAACTTCTGCTTGTGTATAGCTTTTGCTTTTGCTATTCTCTCTGAGACGACATGAGAGACGACATGTTTCTTTGTTCTGATTTATGTTTAATAGATCAGTAGCTGCAGCATAACTTACGCCTCATGCCTACTTCTCTGTGCGAACCACACTCTGCTAATTGCGTGCCCTGGCTTTTGAAGTCTGGGTCCCTGATTTACGTTGGAGCACGGGCCGATGGAAGGAGACGTCCGAGCTGGGCTTGCCAGCTGGCCTCCTGGCCCCTCTGCATGTCAACAGTGAGCCCTGCAGCTGGGGGCGGAGCAAGTCGCTCACAGGGGTGGAGCGAGCCACCCATGGTGGACATTCGGTGCGCCATCCGCCTGCAACTCCCAAGCCTCCCCCAAGCTGTCAAAATGAAGGGGGAAGGGGGGAATGCTGCTGAGAAAGTAGCGCAGCTCCCCCCTTACCCCAACAGCTCTGGATAGGCTTGGGAGCCACAGGCAGGCAGTGTCACCCCCCCTCAGTGCGGGTACCCGGGGCGATCTGCCCCCACCGCCCCCCTTCCTACGCCCCTGGCAAGAAGCTGAAATCTTGTTTACCTTATTTTTTAAAATTATATACTGCCCTTCACCCGAGGATCACAGAGCAGTTTGCAGTATAAACTGTAGAACCAGGCGCCGCCTTGATGACACAAACACCCTGGCATTGGTAACCAAATGGTCTCCTTTCTCACTGCTAACTGCTGCATGAATGAAATCTAGGATGAGAGGATAAGGCAGCCCAGACAAGCATGAATTCCAGTGGATACAAGCCCCTTTTCCAGAAACTAATAATTGATTTCGCTTTTCAGTGAGGTTCAAAGCAAAAGGCGACAAAGAAAACCACCCATTTTTCTGGTGGGAGTCAAATTTGTATTGTGCTTGACGAACTACCAAATTTGCCACTTACCTTTGTAATAAGCATCCAGGTCCTGTTGTGCACCGTCTTCCTTTTCATTGTGTTCTCTCTGACTTGAAGCAGCTCCTTGTATCAGAGTTCATGGGTCACTTCTTCTAATGTTGCTTATATATTTTATATTATGCCATCGTAAAATTGAACAGGCACTCTGCCATGCAGTACATTTTCCACTTACGGGCACATGCGGCCTGTAACCATTTTATTTCCAAAGGTCTTGCGCTTTCGAAATTGTAAAATGCTGAATAAAATGTCATGTTATCTACTAAATCACGATTCTGAGACAACAAAATATGACACCGAGGCTGCGGTCCTGTCCACCAGGGGTAGGCAACGTGGTGCCCTCTGGGTGTTTGTTGGGCTCCAACTCCTATCAACTCCAGCCAGAATGGTGTCATGGACTGGCTGGGTAATAATAATAATAATAATAATAATAATAATAATAATAATAATTTCTTTATTTATACCCCGTCCATCTGGCAGGGTTTCATTAAAAACTTCCCTAAACAGAGCTGCCTTCGGATGTCTTCTAAAAGTCAGGTAGTTGTTTATTTCCTTGACATCTGATGGGAGGGCGTTCCACAGGGCAGGCGCCACTACCGAGAAGGCCCTCTGCCTGGTTCCCTGTAACCTCACTTCTCGCAGGGAGGGAACTGCCAGAAGGCCCTCGGAGCTGGACCTCAGTGTCCAGGCTGAACGATGGGGGTGGAGATGCTCCTTCAGGTATATGATGACGATAAGTGGGAGAAGAGGGAGCAGACTGGGGGGGGGGGAGGAGGTTTTGGAAGCTGAAGCGGTCACAGGGTTTAGTGAGCAGGAAGAGGCTGTGGCAGAGAGCAGTCCGGAATCAGAGGCAGAAGTAGAGTAGGGCCAAGAGGCCAAGTAGAGGCAGGCTGCTGAAGAAGCCAGGGAGTTTCCTGCTCCTGTGGTGACCAGCTCCCCTTCTCCCTGATCTCCCAGTACACAAAGAAAAATGAAGAGGGTGGAGCAAAGAAAGACAAGATGAAGTAGTCTCAGGTTGCTTGGTAAGTAGCCAGGGGAGTAGAAGACTTCCCTAAGGTGTGGGAAGGTGGGGACTGTATGGACAATCTGTCCAGAAGATAAATTGTATTTCGAGGAGTTAGTGATCTGACATGGTTACCCTTCCTGCCTCTGTTCCTTCCCTTTCTTATCTCTTGTTAAGTTCTTTGATGACTTGAGAACAGCCTTTAATGTCCTAATCAGTTGGGAGGAAGTGATAGTGCTAGGTACCTTCTTTGCTGTTGGACACTGTTTTGAGAACGTGAGGCATTGGGAGGGGGTGGCTAATGAATTATCTGCACATAGCCAGTCAGGCAAGCCACACAGGCTACCTATCTATAAATCGGACGGTTGTGGGCAGAATGGGAGAGAAGCTCATGCACGGACTGATCGGCCGCAGGGCCGTGCAATCTGAGACTACCTGGGGGAATCACTTTGCCGCTTCTTGAGGGCTTCCAAGTGGCAGATTGAAGTGCTTGCTTGGTATGTATATATTGCTTGCTGTTTAGAATAAAATCCTTAATCTTCTCACTCACTTGTGTTTTGTATTGCTTCTGAATCTCAGTTTAAAAGAACCACCTTGCATTGGCAAGACTTTCAGTCCTTGCAACTGCTTCATTGAGGCAAGGCCTACCGGGAAAAGTTGCTTTGATCAATAAGCCTACACTGTCTTGGTTTATTTGAATAAAGAGTTAACTACACTGACACCCAATGTTTTATTGCTGACCTACTCCTGACTCTGGCTCCTGACACATGGCCAGTGGTCAAGGATGATAATAACTGCTGTTCACATTGTCTACCCCACCACACTTACCTAAGTCCCATTGAACTTGATGGAGCTTCCTTTTGAATAAACATGTCTAGGGGGCTATACTGTAAACATACAGGGGTTTGTGTGTGTGTGATTGAATAGGCAGGGGGGAGAGATGTATAAAAAGAAAACAAGATCTATCTTGGATAGCCTGAAGGCAGGAACTGTCTTGTTTTTTTATTGATCCATAAGCTGCCTTGGGAACCTTTTTGGTTGAAGAGCTGCGTAAAAATGCTTTTAAGAAAACAAAAATATCCATCCAATTGTGAGCAGGCTACATAGAGCCCATTTTGTTTATCTGAACATCAAAATATATAACCAGCTGGCTTATTAGTACAAATTAAAGGTAAAGGGACCCCTGCCCATTAGGTCCAGTCGCAAACGACTCTGGGGTTGCGGCGCTCATCTTGCTTTATTGGCCGAGGGAGCCAGTGTACAGCTTCTGGGTCACGTGGCCAGCATGACTAAGCCACTTCTGGCGAACCAGAACAGCGCACGGAAACACCGTTTACCTTCCCACCGCAGTGGTACCTATTTATCTACTTGCACTTTGACATGCTTTTGAACTGCTAGGTTGGCAGGAGCAGGGACCGAGCAACAGGAGTTCACCCCGTCGTGGGGATTCGAACTGCTGACCTTCTGATCGGCAAGCCCTAGCTAGGCTCAGTGGTTTAGACCTGCATTTTAACCACTCTTTTCTGCCCTGCCTGCAGCTCTCTGACAATCACCCGTTTATTTTTGCAGTTTTAGACTGCTGGTTTACCCACTAGTCCCTAAGGTTATAAAATATAGCTGTGGAAAAATAATAAATGCAACTAAAAATGAATACGATCTATTCGTGTGAGCCAGTGTGGTGTAGTGGTTAAGAGCGGTAGTCTCGTAATCTGGGGAACCGGGTTCGCGTCTCCGCTCCTCCACCTGCAGCTGCTGGGTGACCTTGGGCCAGTCACACTTCTCTCTGAAGTCTCTCAGCCCCACTCACCTCACAGAGTGTTTGTTGTGGGGGAGGAAGGGAAAGGAGAATGTTAGCCGCTTTGAAACTCCTTAAAGGGAGTGAAAGGCAGGATATCAAATCCAAACTCTTCTTCTTCTTCTTCTTCTTAAAAACAGAAAAAGAATATTAAACAACGTGTCACCCATACTATATACAAGAATTTTGAATGTAAGCATCAGATGCCAGTTTTAAAAAATGAAACATTTCTTATCCTGGTCTGGAACTTTGAGTTTTGCTGCTTGTAGAAGATATCTTTTTGATCTGAACCTATTATTTATTATTTATTAAATTTGTATACCACTCTGTACCCACAGGTCTCAGGGCGGTTCAAATGATGAGTTTGCAGAGTTGTTTGTAAGCCTATTAGATTTTTCAGTACTTAAAAAAATACTTCTGCTCTATAGCAGGAGTAGGGAACCTTTTTGGCCTAGACTGCCAGATCTTTAGTATTTCCCCCCCCCCCATATAATTTTTATTTGGTTTTACATATTTAAGTTTATAATCATACCACAACACATCCAGGGTTACAAGGTTCCCCCTTATTTCTAGACTTCCCACCTTCCCTTCTATGGGTTCTGTTGTTTAACCTTTTCTACTGCATCTTTTTTAAAATGATCCAATTTTTTAAATAACTCCATTATGTCCATAGTTCTCATTACATTACAAGTGTTATTGCAATCCTGCTCATGTATTCAACTGCTTACAATGGTCTTCAAGGTGACTCATGAATTTTCCCCATTCCTTATTAAAGTTTTGGTCTTCTCTTCCTGGTTCCTGAGCTTTCCTGTCAGTTTTGCCATTTCGGCATAGTCCAACAACTTGATCTGCCATTCCTCTCTGGTAGGGAATTTATCTTTTTTCCATCTCTGGGCTAACAACATCCGTGCAGCTGTCATCGCATACATAAAAAATCTTTTCTGCTCCCTTGTAATTTCAACACCTACAATTCCTAATAAAAAAGCCTCTGGGTTTTATTTTTATAAAAGTTATTTTAAATTTTTTTTTAGTTCATTATATATCATTTCCCAGACTGCTTTTATTATCTTACATGTTCACCACATATCCAGATCTTTATTTCCTCCCATCTCAAAGGCCAACGTTGACATGCTCCTAAACTGATGAAGATGTGAAGACATCTTGGTGAAGATGAGCAGAAGGTTCAATCCTGCTCCCTGCAGGGTCATGTTTCGCCAGCATGTTCCTGTGGTGTTTGCCTGTTCTTTTGAAAATGTCTGTACAGGGGGAGAGAAAGAGTTAATAGGTAGACCAATAGAAAAACCAGAGGCGGAGCCTACCTGTTTATAAAAGGGCTTAGCCTCAGGTTTGGTTGGTTGGTTGAGAAGAAGCAGTTGGGAAAGCAGTTGGCAGACAGATGGAAATAGAGAGACAGTTAGTGCAGTTGGTTCTTGTGTGAGGGGAGGTAGAAGAGTTAGAGACAGGATAAAATAAGACTAAGAGGATAAAGAGTAACAGCGTTTCGAATGCATTTGAAGTTTATTTGTGTTTGCAATAAACTACACTCTTCCTTGTTAACTTGAGAACCTGACTGAGACTAAGTGGTTTACCGGGGAGGACCTGGTTGGTGGCAGCGGATTAGTGGTGTACGGGTCAATAGTCTGTGAGACGACCGGGGGCTCCATACGAACGCCACAGTTCCCCACAAAGAATGTGCTGGCAAAGCAGCACCCAGCCAGATTGTGCCTGCCTATCCGTTGACATCACTCAGTGACATCAGCTGATTAACAGGAGGGTGTGAGTTATGGGGAAATGGCTTCATGGGCCAAACTGGACCTCCAGTCCAGAGTTTCCTAACCCTTGCTCTACAGTTACTGGTGTGATAACCCTGGAATTTGCTATGAGGGCTTTGTGGGGTTGTTTGTGGGGGCGTCTGCTGGAATAGCACTCTAATTTCCTCCCCTGTAGGATCCTCCAATGATTCATCTTATCCATCTATTCCATCCTCCTATTCCTAGGTGATACCATGTGGAGCTTTGGAATAAGAAGTCCTAAATATGCTGGTGGCTCTCAAAATAAAGGTCATCCTATAACCCAGCAATGTGCTGACAGGAGAAACGGAAATGTATTCAGAAAGACCCCTAGCCTAGTTTGATATTTTCCAACGTGTTGTTCCTGTGCACGCTGCATATGTAATTGTTTCACGCAGCGGTCGGTTAGAATGAAATTCATTTCAAATCAGAGCATTTCCCACATTCATAGTTCATATTTACATTTGTTAAGGTTAATAGACCTGACAACCTTTTCCTGTTCCCATCAGGGAGCACTTGCCTGACAGCCTGTGGGAGGGGTTGCAGCTGCAAATGTTATTCACACACCAAAAATGTGTGTATCTTTTATTTTCAGATTCTATAAAACAGACTCAACTTTCATTACATTTGCATGGTACAAAAAGCACCAACAAGTGAATTTGTGCTTGCCTCATGCTTTTGTTTTCTGTGTTTCCAAATGTAACTTCTAAAGGTAGACCCATTTTGGCAGGCAATATGTAAGCTTCAGGCGCATGTACAGTCTGCACATTTTCCTAAAAATAAGTTCCCCTTGGGATATTATAGTGCAGTGTTCTTCAACCTTGAGTCACTAGATGTTGGTGGACTACAACTCTAATTTTCCCTGACCTTTGACTAAGCTAGCTGAGGAAGATGGGAGATGAAGTCCAAGAACATCTGGGGACCACAGAGCAAAGTCAGACTGTCATATAATCCATTATTCACTCCCTTCTTTTCTAATTTTTTTGCTGGTGTTTTCAGATTATGCTAGAGTGGTTCCTGCATATTTTTCCATTTTTTTCCCCCTGGGGAAAATTCTGTGATTTTTCCTACAGCAATAAAAGTGCTATTTTACTGCTTAGTTCCCATTCAAGGTGTTGGAAAATAACTGGTGAATGCCAATTAATCCCGAAGTCCCACATGTGTGGGAAACTACGAAAGAAAAATGGCTGACTGAATTCAAAAACCACGTGGAGCTTGACTCACTCTCTAGTTAAAAGAGCCCCCAACAGAGTTTAAAAGAGAAATATGTGCAGCGTTCACAAAGCTCAGAAAATATAGTTTCTTAGACCTTTAATGTCCCAGTATTTGGCATTTAAAAATGTACTCCCCCACCTCTACCACTGTAAGAGCTAATAGACTGCAACGTTAAGTAAGTTTAAATGCTTTACTTACAGAAATCAGAGGTCTCATACATTGCTTAGTGCCACAGCAGAAACAACACAATTAAGGTATCCTTGGTTACAAAATAGTTTCAAACACGCAGTGTGAGTCTGGAGCCCCACCCTCAGACATCTGCTCAGTTACATGGTTCAAAGAGGGGGGAGAGAGAGAGAGAGAGAGGAACAGGGAACAACTTTTATTTTCTCCATCCCTAAAGGTGAGGGGTCATGACCAATCCGAGTCATTTCTAGCAATTAAGAACCCTGTGATCCTTGACCCCTTTCATCCTGCCAATTATGCACAGTATGTTCCGCTGCATAGATCGCCAGAACAAAAAGTTTCCACCATTCTGCCCTCCACTTGTCACATGACCTGTAACATTTGTAGTGAGTGTGATTTTCTGGCATTCTGGACTTCCGGAGCTCCATAACTCCTTGTCATCCTCCCATTTTCAAATCTACCCAGTAAAGTGTGTTGGTTGTGGCTGGGGATGTGGCTCATGAGCTAAGCAAGAGGCTTCCTGGGGGACTTAGAACCCTGCTTTATCCGTAAATATTCAGTCCAGGGTAGCTCCGCCTTCAGTAGCTTGTGAAGTCTGTAATACCCTTTGGGCAACTTAGTAAACCCTCTTCATTCCACCACACCCAGGGGACATTCCAAGCCAGAAGTAGGAGCAAAAAGCAACGGGTTAGACAAAATGGATATTTCTTATCTCAATGCATTTCAGACCCTGCTGGTTTGAATTTCAGGGAAATGAAGATTTCACACTCATTTTCTCTACCCAACTGCTTGTCACTTCTACTTGCAGTTCCTTTTTGGGGTTCCCATTTTTGTTGCCTTTGGTCTGTTTTGGTCTCAAGGTATCACAAGCTACACAGTTTCCTTGGCTCTTCAGGTTTTTCTCAGGTCTCCACCCGCTTTTCATAGTCATGTTGACCTCAACTTTTCAGCCTACTCCCAATATTGTTTTTTATAGGGTTTCCTTCCTCCCCTTCCTTCCTCAGAGAAAAGACTTCATCTGTGGTTCTGTTCATGAAGCGCTTCCATTTGCTATCTGATTGGCAAACATTAAAAGAACGCTCTCTTTCTAACTAGGTTGGAATATACCCAGTTTAGCTCTCTAGAATTCCTGCCTTATGGGCTGTGTACACACCAGAATTTAAAGCACATAGCATATGTCATGCCATGAGATTCTCATGTGCATGTCTTGCTCACTTTCCTGTCCATCCCCACAACGTTTTCCAATACTTCTTCTTCTTTTTTATTTTTATTTTTAATAATATTTTTATTATTTTTAGCATACATTTTTTAAAGACATACCACACAAATTATTATACATATGTCCTTGTTTGGACTTCCCTCAGCATCTCTGATAGCCTTCTGTCTCGATTATTTCTCCTGCAATTCTTAACTTAATATTGCCTTTACCTTTTCTAACAAATCATTTCTCCCTTTCCATTTTTACAATAGTTCTTAAATTACTCCTCACAGAACTTTTTGCAGTCCTACAAACGTAATCTGATCATCACAAATACTTTTCAGATACTCAGTAAATTTAGTCCAGTCTTCGGTAAACCTCTGGTCCCGCCGGTCTCGGATCCTTCCTGTTAGTTTGTCCAATTCTGCGTAGTCCATCAATTTCATCCTCCATTCTTCTAATGTTGGTAGTTCTTCTTGCTTCCATTTTTGGGCCAATAATATTCTTGCTGCTGTTACTGCATATAAAAACAATTTACAATCTTTCCTATTTATATCATTTCCAACAATACCTAAAAGAAATGCTTCCGCTTTTTAAATAAAGGTATATTTCAAACAAAATTTCAATTCATTATATATCATCTCCCAGAAGCATTTCACCTTTTTACATTCCCACCACATATGATAAAATAATCCTTCTTTTTCTTTACATTTCCAACATTTATTACTGACTTTATACATTTTTGCTAACTTAACTGGTGTGATGTACCATCTATACATCATCTTCATCACATTTTCTTTTAATGCATTACATGCAGTAAATCCCAAACCTTCTTCCAATACTTCTTCTAGAGTCCAAGTCTAAAAATTGTGGGAACTGCATTTTGCTAACATTGCTGGGGATTGGAGCTCTCTGAAGTTCCCAAAATCCTTTGGAGAAAGTTGTGTTTTAAATATATGATACAGCCATGTCTATCAATCCATCTCAGGGTTCTGGTAACCATAAAGGTTCTGTTTGGCCAATATAGTTTTCCTCCTTCAGATTTTTGTTTTTCTGAAATGTGCTGTTTGCTTGCCAGTTTTTTTTGTTTCTCTTTCAGATGCCTCAGCTTTAATGAAATGTGCAGCTATGACCTTAAAAGACTGACAGAGAGGTCTTTGCTATAGCATGACATTGAAATGGTCAGTGATTCACCTTCCCCAATGAGAATGCAGAAGGGCATAAAGAGCTCTGTGTTCAATTGTGAGAACAGTTGCACAGAAGACCATAAAACCAGCAGTCCCAGTGATTGCTCGTTAGCCTTTATGACAGATGGGAAGGTTCCTGCCTACAAAGTGCCATCCATTAATGCTCAAAAATGACATGTAAGTACTGGGATCAGTTGTATGCTAAAATTGGTTTGGGGGAATTCATTTTAGGAGATACGAACATCAAAAGAATGGATGAATGAATAAAAGGGACAACCTTCTTTTTAAAGCAACTCAATCAGCTGTGTTTTCTTGTTTTATGATGAATAAACTTAAGAGTATTTGTAAGACGTGTGTTGAGAACAAGGGTGGAGAGGGAATTTGTTTTAAATGCATTCATACTAATCAAGCTTGGGTTGCATTGTAACACTTCTTGCATTAATAGATCGTTAATGTTTGAGCTGCTTGAGAATGACAAGGGAGTGTTGTTGGGGTTTTTTATTAAAAAGTCTTACTACTTATATGCAAAACTATGCAAAACTATGTGCAAATAAATGCATGAATTATATGTATAATATGCACAAAGGCCCATGCAGTACTATATTTCTACAGCATAATGTTACAAATATTAATAGATGGGTATTTGTAGACAGATATATATATATATATACATACCCTGTGGCATGTATATGTTTATGTGCTGGTTACTTTTATATACATTTGGTATATAAGATATACTATATGTATATAAAAATACATATAATATGCAAAAATTGTTCACATTTTTAGTGGAACTGGTGAAAAAACTCTCAGTTCTTCTTTAGATTAAGGAGTGAGAAAGAATTTTTTAAAAATCATTATGGTTTTTAGAAAATTCCTTCTTCAGGCTGTGTACATGCAATGCATTTAAAACACAGAACCTATTTATCTGCTTGCACTGGCGTGCTTTCGATCTACTAGGTTGGCAGGAGCTGGGACAGAGCAACGGGAGCTCACTCTGTCTTGGGGATTCGAACCGCCGACCTTCTGATCAGAAGCCCAAGAGGCTCAGTGGTTCAGACCACAGCACCACCACACTGCTTTTCTAGGAAGACCTAGGAAGCTGTCTTAGGCTGAATCAGGCCATTCCTCTACTTAACGGCCTGCCTTGGCTTTGTTGATGCTCACTAGCAGTTACCCTCCAGGGTTTAAAACAGGGCTTCAAACATGGAACCTCTCCCAGCCCTACCTGAGGTTCATATCTGGGACCTTCTGAATACACATCACGCTCTCTGGCTGCAGCCCTTCAGCTTTAATTACATTTTCATCAGCTTGGATAAGAAGAGGCTTTTATCGTCAAGATCCTCAAGGGAGTTAAGCAGCAATCCTATGCACCAGCCTTCACCATCCCAGTGCCCTCCATATATTTTCCATCCATCCCAGTCAACCAGCTAGGCTGTAGCCCAAAACATCTGGAGAGCACTAGGTTGGAAAGGGTTGCTATTGTTATAGATTATGGGTAAACCCTAGAAATTAATAAATGCCAGAGTTTGGGATATGGATTCAAGTGCAGAACTGTGCCAGATAGGGAATTCCAGGAATTCCTGGGCTGGCTTATGCAAACCAGCCTGACTGGCTAGGCCAAGAGCAAACCTGTTAACATGACAAAAGATGTTGATGGGTCATTGGGGAATGAGATGTTAGGAAGGTGATGGAGTGTATGTTTGAGGGAACAGGGAAAGGGTTGTTTGGAGGAAGAAGGAGGAAGAGGAGCTGAGCTCCATCTGACAGGTTGCCTGCACTGCTGTGGGCCATGCTGTAAGATCTGGACTCCCTTCATGCAGACTCAAGGTGTAAATTGGTGAATAAACCATTGAAATATACTCGGAGTCAAGGGTGGATTTCATGCTCTTTATTCAGCTCATAGTAGTGAGGAATGCCTGCTTTATATACATTATTTACACAATGGGCCCCATGTGATTGGCTAATTCTGGGATTCTCCTGTAGGCCAATCAGGTTGCGGATTCACTTCCACCAGGAGTTGGATTGGGTGGCTCCTGCGGACCAATCAGACTGCTGTATTCTGAATCCTATTGTTCTAGGACCAATCAGACTGCTGCATTCTGAATCCTATTGTTCTAGGACCAATCAGACTGCTGCATTCTGAATCCTGTTCAACTCAGTACATAACAACCATATTTCTTAAAGCCATGACAATCTCCATCACATCTTCAATTCCCCCAAAGAGCACAGACCCCTATGTGAGTGCCTGGGACCCCCTGGGCTCTTGCCACCACTCAGCAGAGAAAGGGGCATCCGACTTTTGTAACACTGTAAACACTCTGGGAGGAAATCCCATTGAAATCAGAGGGCTTTCTTCTGAATAGCCATGCATATGATTTCACTGCTTAAATGTATACTTTGGCTAGAATGTGCAGTCCTCTCTTAATCTTTCTGCTTGGGAGGCAAAGATTGTCCACTTACATAAGGCAGCTACATACATGCCACATTCATGAGAAACTAGCAGAATAATTATCTCAGAATTAATTTACCTTGGTTACAAGAGAGCCCATGTGAACGGCTGCTTTTAGACAAAAGATCAGGAAACTGCGGCTACTGATGCTGTTGACTGTCCACTCCTAAAACTGCAGCAATTAATCTTAATTTGCCTGTGTCTGGAGGCAACTGGGTTAAAGAACAACTTGAATACTCATTATAGAGACTTGGGGCTGATTCATACATTGCGATCAAATCTTTATTTGTGATCTATTGGATGAGCAATGTAATATGTGCTCTGCTTGTGGAAATTTCCAGGACTATACTATATATAATAGTAGATAGGAGGAGCAGACAACAGGTGATGGGTGGAGCTGATGCTTAACTTTTCTACTTGGACCATTTGTCCACCCAAAATCATCTTGCCTCCAGCTACTGTTTTGCTGGCAAGGGGGGAAAAGCAGCAGGCACAGACAGATGGCTTGAGAGGGAAAGGGCTAAGGACCTTTCCCCCCTCCCAGCCTGCCAATCTTCTGTTCAGCCCATAGCTGTCAACTTACAGATTTGAAAATAAGGGACCAGCAGCCTCGAAAATAAGGGATCAGCAGCCAAAATAAGGGATTTTCCGAACACAGGTATGTTCAACTTCTGAGCCCTCCGAGCCAAAGGCAGAAAACCCAGCCAGCAGCCAAACGAAGCCTCAAGCGGTGGTTCCCACAGCCCAGGGACCCGGCAAAGGGGATGCGGCAAGGAAAACAACCGTCACCTCTCCACTGGGAAGCGCTGAGCAAAGGCGAGTCCCCAGGCAACGCGGCCGATTTGATCGGCACAAGGCATGCAAGCTCCACCCCCCAGTCGTTCTTAGACGCCTTATTGGGTGAGAGACTCCTTATTGGGTGAGCAACCCAATTGGTTGGAGCCTCCCTCATCCCTGGCCGGCAGGGAGGGAGGGAGAGGAGCTGCTTCCTTTGAAACCCGGGAAATTTAAGGAACATCATCAATAAGGGACAGTAGCGGGACACAGCGCTGGGATAAGGGACTTTCTTGCCAAATAAGGGACAGTTGACAGCTATGGTTCAGCCTTGGAGCCACCTTTGCATTTAAAAACACACCTGTTTGAGAAAAGGATAGCGGAAGTATCTGCAATATTTCACTGATGCAATACCACCGCAACAACTTCCTAACACGTTCTACTATGTACACAAGTAGATCACTCGTTTCACTTTTATCTATGAAGTCAAACCATCTGTTGAGTCAAAGTGTCACGTTTGTTTTTGAATCTTAAGTGGGCACCCCTCTTCTGTTGGCATATGACAATTGAGGTTGTACACAAAGAAACATAAACAGTACATATTCAGAGTGAACATATACTCTGTATATGTACAAAGTGATTAGGAGTAGGTGGGTGATCCTTAGAATGGATCTGATGCCCTCGGCCCAGTATACCTGAAGGAGCGTCATCACCACAATCATTCACTGAGGTCCAGCTCTGAGGGCCTTCTGGCAGTTCTCTCACTGTGAGAAGTGAGGTTACAAGGAAGGCAGAGGGCCTTCTTGGTAGTGGCGCCCATCCTGTGGAACGCCCTCCCATCAGATGTCAAAGAAATAAACAACTACCTGACTTTTAGAAGACATGTGAAAGCAGCTCTGTTTAAAGAAGCTTTTAATGTTTGAAGTTTTATCGTGTTTTTAATATTCTGTTGGGAGCTGCCCAGAGTGGCTGGGGAAACCCAGCCAACTGGATGGGGTGTAAAAAAATAAATTATCATCATCGTCATCATCATCATCATCATCACCATCATGTTCTTGGACTACAATGCCCATCATCCCTTAGCTTTGGCCATGCCTGGTGCAGATGGGAATGGAAGTCCAACAACATCTGGAGCACAGCAGGCTGGGAAAGGCTGATTTAAAAGAAAGCAATTTCCCCGATATTCTCTTACAACATGATCAAAGATCACACCAAGTGAACGATACACAGGCAACTGCCTCAGGTGACATTGTCCACAAGGCCAGCAGATTCCAATGTAGATCTATAGTCCCCCTTTTTTCCTGACATAGATCTTCACTCTCCCCTTCCTCACCCAGGGACGGGGGGAAGGCACCATTTTGTGGTTCACCTCAGGTGCCAAAATGTCTTGGGCTGGCCCTGGTCCCCTGTCTCAAAGAGCCTGTTGTTGTATAACTAAGTGTGAAGTAGAAGTAGTGGTCTGATTAAAATTCTTTGTTTGTTTACACATAAAGTGCTATTCTTAAAAGAAAGAGAAGTGAAGAAAGAAAAAAAGAAAAAAAGAGAAAAATATACACAGTATATCACCACTGCAATTGTCAGCAATTAACAATTGCAATTTTTAACCTGCTGTATTGTCTATAAATGCGTTTCAGATTTCATTATACTTGTCCGCGCAAAGTCCGATTAAGATCAAAACCTGATAAATTATGGATTGATATCTTCACAAGCACTTGAAAATGTGTTTACATGGATGTGAATAAAATGCTCACAGGCTGAAAAAGGGGAAAGAACGAATTGTCTCTTTGCAGGGGTTGTATTTTTGACATAATTGCAAAAGCAATTCAACTCATCACTCTGTCTCTTCTCTCTCTTTCGTCTCAGAGAGATGGTGACATCATCTTCTGCACACTGGTTAGCAGCCTTCTCTGGAAACAGCCTGACTTTTCTGCATTCATGGTGCATGGCTCTTGAACCTGTCATGGCTGCTGTGGCTCAGGAGCGTTGAGAGTTGTGCGTGGCTGCCCTGGGTGCTGAGTCACTAAACTGCAGCATCTGCCTAAGCAGTTTCATATCGACAACCCCTGGATTGAATCTGCCCACCCAGACGGGCAGAAGAAGAAGAAGAAGAGTTTGGATTTGATATCCCGCCTTTCACTCCCTTTAAGGAGTCTCAAAGCGGCTAACATTCTCCTTTCCCTTCCTCCCCCACAACAAACAATCCGTGAGGTGAGTGGGGCTGAGAGACTTCAGAGAAGTGTGACTAGCCCAAGGTCACCCAGTAGCTGCATGTGGAGGAGCAGAGACGCAAACCCAGTTCCCCAGATTATGAGACTACCGCTCTTAACCACTACCCCACACTGGCTCTCAAATCTGATGGAAAGTAAGGCACTGTCAGAGGGCTAACTCCCCTCTTAGAGGCCTCTTCCATCTGTTTCCTGCAGTTTACAGCCCTGGTTGGCCTTGTGGCTTTTCAAGATCACTTTCCTCCTGTTTACAACCTGCTGGAAGTTTGAAACAAAGGGGTGAAGAGTCGTGAAATTCTACTCAATATTGATCCAGAGCAGATTCCAATGTACAGTGGTACCTCAGGTTACATACGCTTCAGGTTACATATGCTTCAGGTTACACACTCCACAAAGCCAGAAATAGTGCTTCAGATTAAGAACTTTGCTTCAGGATAAGAACAGAAATCGGGCTCCGGTGGCGCGGCGGCAGCAGGAGGCCCCATTAGCTAAAGTGGTGCTTCAGGTTAAGAACAGTTTTAGGTTAAGAACGGACCTCCGGAACGAATTAAGTACTTAACCCGAGGTACCACTGTACAGTTAGCAGAGTAAAAACTTAAAACACGTTGCAGGATTCCCCCCCAAAATAGACCAGAGGCAATTACAAATACAAGATGGGTGACACCTGCCTTGAGAGCAGTACATGTGAA
>JAXCMG010000017.1:37005423-37021912 GCA_034642415.1 Podarcis siculus | reverse complement strand
GTATAACTGAATGCTTTGATGTGGGTTATCTGTGAGAGGTCTAGTACGGTGGCCCTACCTTATTTATGTACCCCTATGATGTTATAGTTTATAATTATTGTGTAATGTTTATTTCTGACTATCAGTCGAATAAAGGAAATTGATTGATTGATTGACCATTGGCCATGTTGATGGGAGTTACAGTCCATCAACAACGACCAGGCCACAAGTATGACATCCCTATCTAAACATTTCCACCAAAGACTTTGAACAAATAATGAAGTACCAGAAGAAGAAGCCCAAATAATGAAGTACCAGAAGAAGTTTTAGCGCCAAGCTGGAATTTCTCATAAGATGTTTTACCTGAGAAAATTTCAGAGATTTTTCTCATTTTCACCACCCTAGGAAAGAAAGGTGGCCACATTGCAGAATCCTCTTTGAATATTCCCCACCATTTTTTACCACAGCTGAGATTCCACTACATACAAACATGTACTTACACCACCCAGGTTCGGGGCATGAAGCAAAATGGGGGATGAAGCAAAATGGCGGCCAAACTGTCAACGCAATCGCTGCTACTGCAGCACGTAGCACAGCTCTTGGGGGATTTGAGGTGGCGAAGGAGGAGGGAGGCAAAGCAAAATGGCAAGATTAGCAAACAGGATTAGCAGAAAGGCTCAGTCACATGAAGATATTTAATGGAAATAAATGCAGCATACAAGCAAAAGTGGACCCAATAATCACCATGACTACAAACTGGAAATGTCATTAACTGGAAGGCAGTAATGCAGACAAATCTCTAGGAAAAGGAAATTCATTTGATTGTGTGCTGTATTTTTGTTTATTGAGTCTGGACTTTAGACTGAAGGTTCTAAAACCTCAAGTAGGTCACTGGCAATAAATATGCTTTCAGGATATATGAACTGTCCAACTGGAAGGCCCAAATTAGCTATTTTGCTCACCCCTGTTTCATTTTTCTGTTTAAAATCAGAACTATGCCAGGTGTTTGCAAAAGCTCTGTTAACTTGGAAACAGGGCATTGGCTGCACTTACTTCTACACGAAAAAGGGCCTTTATGTGCCATTGGCCCAGATCTGCCAACAGAGATTCTGCAGGTGTCTTCTGCTTAAACTTTTAAACACCCATTGAAAACTTTTCTGTGCTACCAAGAGGAAGCTGGCAGTTAAGAAAATCTCCCTTTATTATGGTCTCTGATTTTAAAGGTTTCAGTGATTTTTACAGAATGGTTTTATGTTTCATTATTTTGAACTGCTCTGATATAGATTTTTTGTAAGTGAAGAGAAGTATAGAAATATTTTAATAAATATAGTAAATATGGCCTGAAGCTTTAACTTACCAGGAGATGCTTTGTCTTGGGGTGTCACAGTGAGGAGGAGAAACCTCATTTCCTTTTCACGTTTCTGGAGAAGTAAGGCAGAGAAAAGAGGGAACACAGATGCTATCTCTAAAGTCAACCGTGTGCGCTCCATCTCTATTCACATCTGGTACCCGTGTATCTTGCCAGAGGGGTGACACACTACATCCCCCATCATTTAGGTGAAATACCAAACTCTGAAAAGTGGATGTGCAATTAGTGCTTGCATAATGGCTGAAAAGGTGAGGGTGCCTTCATGAGATGAGCTCCACTCCATGCATACCCTCCAACATTTCTCTGATGAAAATAGGGACATCCTATTCCATAATTAGCATCCTAAAAAGCAGAGACATCACCTTGCCAACAAAGGTCCGTATAGTTAAAGCTATGGTTTTCCCAGCAGTGATGTACAGAAATGAGAGCTGGACCATAAAGAAAGCCGATCGCCGAAGAATTGATGCTTTTGAATTATGGTGCTGGAGGAGACTCTTGAGAGTCCCATGGACTGCAAGAAGATCAAACCTCTCCATTCTGAAGGAAATCAGCCCTGAGTGCTCACTGGAAGGACAGATCCTGAAGCTGAGGCTCCAATACTTTGGCCACCTCATGAGAAGAGAAGACTCCCTGGAAAAGACCCTGATGCTGGGAAAGACGGAGGGCACAAGGAGAAGGGGACGGCAGAGGACGAGATGGTTGGACAGTGTTCTCGAAGCTACCAGCATGAGTTTGACCAAACTGCAGGAGGCAGTGGAAGACAGGAGTGCCTGGCGTGCTCTGGTCCATGGGGTCACAAAGAGTCGGACATGACTAAACAACAACAACAACAATTCCATAATTGTTGTAGTTGTTGTTTTATTTATACCCAGCCCATCTAACTGGGTTGCCCCAGCCACTCTGGGTATCTTCCAACATATATAAAAACATAATAAAATATTAAATGTTTTTTTAAAAAAGACTTCCCTATACAGGGCTGCCTTCAGATGTCTTCTAAAGGTTGTATAGTTACTTATCTCCTTGGCTCAGGGGTCGCATAACATTTCTCCAATCAAAATAGGGATGTCCTACCATACCCTTCAACAATTCTCTGAGGAGCATAGGGACGTCCTAAGGAAAAGTGGGACTTTCTAGGATCAAATCAGAAACCAGGCTGCCTTCTGTAAATCTCGGACTGTCCCTGGAAAATTGAGACTCTTGGAGGCTCTGCTCCATGGCTGCTCCCAATTTCCTCCAAAGGAAGCCCCCTTTGTAGTTTCCAAAAACATTAGCTAATGGGGCTTCCACAAATTTGAGCATTCTGCGCTTCTTACATTTGCCTGCTATGTGCAAAACCACCATTTATAGGGGTATCAATGATCTGTTATGGTTTGTTTTCCTAGATGTGTCTTCCTGTTTTGTTTTGTTTTTGTTGGGGGGGGGAATTGCTGGTCTTGTTCCTAAATAGAACGGCCTTCTTTTGAATTGATTCTTGCCGTCTTTCCCTAGTTGCCTAGTGCTTTGCCGTTGCCTAGCAACTGCAGGTCATGCTCCCTAATCACTTCCACAGAACCCAGGAGTGTCTGGGGAGTGAGTTCTGAGTTGCTAGACAACTGTGCAGTGCTCTCCCCCACCTTTGCCTTCTTCCTCTTTGCTGGATCCAGAAAAATGCCAGCCAGCCTACCAATGCTGAACCATAGCAGCAAGGAGTGTCAGTGACTGACAACCAGCCTCGCAGTGTCCCTTGCAGAATCTACACTGTCCCATGAATCATGCTTTTTGCAAATAGATTTCCACCCCAGCTTTGCCTCTGCAGCTTTCATTTCATTCATTTATTCATTTCACTTATATCCCACCTTGTCCTGTCAGTTCATGACATCTTTTCCCCCTGTCCCCACCATTCAAAAATCGCCTTTAAAAAAGCATGCTAGAAGCAATTTGTTGTTTGGCATCCAACTGTCTCGGGAGACAATGGAACAGTGTGCCTTTTAGGGTGAAGTCAAACCGTTGGAAGGTTACACAGCATGTTGAGACCAATACAGGAGAGACATGTTTTGCTGCAGTTGGGGCAGGTGAAGGCATCCAGTTGCGTTGCTGCAGATGGGAAGAAGGCAGTTCTAGAGCAGTGGAAAGAAGAAACATGAACCCTTTTCTGACACAAGCGATGTGTTTTATTTGATCTTTATGGGGTTGTTTTGTGAGCAGCAGAGACTGCTTCACTCATGGAACTTCAATCAGTCCCAAGACAAAGCACTATAAAGAAGAATGCACGCTTTGAAGGTTGTTTTGAACTCTCTCTTTTTGGAAATCGTTTTGATACCTTCTGTAGTGTAAGAGGTTGGGATGTTTGGGTGATCACTAGGGTTCTGACTTTTCAGGTGCCAACCGTTGTGTGTGCATTTGGGATACAAAGGGAAATGGCTGATAACTGTCTGTGCTGAAGGAACAATTAAAAATTGGAATGTCTAGGGCAAGGATAGGATCCTCTTATCTGCAAGGGACCGGGGGAATCTGTTCATGTCTGCACACTGGCAGTGAGTGAGGCTGAAGCAAGTGGTGAGTGGGGTCGGGGACAAAAGCAGACAGACCCACTGGTTTTCTCGCCCTCTTGCTCTCCCTGATACTCCTTCTGTTTCTTTCTTCTCTTCTTCCAGCTCCCTCCCAACCCACTGGGCTGATGGGAAAGAGACAAATCACTCTTGCCAGGGGGCTGAACTCATTGCATACAGAGGGCTGTTCTCTGCCCATCACTCAATCTCAATTGGCTTTCCCCATTTCCCACCCTCTTCCCTCCACCATCTACATGGAATTAGGTCAAAGGAGATATGGCGCAGTAGATCTGCTCCCAAGGGTTGCAGGTTGCCCATCCTTGATCTAGCGTGAAGTGTCATTTTGCTGTAATGTAGCCTTGGTGTCACAAAGTGGACTTCTCATCCTCCTTGCCTTACCAGGTCAGTGAAGCTCACCACCTTGAAGATTGGCCAATTATTAGGTCTGTGGGCTTTTTCAGTTGAGAAGATCCTGAATTTGGGCAGCAAGATAGATCTCTAGAAGCCTAGAAGGACAGTGATTCTCATGAACTATTGTCTTCCTGCCATTGGGCAATCAGGACAGATATGGGATTCTGCTGGTGTACTGCCTGCCTCAATGCCCAGCCGTTTCTCTTCCTGAGCTGACACAGCTGATCTCAGAGGTGGTGTTAAGGACTCCCAGATGGCTGGTTGCGGGAACTTCAATATCCATGCTGAAGCAAATGGCTTTGGGGTGGCTCAGGACTTCTTGGTAGTGGTGCCCTCCCTGTGGAACAACCTCCCTTCAGATGTCAAGGAAACAAACAAGTATCTGGCTTTTAGAAGACATCTGAAGGCGGCCCTGTTTAGGGAAGTTTTTAATGTTTGATGTTTTATTGTGTTTTTACTATTCTGCTGGGAGCAGCCCAGAGTGGCTGGGGAAACCTAGCCAGATGGGCAGGGTACAAATAATAAAATTATTATTATTATTATTATTATTATTATTATTAATAGCTGGCATGATGATCATGAGGGTGTCCCAACATGTCATTGGCCCAATGCATGTGACAGGCCACACTCTGGACTTTGAGTTCTCAACTGGGCAGGAAGAGGGTGACCTGAAAGTGGGGCATGTTGACATCAGTCCCTTGTCATGGTCAGATCATTTCCTGTTGAGATTTTGGCTTTCAGCACCTTTCCTGCTCTGCAGGGGCAAGGGACCTATTGGGATGGTCTGCCTTTGGAGGCTGATGGATCCAATGAATTTCTAGACACCTTAGGAGGTTCATCCAGCTGATATGTCTGGTGCTCCTGTTGAAGCTCTAGCCAACCTGTGGAACATCCGAATGGCTCAGGCTATTGACACAATCACCCCTGAGCACCCTCTCCCACTTTGAGGAGTCTGCTTGGCTCCCTAGTATACTCCAGAGCTTAAGGCATGGAAATAAGCTTGGAGATGCCTTGAATGCAAGTGGAGGAAAACTCCAGTTGAATGCAGGGGAGCGCTCATCATCAAGCGTACCTAGTGACAGTGAAGGCAGCAAAGAAAGCAGCCTTCATGGCATCCTCTTTGTGCTGACCACCCAGCAGAGCTTTTCTGTGTGGTGTGGGGCCCGAAGGAAGTGACAGAACTGAACGGAGCTCACTGTTCCTTTTGTGCAAAGCATTTTGAGGATAAAATCACTGGCATCCACCAGGACCTTGACTCCACTGTTACAATAGATGAATCTTCAGAGATGTTCATAGCATTGTCTACTTCTGCTGTGTTGGATGAGTTTCAGTTTGTAAGGCTCAAAGATGTGGACAAGGTGCTTGGATTGGCCAGGATGACCACTTGTGCTCTGGACCCTTGCTCCTCTTGGCTGATAAAAACTAGCAGGAAGAGGACAGCTGGCTGGGCCAGGGAGGTGAGTAATGCCTCCCTGCGAGAAGGGGTGGTCCCAGTCTGCTTGAAGGAGGTACAGTGGTACCTCGGGTTACATACGCTTCAGGTTACAGACTCCACTAACCCAGAAATATTGCTTCAGGTTAGGAACTTTGCTTCAGGATGAGAACAGAAATTGTGCTCCGGCGGCGCGGCAACAGCAGGAGGCCCCATTAGCTAAAGTGGTGCTTCAGGTTAAGAACAGTTTCAGGTTAAGTACGGACCTCCGGAACGAATTAAGTACTTAACCTGAGGTACCACTGTAGTGGTAAACCTGCTCCTCAGGAAACCCTCCTGAGATTTGGAAACTCTAAGTAATTACCAGCCAGCTGCCAATCTTCCCTTCTTGGGCAAGGTTCTTGAGCAGGTGGTCCTGGACCAGTTCCAGGTGCTCTTGGAGGAAACTGAATTTCTAGATCCATCTCAATTGGAGTTTAGGCCCAGAAACTGCTTTGGCCATCCTGTATGATGCCCTCTGCTGGGAGAGAGACAGGGGAAATTCTCCTCGACCTTCCTGTGGCTTTCAGTCCCATTGACCATGGTATCCTTCTGGCCCAGCCCATTTTATCCTCACAATAACCCTGTGAAGTAGGTTCATCTGAGAGACAGTGGCTGACCCAAAGTCACCAGGGATCGAGTATGGTTTTAAGGCCTGGTCTCTGAGGTCTCACTCTAACCACCACATCACACTTTATCTGGTGCATCACTTCATATATTTTTTTAAAGGGCAAGCTGCCTTTCACTTATGTACAACTTTGCAGCTCTTTTTATCAAGTTACCCTTATGCTGACAATTGTACAGAAATGCCCACGAGCATAATATAATCAACTTCTGACTGAGTCTGTTACCCTTTAAAGTACAGTAGACAACGTTGATCTGATCTCAGCCCAAAGCCATTTGTACAAATCTTTGGCTACGAGGGAGTGGTTTCTGTCCATGCTGTTGCAGCAGACTGGAAATCTATTATTTAGGCAGAGATCAATGGAGTGCAACCATACCAAGAGATTTTGATATGTATTCTGACCTTCACTCTGTGTGTGTGGTTGTTGGTGGGGTGGTGAATTAGAACAAGCACCAGAACATATTTCTTCTGTGTTGTGTGAATGGCAACAAATGCACAATCTCACATTTCCCCCCAAGGTTTCAACAGGGTTAGCGAAAATGGCAAAAGATCTCTCTCTTTTCAAATATTGCTTGATGTTTGGAAATATAGAATTACGAAGCTTCAAAACATTCAAAGTGTTGTCCTTTCGATGCCTTGAAATATTACATCCGCTGCCTCTAAGCTTTGCCACTTTGAAGGCTGTGACATTTGGAGCTCTCTAATTAAGCTCGTATTTGAATTCAAATGTTTATGAATTGCTAATTCATTTCATCCTGACATTGCAGCTTGACTAGTCTGGTTCCAAAGGCCCAGTCTTAACAGTGAATCAAAATGTATTTTGGGAAAATGCCCAACCTCTGATCCCAGCAAACAGAAATCTGTATTGTTGAAAAAAGCCAGCCCGGCTAACTTAGCCTATTGTTGTGTACAGACTCCTCTGAAGCTAATAACATAGATTCACAAAGCAAAATAAACATTTGCATTGTATTTCGTAACTCTTCCTAGGATGTGGGTGGGATTCTTTACCTCCAAAGCAGCTAATTCATACTGTTACACGTTTATAAAGGGAGAAGACTCCCTTAAATTCCTAGAACCAAGAAAGGGTCAGAATTCAACCAAGCCCCATTAATTCCCAGCTGCAGCAGGGATTCAACTGCAAAGAATGGCCAAGTCACTAAGCAAACAAATGTTTGGGGAGAAAGTGCTGGACTATATAAACAAGACACTATGGGGGAAAATTAAGATTTTCAGAGGTGAATATGCTTGGGAACTATATTTTCCATTGTATGGAAATTTACAACAGGACAGCAAAAATGCATTCTATGTGCCCTGATGGTGGCCAAGAGACTGATACGGATGAATAAATAAGGTACGCTTGTGAAACATGGTCCACTTATAAATGCCATCTCCAACTCCTCAAAAGAGTTCCATCAATCATGTGTCTGAAAAATTGTACACATCACTTGGGAAGACAGGCGAACTAATGCCAGAGTACTGGAAGAAGCAAAGATCACCAGTGTCAAAGCAATGATTCTTCAACATCAACTTCATTGGACTGGTCATGTTGTTCGGATGTCTGACTATCGTCTTCCAAAGCAACTACTCTATTCCCAATTTAAGAATGGGAATGCCTGTGGACAACAAAAGAAGTTTAAAGTCGCTCTCAAGGCAAATCTTAAAAAAAAAAGTGGTATAAATACTGACAACTGGGAAACACTGGCCTGCGAGCACTCAAATGGGAGAACAGCCTCTACCAAAGGCATCACGAACTTTGAAGAAGCAGAAACCCAGGACGAAAGGGAGAAACGAGCTAAGAGGGAGGCACATTTAACAAATCCTCACCATGATCAACTCCCACCCAGAAACCTATGTCCCCACTGTGGAAGGATGTGTGGATCCCAAATTGGCCTCCACAGTCACTTATGTACTCATTGTTAAAACCGTGTTTATGGAAGACAATCTTACTCAGCTATGAGTCGTTGTCAAAGAAGAAGACTGATGAATTTGAAGAATAGAGATACGATTCCCCTTAATCCAGTGGTGGCCAAACTTGGCCCTCCAGCTGTTTTTGGACTACAACTCCCATCATCCCTAGCTAACAGGACCAGTGGTCAGGGGTGATGGGAATTGTAGTCCCAAAACAGCTGGAGGGCCAAGTTTGGCCATCACTGCCTTAATCAGTGGCTTGATGACATGACAACATTGGCAACATATGAACAGACAGCTTATAGACTCAGACTTTCTTTGGCAAAATACAATATTTGGAATGAGTTTACCTGGAATATAGTAGGTTATTGAAAAGTATATGTGTATTAGGATAATAAGGATATACATATTTGTATATTAATGTATGGTAAGGTATTGTTTCTTTTTAAAATTCTCATCCACGTTTTTTTCTTTCTTTTTTCTCACTCTGTCTTCTTACAAATAATTTTTTCTTAATAAAATATTATTTAAAAAGGCACTAAGCAAACAGAGGCAAGGATATGTGCCATTAGCACAGGCGCTGTACCAGGTGGCAGAGGGGTGCGGCCCTCCTCTAGCTCTGAGCAAGCAGAGTCGCGGTTCGGATCACAGTTTGCCTGATGTGAGCTTGGTGAAGGGGAAAGGGGCCAATTTGCAAGTGGCAGCAGGCTGCCCAAAGTGGAGGTCAGAGCACAGTGTGGACTGACAGCTGGAATCCAGGACTGTGGCCTTAGGAGAAGCAGGGCCCTCTTGGAGGGCAAAGCTGGAAGCCCCTCCATCCTAAGCTCAGGCTGTATAGATGTATAAATAAACCAAATATCATAAAGACACCACAGTCTCCGCTGTGTCTCATTTTCCAAAAGGAAATGAAGATGCTGGTAAGGGCGCCTTGAACTCCTGGAATCTCAAACCATTTGGAGATTGTGTGTGTCGCATAACAATGCATTATGAAAGTTCCTGGTTTTGGTATTAAGAATGAAATGCCCTGCCTGTGTTCAATAGCTGCCTTATTCTTACTTCATGGGCAACTTATGTACATGAATAATTTGTCCAGTATACTATGAGATGCAGGAGGAAATAGTATTTAGTCCAGGAGAAATTGGTTGGATTTGTCATGTGTTGCAAATAGCACTGGGATGGTGCAGCTGGTGTAAACTATGAAAAGACCTTGCCAGACTTGCTCCATCTGCGAAAGCCATTACAGAGTGAAAGTTCGTACTCAACACCAGAGGGTGAAGCACGATGCACCCATGGGTCTGCAAAGCAAAATAAATACATATTTTAAATGTGTTTTGGCTGGAGGCGATTCAAGGATGAAGAGGATCTAAGCACTGGTGGGTACAATTCCATAAAGACAAGAGGCAGAGCGCGAAAATCGCCAGAAGAAAAACTAATATGAAGCTAGTCTAGATAAATAAAAGAACAAATTACAAAATCAAAAGGGAAATTATTTACTTCTCTCAGTCATGCTCGGAATAATTGTGTGCTGTATTACTAACTGCAACAAACAACCCAAGAAGCAAAAAGAAAAGAAAAAGGGGTGCTGAAAAGATTGCTTTATATAAAATGTTCATATTGCCTGATCCATTTATTCCAAAATATTTAGGCCAGTTGAGATTTGTCTGCTTGTGACTATTCAGGAGGAAGGAGGAAAACAGTTAGGAAATTATGTATGCTGCTGGACCTAATCCATGACCTTATGGCTGGGAAGTGGGCAGTGTTACCTGGTTTTGCCACCTGCCTCAGGAATCCCATAATCCTTTATTTCTCTTTCACTGAGCTCTGGAAACCCCAGCAGCTCCAGAGCCCTCAAGACTCCTTGCTGGGAGCTGGCAAAGGATCCAGCCCACCTCTGCTGCCAGAACAGTCTAATAGCTTTTTCACAGTGCACATCTAAGAGGTGTCAGCGCTGCAAGTCAAAAGCAGCTGTTGGCCAGTACAGCATGGGATCTCAGGCATCTTCATGCCATAAGCTGCTCACCATGGGGTATATGGTGCAATACTGAGAGAAATTGCTCCATACTTGAAGCAAGGCTTAGTGAGACCCACTCCATTTTTGTTAATTTGTTTACTTACGGTAATCTGTTTATATGTCAAGTAACTACAATGGTCTCTAAGCAGTTTACAAAGATGCAAAATATAAAACAGAAATAAATTAAGACCAGGTGTCTTGTGAGAAACCAGGAAGCAAGATTTGAACCTTACATAAATCAAGCTACACTATGCCCACACTATGCCTACCCTTGATCCAACAAGCTTGTAACTCTATGAAAGGAAAGGAAAGGGGGAAGGGGGAAGGGGGAAGGGGGAAGGGGGAAGGGGGAAGGGGGAAGGGGGAAGGGGGAAGGGAAGGGAAGGGAAGGGAAGGGAAGGGAAGGGAAGGGAAGGGGTTCCTCTGGCATGATTTGTTTTTGAGAAATGCATGCTGGCTCTTAGTAATCACAGCATTTTCTAAGCGCGCACAGACAGACTGTTAAATTATCTGTTCTGGGATCTTTCCTGGTTCACTGATTGGTAGTTACCTTCTGGAACAGCCAGTGGCCCATCTAGACCAGCACCCTGTTCTTATCGTGGCCAACTAGATTCTTGTTGGAAACCCTCAAGCAGACCCAAATACAAGAACATCCTCCCCTTCCAGCAACTGGAATTCAGAAGCCTTGCTGCCTCCAACTGGAAACAGAACATAGCCATTGTGGCTGGTAGCCATCAAGAGCCCTCTCCATAAATATGTCCAACCCTGTTGTAAAGCCATCCAAGTTGGTGGTCACCACTGCTTTCTAGGGGATATAGCAAATCAATCTTCAATTAAAATGCCTGCTGGAATTTTTAAAGAAAGTTTTCAGTACCTGCTGGAAGTTCAGTGGCTGTGGTGAGAGCTGACCTCAACTGGAAGGCAGTTCCACGAAATTGGACCCACTATGCTAAACACAAGGTTCCTAATGGATACAAGCTGTGCATCCGAGCTATGGGGGACTCTCCTGAATACCTCAGTGATTGGGTAGGGATATAAGGGATTAGGCCATCCTAGAGGGTCTTCACAGAGAGCTCAGTTGATAGAGCATGAGACTCTTCATCTCAGGGTTGTGAATTCACATTGGCCAAAAAGATTCCTGCATTGCAGGAGGTTGGACTAGGTGACCCTCGTGGGTCTAAGATTCTGTGATTCTACGTGTGTCCAGTTTGTTCCAATAAGACTCCCTGGAATCCTCCCACAGAATCCAAAATGTGTGTGGCTCTTTCTGCCAGTCAGCAGAGACCATATAAAACTGGTCCTGAAAGACCTACATTGGGTCCCAGTACGTTTCCGAGCACAATTCAAAGTGTTGGTGTTGACCTTCAAAGCCCTGAATGGCCTCGGCCCAGTATACCTGAAGGAGCATCTCCACCCCCATCGTTCAGCCTGGACACTGAGGTCCAGATCTGAGGGCCTTCTGGCGGTTCCCTCACTGCGAGAACTGAGGTTGCAGGGAACCGGGCAGAGGGCCTTCTCGGTGGTGACACCCATCCTGTGAAATGCCCTCCCCTCAGATGTCAAAGAAATAAATAACTATCTGACTTTTAGAAGCCATCTGAAGGCAGTCTTGTTTAAAGGTAAAGGTAAAGGTACCCCTGCCCGTATGGGCCAGTCTTGACAGACTCTGGGGTTGGTGCGCCCATCTCACTCTATAGGCCGGGGGCCAGCGCTGTCCGGAGACACTTCCGGGTCACGTGGCCAGCGTGACATCACTGCTCTGGCGAGCCAGAGCCGCACACGGAAACGCCGTTTACCTTCCCGCTAGTAAGCGGTCCCTATTTATCTACTTGCACCCGGGGGTGCTTTCGAACTGCTAGGTTGGCAGGCGCTGGGACCGAGCAACGGGAGCGCACCCCGCCGCGGGGATTCGAACCGCTGACCTTTCGATCGGCAAGCCCTAGGCGCTGAGGCTTTAACCCACAGCGCCACCCGCGTCCCTGCAGCCTTGTTTAGGAAAGCTTTTAACGTTTGATGTTTCATCGTGTTTTTAATATTCAGTTGGGAGCTGCCCAGAGTGGCTGGGGAAACCCAGCTAGACGGGCGGGGTATAAATAATTTATTATTATTATTATTATTATTATTATTATTATTATTATTATTATTAACTATAAGAAGGCATCATGGTTTCTAACAGACTATAATAAAAGACATCCTTTCAGGGAAACCTTTTGCAGAAGTTGTGAATCACTGGCATTCACATTCAAACAAATTCTCACATCCTTATTCAGTAATGGCTCCTTTTTTTGTCACCACTCTAGCACCCGTTGTGAACATTCATACACATTCAGCAGGGTGGAGAAAAGCTCCTGCACCCCCCATCCCCATGGAATAATTTCTCAGGATTTAAATGGCATAAAATGAAGGGAAAGAAAACTGCATCACTTGTGCCTTGAGTAACTTGCAAGCTTGCTACCAAGGGCAGGTGGGATTCATGCAAAGGTTTTCAGACGCCTGAGGGTTTCTCCAAGTAGCAGACCTGTGGATCAAAAGTGCAGGAAGAGGGCGATGCAGCTGGTGTAAAAGGATTAGAACATATTCTTCGTGGTGTTAATAAGCATACAAGAAGCAAAGGGGAGATGAAAACCTGCTGAGAGGAAGTAGAAGAGAAGTATTAAAGATCAGAATGAAATATACACGAGCGTCATGAAATAAACATGCCGTGAGGGACTTCCCAGGCCTGATCCAAACACCTTTACAGTCAATTTTAAAAGCGCTATGGCTGATATTAGGCTGTGCTTGCATTACCAATTCTTAGGCCAAGCAGGCGTTAAAATGGAATCCTTCCACCGCTTGACAACTCAGTTATGTTTAGTTTTAAAATCCTGAACTTTTCTGTTCTGATTGTAGTCAGCCCACCATCAGTCCTGGTAGGCCAGGGCTCGGTGTGGCCCTCCGGATCCCATGTTTTAGTGGCGTAGTATGGGTTGCCAGCTCCCGGGGCCACATGGAAGGAGGCAGGAAGGGAAACGGACGAAGTACACATACACATTCAGCTGCCTAACAGTGTCTGAGTCACCCAGGAGATCACGGCTGCTGAGATAAAAAAAGAAGAGTCGTTCCATTGTCTGGAGGGGTCACTTCCTGGTTTGCATGGAGAAGCTGTTTTCAACGGAGCCCATCAACAGAAGCGCACAGCTGTACTGAGGTAGCACCAGATGTTGGAATTTTGAGCCCCATTTTGTTCGCCGCAGCCATGGTCATACGAATGGCACACTCATCCAGTTTCCTACCAAGCTGCTTCAAACTGGATGAATCCCCGTAAAGACCTGTCCTGAAGCAGTTCTGGACAGCTGTGAGAGGACTGGCGCTCTGCTCCTCCATTTAACACCAGAAGATATCAGTGGTGGCTGGTGCCCATTTGAACTGTTAGGACACAAAGCCAGGAGACCAACAGTAGTTGGAGCCAAAGCCAATGGCACACAGAGCCAACGAATTCTAGTTTTGTCCCCGTTCTCCTTCCTGCTCAGTTGCCCAAGGACAACACTGAGATTAAGGAGCTGTCAAGCCACCCTGTGGAGTGGATGCAAGCACAAAGAAGAAGAGTTTGGATTTGATATCCTACCTTATCACTACCCGAAGAAGTCTCAAAGCGGCTAACATTCTCCTTTCCCTTCCTCCCCCACAACAAGCACTCTGTGAGGTGAGTGGGGCTGAGAGACTTCAGAGAAGTGTGACTAGCCCAAGGTCACCCAGCAGCTGCATGTGGAGGAGCGGGGAAGCGAACCCAGTTCACCAGATTACGAGTCTACCGCTCTTAACCACTACACCACACTGGCCTTCCTCCGCCGCTGCTGGCAACCAGTTATCAACCTCCCCCTCCCCAGCTTTCTTCGGATCTTTGAATCAGAAGATTTTAAAATAAATTTACTACTGGAACTCAGTGTAATCATATTGAAATTATTTGTTGTGGCCTATGGAGCAGTAAAGAGGATAATCCTATTACTCATTATGGTAAACTGAGAGACTTCAGAGAAGTGTGACAAGCCCAAGGTCACCCAGCAGCTACATGTGGAGGAGCGGAGATGCAAACCCAGTTCCCCAGATTACGAGTCTACCGCTCTTAACCACTACACCACACTGGCTCTCAAAGTGTGACCCATTTGCCCCAAGGGACCAGCTTCCACTGCTAGAGCTGCGTCTCTGCAAATACATCAAAAGTATAGAATGGCGCACAAAATGGAGAGGAAGACTTTGCTTCCTTTGAGTCCCCTCCACTTCTTCTCTTTATATGACAATGCTGCGGCTGGCTAAAAGGGAAGCTGCTAGCTGCTCCATTCTCTCACCTCTTTAGTCACCAAAAGAAGAAAGGAACCAGAAGTGGCCTGATGCTGCGCGGACAGTAATCACTTTGCCTTGCTGTTAGACTCGGCATTGGCCGAAACGGAAGGGAGCCTTTGTACAGGGAATGACTTCAGCAGGGATCCCCTGATGAGAATTTTTGTCTGACTTTTGCAGTTGCCTTGCTCTGAGCCACAGTTGCTTCCCCAATGAATGGGAGGCCCTTCTCCATTCTCCCGACATCAAAGTACAGACAAGCAGAGCAAGAGCAGGATTCTGAGTGCTTCTATTTAACGTATGTGCAAATGTTTGCATTGATTATTATTATAATATCTCGGCCTGTGGCTAAGATAGACGTCGCAACAGCCTGATGTTCGAGGCCTGTTGCTTTTGCTTGTTCTCGTTCAATTGTTGCTGCGATTGAGACATTGGTACAATGCTGAGTTTAGGAAGGGGTCCAATTCTGGTGAGTTTAGTAAAGGCATTATAGCTGGACTAAAGGGACACTTTTTCTAATCCTGTTTAGCAGGACTGGAGGTCCTCAGGCGCTAGGTCAAGAGCAGCAAGGGTGGGAAGCTGTCCATACAGTCTTATCACATGTATCCTGTTAGATTTGTAACCCACAAAACTGAATGCAACCTGTGAGCTGTGTATGGTGGCCCACTGGGGAATAGAAAGCAGCCTGGTTTTGCTGCCTTTATGGAACCACAAAATATTGCAGACCCTCCAAGTATCCCTATTTTCCAGAGACAGTCCCCGATTTACAGAAGCTGTCCCAGTTTCTGATCTGATCCCGCAATGGCCCACTTTTCCTTGAAGGTAAAGGGACCCCTGACCATTAAGTCCAGTTGCGGACAACTCTGGGGTTGCGGGGCTCATCTTGCTTTACTGGCCGAGGGAGCCGGTGTTTGTCCACTGACAGTTTCCGGGTCATGTGGCCAGCATGACTAAACCGCTTCTGGTGAACCAGAGCAGTGCACAGAAACACCGTTTACCTTCCTGCCGTAGCGGTACCTATTTATCTACTTGCACTTTGACGTGCTTTCGATCTGCTAGGGACCAAACAACGGGAGCTCACCCCGTTGCGGGGATTCAAACAGCCGACCTTCCGATTGGCAAGCCCTAGGCTCTGTGGTTTAGACCACAGTGCCACCCGCATCCCGCTTTTCCTTAGGACGCCCCTATTTTCATTGGAGAAATGTTGGAGGGTATGGAGTCATGTGACCTCCGAGCCAAGGAGATAAGTAACTATCCAACCTTTGGAAGACATCTGAAGACGGCCCTTTATAGGGAAGTTTTTTTTAATGTTTAATGTTTTATTTTGTTTGTATATATGTTGGAAGCCGCCCAGAGTGGCTGGGGCAACAAAGTCAGATGGGTGCGGTATTACTACTACTACTACTACTACTACTGCTACTACTATTACTATTGAATAGGATGTCCCTATTTTCATCGGAGAAATGTTGAAGGGTATGATATTGTGTTGGGGCAGGGAGATTCCAATTCCTGGTGAACTGGTGGGGTGGATGCATCTTGGTTGGATAACAAGTTATTCAAAGCCAAGCCATCCATCTACATCTCATTACATCCGAATGACTGAACAAATCATCTCTGGGTGCTATTTCCACTTCAGCAGGCAATTTGAAACAGATACAGGTGCTACCACTGTATTTGCCTGTTTAATTAGCATTTACTAATAACTGAAAGCTTTTAAACAGACAGCCATGGGGCTGAGTTTATTGATGGTACCTTCAATGATGAAGAAGGGGAAGCTCTTACACCCCTTAATAGTCACGTGCTGCGGAGTGACAATAGGACAGTTCTTCTTCTTCTTCTTCTTCTTCTTCTTCTTCTTCTTCTTCTTCTT
>JAXCMG010000017.1:36991459-37001914 GCA_034642415.1 Podarcis siculus | reverse complement strand
AATAATAATAATAATAATAATAATAATAATAATAATAATAATAATAAATAAATAAATAAATAATACTCCACCCACTGGGTGGCCACAGCCACTCTGGGTGGCTTCCTACATATATAAAAACATATAAAAACATTATTTTTTTAAAAAAACAACTTCCCTATCAGGGCTGCCTTCAGATATCTTCTAAAGGTTGTATAGTTTCTTACCTTATCTCCTTGGCTCAGGGGTTGCATAACTCTATACCCTCCAATATTTCTCTGATGAAAACAGGGATGTCCTAAGCAAAAGCAGAACATTTCAGGATCAAATCAGAAGCCGGAACGGCTTCTGTAAATTTGGGACTGTCCCTGGAAAATAGGGACACTTAGAGGATCTGATGTCTGCAGGCTGCAGCCCTGTTTTAGACCTTTGTCGCCTGATGCCATGCAGATGTTTTGTACTGGGGACAAAATTGATTCAGTACACATTTAAAAGCAAACTTACCAAATGTGCACTTTCTGAAACAAGAGGTGAACTGAAACCCAGCCGTCCTTCAAAACCCACACATCTCCAGATTTTGCAGTGTGGCTTCTTCAGCCGAGTCACATGTACTAGGGAGAGCTCTGCAAATGAATGCATGTATCAGGTGCTCAAGGGACACGGGTGGCACTGTGGGTTAAACCACAGAGCCTAGGACTTGCCGATCAGAAGGTCAGCGGTTCGAATCCCCATGATGGGGTGAGCTCCCGTTGCTTGGTCTCTGCTCCTGCCAACCTAGCAGTTCAAAAGCACGTCAAAGTGCAAGTAGATAAATAGGTACCACTCCGGCGGGAAGGTAAACGGCGTTTCCGTGCGCTGCTCTGGTTTGCCACAGCGGCTTAGTCATGCTGGCCACATGAAGCTGTACGCTGGCTCCCTCAGCCAATAAAGCGAGATGAGGACCACAACCCCAGAGTCGGCCACGACCGGACCTAATGGTCAAGGGTCCCTTTACCTATTTATCAGGTGCTCAAGGAAATCGTAGTCTGAAGGAGCTAGGGGGGAACAGGTTGTAGAAGGCTCTCACATTTCATGAACGTTGTCAGAAAGCTTAGAGCACCTTCAGTGAAAGCAACAAATGAAAACACCAAGCATAGACATGTCCTCAGCAGAAGGGATTTGCCATTTTAGAATCAGAGCAGGTGAGCTTTTCATAGAACAGCCATTATAAGTTTATTGAATTTGTTCCTATTTCCATGATGGACAGGCCTTAATGGGAAACGTAGGGTGACTGCAAAGCTTCTTCCTCTATATATCCATGCTGGAAACAAAAGGTAAAGGTTAAATATGCAAGAAGGGTGGAAAAAGCAATGATCTGGTCCTGTGGGCAATTCTACACTTCATTTCGCCATTGACCAAAGCTTTCACCTGCTTATAAAGATACCACTTTCTCGTTCAGAAGGACTGGGTTTAAGATCACAGCAGCAGTCGCCAAATGGATGACAGCTGTCAAATTTCCATGCACACATAATTTTCACCCTTGTGAGAGCAGCATTCTCCCTGACTCTAAAGCCAGCAGAGTAATAAAAGATGAATTCGCTCATGCAGAGAGCACTGCAATAATCGGGTACAGTGATGGCTAACTTCTGTATCTTCATGGCCAATCTGTCTTGCAGAGAGTGGTCTGGGAGATGGACATTTTCTAGGCACCCCAACTTCTTCGTGTGTCGTCAAGCCCAGTGAAGTAGGTGCCACCTAGCATTAATGGCTTCAGGGCTATGGAGCACGTGTATGTGGCTAGTAAATACAATACAAAGAGATGCCTTATCCAAAACTTGTCTTAAGGCACATAATTCCATTCCGCTGCTGAAGCTAAGCAGGCTGAGGTAAGGGTGTGTGCCGACCATCAGTTTTGCTTCAGATCCTGATACGGTGCTTTGGGATGCAGCCCACTTTGGTCCAAAGAGGTTGCCTGGTTCAGCTCAAGATCCAGATCTGTTTCAGAAAAAAGCTTTGTTCCCCACACTCCCCATTCACTATTATGGAGAAGAGGATATTGCTGCAACACTTTCCTTTTGGCAGAAGTTGGTGGAATTTACCGGTAAAGTAGCCCCCTTAGAGTGCAGGTAAATAGGAACACGGGCTGTTGTGCTGAGCACCTTTAAAGTGCATCACTAAGGAGTGGCCAGCAGGGAGAGTTATATCCTGCTTACAGCCACCCTGCTGGCACCACTGCCGAGTACCGGGACCATGGGGAGGAGGGGCAGGACAGAGTTTCATGGATGACCAGCTAGAGCTCCAGATTGGCACTTGAAGCTCTGAACTCACTGCCTCCTCACCCCTGCATCATCCTGATAAGTGGCTGGGACATGAATGTCAGGAAGGCAGGGCAACCCACCTGTCAGGGTGCTGTCAGCAGCTCTTGGCTGGATGCCCAGGAAAGTATAAAGAGAAGGAAAGTTTCTTAGAGTCCTTTTTTTATTTCAAACTTTACAGAGAGAGGCTATAGAACCCAGCCTCTTGGATAATGACCTTGTCCCGAGTGAATCTCCATCCCTCGTCTCTCCCACTTCCTCATTTGTCATCAACATCACCTCCTCTACGGGCGCTGCTAAGTGTCCTCTGTCTTCGAGCTCTTTGCTCTCCTACTTTTAAGGCCCGCTGCATTCTGCGAGATGGTGGGTCTGGAATGCTTTCTAATGACATCTCAGCCAGCTATTCTAGCTCTCCCATGATTTCTCAACTTTTCCCCATATCTCCCTCAAACCCCTATTGTAAATCTATACAGTGGTACCTTGGGTTAAGTACTTAATTAGTTCCGGAGGTCCGTTCTTAACCTGAAACTGTTCTTAACCTGAAGCACCACTTTAGCTAATGGGGCCTCCCACTGCTACCATGCCACTGGAGCACGATTTCTGTTTTCATCCTGAAGCAAAGTTCTTAACCCAAGGTATTATTTCTGGGTTAGCGGAGTCTGTAACCTGAAGTGTATGTAATCTGAAGCGTATGTAACCTGAGGTACCACTGTACTGTCTTCTTCTTCCTCCTCCCTGGAAGGGTCAGGATGGGGAGGCAGTCTCCACCATTCGTCCTCTGCCCAGTCTCTGACACCACCCATCCACCAGTTGTTCCCTCTATGCTGCTGGGCAGGGAGACCACCTTGAGAATCTCAGAGAGCAGGGTCTATGGTACGTTTGTGCATCTAAGTACAGGTTACCTCTCTGATGTATCTGTTTTCTTCTGGAGTGAAACCACGGACGCAGTTGGCATCTCTGATTTCATTGCTTATTTGCTTGTTTGTTTAAGAATTGATTTCTGCAGTCCAGAAAAATGCTCGCGGGGAATCTCAAAATCAGAATATCGCTGAAGGCAACTTGGCTTACCAGATTCATTTAGTCTGCAATGGTTTGCCTCCCACTGATTTATAAGCAAATAGGATGTGAATTCATGTGGTTAGAGATACACTGGGAAAATCGTGGCGTTGACACATATAAAGATATCATTGATAACTTTGTTATCACTGAGGGTTATATTTGTTAATATGGCAGAACTGATGGGACGTTGTTATTTGAAACACAACCTGCAGCAGCACAAGGCTGCTTGTGTGTTAAGATCCATATCTAAGGCCTTGCCCTCTGGCTCATCACTGAAAGATGCTAGACCAGTAGATACCAGGAGCAGGGCTTTCTTGGTGGTGGCTCCATACCTATAGACTCCATTCCCCTCTGAAAATATCATATCAATTTAGGCTGAAAACCTATACACCCCTATCAGTCTACATTTCATTAAGCCTTGTGCTTTAGATCAATTTGTATCATTCATTGAAACATAACATTGTAGAATTGAAGAGTTGAAAGGGATCCCGAGGGTCATCTAGTCCAACCCCCTGAATTGCAGGGATCTCAACTAGATCATACATGAGATGTGTATCATGACTTTAACAGGTGTATTGGTTTATATGGGTGATGTACTGTATACAGTGTTACATTTTATTTTACAACTGCACATCGCCTTGTGAGGGCTATTACTCCCGGAACACAGTTTAGAAACCTTTCAAAACAAATAGAATGATTTATTAACGACGAGTAGGGTTTTAAAAATAAATAAATAAAGGTACAAAATCATAAGTCATCGCCAGAACCAGCCCAAGGCATTTTGCCGCCTAAGTCAGAGCCTAATGGTGGCCTCTACTTATGTCAAGTCAGGATATATAGGACTCAAGACCAGCCAAGTTATTCTGGTACCTGAGGCAGAAAACCTTACAAACACCTTTCCTACTCCCTAGCAGTAAAAATACAAAAATAGGAAATTAAATAACTTCCCTGACATTGCAAGCTGGCTGCCTGAGGCAGCTGTCTAATGGTAGGGCTGGCTCTGTTCAACAGCTTAAAAAGATTTATCAGCAGCTGCAGTGTTTGAAAAAAACAGGCTATGTGGCCTGCCCAGTGCACGCATGTGGGTCCCACTGCTCTAGAGATAAGATGCATCCATCACCACCCATTAATTTCAGTGGGTGATGATGGCAGCTGGCAGTCCACTGCCAAGAGGCTATTGCAACCCTACTGGGCAACCGACTCCTGTAGAGATGTTGGGAAGGGAATTGTATCCTGGAAAGTGATAATTTGTGCATTTGACACTAGACTGTTTTTTATACATAGCTGAGGGCAAGAGCCCTATTTGGCCATTCAGCCTCCTCACGTGTAAGCAAGCGTGTTAGGAAAAGCAGGGATGCATTGCCAAAGCCCTGCCCCATCTACTGTCATGTGTATGCTGTTGAGAGCCACCCACGAGGTTGAAATAACAACAACAACAACAACAACAACAACAACAATTTATTTATTTATACCAGCCACTCTGGAGCAGCTTCCAAATGAATATTAAAAACAATACAGCATCAGACATTAAAAACTTCCCTAAACAGGGCCTCCTTCAGTTGTATTTTAAAAGTAAAATCCAGTGTTATCTCAGGTTACATATGCTTCAGGTTACATACACTTCAGGTTACAGACTCCGCTAACCCAGAAATATTACCTCGGGTTAAGAACTTTGCTTCAGGATGAGAACACAAATCGTGCTCCGGCGGTGCGGCAGCAGCAGGAGGCCCCATTAGCTAAAGTGGTGCTTCAGGTTAAGAACAGTTTCAGGTTAAGAACGGACCTCCGGAACGAATTAAGTACTTAACCCGAGGTACCACTGTAGTTGTTTATTGAAAGTGAAGTCTGGAGCCTCTTCAAGCCTCCATCCTCTATTTAAAATCCTGGTTTTGCCAGACTCTAAATCTCTACACGGACCTTTCATCCCATGTCAGACCTCGCCCCTCAAATGAATGGATAGATGTCACACCAGAGGGGGCGGGGCTTGGCCCATGCACCCCACTTCTTATTGTGACTTTACTTACATGTGAGGTGTCTGAACACCTGGAAAGGGTTTAAGTCAAGCCTTCACCGCTCCTTCTTTGCAGCCAGAGTATCTGGGTGCTACATATCAGCTGCTATTGAATGCAACATTCGGATAACACAGCCTGCACTCCTGTATGATTTCCATAATGGGGCAAAACGCAGCAGGGGAATCAGGGAGCCTCAGGGAAAGGGTTAATCCCATTGATCTGGGGGACATCTCCTAAATTTTTGCTCTCTTCTGCCCCTCTCTCACCATCTGAGAACAAGACAACAAGGGGGAAAGGCTTTATTTGTTGCATTTTGGCCTGGCACACAGGAAAGACCCTGCAAAGTAAACATTCTCCTGACGTCAGGCAATATCTAATTTCTGCTCTTACCTTGAGCACTGAAAGTCTGCCCAAAAGAACAACAATTGCTGTAAAAGTTGATCTCCAGGATTTTAAAGCTCTTAGCCACATCCTATATTTAAAGCACTCTTATGCCATGTTAACCGTCATGGAGAATATTGGGAACTCTGCTTGGAATTGTAACTTTGTGAGATCAGCACCATTAACAAACTACAATTCCCGATATTCCTTGGGGGACTCTAAAAACAGTACAGTGGTACCTCGGGTTACAGACGCTTCAGGTTACAGACTCCGCTAACCCAGAAATAGTACCTCGGGTTAAGAACTTTGCTTCAGGATGAGAACAGAAATCGTGTGGCGGCAGCGGGAGGCCGCATTAGCTAAAGTGGTACTTCAGGTTAAGAACAGTTTCAGGTTAAGAATGGACCTCCAGAACAAATTAAGTTCTTAACCCGAGGTAGCACTGTATAAGAGTGCTTGAGATATATGGTGTTGATATGAGCAACTTTTTGGTCCAATAAAAGGGATTTCTTTTGCAAAAAAAGTGCATCTCCTTCCCTGTGACCATTAGAGATACTAGGTTTCTGATCCATGCTACTTATAGTTCATTAAGCAATGATTGATGAGGACAGCGTAATAGATAAGTTGTTCTCCATTTCCTCCATCCCATCAATTTCCTTGCCTAGCATCTTCCCCGCCCTCTTCCCACACAAAAGTCCTAGCTACGGAAAAGGGGATCAGGACTGACCTCTGCCTTTTACCACTCTCTCAGTGCTCCGATACCTTAATCTAAATCACCTTGGAGTGAAAAGTTTGCATTGCAGTAATTATTCTTAGCCTTTATGCTTTAAATAAGGTATTAAGGTTGGTTACAATGGCATCTAATTTCCTGTTTATCATCTGCTTAAATGCTGTGACTTCCCCTGCTGTCCTTCAGTCAACTGGTAACTCATCTGTTTTTAATGAGTTGTCAAAAATGATTGATAACTGCCCTGTAATTGTCTCTGCCTGTTCTTTCAGAACCTTGGGGTGAATATTATGTATCAGGGTGATAACTTGCATTTAGTTCCTTTACAAAATCTTAATTCCTTTGCTTACCCCCTGTCATTTCCAGAAACTGCTTGACTTAAGAAGCTACAAGGAATCTTAGTGCCCACATTTCCCATTTATTCTTTCTCTGACTTAGGATCATTTCACACCATTACTGAAAAAACTCAGCCTCCAAATGTTATGAAACAAATTTTGCAATGTAGCAATGCACAAAAGAGTCTGCAGTTTTTGAGTCTCAATTTTTGGGGTGCGGTGAGTTTTTGTTTGTGATGTACTTAAGACAGATTTTGATTTTATGGTTTTATGTTTAATTTTATATTTAGATTGGGGGTTTTGTGTCTACTGATTTATTGCAACCTGCCCAGAAATTTTTGTGTTATAGATCAGCACACAAATGCCTATATATCTATATCTCTCTCACTCTCTCACACACTGTCACAGAGTGAGGTGGTCAGTAAATCGCACAGTCCCGAGTTGGAGCAAAACCATGATCTTCACAGACTTGGCTGAGTGAGCACTGACTTGGCCTAATGAGCACAACAGCTCATTCCTCATAGGTCTTACTCCATGAAATCAGTTGCTCAAAGTTCCTGCCTCCCCACAGCTGTCTGCTCCTCCCCAGGGCTTTTTCCAAGCAATAAGAGACTGATCCTACCTGCCTGTCTTGGCTCCTCCCTTTTCATGCCTCTTCTGGTTCTGGGAGTCAGGGGGGAATGGGAGCTTGTTGCAGCAGGACTCTTCACCAGCCTGACTCATCTATGCCTCTTGGCTTCCTCCTTTCCTGTTTCAGCTTCTGCCTCTGATTCTGGGCTTCTCTCTGCCACAGACTCGCTCAGCTCACTAAGCCCTGTTACCTCTGCAGCTTTCCCCTCTGACCACTCATTGTCTCCTGCCACCATTGCCTGGGCTCTGAGTCTTCTTCCCTTGGTGGTTCCCCAGCTAGTTCCTCCCACCATTCCTCTGCATCCAACCAATCCAACACACGCACACACAAATGCAAACAGAATTAAACCCAGTTAAGGGTCTTATTCAAAGTCATTCAGAAATAATATTGGTGGAACAAGAAGCCGCTGTGTGGTACTGAGCGATACAGCCCAAAATGAATGGATGCAGTCACTCCCAAAGCATTTGAGTGTACAAATTTCATGCTTCTGGTCTCTGCTAATTGTGTTCATCTTTTGGCAGATTGCTGCTGCGACGATTCTCAGAAAACAGACTTTAGAAATGGCGGAGGGGGAGAGTAAATATTGCTTGAAAAGCGACTGTGTTGCTCTGAAAGGACAGCATGTTATTAAACTGTGTATGTGTGATTGAAGTGTTGTTAAACCCAAGCACTTTCTTCTTTAATTAAACATGCTCCTTTCTTTCTTTTAAGATGGAAATGTCAGCCTAGGAGCACAATGATAAAAAATTAATTATTCGGATTTGTCAACCAGGAGGTGATGCAATGGGAGGACAGGGAGGGAATATACTTTGGTTTTCGGTTTGTTTTTTTAATGCAGCTTATAGAAAACTAGTCAGTCTGTAACTTAGCTGGGGAGACCAAGAAGCAGTTGGGAAGAAGAGGAAGAGGAAGAGGAAGAGGAGGAAGAGGAAGAGGAAGAGGAAGAGGAAGAGGAAGAGGAAGAGGAGGAGGAGGAGGAGGAGGAGGAGGAGGAGGAGGAGGAGGAAGAAATTATTTATTTATAAAAGTATTTTTATACCAACCTCCTGAAAAACATCAGGGCGGTGTACAATTAGGTAAAAAATAATTAAAAATAAATTAAAAGCAATATGAAGCAATTGTCAAAATGACTGGCTATGCAAGGGACCTTTTGAACAACTGCAAAGGCATGCCAGCATGAAAAGCTCAAGAGATGCTTGAAAATGAAAAGTGAGGATGCTTCCTGAATCTCTGCTGGAGGAATGTTGCGCAACATGGGACCGCTAACGCTAAGTACCTGATTTCTCGTTGAGGACAACTGGGCCTTTGTAACACAGGTGGACAACTAGCAATGCTCATCCAGATGTTCCCAGGGATCGAGCTGAATTAAGGTAGCCTAGATCCAAATTGTTCAGAGCTTTGTATATCCAGCACAAGAATCTTGACCATGACCCATTATGATGTGGGAAGCCAGTGCAGATGTTTTAGCAGAGATGCTACATGTTGTCGGTTGTCTGTCCCCATCACCAGTCTAGGCTCTGTGTTCTTCACCAGTGGGAGTTCTGAACCAGGTGCAAGGGCAGCTCTGTACAAAGTCCATTGCAGTAGCCCAGCCTTGAGGTCACCAGTGCATGCTCTACAGTGAGCAAATTATCCCAATCCAGGTATGGCTGTAGTTGGCATACCAGACAAAGCTGGTAAAAGGCACTCTGAGCCACTGAGGACACTTGGTCCTCTATTGACAAAGATGTATTCAGGACATAACCAAACTGTGTACCTGCTCCTTTAGAGGGAGTGCAACTCCATCAAGGACAGGCAACTGACCCAACTTCCAGACATGGGAAGAATCTATCCACAGAGCCTCCACCTTCCCAGGATTCAAACTCTGTTTATTGGTCCTCAGCTGGTCCACCACTGCATTAAGACACTGATCACGGCTTGCACAGCCTCTCCTGAGTCAGATGTTATGGAGAAGTAGAGTTGTGTGTGATTGGTTTACTGATGGCACCATTCTCCGAAACTCCTAGTGTTTGTTCCCAGTGGCTTTATATAGAGTTGAATAGCACTGGAGACAAAATAGTGTCCCATGGACCCCGAATGCAACTCTCTGGACTTGGCCATGTCATTAGGAAGGGAACCACTGTAATACAGTGCCTCTGATACCATGGTCAATGATATCAAAAGCCCCTGAGGAACTGAGTAATACTAGCAAGCTCACATTCCCCCTGACCTTCTCCGAAGACAGGTCATCTGTCAGGGCAACCAAGGCTGATTCACTGTCAGGGACAGGGCAGAGGAGGAATAGTGGAGACCGCTTCCCCAGCCTGACCCTTCCAGAGAAAAAGGAGACAGTTCAGAATTACAACAGGGGGTTGAGGGAGGTCACAACTCTGAGGCAGATGAGGGGAAAAGCTGGGAAATAATGGGAGAGGAGGAGGAGGAGGAGGAGGAGGAAGAAGAAGCACCAGGGGAGAGAGAACTGACAGACTCAGTGTCTTTAGAAAGCATTCCAGACCCCCCACATACGCTCAGAGACTTTGCGTGTTCATTAGGTGAGATAGGAAGCCCAGAGCACTTGTTCTTTAGATGTCCCTTTTATGAAGGGGCATGTAGTAAGACCATTGATCCCCTACTGGTGAGGCTCGCTGACCTCCCGTAAAAGCAAAAATTCGACCTTTTCCTGTTAGGCAAAGATCAGAAGATGACCCGGATGGTCGCCAGATTCTGTGTACAGATCTGTAGGCGCCGACCATCTCCCAACTCAAACTAGTTTGCTAAGAAAATCCCCAAACTCGGTTCTATGGGTGACTCTGGGTCAGCTCCCTGCGGTAGTTTATTGTTGTACATTGTTTTTAAATTTATTGATGTACATTGTTTTAATTGTTTATTTTCCTTCTGTGACTGTACCCCCAAGTGTGTTTTATAAGCTGGTCTCCGACCGTAATAAATTATCTATCTATCTATCATCTATCTATCTATCTATCTATCTATCATCTATCTATCTATCATCTATCTATCATCTATCTATCTATCTATCTATCTATCTATCTATCTATCT
>JAXCMG010000017.1:36971955-36991449 GCA_034642415.1 Podarcis siculus | reverse complement strand
TATCTATCTATCTATCTATCTATCTATCTATCTATCTATCATCTATCATCTATCATCTATCTATCATCTGTCTATCAGACCCCCCTCTCCCAGAACCTGGCGGGCATTGAAAGTAGGAGAGCAGAGAGCTCAGAGGCAGAAGGCACAGCTCAGCTACAGTGGGGATGACACATAATGGGAGAGATGGAGGGGGTGGGGTTTCACTTGGAGCAACGCCATTGCTCCAGGAGGCTGCATTTCTAAGCCTCTCTCTGTAAATATTGAATAAACAACACTGGTAAGAACTTTCCTTGCCTTATCGTTTCCTGGCAACCTACCTTGTGGGGGGTTGGATCCTCTGACGCCTGACATTCACTTTCAAAACCAGGCCTAAACCAAGACTGAAGTGGATCCAGTTGAGTTGTGTCATCCAAGAACACTTGCAGTTCCTCCGCCGCCATCCTCCCCAAGAATGAGGGAAGAGGTTCCATAGCTCAATGACAGAGTACATTCTGTACATGCAGAAGGTCCTGGTTTTGCTCCATGGTATTTCCAAGGTTTTTTTTTTTAAAGGATCTCCAGATTGGGGGTGGAGAAGAAATTTGATTCAGTTCACATTTTAGGGCCAAGCTATCTAATGCACACTGACATTGCTTTCACTAATGTATTCCTTCATATGCATGCTTTCTCCTAATGTATGCACTTTTGTACATCTTGGTTGCTGGTGAAGTGCATTGCAAAAATGGGAAATGTGCAAATTTCATTCAAAATTGATAATTTTCGAGATAAACTACAATAAGAATCAAGCTAGTGCAAAATTTGGAAATGTGCAAAATTAAGAGAATAGCTATGTTTTGGTTAGCATATTGGCTTGGACTGTGTGGATTAGGAAGCTTCTCATTAAAATGCAGACAAAAATCAGATTTCTTACCTGTCCCTGATGTCAGCCTAGATCCACCATTCCTGCTAAGCCCTTTCTTTCACAGGAAGAGAAGATCCTAAACAGGAGTGTGATGATAAGGTCAATTCGGGAAACGCGACAGCGAGGGCCAGTCACAGAGACAAACTGGAATCCGTTCCAGGGAAAGGAAACAGTGGAAGGGGGAAGGGTCTGAAAAGACACTTGTCTATATTTAGAAAGACAGGTGTTGACTTTACTGGTGCAACTGGATGGAAACTGAGTAGCGATGCTAAGAATAGACAAGAACAAAAGGAAAACATTCAGCCTCTACACAAGCTAGGCTAGCTGCTCTGTTTCCAGGGAGTTTTGAACAACGTAACCCCATCGAAGTCTTTATTACCAAAGTGTTTGTGGCCGCTAAGCCTCTGAGCCAATGTGTCCATGTGAAGAAGAGACAAAAAGAGCCTTTGTGGTGGCAACATTAGCCAAGGCAAATGGGAGACCCCTTAGCGTTATAATTGGCAGTCTTCTAAACAGGCTGCGAGTCCATCCCAACGGCACATAGACGCAACATTTCAAATACACGATCTTGTGAAGAAATGTGGCAGCATTGCTACAAGGAGTAAAGTGAATTTTCTCATGTTGCTGTTTTGCTTGAAGGCAGTGCTTCTGAAACAGCAGCTGTTGAAACAAGACATAGCAAGCAGGGTAATCCCCAAGCTGATGAGTGGTGGATCTGTCTGCAGCGATGATTGTTAAAAACTGCATGACTACACATAGGGCATCCCTGCGGGTTAAGCCTATTTGTGGTGGGCCTGAAATTACCCTCTGAATAGGGCAGAGGGTGTTCCAACAAACAGAGTTCCCACTCCAGATGATGCAAGTGGATAGCCAATGGGATGTGTCCTGTTTGTTCTGGAGGAGATACTGGCTACCAGGGATGCACAAATCTGTCAATTCCTCTCTGTTACTCATTTCCTCAAGTCCTTCTGAAAATGCATTAGCATTTTAGTGCTAATTTCTCCTAATGCACATGTTTTTGCAAAGCAATATTGCCTGATCACACATTTCCCCAAAGCTATTTTCCCTAACAGAATGCATTTTTGTATTATGGTTTCACTAATATATGCATTTATAGGCACACTTTACAATGCAATTACTTGGCTAGAGAACTGCGTTGCAAAATTCAGGTAAATGCAAGTGTTGAAGGATGGCTGCTTGTGTCAGCTCGCGTATGGTTTCAGAAAGTGTCAGTCAGGTAGGTAAGGGGACCCCTGACCATTAGGACCAGTTGTGGCTGACTCTGGGGTTGCGGCGCTCATCTCGCTTTACTGGCCGAGGGAGCCGGCGTACAGCTTCCGGGTCATGTGGCCAGCAGGACTAAGCTGCTTCTGGTGAACCAGAGCAGCGCATGGAAATGCCGTTTACCTTCCCACCAGAGTGGTACCTATTTATCTACTTGCACTTTGATGGGCTTTCGAACTGCTAGGTTGGCAGGAGCAGGGACTGAGCAACGGGAGCTCACCCTGTCACGGGGATTCGAACCGCTGACCTTCTGATCGGCAAGTCCTAGGCTCTGTGGTTTAACCCACAGTACCACCCGCGTCCCTTGTCAGTCAGGTAGGTTTGCCTTTAAATATGAACTGAATCAAACCCTAACCTTAACTGCAATCTCCAAATGACATGAGATTCCTGGGGTTCCAGGGTTTGTGTTTCCTTTGGAATGAGGTACAGGAGAGACTGTGATGTCTTTATGATATATGGTTTATTCACACATCTATACAACCTGAGCCTATGATGGAGGGGTTCCCAGCATTAACACTCCAAGAGGGTCTCGCCACAGCCTTGGATTCCAGCAGAAATTAGGCATGGCTTTGTCGCTCAGCTGCCCTGCTCAGTTTTGCTTCTAGCATCTTGCTCACATAACTCCACTCTCAACTCTGGCCTTTGTCCTTCTAACTACCAGCCAGTTGTGGGAAGGGTGCCCACTCATTATCTCAAGAGGAAGCTAGCCTGGCTATTCCAGGAATTTAAAGGGTCTTCGCATACAACCTACCCCCCCAACTCATAACAGTAGATTGGGAGGAACTGTATCTAGGTTGAGGAACCTTCTAGATTTGGAATTGCTCACACTGCATACAACCTGTGACTCTTTTTCTAAAAGTCAAGGGCCTTTATGCATATTGCAAAACCAGCAGCTACAAGTCGATATATAGTATGTTGTATCTGTGATGTACGCTAGACATATGGAAGCACTGCCCATCTCCCCTCCCCTTCACCACATGTTCACCATGTGCCCATGCCCAAGAAAGCAATGATTCATTCAGAATAAATGCACCAAGCAACAACAATGAAGTTTTGCAGTCTCATTGTAGTGGGTGTCTGCAGGGTACAGATGATGCGGCTGCTAATTTCATAGTTTGGTTCAGCTGAAGTTTATTAATAGCCCAGAGAGCTTCAAATACACCCCTCCCCTAAATGGTTCCATACAATGAGAGAGGAATAGACTAAATCAGGGGTCAGCAAACTTTTTCAGCAGGAGGCTGGTCCACTGTTCCTCAGACCTTGTGGGGGGCTGGGCTGTATTTTTTTGGGGGGGATGAACAAATTCCTATGCCCCACAAATAACCCAGAGATGCATTTTAAATAAAAGGACACATTCTACTCATGTAAAAACATGCTGATTCCAGGACCGTCCGCGGACCGTCCCAGGCCTTAGTTTGCCTACCCATGGACTAAATTCACAGGAAGACTCCCTAACAATGCATTTTAAATTATAAATCTGAAATTAAGGATGGAGAATAACTTCATCTGGTCCACATTTTCCCATTGAACATACCTAATTTGGAGCTCCCCTGCTGACATATGGCTTCTGGTGTAATTGTGTTTTGGATTTCACAATTTTCTGAATTTTATAATACAAGTTTCAATTTTTAAAAAATACCAGAATGTAAGAATTCTAGGATCAAATACATTTGGAAATGCATATGATGAGCTAAAACATGTATTTATGTATGGATTTTTGTGATAGAACACATATTTGAAAACAGGTATTTATATGGATTTTAAAGAAAATCCATATAAAAGGAGACTTATATAAAAGGAGATCAACACAGACCAGAAATAGACTGATCTGTCAATCCCTCCTCTGAATAGCAAATGCTGGGGACAAACAGCAAGGGAGGGCTATTTCCATCACACTCTGTTTGCAAGTATCCTAAAAAGTGTCTGGCTGACTACTCTTGGGAACAGATGGCTGGACCAGAGGAACGCCTGATCCGATATGTCAAACACTGCAGAGCTGTGCCTGTCCTTATCAAAGATGTCCATGTGATATGGGGACCACCATACTGCATACTAAACAGGCAGCTTTGAAAGCAGCCAGCCAATCATATAATGAATCTAACACAAGACTGGCATCCCTTAGAATCCGTGTGACTCATGGAGAAGGCGACAGTGCAAGAACTGGCCCACGTGCTAAACTGTGCCAAACAGGAGGACAAAGTGCATTTCAGGAAAGGCTCACCTTTTTCTCAGCAGCAAATATGGCCCCAGAAAAATGAGGATACGATCCTCTACCACAATAATCACCTTTTGCCAATGATGGTAAGTAAAGGTGGGCCAAAAACACAAACATACTTGCAGGTTCTTTCACTTTTTCTCACCTGCAAAATGGGGGTGTTGTGCCATTCATGGGGGGGGGCATCCCTGGAATTTTGCTAACATTTTGGTGGTAGTGGTTGTCTACACTAATAATAATAATAATAATAATAATAATAATAATAATATATTATTCATACCCGCCCATCTGGCTGGGTTTCCCCAGCCACTCTGGGTGGCTTCCAACCGAATATTAAAAACAATACAGTGTCAGATATTAAAAACTTCCCTAAACAGGGCCACCTTCTGTTGTCTTCTAAAAGTCAGATAGTTGTTTATTTCCTTGACATCTGACGGGAGGGCGTTCCACAGGGTGGGAACCACTACTAAGAAGGCCCTCTGCCTGGTTCCCTGTAACCTCACTTCTCGCAGGGAGGGAACCACCAGAAGGCCCTCAGAGCTGGACCTCAGTGTCTGGGCTGGGTGATGGGAGTGGAGACGCTCCTTCTGGTATACAGGACCGAGGCCGTTTAGGGCTTTAAAGGTCAACACCAACACTTTGAATTGTGCTCGGAAATGTACTGGGTTTATTTAACTCCATAAGGTGACCAACTCCATAAGGTTGCTTTTCAAACTTAAATTTAAACTTTAACACCCACTTGTAGGATCACAATGTCTCTCCAGGAATCTAGGCCAGAATACTCCTGGGAACTATGTTAAGTCATGACATAGCATGTCTCCCAGCGACATTCTTATGGAATAATGTTACACGTCCATTAATATATCCCCATGCACTTCAAAAACCCTCCCCGTTTTCTCACTGCAATTACCCCTCCCAGTAGGGGCATGCCTTTCTCATGGGGTGCATTTTCCATTTCAGGGGCACTGAAAAATATCCCAGCAGCACAATCAGATGTTTCAGTGCTACTATGCTAAGTCCTGCCTTCATCACCAGTTCTGTCCTTGTGGCATCATTCAAAGTGGTTGTCTCACTGAGAGATCTAGGAGACTACCTTTTCTCCCACGAACCTGCTTGCCACTTTAGACCTCTTCTTTAGCCTTTGAAGTTTGGATTTATGACTATCAGAGAAGGGGCCTTTTCCGCAGCACTGTTGGGCTCCTGGAACTCTGCTCTGACATGTTCAGCTGGTGCCAACTTTCTTATCTTCTAGGCAGCAGGCAAAGTCTATCTCGCACTTTTGTGCTTGTGACAGCTTTTGGTGGTTTTCATGATCCTTCTAAATTACCTTTCACATGGAGCGCTTCCATATGAGTTGTTTATTGAACATTCATCCTGATTTGTTCGCAAGGAGATCAGACCATTTAAAGAGCATTCATTCTGATTTAATTGCAAGATGTTAGATGGTGCTGTGTTAGAGCAATTGATAGTCTACACTTTCCAGAACATCACTTTCCTTACTGCAAAAAGTCCAGAACCTCAATATTAACTATAATAGTGCAACCTGAATTTATTAAGTTTGTGGTTGAATCCCAACCCAAAATAGCAACAGGCAAGAAGTGCTCTTGCTGTCTTTTATTTTGCTTGCTACTTGCTGGTTCTACTGATCCTTTTGGCTGATTGTGTAGGTGTATTTTAGTAGCTTTTCCAAGTGTGGTGAATTTTCAGGATTAGTGTACCAGGTTCACTGAGATAATGTGCTTCTATTTGCCTTCGTCCAAAGCACCTCTCTGTGACTTATTATTACTAATCCAGGCAGGTGATTTTCACCCCATAGCTGCATCTAAGTATACAAACAGAAAATGTGGAGTCGGGTTAGCATTTTTGCAAGCAAGAGAAGAAGGAGGCTTTGCTTTTACGCATTAGGGAACAAGCCCATATTAGAATGAAAGCGCTGCTTTCCACTCTGGCAATTCCTAAGCCAATCCTACTGCAGAATCCTAATCTCCAAGAGCTGACATTTCATGCCTCAGTCAAGAGCAAAAGCTCTGCCTCCATTTGAGAACTTATCACAGAAAGCTGTTATGCACTGCTCACATATTCTATTTAAATATTGGGTACCCGCTGGATGAAGAAGCTCAGTTATCTGAGCTTTTTTTTTATAAGACAACCCACTTCCTTGCAATATCCATATTATAAAAACCACCACGTACATTTATCAATGGCTCCTTTGCTAAAGACTCAGAGTGCAGTTCATAAGGCATCGCTTTTCTTGGGTGGCCTACTTTACCACAGCCTTCTATTTGATGTTATTCTCTGCACTGGGCAGAGAATACATAGGTGTTATGCGGTTTGAATCCAGCTTTCTCTCTTATTGAAGTCTTGTACTATTCCTAATCATACAAAACCACTGCAGATTCAACCAAGTGAGGACCAAGGTAGCCAAAGTCCTCCAAAATCTCATGCTTGTTTCTTACTCTCCTATGCATTGCTTTTTTTAAAAAAAAAAATGGGTTTATTTCTCCTCAAACCACAGGTTTTAGTTTCTATTTTATTTTTCATTTTTTTTATTAATTTTCCACAAAAAATTTTTTGTAGGCAAACAAAACAGATACACAAACATAAATCATAACCTTATTAAAACTAATCCAATTAACATGATTAAGTGACTTTCTCGTATCCCCCTGGTTGAATTTCAGTGTAAATCATTTTAATGGTTTTCCAAAACCCAAATTCTTAAAAATTTAACTTATTCACTTAACATCTTTCTTGCTTTGCAGTTCAACTTTGAGCATGTTATTTCGTCACCCTACATATTTAAATCCTAAGCCTATCTGGTTTTTGCGAGCTTTTCCCAGTTAAGTTAGTTTAACATATTTAACTAAATAGTCCTTAAATTTCTTCCATTCTTCTTGGTGATCCTCCTCCTTCTGGTCGTGGACTCTTCCAGTCAGGTCGGCTAGCTCCAAAAAGTCCATCATCTTCATCTGCCAATCTTCCTACAGGTTTTCGTTTTTAATTCCTACCCACCAATGGCTGAATTTTCAAAAGTCAACCTTTGATCACAGTGAATTCAAGGCATGGTGCCCCCCAAAATGCCTCCTTCCTCAAAATGAGAAATGCATGTTAGGATCATTAGCTAGTGGGTGCCAAAGGGCCATCAGAGTTATAGACTGGTTGCTATTTCTGCCTCTGGCATCACCAGCTGCTTCAGTTTTTCTGCAGTTTATGCCACATTCATCTTGCCGTCCACTATTTAACGAAATTTCCACAATGAGTTATGCAAGATACAAATAATCAACGTAATCCGTGGTGTGATTATTTCCACACCATAAATTCCAATGCAAAGGAAACAATTTATATAGCAGGGTGGGGTGGAGGAATGCAATCAGTTGTGTATTGTTAGCAGGCTGAAAACAACAGCAGAAGCAAATACGGTTTGGAGTCGCTGGATTGATTTCTATTCTGGACCGTAATGTGCCACGTGGTCGCCATTAGTCACGTCTAGGCAGGTGGTAAACAACAGGACTGAGGAATGAGTTGCCCTGCAGATGTTAGAATCACAGAATCATAAAGCTGGAAGGGACCATGCAGGTCATCTAGTCCAGCCCCCTGAAATGCAGGAAATATTTTGCACAAGGTGGGGCTGGAACCCACAACCCTGAGATTAAGAGTCTGATACTCTACCAATTGAACTATCCCAGCTTTGCCAGACTACAGCTTCCATCCTCCCTGATTGCCCATAGTGGCTGGGGCAGAGGAGACTTTGAATCCAACAACATGTTGGTCAGGAGTTCAGCCTACACTCGAGTAGGACCCTGGCAGAGACACATGTTCCCTCCCTCCTGGTCTTTCATTCGGGAGCTTCAAAAGCTTTGTTCTGCCCGAACATCACAGCGACCAATGCCAACTGACACCGGCACAGTTAGGGATCCGCATAGTTTGCACACCTTGCGTGACAGACCTCAGCAACTCAGCATTTTGGCTAATCTACTTTATTTACATATAAACAGACATGGAGCACTGCAACATGGCTCCCTCTCTCTCTAGCATCAGACAGCAAAGAGGGGAAAAAAACAAAGGACAATAGTGCAACATCACGGAACACAGTAACACAAACATCCTGCCTCTGTCACTTCCCACTCTGTGGAGTCAAAACATATAACGTCATGTGAAAGACAACAATCCCATGACTGCAATCATGGAGCAGGAATTCTAACATCATTCCCCACCCCTGCAAAGACCAGACCTCTATTTCCGTAGGTTATTTACCAGTGTATATTTCCTCTGCCTACACTTCTTAAATATTTTCCTCTCCCACTTTTTTGGTGTTGCTCTCAGTGCTCCAAGTGACAGGGAAGAGAGCAAAAGTACCCACTTTGTGTGAGAGAAAGGGCCACTTCAGTCGGTGGCTGATTTTGCTCTGGGCTGCCATTACCCTTCTTTATGTGTCTAGAGTCCTCCCTCTCATCCGATTTAAATTCAAAGCTTTCAAACAGGCACGGAGTAGTTGCACAGGCTGAACAGAAAGGGCGTAACAAGGCAATGCTTTAAGTTTCTTGCAAAGATCGAGTTGTCTTAAAGAAAGTTGCTGCTCAGGCACTGAACCTTCAAACCTTTGTGTCTAATGCAAGGAAACAAGCGAGATCTTTAAGCTGCGAAATCCATAACTTCCAGGCACCTGGAGGCAGAAATATTTTCCCTAAAGCCTGGCCTCAGGCTCTGTGCTATAATAAACTAGGAGTCAACCTAGACTGTGCCTTCTCTGGTTGTACACTTGTCATTTTTCAAGCAATCTCTTGCGGGCTAGTATTGTATAACCCACTAACTTGGTACACATCCTTACCATGTGCATAACTGTAACACCTGGTGGCAATCCAAAAAAAGAGTACACTGCACATCAGTGACTATGCAAAGCATTCTAGGATCTTAGCCTTTGTGACATCATCATTGGCCGTGCTGCTTGACACTCATTTTAAAACAGAGGTTTGAACAGACCATGGGCTGAATGTCACATCCAGCCCACAATTATTATTATTATTGTGAAACCCCCCAGCTCCCCCTAAAAAAATTGCTGACCCTTCCCAAAGGTTCCAAAGCTATTGTACTGTCATATCCAAATTTTTCTATGGTTCTTTAAAACAACAACAAATTTGCCTAGTTAATATGTTTTTACAAGTTTAAACTTTTTTTAAAAAAAGTTTCATTAGTTGCTCCCAGAGATACACTTTTTTGTGCCTCCCCATTGTCCATTAAAAAAAATATATATATATGTGTTTCCTGCTGTGATTGGTTGTTGCCCTCCCAAAATACCCTTTAAAAAAGACCACGCCTACTTTTCACTTTTGACACCCCCCCTTTGACATGCCTCTGCAGCCCCTGAAGAGTTAACCACATATCTGTGTGTCCCTTGTCCCTTTCTGTCAAATGCTAGGCATCCCTGGTTTATTTTATATGCAATATTTCTTACCTGCCCTTCACCGTAATGTCCTAGTGCAAGTCAACAACCATAAAATATAGACTTATAAAACCAGGTGTAATTATTAAAAAAAACAAGTAAAACTGTACCAATAAGGAAAAAAGCCCAGAATAAATTCAGCAAAAGAAGTGAGTACAGTGGTGCCTCGCAAGACGAAATTAATCCGTTCCGCGAGTCTCTTCGTCTTGCGGTTTTTTCATCTTGCAAAGCACGGCTATTAGCGGCTTAGCGGCTATTAGCGGCTTAGCGGCTATTAACGGCTTAGCGGCTTAGCGGCTATTAGCAGCTTAGCGGCTTTAAGAAAAAGGAAACAAACTCGCAAGAACTCGCAAGACGTTTCGTCTTGCGAAGCAAGCCCATAGGGAAATTCGTCTTGCGGAACGACTCAAAAAACGGAAAACTCTTTCGTCTTGCACGTTTTTTGTCTTGCAAGGCATTCGTCTTGTGAGGTACCACTGTACAACAAAACATCTTAACTGCTGAAGACCAGAGTAAAGAGGGGTGCCTTCAGCAAATGGGGAAGGCTATACTGTACAGTGAAGCTGGCAGACACAACTCTGTAGGGGGGGAGCTCCACAATTTTGAGACTGCCACAGGGAAAGGCCTCTCTTGGGCCACTGTTTCCCACACTTCTGAGAATGGCAGAACTACCAAGAGAGCCCACTATGTAGATCTTAACACCCAAGAGGATGGTGTTCAAGGGTTTAAAACACTAATATGAATACCTTGAATTGCACCCAGAAACAAACAGGCAACTTGTGTAGCTGTTTTGAAGCAGGGTTTACACGAACTCTGAATGGAACCCATAACTTTGAAACAAGTTTCCGAATCATCTTCGAGGGCAACCCCTTGTACAGCACATTGCAATTGTCCAATCTGGAGGCTACTATAGCAGTTCTTTTTTTTAAAAAAATGTTTCATTGTATCCCTCCTTTTTCTCCAAAGAGCTCCAGGTGGTGTACATGGTGATCTCTCTCCCCATTTAATCTCCACAACAACCCTGTGAGGTAGGTCACGCTGAGAGGCAGGGAGTGACCCAAGGTCACCCAGCAGGCTTTGTGGCCAACTGGGGATTTGAGCCCTGGTTTCCTAAGTCCTAGTCCAAAACTCTAACTGTTACACCACAATGACCAAGTGACCTCTGTCTAAGGGGAGCTACAGCTGGCAAACCACTGGGGGTGATCTCCAATGACAGGACCTGTTCCTTCTTAGAGAGTGCTCAGCTCCATCCTCCATCGAAAACTGGCTGCCTCCCCACCGCCTGAACTCAAAAACTCAAAATACATAACGTCTCTTCCTTTTCGGGATTCAGCAACAATTTATTGGCTCACATCCAGCCCATCACCGCCTCTGCAATGATGTTTCCCCACCCCAGGGGATGAGCAGCTGTTCTGTTTGTCAGCATCGTTCGGCTGACCCCTTCTCAGCAATTAGAAAGCTGCGGACATTTCATATTGCTTCGGTTGAGCCAAAGGCTATGGAGGTTCACTGATAAGCAATGTGGAAGCCTCATTACTCTAGCCAGGTACAAACTTAGAAAACACACCTCCTCCTTGTTTGTTTTGAAAAATTAGAGGATTGATTGGTGACCTTTAGCTTTTAATTCCACTTAAGCTCCTTACATTTCTGAATGCCCCAAATTGTATATTTAACTAGCCACGGCGGCACAGATTGTATTACATTCATTATGCACAAGTGCTGGTTTTTAAAAAAATGCTGTTTAGACACTGTTCTCTGTCCCTTGTGGTATCTTCCATACACTCTTGAGACCAGAGGCTTAACTCATTTCCTCTCTTGTGTGATTGCTTGCAAATCATTGCTTGCGCTCAGCCTGTAGGCTCTCGGAGAAGATGAAAAACCACAATACAACAAGTGGTAAAACAGCAGGAAAACATATAAAACTCGTGATGGCCTGCCACCAGCAGTAGCTCAAACAGGATCAGCACAGAAATAAACGCAAGCTATTTCTGCAAAAGTCAGCTTGTTTCCCAAGCCAACCTGACTTTGAAAGTTAGTCATCCTCTTTCTCTCTCTGATCCAGCCACCTCAATTCTCCTAACATCCCATCAGCCTTTTGATTCTTCAAAGTCTTCCCCCACTTTGCTTTGAACCCGAAATGGACCCTTCAGGTGTTGCTGAAATCCTATTGGCTCAAATCAGCATAGCCACTGATGAGAGTTGCAGTCCAATAACATTTGGAGGGCCAGAGGTTTCTCGCCCTATTCTGGGTGCCCGAGAACTATGCACAAACGCCATTCCTAAGTTTTTGGAAGTTAGGGAATGGGCCACCAAGCACTGTTCTACTTCCCTCTCCAGAAGTTCAGTACACACACAGGAGAAGAGGGATGTTTGAAGCTCCCTTGTTTCTCAAGAACTGCAGGGCACAAGGTCCCAACAGGTTGTGGCAGTCACTTGGCAACAAGACAAGGGTAAGAGCCATCGTAATAAAGGACAGTGAGATATAAGGGGCAGTGGGAGCTGATGCAATTTACTGCAGGCTTCTTTCTCTCACCCAGACCTAGAAGCTAAGCTCTGCATCCGAGGCTGTTCTGTGTCCCCGTGAAGCAAGGCAATTGGCGAATGCTATAGGGTCTTTTTGGTGGTGGCACACCAGCTAAGTAAGGAGCAGCAGCTTGCTGCTCAGAATGTTGCTGTTTCTCTTCTTACACTGCTTCTAATTGGCTCCAGCAAATCTCAAAAGCTCTTACAGGAACTGGAGACCCCCAAACACAAAACAAGTTTTCATAAACACCCTTGAATAATAACCGCAGATTAGCCTGAAACCGTTTTGAACTGACATAACTTGTGGCTGCTATAGAACACAGAATCTCTACTCTGTAATAAACAAACAAAGAAACAATAATTTGAGCTAATTTTGGGATCTTCTGGAGTAGCTGTTTATTGAGCGTTTCTGCGGAGAGGCTTGCACAAAACCTCCAGAGAAATTATACAACACTGCCAGTTTCCTGAGCACCCGCCCTGATACATTCATGCAGAGGCGATATGACATTGCCAGGTTTCACTGCAATTTCCCCATCACTTTTCACTCAGGCAAGTGACAGGATGGAGAGTGTAGATAGCAATTTAGAAATATCAAGCAGCCCATATGGAAGTGCCCTTAGCCTCAGTTGCACCATATACCTGCTGTTCTAATGCTAAAGTTTCCAGGTTCAATCCTATCTCCTGCTGAAAAAAAATCAGGTAGGGGGTTCTGGGGTGGGGGGAATCTTCCTACCTGAGACCCTGCAGAGACTCTGTCAAAGTAGACTATGCTGCACTAGACAGCACAAAGGGTGCTTCTAGACTGTTGCTATTTTGGGTGAGATCCAATCACATCCCAGAAAAAAAATAGGTTACATTGATTAGGAGGTCTTCCACAACAAACTGCTTCCCTCAAAGAACAGACTTTTTGTGATAAGGAAAGTGATGAGGAAATGCACTTGAAAAAATGAACGAAAAAAAAAATAGGATAATCTGCCTCAAAAAGTTTACAGCCTGCAGCAGAAATTTTTCAGATGTCTTAAGAGACTGATCTCATTTAGCTTGTTTATTTTACTTGCATTTAGTAAACAAAGCTAGAAATCTTTTGAAACTGTCAAGCTTGCCTAATATCATATTTTCAATTGGCATCTGTTCATTGTTACTAATGAACTTATGAAACGGGGGGGGGGGGACCATGGAAAAATAAAGTACCAGAAAAATTTCCATCGCAGATCTTTGCCAATATGTTTTCATCCTTACTTTAGGAAAACATCCATTCCTTTTTGCCTTCCATCCCTTTGCTCTTCTATGGATTTATTTCTAATTACCTAACTTTTTTCAATAATAATTTTTATTAGTTTTCAATTACAGTCCAATAATAGCCTCATTATAACAATACCAATTTATAATACAATTATTAATACCAATTGTTCAAATACCAAATTATATAATTTAGATAAAGTGCCACCCCCGCGTGCTAGATTTGATGGTTTATTTTCTTTATTTCTGCGTTCCAAAATTACATTCCAGTCATAATAATAATCCCTCATACAACAACTGCAATATTAATAAATTCTATTCGTGTTGACACATTAAATGATTTATAAAATTACAATTGAGGAACTCAAACTATATCCTTGTTCTTCCTTTGTGTGGCAATTATTCTGTCTGTGGTGTTTCTTCCTGTCCTTGTAAGATGTTATGTCTTTCTTTCCCCCGGTTGTTGCTGTTATCCATCATGTCTTGGGTGGAGCTGATATACCATTGTTGCTCCAGAAATTTCTCCATTGCTCTGTTCCATGCATTGTTGCTTTGCAACTTTAACAACAGCTGCAAAAGTCACTCTGTCCCAGTAAATATTACCTGTTGTCACCATTTTACCTCTCAGCCTGGGAAGAAGAGTGGTCTGTCAAACTGCAGATGACTCAATAAAGAACCTTATCAGTTCCTTGGCAATTCACAGACTCCTTTCATCCTTCCTTCCAACTGAAGATATATGAGCAATTATACTTCCAATTAAATTAAATTCCAAGTTCTCTTAGCGTTATTCAGTTCACTTTGTAAACAATAAGGGATGGGGAAGGGTCAGCTCTAGGTTTCCATCATAAACCTTTTGCAAAATTGAGCTTCCCTCACTTTTTCCTTTTTTTACACACACAGTTCCATTTGATGTTATATTCCATATTTATAATCCAATTTCTTCCATCTTCGCTTGAACAAATATAATTTGAACTAACATTCAGAGGAGGATTGCCGAATCATAAATGTAGAGAAGAAAACTTTAAATAAAGAAACTGTAGGCTCCCCTCCCCCCACTGTCTTTTGCACCAAATGAAGTCTTATCTCAAATTCAAACGTTAAAGTCCTTGCATTTGGTTTGTTCTGCAGTTTCTGTTCTCATGTCTTCTAGCACGTGCTTGTACTTTAGTCCAATTACACTCTAATTAACAGGAGAACCTCTGCTTCTTAATGGCGGCGTCGGGAGGGTTTTTGCCAGGCAAAGTGCTTTTGTACTCAGCACCTCCCTGCCCCCCCCCCCATTCAATGCCGGAGCAAGAGCCAGGTACCAAGACAAACTGTAATTGAAGCCCGTTCAGGGCCCCCGTCCCTGGGGGAATTTGCAAGGATAATTACCCTCAATCATCCTTGTTTTCCTTCACCAGCGATCTGCTATTGTGGAGGCTGCCTCCATTAAGGCAGAGCGGAACCGGAAACCTATTTTCTAATTACCTAACTAGCAACTTTCCTGAAATTAGATATTCTCTGGCCCTCTTTCTTTCACCACCAGACATTTGATGTTGATCTGACTAATCCAGCTGTAAATCCCTGTGATAGCCCTGATTTTTTTTTCTCAAAACAAAGCAAAGCACCACTTTAGTTGATTGCATTTTTTTTCAATTGAGCGATTTACATCATGAAGAATCCGGAGGAAATTAAGCAAATACGCGTCCCATGCAAAGACTTTCACAATCCATTGTGCTTTCCTTTAAAAGTGACTCACAATACATTTCTTCTCAAGAACGGACTTAGTCTTTTGTATTGATACAAAATGAAACGTTAATATTATGTTTATACAAAAGCACTGATTTTCTCCACTTATAGACCTGAGGCACTCAGTGAACAATGAGTGATGTTCTTTCCCGCTTCCTCTTTCAGCTCTGTGTGCCTTTTGTTGTTGTTGTTGGCATCTGTCAAAGCTTTCTTAAGCCTCAGATTAATATTACTGGATGATGATGAAGAAGAAGAGTTTGGATTTGATATCCTGCCTTTCACCCCCCTTCAGGAGTCTCAAAGCAGCTAACATTCTCCTTTCCCTTCCTCCCCAACAAACACTCTGTGAGGTGAGTGGGGCTGAGAGACTTCAAAGAAGTGTGACTGGCCCAAGGTCACCCAGCAGCTGCATGTGGAGGAGCGGAGACGCGAACCCGGTTCCCCAGATTACGAGACTACCGCTCTTAACCACTACACCACACTGGCTCCCACACTGGATCTGAGTAGAAGTCAGATCCTTGGGAAAATGAAGTCTGTGTGATGCGTTTTTTTTTTTGTCTTTCTGTGTGCTTGGTAGGGGAAGATGATCTGGGGGAGGGGAGAGGTTCCCAAAAGGTTGGTGCCCACAACACTCACTGAAAAATCCAAATGTGTCCACAGGCCTTGAATAGAAATTGCTGAATGCACAAAAAAGTAGACATTTCAGGATTGCAGGCTGCATCCTGAGCGGAAGCAATTCAGCCCTGTGCCTTGGGTCCCCCACATCTGGTCGAACTCTGTTGTTTTTGCATCCCTTATGAGAGGTTTCCAGGCAAAAATAACTAAGGATACTGCAGAGGCAGTTTGCAGAGGCCTTGCAATTTGAAGAGAAGGACAAGGGAAAGTTGAAGCTGAAAGAGAGTAGATATATCTACCTGTAGACTTTCCCCCACCCCCATCCCCAGAAGCCAACTCTTTTAAAAAAGCACACAGCCAATTTAACACCTCTGATGGGAATACTGGAGCATGAACATTACAATTTTTAAAACCTGAGGCTAAGGAGGTAATGGAGAAAAATCACACTTCACCAAGGGACTGATGAGGATCAGGGAGGGAAATGCCACACAGCACGGAAAGCTGCTGCCAAGGTAGCGAGATGAAGCAGTTGATTAGCTAAGGAGCCTCCTGGCTTATTCCCAGTCCTCAGCTAGAAGTTGCTCGCCTGCCTGAAGACGGAAGAGCTCGGCCCCTTGAGGCATTTCTTCTCCTGCTAGCCTTGAAAGACAAAGGCTGCCAGAGTCATCATTTTGGTTGTTATCACAGCAGACACAAGTCAGGGGGAGGAGAGAAGCAGCAAAGGAACGGCAGAGGCCTCTGGCCTTCCTCAGCTGAGAGGCAGCCTCACTTAAATTTCTCATATATATATATATATATATATATATATATGCTTTCGTAGATTTTCACGGGTACAGGAATGCAGGTTTTGGTGTCCTCGGGTGTCTTCCCGTGTAAAAGTTGGGGTGTCTAGGCGACGTTTCGACGAGGTCTCACTCGTCATCTTCAGGCTGGTGCTTTCGGCTTCTTGTTACTGGAACAGAGCAGGATCTCAGTGTTTGAGTTCCTATAAATACTGTTGAGGAGGTGTGGTGTATAGCCTCCAATGTTCTGGGCAGAGAGGAAGTTCCCAGGCTAGTGTGCCTTTTCTTCTTTTGTTCCTTAATTGCTTGAGGGATATCTTGAGTGATTTCTTGAGTGATATCCTGAGTATCACTTAGGTGGGTCATTAGGTGTGGATTAGTTGCTAAAGCTTTTGTGTCTTGACCTCTTGAACTTTGTGAAGAGTTTTCTGAGAAGATGGCTGTACTGCTTTGTTGTGCTCTGGCTTGGCTTCGTGTATAGGGGCGAGCTGTGGTTTTGTGGCCTGTGCCAGCCAGATCTGTGTAGGGATTGCAGGGGGGTGCAGCATCCGGAGGTGCCATCGTGGTTTGGCTACTGGATGGTGTCTGTAATTTATCTGTGGAGAGGGTCTGGGTTTGGGTCTGGTGTGGTTGATTGGTGATGGCGTTCTGTGTGCCTCTGGATCTGGTGTCAGTTTTTGTGGGGAGGGCTAATTTCCAGATGTCTGGCAAGCGGGATGTGTCGTCACGCTTGTTCATGTTGTGAGGGTGTTTCTCTATCTCGATGGCTTCCATGATTATTCTCTTGTGGTGATGTTCCATGTTAGAGAGCAATTTGGAATCTGCAAAATTAATTTCGTGTCCTGTTTCTTTCATGTGTTGGAAAAGAGAGGAAGTTTTTTCTTCTTTTTTGACGGCATTCTTGTGTTCTGCGATACGTGCATTTATTCGTCTGTTTGTTTGTCCAATGTACGTGGCTGGGCAGACTTTGCAGGGTATTTCATAGACCCCTTGGTTTTCCAACTGGATTTTATCCTTGGGGTTTCTGAGGATATTGGCTATTTTTTGGTTGGCGCAAAAGGCTGTTTTGATATTGTGTTTATGGAGGATTTTGCTAATTTTATCTGTAGTGCCCTTGATATAAGGAAGGAGGGCCATGCCATTGTTTTCTTCTGTGTCTTGGTTTTTGGGGGGTGTTTCTTTTTGGATTAGCTTCGTAACCCTGTTTTGCTGGTATCCATTGGCAATTAACACATTTGAGAGATTCTGTAACTCAGTTGTCAAGTGGTCTTTGTCAGCCAGGCGTTTGGTTCTGGAGATGAGAGTCTTGGCTACGGAGTTTATTTGTGCAGGGTGGTGGTGTGATTGTGCATGTAAGTAGCGGTTGGTGTGTGTTTTTTTCCGGTAGATAGTGTGTCCTAGGGAGCCATCAGGTTTTTTGTAGATTAGGACGTCAAGGAAGGGAAGTTGGTTGTTGGCTTCTATTTCCATAGTGAATTGTATTTTGGGGTGTAGGCTGTTGAGATGTGTGAGGAAGCTGTCCAGTTTTTCCTTCCCGTGTGGCCAAATTACAAAGGTGTCGTCAACATATCTGAGCCAAAGTTTGGGTTTGTGTTCTGACTTGTCTAAAGCATTGGTTTCAAAGTGTTCCATGTACAGGTTTGCGATGACCGGTGAGAGGGGTGATCCCATAGGTGCTCCTTCTATCTGTTTGTATCTTTGTCCATTGTGGATGAAGTACGTGTTGGTTAGGCAGTGGTTGGTCAGGTCCAAGATGTATTCGGGGGGATTGTATTTGTTTTGAATGGCTGTCAAGGCTTCATTAATGGGCACTTGTGTGAAGAGAGATACAACATCGAAGCTCACAAGTAGGTCATTGGGATGTAGGTTTTGCTTCTTTATTGTTTCTATGAACTGGAAGGAGTTTGGAACGTGTGAAGAGATGGATTCTGCATAGGGCTGAAGTTGCTTGGCGAGAAATTTAGCGAGATTTTGTAGAGGTGAGCCTATGGAGCTGACTATTGGTCTGAGTGGTGTTCCTTCTTTGTGTATCTTGGGGAGGCCGTAGAGTTTGGGGCATCTGGATGATTTTTCTCTGGGGATGATTCTTAGCTGGATTTCTTCACTGATAGGAGAGGCTTTTATTTTGGATTTGGTGGTTTTTTCCAGATAGGTGGTGGGATCTGTTTTTATAGGTTGGTAGGTAGGGTCTTGGAGTAGATTTGATAGTTTTGCTTGGTAGTCCGATGTGTTCATCACAACAGTGGCATTACCTTTGTCTGCTGGGAGAATGATTATGTTGTTGTCTTTCCTCAGGTTGGTGAGTGCTTTCTGTTCTTCTTTGTGTAAATTGCTTCTGGGTGGTTTGCTGGAGCAGAGGATGTTGGTGACTTCAAGTCTGATTTTATTGGCTTCATCTGGGTTGATTTTGGTTAGGCTAGCTTCGACTCCGCATATGATGTTTTCCGTGGGGATGCGTCTCGGGGCGACTGCAAAGTTGAAACCTTTGGAGAGTACTTTGGTTTCAGTTGAGGTGAGGATCCTGTCTGATATGTTATGTACTGTTTGTTTCATGGGTTGTTGTGGAGGGTGGCTGGGCTTCTGGCGTTTCTCTAGTTTGTGGAGTTTGTTGGTGTGTGTGTCTGTCTTATGTGAGGTCTCCGTTTCAGCTCTCCAGACGGCTAGTTGTTTGCATTTGTCCCAGAGTGCAGGGTGGATTTTGTTACAGAGTTTGAGGTGAAGAGTGAGCAGATCTTTGTTGGTTTGGTTTAGTAGGTATCTTTTCTTG
>JAXCMG010000017.1:36885720-36971555 GCA_034642415.1 Podarcis siculus | reverse complement strand
ATCTACGAAAGCAAATATCTCACCTCTACGGGGAGGAAACCTTCCAGCTGACAAGAACCTACGAGAAACTAGAAATCCGAAGAGCCACCATCTTATGTGATCTCTTGTTCCTACGCAACTGCCGAGACAACAACTTAATTCCCACATGCTTCCAACTTAAATTCCACTCTAAAACCCCAGCTACCGAAAGGATCCTGAAACGAACTGAACTATCCCTAATCAGAAACGAACTACACAAGAAAAGATACCTACTAAACCAAACCAACAAAGATCTGCTCACTCTTCACCTCAAACTCTGTAACAAAATCCACCCTGCACTCTGGGACAAATGCAAACAACTAGCCGTCTGGAGAGCTGAAACGGAGACCTCACATAAGACAGACACACACACCAACAAACTCCACAAACTAGAGAAACGCCAGAAGCCCAGCCACCCTCCACAACAACCCATGAAACAAACAGTACATAACATATCAGACAGGATCCTCACCTCAACTGAAACCAAAGTACTCTCCAAAGGTTTCAACTTTGCAGTCGCCCCGAGACGCATCCCCACGGAAAACATCATATGCGGAGTCGAAGCTAGCCTAACCAAAATCAACCCAGATGAAGCCAATAAAATCAGACTTGAAGTCACCAACATCCTCTGCTCCAGCAAACCACCCAGAAGCAATTTACACAAAGAAGAACAGAAAGCACTCACCAACCTGAGGAAAGACAACAACATAATCATTCTCCCAGCAGACAAAGGTAATGCCACTGTTGTGATGAACACATCGGACTACCAAGCAAAACTATCAAATCTACTCCAAGACCCTACCTACCAACCTATAAAAACAGATCCCACCACCTATCTGGAAAAAACCACCAAATCCAAAATAAAAGCCTCTCCTATCAGTGAAGAAATCCAGCTAAGAATCATCCCCAGAGAAAAATCATCCAGATGCCCCAAACTCTACGGCCTCCCCAAGATACACAAAGAAGGAACACCACTCAGACCAATAGTCAGCTCCATAGGCTCACCTCTACAAAATCTCGCTAAATTTCTCGCCAAGCAACTTCAGCCCTATGCAGAATCCATCTCTTCACACGTTCCAAACTCCTTCCAGTTCATAGAAACAATAAAGAAGCAAAACCTACATCCCAATGACCTACTTGTGAGCTTCGATGTTGTATCTCTCTTCACACAAGTGCCCATTAATGAAGCCTTGACAGCCATTCAAAACAAATACAATCCCCCCGAATACATCTTGGACCTAACCAACCACTGCCTAACCAACACGTACTTCATCCACAATGGACAAAGATACAAACAGATAGAAGGAGCACCTATGGGATCACCCCTCTCACCGGTCATCGCAAACCTGTACATGGAACACTTTGAAACCAATGCTTTAGACAAGTCAGAACACAAACCCAAACTTTGGCTCAGATATGTTGACGACACCTTTGTAATTTGGCCACACGGGAAGGAAAAACTGGACAGCTTCCTCACACATCTCAACAGCCTACACCCCAAAATACAATTCACTATGGAAATAGAAGCCAACAACCAACTTCCCTTCCTTGACGTCCTAATCTACAAAAAACCTGATGGCTCCCTAGGACACACTATCTACCGGAAAAAAACACACACCAACCGCTACTTACATGCACAATCACACCACCACCCTGCACAAATAAACTCCGTAGCCAAGACTCTCATCTCCAGAACCAAACGCCTGGCTGACAAAGACCACTTGACAACTGAGTTACAGAATCTCTCAAATGTGTTAATTGCCAATGGATACCAGCAAAACAGGGTTACGAAGCTAATCCAAAAAGAAACACCCCCCAAAAACCAAGACACAGAAGAAAACAATGGCATGGCCCTCCTTCCTTATATCAAGGGCACTACAGATAAAATTAGCAAAATCCTCCATAAACACAATATCAAAACAGCCTTTTGCGCCAACCAAAAAATAGCCAATATCCTCAGAAACCCCAAGGATAAAATCCAGTTGGAAAACCAAGGGGTCTATGAAATACCCTGCAAAGTCTGCCCAGCCACGTACATTGGACAAACAAACAGACGAATAAATGCACGTATCGCAGAACACAAGAATGCCGTCAAAAAAGAAGAAAAAACTTCCTCTCTTTTCCAACACATGAAAGAAACAGGACACGAAATTAATTTTGCAGATTCCAAATTGCTCTCTAACATGGAACATCACCACAAGAGAATAATCATGGAAGCCATCGAGATAGAGAAACACCCTCACAACATGAACAAGCGTGACGACACATCCCGCTTGCCAGACATCTGGAAATTAGCCCTCCCCACAAAAACTGACACCAGATCCAGAGGCACACAGAACGCCATCACCAATCAACCACACCAGACCCAAACCCAGACCCTCTCCACAGATAAATTACAGACACCATCCAGTAGCCAAACCACGATGGCACCTCCGGATGCTGCACCCCCCTGCAATCCCTACACAGATCTGGCTGGCACAGGCCACAAAACCACAGCTCGCCCCTATACACGAAGCCAAGCCAGAGCACAACAAAGCAGTACAGCCATCTTCTCAGAAAAACTCTTCACAAAGTTCAAGAGGTCAAGACACAAAGGCTTTAGCAACTAATCCACACCTAATGACCCACCTAAGTGGTACTCAGGATATCACTCAAGAAATCACTCAAGATATCCCTCAAGCAATTAAGGAACAAAAGAAGAAAAGGCACACTAGCCTGGGAACTTCCTCTCTGCCCAGAACATTGGAGGCTATACACCACACCTCCTCAACAGTATTTATAGGAACTCAAACACTGAGATCCTGCTCTGTTCCAGTAACAAGAAGCCGAAAGCACCAGCCTGAAGATGACGAGTGAGACCTCGTCGAAACGTCGCCTAGACACCCCAACTTTTACACGGGAAGACACCCGAGGACACCAAAACCTGCATATATATATATATATATATATATATATATATATATATATATATAATTTATTTTAACATATAAATTATAAGGTGTACCACAAAACTTATCACTTATACAATCTTTTTAGACTTCCATCAGCACCTCTGATGATCTACCATTTTAACCACTTCTTATGCATTTCTAAACTTTATATTGCCTTTACATCTCTTGACAAATCATCCTTCCCCTTATCCATTTTTGCAGTAATTCCATTAATACTCCTCACAAAACTTCTTGAAAACCTACAAACATCGTCTGCTCTTCACAAATACTTTTCAGATAATGTGTAAATTTACTCCAGTCTTCTGTGAATTTCTGGTCCCGCCGGTTTCGAATCCTTCCTGTTAGTTAGTCTAGTTCCGCATAGTCCATTAGCTTCATCCTCCATTCCTCAATCGTTGGTAATTCTTCTTGCTTCCATTTTTGGGCCAGTAATATTCTTCCTGCTGTTATTGCATATAAAAAAAGCTTACATTCCTTTCTATTTATATCCCTCCCAACAAGTAAAAATGCTTCTGGTTTCTTTATAAATGTATATTTCAACATTTTTTTCATCTCATTATATATCATCTCCCATAAGCTTTTTACCTTTTACATTCCCACCACATGTGATAAAATGTTCCCTCTTTTTCTTTACATTTTCAACATTTATTACTAACTTTATGCATTTTCTCTCATTTTACTCTGGTTTCTCTTCAGATCGTATCAATCCTTCGGCCTCACTTAAATTTCCATCAGGATCCCATGAAGAAAAAGGCATGCGCTATGGAGTGAGTTCTTCAACCTGACCAGACCTTTGATCCCAGCCTGGAACTTTAAAATACTTCACCACATTTGTCTATCTTCCTCCTTTTCTCTATGAGGAACCGATGGAAATGAGGACAGGAGGACAGGATACCTTCATTAGACAAAGAGTAAGCAATAAGCTACTGACTAGGAGAGCCATCAGAAAAATATGATGGAAGATTTACTAAGAACAGGATCTTCTGAATGGTGGCTCACCGACTGTGGAATGCTCCCCGCAGAGAAATATTGCTAGCACCATCACCATCAACCTTTAGGCACCAGACAAAGATGCTCCCATTCACTCAGGCATTTTGTTATTGTTCTTCATCCTTTAGTTGGGTGGGGTAGGATGTAATAATAATAATAATAATAATAATAATAATAATAATAATAATAATTTATACCCTGCCCATCTGGCTGGGTTTCCCCAGCCACTCTGGGCAGCTCCCAACAGAATATTAAAAACACGACAAAAGATAAAACATTAAAAACTTCCCTAAACAGGGCTGCCTTCAGATGTCTTCTAAAAGTCAAGTAGTTGTTTATCTCCTTGACACTGGATGGGAGGGCATTCCATAGGGCTGGTGCCACTACCGAGAAGGCCCTCTGCCTGGTTCCCTGTAACCTCACTTCTTGCAGGGTGGGAACCGCCAGAAGGCCCTTGGAACTGGACCTCAGTGTCCGGGCTGAACGATGGGGGTGGAGACGCTCCTTCAGGTATACTCCTTTTAGTATACTGTTTGCTTTTTATAACAATAATTACAAAAATGAATACTGAGGTAAAGTGTCAGTAAAGCTGTTAGCAAAATCAACATACAAAAATTCATTACGTTAGGCGAAATGTATTTGCTTATATGTACATATAAGGCAAAACTGCATGCAAACATGAATATTGCATTAAAATGCTGATGACTTTTCATGAAGTTTTTTTTTTAAAAAAATGAAAACTGACATGGAAGTATCAAGAAATGAATTTAGTGTTGGAAAAATGAGATCCTTTGCTTATATGACAAATTGTGTGTGTGTGTGTGTACTTTGAATTTCCATGAAAATGGAATGGAAAAACTAAAGACACTCAAAATTGTATCACAGAATCATATAATTGTAGAGTTGGAGCCTGAGGAACATCTGGTCCAAACCCCCTGCAATGCTGGAATCTCAACCAAAGCATCCATGACAGATGACCATCCAACCTTTGCTTAAAAACCTCCAAGGAAGGAGAGTCCACCACCTTCTGACAAAGTCCTTTCCATTGTCGAGCAGCTCTTACTGTAAAAAAGTTCTTCCTGCTGTTTAGTCGGAATAAAATCATTTCTTTTTTAAAAATCATTTTAAAATCCATTGACAAATCAGTTGAAACAGGATCATTTTAATCAAATAGGGCACATTGTAATACTTAATAATTATTGCATCGTTCTAATTCTTCAAGTAGTTTATACTCAATATAGCTAAAAAATGGGGACATCCCCCCAACTTACATTTTTCACTATTCTCAAGGGGGGAAAAGCACCTTTCAATTTTGTTCGCACAATACGAGAAGCTCATCTGTTTCTATTTTAGAATAGTTTAATTAAATCCCGAGGCTGGGAAAGAGAGATATGTCTAACTGACACCAGCCACTGAATATAGCATTAGGTTTCAAATATATGATACGGTAACAAAAGAGAAGGGGGAGGCAATGTTGGATTTCATTCCATTTCTTAACTGCAAATTATCCATTTGCGATGTATTACCTCTCTACGGTGCAAGTGGAAAAGCCACTTTTCTTTTGACTATATCCAGGGCTTTTTTTTTCCAGCCGGAACTTACCGGAACTCAGTTCCTGCACCTCTCAGGTGGGCGCCATTACCATTATAAGAGAACAAGGGAGGTGTTCATGGTGAGTTCCAGCACCTCTTTCTATAGAAAAAGAGCACTGACCTTTCTCAAAACTGCTCTTTGTAACAGCCTGTGCCATACACATTAGCCCCTTTGTATGTTACATGAAGGGGCAAAAGTACCGTATTTTTTGCTCTATAAGACTCACTTTTTCCCTCCTAAAAAGTAAGGGGAAATGTGTGTGCGTCTTATGGAGCGAATGCAGGCTGCGCAGCTATCACAGAAGCCAGAACAGCAAGAGGGATTGCTGCTTTCACTGCGCAGCTATCCCTCTTGCTGTTCTGGCTTCTGAGATTCAGAATATATTTTTTTCTTGTTTTCCTCCTCCAAAAACTAGGTGCGTCTTGTGGTCTGGTGCGCCTTATAGAGCGAAAAATACGGTAAATAAAATAATAATAATAATAATAATAATAATAATTATTATTATTATTATTATTATTTATACCCCACCCTTCCTAGTTTAAAAACCGGGCTCAGGGGCAGCTAACAACAAATTTAAAACACTTAATTGTAAAAGCAGCAGAAGATACAGTATAAAAACATGAATAACAATAAAATTCAAAATTCAAAAATCAATTTAGGGGAAATAAGCATTAGATAATCCCCAGAGCTAGCTGGCTGAATTGATCCTACTTGGGCTAGCGAGGAGGCCAGGGGAGAATTAGCTGTGGGATCCCAGAGCGGGTAATCTTAATAAAAGGGGAGGGGGAGGGAAGAGGAGGGAAATAAAAGATCAGGCTGAATTCAAATTAAAGGCCAGGCAGAATAGCTCTGTCTATAGAAAGGGGCTTAAAGTCCCACCTCTGGAAAGCTCCCCTCACTGGGCCGCAATATCTGCACATTAACTTAGAGAGCCTGAGGAAGACAAGCAAGCCTTTATGTGCCCGTTTCCTGGGTCCTAGGACCATGATTCCATGGGATTCCAGGATCCAAGGAACCCTGTACATATTGGCTTCCCCACCTCAGATCTCCACCTTTCGTGAGGCTGGCATAGGCAAGACATTTAGGAACACAAGAAGAGGCTATTCTCTTTGCAGATCTTGATGCAGCGGACAGTGTCTGGGAAAGGATGCAGTGGCGTGGAGACAAGTCCAGAAATATTTAGAAGCGTCCCATTTTCTGATTTCCTGGTTGTTTGAAAACATCCCAACTGCATGCAACATTCCTGCTAATCCCCACTCTATACAAATGCCACAGAGCACACACTGCCCCTCTCTTATGTGAGGGCATGCATCTGTATAGAGAAAATGAAAGCTGGTCCTGATGTTGACCTCTGGTTCTATTTGGAACCAAGAAACACAGCTAGTACAGTAACTAGCTAACAGCCAGTAAGTCATGCCATCTCTGCTCAGCAAAGCAGAAACTCTATGGATTTGCAGGCATTTTAACTGCACGCTGCTGTGCTGCCACAATAACCATGTTTTGGAATACTGGTCTGAAAAAACCAGGAGAGTTTATGGTGGGTTCCATGCTGCACTGTTTCTGCAGGGTCCACCCAATGTCGCAATCAAATTGCCAGTTGGTACCTTTTCCTTTGTTTGACTCCTTACAATGGAGAACCATGATAAGTAAAAATAACCCATTACAAATCTGCATCCACGGCTGGTGTAGAAGATCTTTAGTGCTGGTTGCTGTCTCCCCCCCCTAAATGGATGGTTTATCACATGCATGGCGATGTGTGATTGGACAGCGTCTAAAGGCGTCATCCTATTTCCATTTTCTCCTTACATGAGCAGACTTGTGGAAGACCTGTAATAATACAAAATATTTGGGGCTGCATAGTGCCAAGTGGGGGGGGGGTATGTGTGTGCCAATCTTCCTGTAGATTAAGAAAATGCCCCTCTTTCTGCCTTCTCTGACATTCAACTTTGCTCAGAGTAGGAAGGACAATTAAATCAATCCTGAGTCTCTTCCCACTGCCCTCCCCCCAAAAAAATTCTCTGGGAGTTACCTGCAACATGAGGAAGCCTGTCTGTACACTCTGGGGTGTGGGGAGCTTTAGGAAAAGGCAAGTATCTCCATCAAATGGTGAAGGAATTCAATTCAGTACTCATTTGAAGGCAAACTTGTCAAATTTGCCCTTTCCAAAATATTATGAAAACACAGTCATCCTTTGAAATCCTCACTTCTCCCAATTTTGCAATGAAATTCTTCAGTCAAGTAATATGTACAAAAATGGAGGTACTAGGATAGTGTGCAGAAAGATATGCATATATTAGTGCAAATAACATACAAAAATGCACTTTGGAAAAAATGAAATGCAAATTGCGCATATTAGGAAAAAATGCATATAATAATGTGTATATTAGGATAAATTTGCACTAAAATAACTGATGGATTTTCATGAGGCCTTTGAAAACAACAACAAATAAATTGCAAACCGTTGTGGGAATGTGCAGAACTAAACTAAAGGATGGAAAAATGAGAATCGGAGAGAAAGTGAAATTGACAAATTCATCCATTTCTAATCTCTACAAAGAAGGAAGCCTTCTTGCTCTCTCTCTCTCTCTCTCTCTCTCTCTCTGTGTGTGTGTGTGTGTGTGTGTGTGTGTTTTAAACCCTCTGATGCTGCAGGATTCTCTGGGGAGGTTTGAAAGAACAGCTAGTTATTGGATTTCCCTCCCTCTTCTCAGCAACATGATCGGTTTCCCTTGATACTTTAAGTTAAAGCTTAATGCCAATTGGAGAGGGATGGGAGAGAGGCGAAAGATTACAGAAAGACTGGCACTGACACACACACACACTCACAGCACTAAGCAGTCACAATATGTTCTTATCATTACAGATTTTGCCCAAATCTGTGAAATTGTACAAATAATTTTTTTATAAGATAAAGCTGGACAGTGGCAGGATTTTTCAGGATGAAAACCACCCTATTAATTGTACACTGCCTTGATATTTTGTACGAGTTAGTAGTTTATAAATATTCTTATAAATAAAATAAATCCTATACCACAGCCATTCTAGACTCCTCCACCCTTTCTCATATTAACATGCACACGCACACACATCAGGCAGACCTTGGTTCAATAAATTAGCCTGTATTTACATGGTTCAAAGTTAAGCTTTTATTTGGTTTTAAATTAAAAAAATAAATTTCATTATTAAAGAGTGGAATGGGTCTAAACTAATGTTTACATATTAGTTTTACTTGGTTGAGAATACCACCAGAGAAACAATAAAGGTGTACTGTTATCACCTCAAACAGAAATCTTTTTGTTAGAAAGTTTTGACAGTGGTATAATTCAGCTTAATTGGGGGGGGGGAAGTCTTACAGGTTTACAACGAATGTTAGAAGTAAACACCTGGCGTCCGTGCTATGCACATCTAATTTCCACCTCATAGTCAATCACTGAACCCGGGGCACTATACGACAGTGCTTATGTCATCTGCTTCCTCTGGTTTCTTTTGCCTGCTTGGCAGGGATTTCAAGTACTCGAGGTGCCTGCGTGCATCCTCTTGGTTTTGCCGCACATAGTAAACGACGTAGGATATCACCATGGTGAACCAGCCAAACATGGTGACCAGCATAGCATAATCCGTAGTCTTTTTAGGGAGGTTGCAGAGGTCGGCGTCAGCAGCGTTGAGGAACGGCCTCCCGGCGTGTTCGTCGATTTCCGAAGTCTTACAGATGATGCTGTTGGCCGTTTCGTGGTTGGAGGCCATGCTCCTCAAGACCTGCTGCAGAGTACAATCACAGTGCCAGGGATTGTTTGCGATCCTAGCCCTGGCCTTTAAGTTGTTGAACGCGTTTTTGTGCACACTCTTAATCCGGTTGTCCGACAAGTCCAACATCTGCAAGGTTTCGGCCACCCCTTTGAAGGAGTGTTCGTCTATGAATTCGATAATGTTTTTGGACAAGTTGAGGACTTTCAACTGGTGCAAGTCCTTGAAGATTTCGTTGGGGATGGAGGTGATCTGATTGGAGTCCAGGTAAAGGAGGACAGTCTCAGGAGGCAGGTCTCGGGGTATTTCCTTGAGGTTTGCATTGCTGCAGCTGACATTCAAACCTCCGGAATGGGAACAAAGGCAACCTTTGGGGCACATACTGGCAGAATGAAAACACAGTATCATAAGGACAAAGCTTTGTAAGAGCAGACACATGGAGAGGGAGCGAGTTAACCACAGGTCTACCAGATGCATGCTGGGATGTCAGCATAATCACACAACCACTTCTCATTTACCCAACAGTGGTGGCAAAGGGTCTCAGGCACAAAACGCCAATCTCATCCTCTTCGGCGACGTTGCTCAAGAATGTGTTAATGCGCGGGCGTCCTCATGGCCGGTTTTCTTTTCGAAAGAACATTCCTGGAAAATCAAAACAAAAGAACAACAACCACCAATCAGACTAGAAAAGACACTAATTTTAACAAGGCACTTTACGGTGCAATCCTTGGCATGTCTACTTAGAAGTAAGCCCCAATGAGGTTTCAGTAGGACTTATTCCTAGGTAAGTTGCTGTACTCTAACTCCCATCATCTGCAGTGTTCAGGCATGATGGGAGTTCAACACACCTAAAGAGTTCTAAGTTCTCCATCTTTGATGAATAGGAATATAGTCTTAATTGAAAAATTCAATGGGATAGTCTATTATTTTATTAACGCACAGTGCCAACGGGAGTTTCATATGTATTTCCTTCAGAGTACAGACGTCATCCCATCTAATATTACCATTCTTGAGGGACATTGTTTTTCTCCCTTTTCTTTTTTTTTAAACAGAGGTTTTCTAGAACAATAGTAATAAAACTTAATTACTTTCTTCCTTTTACAGTAGCAGACACATTAATAAGATTTACAGTGGGTCTCCAGCAGCAGTAACAAATTAGGCAAGCATTTTTGTGGTTAATGGCCTTGCAACAAAGTATTCCGTACAGCTTTCAATTCAAATAAAACTATTTAAAGGAGGGCACATTCTTACAAGAAGAATGCACTCCTTTTCGAGGCAAACCAAAATATTGCTGGATTTCATGGCACAAATACAAGCTTTCTTGCCCAGTTTCCTTTTCCTTCGGAATATTTCAATTTACCTGCATGAAAAGGAATTTTGCTACATGTTTGTGGCAGGGACACTGGAAATAAAGTATCTTAAGCAATAATACATTTTATTTTAAATTATCACTAGCACTATAACAGAAATGATGGAATACACTCCACTGTAATAATTAAAAAGCTCTCTACAATTTTACAGTATCTAAGTGTAACAATGAAAACAAGTGAATGTATTTTTGTCTTTGAACTCTCTGAAGAAAAGTGAAAATATTCAAATAGTTTCCCCTTAATTAAATTTGAACAGAACAGGAGAGCAGACAGTGAAATGTTAACATACAAGATTTTGCGACACAATTGCTTTATTGTCCTTTAAGTATGAACTACAGTCCAGTTTTATAAATCAAAGCAGGTTCTTTATATACAGACATTTTCTTTTATGCAGAAGCTGAGAGATTTGCCCACCTTCCAAGCTATATTTACATATAAATTATTCTTATTTTATACACAAAGGGAAGTTACTGCTAATTGAATTCCTAGAATGTAAGCTGTGTGAATCATCTTCAATTTTGATTCCTAAATTTGGGGATAATTTACATATCATCTGTTCTCTTAATTAAGCACTAGGTGCAGTATACTGGATATAAAGTGAGGGACAAGCAAATGAGAAATCTCTAAGAACCCTAATTTAGCTATAGATATTGTGAATTTTGGCAACTCCCAATATTTTAGTCTTTGCTTCCCATCTGTTAAATGGGAACAATAATGACCCAACTTAAAGAGCAATTATAGAAGAAGAGAAATGGAACAAACCCAACTTGCACACCTAAAATGCTATATAATATGGAGGTATTAGCAATTTGATTCCCCCCCCCCAAATGAAGGTGTTGCAAGGTAAAGCATTTCTATTCTGAAATCCCTGCCACAATATAAGTTAGTAGAAGGCCATTTTTAAATAAATACCAACCATACACAACTTAGTTTTGTGGAAGCACCTCAACAGAAAGACCATGAGTTTTGTGTGTGTGTTTTGGCACCTGACTGCTCTTCTTTTTAATTAAAAAAAATCAAGGAAAGGTAACATTTATTTATTTAGGCATTTAATTAGTGCTTAATATTTCAAAAATCTCTAAATGGTGTACAGTCAAACAAACAAACAAACAAACAAACAGAATATCATTAAAACATTAAAAAAAAAAAACCAAACCCCTATAACCTAAAACCAGTAAACTAGCAATATAAAAGCAAATAAAACAAAAATTCAGAGAAAACATGTAAAAAAATTGTCCAATCTTATGGGTTGGAGAAAGCTTGGGCAAAAAGACAAATCTTCCCAAGACATCTGAACATGGAGTTCCGAATCACATGCAGTTTGGCCCCAATCCTTGAGCTTCCATTGTTTCCTACCATAAGTCCATTGATGTGCTAAAGTCAACTAGATGTCACAAAAGAATGACTCTATACTTCAGGAAGGGACTCAACTCATTCCAATACTGAAGATTCCATGTGGGCGTTTCAGTGGTGTAATCACTTTCTCAAAATTTCACAAAGTACATGTTGTGGCTATAAATTCATAGATGTAGGTTATCATACAGATACAGATGGGCTCACATTAGCGATTGTCCATCTGAATTCGGGTGCAGAAATTTCAGAATCTCATCAGTAGGGCTTCAACAAATCTCGGTATTGAATTGAATGGGTTTTGTTCTGCATATTCTGCTTTCTGCATATTCTGTTCTGCATATTCTGCTTTCTGCATATTCAATCCTAGTACTAGTTTGGAACAACTGCGTGAGAGCTTTTATGGAATACAGTGGTACCTTGGTTTACAAACTTAATCTGTTCTGGAAGTCCGTTCTTAAACCGAAACTGTTCTTAAACTGAGGCGTGTTTTCCCTAATGAGGCCTCCCGCAGCCAGTGCCGTTCTACCACTTGGCTTCTGTTCTTTAGACTGAGGTAAAGTTCGCAAACCAGGATACTACTTCCGGTTGTGCGGAGTTCATAAACCGAATAGCTCGTAAACAGAGCTGTTCTTAAACCGAGGTACCACTGTATCAGATAGTGATAAATGTGATCTTGGCTTATCCCAACCTACGTCACATGGTTTTTCTAAGATAGGAAAATCACAAGGAAGCAGCCCTGAGGGATGCTGAGATACTGCTAGGGCTCAGCCAAAACAGACCACCCATCATAAGAAGATAGGAAAAGGCCTGATGGATCAGGATCCAGAATCCTGTTCTTACAGTAGCCAACCAGATGCCTTTAAGCAAGACCTGGCCACAACAGTGTGATTCCCAGCATCTGATATTCAGAGGTGGAACATCAGAGGTGGAACACAGCCAACAATATCCTTATTCTCTGCAAATTTGTCTAATTCTATTTTAAAGTTGGTGGCCATTACTACGTTTTGTGGGAGAACATGGCATAGTTAAACTACACACTGTGTGAAGCAGTACTTACTTTTGCTGAACCTGAATTCTGCAACATTCAGATTCATTGGATGGCTCTGAGTTCTAGTATTATGGGGTGTGTGTGTGTGTTTTTATCCACTTCCTCCACATCATGCAAAATTGTATACACCTGTGTCATGTTGTTTAGTCGGTAGTCGTGTCCGACTCTTTGTGACCCCATGGACCAGAGCACGCCAGGCACTCCTGTCTTCCACTGCCTCCCGCAGTTTGGTCAAACTCATGCTGGTAGCTTTGAGAACACTGTCCAACCATCTCATCCTCTGTCGTCTCCTTCTCCTTGTGCCCTGTGTCATGCCGCTCCTTAATTGCATCATTGATAAACTAGAAAGGCCCAAATGTTGCAACCTTTCTTCATGGGGGAAATGTCGCCACCATGACTGAGACTGAGAAGTTGGAGACTCTTTTCAGTGGTTGGGGTATGGGAGAAGATCACGTACAAGCATACATTTACCGTTGGTGCCATTCACACTTCTCACTACAGTTCTACTCAGAAGACATCAGAGAGAGCAGGAAGCACTGCTTTTTACCCTTAACTCAGATCTGGCTTCATGACAATGGCATGCACCAATTAGGAGCACCATTGTTTTTCCACCAGGTAGCGATGGCAGTGGAAAAAGTGAGGGGGAGCAATTGTGTGAAACCATTTTTATGACTTCCCCATATGACTCCCTCTCAACCATTTTGAGCTGAAAATTCATCTCCCTCAAAGTTTTGGCTCAGCTGAGCTCTAAAATATTTTTACAAATATGACAAAGAACAACATAAATAAAATTAACAGTGATGTATGCATGTGGGGCTGAATTCAAACTATTGGTTCTCATATTAAAAAACCCCCCTGAGTTCTGAGTTTTGGGAAGTAGCTGCTATGCCATCTAAATAATATTTTCAAAAATTAGAGCTGGGGTTGAGGAAATTCAGAGACACAGTGTGTAATAAAAGAAATCTGAAGAACCTGCCAACTTATCGTAGCTTTGATGTTTTGGTGAGAAGCCTTGGAAGGTTGCCAGGTAGCCTCCTATCTGATGATCTCCTCATAGGGTGCTGCTTTTTTCTGACAAAGAGGTAGAAAGAGATCTTGCTGAATGAATCACATGGTGCCATCTCATATCTTATGGGCGAGAGGTCTTGGGGACAAAAAGAAAGAAAATGATTGTAGAAAAGGTTGCGCAAAAATGTTTATTTAATGTTAAAAAACTACTCTTCTCTTCCTAATTTCATAATATGGAACTTATCATAGCAATCAAGCCAAACAAAAATCGACTGTGCCTTATCCCTGTTGCTAATAATGATGATGGTAAAGGAGGTGATGGGGTGGAACAGTTCTAAATATTTTTAGAGTGAGGAAATATGGAAGGATGAATACCCCTGCAGACAAATCGCAAGCAATGAAAACTGATTTCGATGAACAAAATGTATAGTGCTAGTCCATAAGATATCTCTAAGCAATGAGAGGTTTCTAGTGGGGAACTTAAGTGAAATGCAAGTTTTGGCAATGACTTTCCAGAACTTGATAGTAAGAGAAAACAGCCTTGAAAAGGATACTGAAAATAGCAAGTTGAATGCTGAAGGGTGCATTTACAATGTTTGTTTGCAAATTTTCAACAATGAAGCAAAATATTTCTGTAGCTCTGTGAGGAGTAAATTCACTTTTAAACAGAGTTCTTATGGTTTGATTCTTGCATTCATACATTAAGCATTACATAACGAAACAGGGGTAAAACTGTTGTTGTACCGAGAATAATTTATCCACTCTGGTACCCCAGTTTCATCTTTTAGGCGTACATTTGGGGGTGGGGATAAAAAAGGAAAAGTATATGGAGATCTTGAACTTCATTGCAAGACTTCCTTGCAAAAGATTCGTAAGACCCAGAATCTCATTTGATGATTTTCTATTTCCATAATTCAGGAATATCTCAAGAATATGTCATCCTGGCAATAACCTTTTTAAGAAAGCTTTCTATAAAGCCTTTAAAAAGTTTACCAAAGTCATAGTTCTCCTCACTGAAAAACAACATTTCAAAGGCATCAAACCTTTAAGCCTTTAGTAACCAAGCATCAGGGATTCCGAATTACCCCTATAGTCTTTCCAAATCACTTCCATTATAAACAGCAGAAGCTGGCTGAGGAACATGCACAGGGAACCCATTAATCACCCTCTGCTACATTTAGCAACAATCCACAATACTATATAAACCCATAAATTCACGACCAAGGAGCCATATACTTCTCTGAACAAAACATTTCTACACTTGTACCTGTATCTTCCTGAATGGTCTGTCTTAACACAAAGTGAGGAGTTATCCTGATAGGATAAAAACAGTGCTTTTATGCTGTTGTTCTTTTATTTTTAAAAATCCCTCACTGTAGAGAAAGTTAAAGGGCTCCCGTTGTTTTCTTAACCATGCATTTAAAAAACCCTAAAGAAAATCCAAAAAGAAAATGAAAAGCACTCCCAGCCACAGACAGGGTTGGCTAAAGCTAGCCAATCATAAAATGATATATGAAGAATGTACTAGAAAAGAGCCAACGTTGGCAACTGTGGCCAGCAAGGAAGTTGCAGAGGTGGGCAAAATATTGGCAAGGTTACATAGAGGCGAATGGGTAAAAGGATAATTTGTACTTGAAAACACGGGTGGTAAACTGAAAAAAATATTACAAGTTCAGTGAGTCACTATAAAAGTCCTAGGCCGTATTTTTCCCAGGGGGCATTGTCTCACAAAATGGTTGCCACTTCCGCAGATGGCAATGGACATTTGTGTTCATAGAATTGTACAGCTGGAAGGGGCCATGAGGGTTATCTTGCCTGTGTCCTGAAATGCAGCAATCTTTTGCCCAACATGGGGCTTGAAGAACATAACATGATGGAAACACACTCTTTTGCAAACTAGCACACACACATACATGTGTTTGTGTGTAGATACATGCATGAATACAACCACAAACACTCATCCAGTTACTATATAGCTCTTACATGTATCTTCAGAATTCGAGGAGGCTTACTCTCAGGTAAGGAAGTACAGAAATGCAGCCTAAAATAACAACTCCGAGTTAAAACTGAACAAAGCTGCTACCTATAACTCTATCCTGCTAAGGCAACCAATTGCATTTTGTGGAAACATATAATATAATATAATATAAATATAAAATTTGTGTGTATATATTAAAGGAGAAAACATTGTTATGTAGTAACTCCTTGACTGAAAAATGCAAATAGAGAAAGAACATTAAGGGATTGGGGAAAATCATTAAGAATGTTTTTACTTATTACATCCCTAGTTAAAGTTATCACTGCTAAAGTGATTAAGACCACTAAATCGGAATGTTTTGTTCTATTAAAGAACATCATCAGAAGTCACTTGATTGAAGATAATCTATGCAGGCGTGAGAGCAGATCATGTTGTTAAAGGGAACAATAGAACCAAATGAGACAATTGCTCTAAAACAAAAGAGGACCAGATAATATATTTGAGACAGATATTCAGTGCTTTTTTTCTGGGGGTATGCAGGGGTACGCATACCCCTAAACATTTTGTGAATCTAAGTTTGGCCTCATTGAGGGGCAGTATTTCAATATGAGTAGGAAAATGAGAGTACCCCTAAACATTTTTAAAGAAAAAAAGCACTGCATATATTGCATCATTAAGAAGTGTGGCAATAGGAACATAGATAAAGGTAAAGGTAAAGGTACCCCTGCCCGTACGGGCCAGTCTTGACAGACTCTGGGGTTGGTGCGCCCATCTCACTCTATAGGCCGGGGGCCAGCGCTGTCCGGAGACATTTCTGGGTCACGTGGCCAGCGTGACATCGCTGCTCTGGCGAGCCAGAGCCGCACACGGAAACGCCGTTTACCTTCCCGCTAGTAAGCGGTCCCTATTTATCTACTTGCACCCGGGGGTGCTTTCGAACTGCTAGGTTGGCAGGCGCTGGGACCGAGCAACGGGAGCGCACCCCGCCGCGGGGATTCGAACCGCCGACCTTTCGATCGGCAAGCCCTAGGCGCTGAGGCTTTAACCCACAGCGCCACCCGCGTCCCAGGAACATAGATAGTCACCATCTAAACACAATGTTGAACACTTCTGAAATTTTAAAGAAAGGCAGAAAGGCTAAACCACCACCAAGTACAATTAGGAGTGCAATATTTCAAGCCACCGAAATAGTCCCTGGCAAAAGGTAACTTAGAAGGATGCAATTATAAGATTTGTAGCCATTGTCTAAGGCAGGAGATGACAAGAGAGACCATTGTTGCCTTGGCATACAAATCTCCACAGGAAGTATCTGGAACTGAACAGCTAGTAACAATCACAGCCATGCAATTAAATCCAATACTCTCTTAGGAAGCAAATTGCAAAACAAACAACCACAGAAGATATAATTTCAGAAAAGGGAATAATAAAAGAATGGTATGTGGTCCCCAATTACCAGTTAGAAAGCAGCTAATAGGAAAGGTAACACACATACAAACTGTACAGAGACCAGTTAAGAACACCAAAATGGAGGCTTGGGGAGAATGCATGCCCCCAATTCATTTATTTAATTTTTAAATAGATAATCCCATTCCACTTTGGGGAGTGCTTTGCAGTATTTTGAAAAACTGCAAAGCAAGTTTTTCATTTATACAAAATAAATAAATAAATCTTGAATCAGTTTACAAAGGATTTGTGCTTGACGTCTCAGCTTGGAACCCTTAGATATTTGGAAGAAATTCAAAAACAACAATTCAGAACCTAAACTGATGCATTCTATTAAATTCTTATTCATACACACCCATCCAGGCACACACCTCAGTTAATGATCAAAAGAGGAAAAATTCTGGAAGTGTATTGCACTGTACTGTGTGCTCATAGCAGGGAAAGCAGGGAAGCCCCTCCTTCCTGGGATGCTGGTACATTTTTATGTTTGTTTAGTCTGTTTGTTAGGGGCGCAGGTGGCGCTGTGGGTTAAACCACAGAGCCTAGGACTTGCCGATCAGAAGGTCGGCGGTTCGAATCCCTGCGACGGGGTGAGCTCCTGTTGTTCGGTCCCTGCTCCTGCCAACCTAGCAGTTCAAAATCACGTCAAGTGCAAGTAGATAAATAGGTACAGCTCCGGCGGGAAGGTAAATGGCCTTTCCGTGTGCTGCTCTGGTTTGCCAGAAGCGGCTTAGTCATGCTGGCCACATGACCCGGAAGCTGTATGCCGGCTCCCTTGGCCAATAAAGCAAGATGAGCGCCGCAACCCCAGAGTCGGTCACGACTGGACCTAATGGTCAGGGGTCCCTTTACCTTTACCTAGTTTGTTTGCGCATAATAAAAATGCAAATACATACAAACACAAGAAAAGCAGTGAAGCAGACATGCGCTGAAGCAGTGCTGCTACCTTGCCGCTGAGACTGAGGGGCCTGGGGTCCCGTGGCATTGGCGTGCACCTATGACATCAGCACACCACGTGGCATGCGTGTGTGGCCACCGCAAAACTTTGTGGGCCCTTTCACCGTAAATATTGGGGGTGCCTGTACTTGGTGGCTATGCACTGAAGCAAAGCCAAGGAAGGTCTATCCTGAGGCTTAATGGTATAGTGCAGGGGTCAGCAAACCTTTTCAGCAGGGGGGCCGGTCCACTGTCCTTCAGACCTTGTGGGGGCCAGACTATATTTTGAAAAATATATATGAATGAATTCCTATGCCCCACAAATAACCCAGCGATGCACTTAAAACCACACATTCTACTCATGTAAAAACACGCTAATTCCGGGACCGTCCACAGACCAGATTTAGAAGGCAATTGGGCAGGATCCGGCCCCCGGGCCTTAGTTTACCTACCCATGGTATAGTAGAACCTCGGGTTTTTAAACTTAATCCGTTCCAGAAGACCGTTCGGCTTCTGAAAAGTTCGAAAACTGAGGATCAATGGGTGGGCTGCAAAGTCAATGGGGGGGGGGGGAAATGAAAAACGAAAATAATTTGAAAACCAGAGCAGTTACTTCCGGGTTTTCGGTGTTCGGGAGCCAAAACGTTTCAAAATGGAGGCGTGAAGGAACCAAGGTTTGACTGTAACATTTTTGTATCTTGCTGAAGAGCCAACCGGCAGAAGATCAGGAAAGCAGCCAAGATTTAATTCCTTCTGTTATAGAATGGGAGTTATCCCCTTCACTTTTGCCATTCTTTGGTGGTAAGTTTTACCACCCTGCTACCGCATGAACTGCTTGTAGCTCTTATTTCATCATGGTCTTTTAAGAATATCAAGAGGTGGTGGCCTTGCTGGTGGCTCGGGGCCACTGGTGCTCTGGCACAATAAACTGTGGTGCAGAAACAAAGGGAACAAAAAAGCTATACAGAGCTATACTTGTGGATGCTTGTTGTTGTTGTTTAGTCGTTTAGTCGTGTCCGACTCTTCGTGACCCCATGGACCAGAGCACGCCAGGCACTCCTGCCTGCAACTGCCCTTGTTGCATGGGGAAAGAGGCATAAGACTGTAATACTTGGCCTCACAAAGTCTTAACACTTAGGCCTTGCTCACTCCAAATTGTGGAATACAGCTGAACCACACATAGTAGTAGCAGTAGTAGTAGTAGTAGTAGTAATACTAATAATATAATATATTATTTCTACCATGCCCATCTGGGCTGGGTTTCCCCAACCATTCTGGGCGACTTTCAACAAAAGATTAAAAATACATTAAAACATCAGTCATTATAAACTTCCCTAAACAGAGCTGCCTTCAGATGTCTTCTAAAAGTCAGATAGTTGTTTATTTCTTTGACATCTGATGGGAGGGCATTCCACAGGGTGGGCACCATTGCCGAGAAGGCCCTCTGCCAGGTGCTTTAAGACACAGTGTAGGAGTTCACAAACTGCAATGCTCATCAGACTGGCTCTTGGCATTTGCATGGTTAATTTTGTATCATCAAAGGTATCCATGCTGTTCTCCCACTGTGGTCCACAGTTCAGCCTAAGCTTCTTTTTAAATGCTACTGATATGCATATAGTATATTTAACATTCTATATTTAAAGAAACAACAATCTAAGATGGAACCTCTGTACACAGCAAGATGAACACTGTATCAAGTGCATTTATGAAAAACAGGAGCAATATGAACTATTCAGTATTTTATTGTTACCAATGGAAAAAACCAACTATGTTTACTGAGTTGTTATTCGGCTACCATTTACAAGGGAGAAATAATTAGAATTGTAATGTTCCTTGAGCACACACATAAGTGTAATAAAAGGGCTCTATTTCATGTACAACAAGAGCACTAGAGGCTATTTAATGGTTGGCATAATTTGGGAAAGCTGAATCCATGTAATCAGGTTCATCAAAAGCTGAATTTCCAACTTCACTGCCAGATACCCAGCTTTTTAATTGCTATCAAGGTGCCAGTTCCACTTCCTAACCTTGTAAATTTTGTTTCCGATAACATTACGCCAAAGGCACAACTTAAAAAATAAAAATGCAGATAATCATTAAGGCAAATGGCTAATCAAACACACACACACACCTCTAAAGGTATAAAAAAAGTCTTCAGGAGATGCCTGAAGGTGGAGAGCGAAGATTCCTGCTGAATTATTGTTATTTATTTTGTATTTCTTAGTCGCTTTATCTCACCCAGGGCAACTCAAAGCAACTTACAACCAACCAACAAGACAACGCACTTCCCCCACAGATACATCAAAACCAGGAGGAAAAAGAAATACATTAAAAACATCCCACCTATTTCTAAAAGGCCACAGATAGTTAAAGGCCTGGTGTGGCCTTTGCCCATTCCTTGTGATTATGTTTGTACAGGGGGATGGAAATGGTTAATGTAGAATGACCAATGGGAACGTTCAGAGGCAGAGCCTACCTGGTTTTGAAGCTCAGCCCAGGGGTTTAACCATGGAAAGATAGAGGAGTGAGGGTCAGACAGAGGCAGTAAAAGTCGAACATAGTGGTTGTGACAGTTAAGAGTGAGAGACAGGGATAGAACTGAGAGAGAAGAGTGTGACAGTGTGAGATAGCGCCACATCAAGTTAAGGGTGCACATTTGAGAACCCATTCTGAACATATTTAAAACTTGTTTGTTCTTCAATAAACTTTAATCTTCATTGTTGACTTTACAGCCTGACTGAGACGCAGTATTTCACCTGGTTGGTGGCAGCGGAAGAATAAAGCAGCGGTGTACATGTCAATAGTCTGTGAAGCGACCGGGGGCTCTGTATGAACGCCACACTTGGTTATAGAGAAATGTTTTTGCTTAGCACCTAAAGATATATAACGATGGTGACAGGTGAGCCTCCCTGGGGGAAAGCATTCCATAAATGGGGAGCCACCATGGAAAAGTCCCCGTTCTTGTGTTGCCACCCTCTTGTGGAGGGGGAACTCAAAGACGGGCCTCTGATGAAGATTGTAGTGTTCAAATCTCCAATGGAGGAGTGTTCCATGCTACTGGCAACTAGTGCTGGGCGATGTATTGATACATTGTCAAAAAGCAGTTTGAATAATTTTCGACACGGCGATAGATCTTGAATCACGATGTGTGTGTGCTATGCAAAAAATTGTGATGTGGGAAAACTGTGAAGCCACTCATCACTTCTCTCATGACACCTGCCACCCCTGTTGCTCTGTACTATAAAATAACAGTTCTCTTAATATATTAAAGGTAAGTAGAAACTTATCAGTTTTAAATAGTAACAGTTGCCAAAACATTGCCCCATTTGCCTCTCTGATTTTGTGATATATCGGTACAGTGGTACCTTGGTTGTTGAATGGCTTAGCTCCTGAACAAATCAACTCCAAAACGCCGCAAACCCGGAAGTGAGTGTTCTGGTTTGCAAACGTTCTTTGGAAGCCGAATGTCTGACGTGGCTTCCGATTGAGGGCGGGCAGCTCCTGCAGCCAATTGGAAACCGCACCTTGGTTTTCAAACAGTTCCGGGAGCCAAAGGGACTCCTGGAATGGATTAAGTTTGACAACCAAGATACCATTGTATATTGCGATGTTCAGCTGGTTCGACATCATGATGTTGAAAACCAGACATCACTCAGCCCTGCTGGCAACACTTAATGTTTGACTCCTGGTTGAGGCCAGTCTGGCTTCTGTAAGTAGAGAAGAGTTTGGATTTGATATCCCGCTTTATCACTACCCGAAGGAGTCTCAAAGCGGCTAACATTCTCCTTTCCCTTCCTTCCCCACAACAAACACTCTGTGAGGTGAGTGAGGCTGAGAGACTTCAGAGAAGTGTAACTAGCCCAAGGTCACCCAGCAGCTGCATGTGGAGGAGCGGGGAAGCGAACCCAGTTCCCCAGATTACGAGTCTTACCTCTCTTAACCACTACACCACACTGGCAAAAGGACAACTAAGATAGTGCAATGCACAGAAAACTAGAACTTTAACAAGAAGGGTTCACGCTTCCCTCCTTTTTCATATGCTGTGCAAAGGGATGTTAGTGTCTCACTAGCTTGCTAGCGTCTCAGTTCTGAGTGGCACCTGGCAACGCGCAGAGTGCCATCAATTCCTAATGAATGACCAAAACACCTTGAAGGACGGAACACTAATGGAATAGGAGAAAATAATTTTTAAAAGTGAACAGCAGATTAGGCAGAAAGAAAGAAGTTCAAAAGATCACCGATTCAATGAATAATAGAGATGTCATCATTGAACAGTAAGCCTCACCTTCAAATTATGTAATACCACTGTTATCTAATGAAATAGCCCCTGGTACCCCTGGTATCAGGAGTCACATTTAGAAAGGAGACTTGTGGACTCTGGGGAATCTGCCGGGTTGTCTTCTGTAAATTCTTCTTTACTTACGACAGTTTTTCCTAGCGTCTGAAAGGGCTAATGGCCGGATAGAGTTAAGGACCTCACACTATGAACCGTTGACTCTTAACAATTATGGAATTATAAAATGCTAAGGAGAGCCACATGAACATTTATAGCCATAATTATGCTATGATTTCACAGTCATTGAATGCATTGCTCCTTATTCCAGATTAAAGACTTACTTAATTATACTCTGTGTGTAAGTGAATCAGCACTCTCCAATTGATGGGTGCACGACATGCTAAAAATGAATTTAACTCTGCTTTCCCACCTCTCGAGTCAAAATTATTGAGTAAATATTACTTCATTGTTTGACTGTGCAAGTGCCCCCAACCCTCGCATTCTAAAGAATTGGAACGAGGCAGGAAGTAGCCTCTTTCCTTCAACATGTTTTGTCCTTCAAAGCGCCAATTAAATAAAAATAAGTAGATTTAAGTGAAAGCCTGATTTTCATATAAGAAACAGCCATTAAAAATAATGAACAGCCATAAAGGAAAGCATTCCAGATCACAAAAGGACTTTTTGAAAATTAATTGCTATTCAGTTTCTAAAAGTTCAGAATTTCTGCCATTCAATTTCTTTGCCTCCCTTTTCTTCTTCTTCTATCCTGTCCTTCCCTTACACACTTAGAAACAGAATTAAAGATAAATATACCATGGTCGTGACCTCACCCTGAATTCAAGAAATGTGGGTTCTGAATGTTGAATATAATGATATCTAGACTCTCTGTTCAGACTTTATTTTCATGACATAGTCCTAACACGCATTAAAAAGACCAGGAATCATGTCCATTGGCCTCTCCATATATATGTCCTTGGCCCCACTGCCAGTGTAAGGGTATTTTGAGCCCAAAGGTGTCATGGACTTGAAGATGCTCGAACTCAGGATGAAAGGGAGAAACGTGCTAAGAGGAAGGCACGTTTGGCAAACCCTCACTGTGATCAACTCCTGCCCGGAAACCTATGTTCCCACTGTGGAAGGACGTGTGGATCCAGAACTGGCCTCCACAGTCACTTATGGACTCACTGTTAAGACCGTGTTCATGGAAGACAATCTTACTCGGCTACGAGTGATCGCCAAAGAAGATTTTGAGCTATGAGTTGCTGCCATCTACTTTACTTATAAAAATAACACTCCAAACATGCTCAGAGGAAACACACTTTCTGATTATCCCACATGCCCCACCTCACACTAAGCTGAGGAAGGTCTAGGTCTAGGAGGAGCCCCCACAAAGTCTCAGAAGGAGTGGGTCTATGCAGGGTTGTCTTTAGCATATGTGCTGCTGGGGTGCAAAGATCCGCCCAGTGCCCCCAAATTTAGTTTAGCTGCCTCCAGATTTTTTTAGTTGTTGAGGTTTTTCGGGGAGGAGGGGGAGCCAAAGTTGTTGACCGTTTTGGGGGGAGGAATATCGCTCACCTGTAACGACGACACAGCGGAAATAACTCCTTTTGTTTCCTGACTTGTAGGGAATATTTGATGCTACGGAGTAACAGAGTGACGGAGGAGGGGAGCGGGGACTTTCAATCCATTGCTTTTCACTGCCATCGATTGAGAGGGACTGGTACACAGTAGGTATACATCTGGCACCCCCCAGAATACATTTGGTGCCCCCCAGAATTTGGTGCCCGGATGCACCACACCCCTTGCACCCCCAGGTAAAGATGGCCCTGGGTCTATGCCACTGGTCTACAACACATGGTTGATGATTTTGAGGAAATTTTGGTGCTTTATCAAGTTTCTGGAATGTCCATGAAAACACAAGAGCGTTGGCCACTGTCTCCATTTCCCAGTGGTCTGAGAGACCATCGGGGAGCAAAATATTGAAGTGCACATGCATACACACCAATCTGAAGTTGCGCAGGGACACTTCTGGCATCAGTCAGGAGTTTTTTGACCATCAGCCATCACTTGAGAAAGGGAAGCAACTGGACTGGGTACCAATCGCTTTCAGTTAAGGCAGGAGGCACTATTCCAGTAAGCTGAATGCCTTCTATGCTGCTGGCCACCAAGTTCTGCTTGAGAAAGTACCTGACAAAGTTGGGTTTAAGTCACATAAAAGAGTTTATTGTGACCAGTTTGGAAGGACAGATCGTGAAGCTGAGGCTCCAATACTTTGGCCACCTCATGAGAAGAGAAGACTCCCTTGAAAAGACCCTGATGTTGGGAAAGATGGAGGGCACAAGGAGAAGGGGACGACAGAGGACGAGATGGTTGGACAGTGTTCTTGAAGCTACCAGCATGACTTTGACCAAACTGCGGGAGGCAGTGGAAGACAGGAGTGCCTGGCGTGCTTTGGTCCATGAGGTCACAAAGAGTCGGACACGACTAAACGACTAAACAACAACAACAAAAGTGCAGCCCCATCACTTTGTCAGAAAACAGAGAATTTCAGGCTTTTGCTTTCTCATTCCTAGCCTGCATTTTTTTATAGAGAAAGGCAGATAAGCAAGGGCACCCAATTTACTATGCTTTTCATCATCTAGTACAGTGCCAACTCATTTCTTGCAATTAACAATTCCAGATGATGTTTGCCACAAGCAGAAGTTTCAATTTTGCACACCACTGCTCACCTCATATCAAGGAAGACAGAGGATATATTTTTAAAAACACAGCTTTACTCATAGCTAAACCATGTAATTTCTACCCCTGACTTGACTCTGCAGTTCACTTTCATGATCAGGAGTGTTCTGGGAAATGATTTATAATGAGATTTTAAAAATGCTGAAACATACATTTGCAACCCCCCACCCCCGAAGTTCTTTTACTTGGTATAGTGGGTACAGAGATTTACAAGCATGTTAAAAAAAATTGTTTTTATGTGCAACAACTGCAGCATGAATACTATTAGCCCAGCGATGGAAGCAAGAAGAACTACCAACGAAAGAAGAGTGGCAGATGAAACTGATGGACTATGCCGAGTTGGCGAAATTAACTGATGGACTATGCCGAGTTGGCGAAATTATCCCTGCTCCTGCCAATTAGCAGTTCGAAAGCACACCAGTGCAAGTAGATAAATAGGTACCGCTGTGGCGGGAAGGTAAATGGCATTTCTGTGCACTCTGGTTTCCATCACAGTGTTCCATTGTGCCAAAAGCGGTTAAGTCATGCTGGCCACATGACCCAGAAAACTGTCTGTGGACAAACGCCAGCTCCCTCGGCCTGAAAGCGAGATGAGCGCTGCACACCATAGTTGCCTTTTATGGGACTTAACTGTCCAGGGGTCCTTTACCTTTACCTTTTACCTATGTCACAGAACTATGGGCTGCTTATGTGACTTGCTGCATCCGTTGTTAGGCTTTGCTTTGTAGTTCAATACAGGCGGAATTCCGTTTCTTCACCCCAAGCAGTCCATTTCCAAAGACCTCTGACATTTTCCCCTCTGTGCTGTATTCATAGATCTATAAATTATGCAGTATAGTGGTACCTTGGAAGTTGAACGGAATCCGTTCTGGAAGTCCGTTCGACTTCCAGAATGTTCCAAAACCAAGGTATGGCTTCCAATTGGTTACAGGAAGCTCCTGCAGCCAATCGGAACCCACAGAAGCCGCTTTGGATGTTCAGGTTCTAAAGAAGGTTCGCAAACTGGAACAATCACTTCTGGGTTTGCGGCATTTGGGAGCCAAAACGTTTGACTCGCAAGGCGTTCAGGATCCAAGCTACGACTGTATTTAAAGCAGCCTTTTACCAACCTGATGTTTGGTGCTACAACTCGCATCAGCTGGTTTTAGAGAAAGCATGAGGTAGCTTTGAAGAGACCCAGAGAAGAAAGTAAACAACTACCACAAAAAGAAAAGGGGGAAATTATTTTTTGGTATGGGCTTTTTAAACTCTCTTGTTTTCATCAATGCAGGCTATTAAAACTAGACTTCAAACTTCATTTTTAAAAGATTTGATTGCTGGTGGTATGTGAATATACAGTGAATTTGCTGATATGATGTAACAACAGAGAATCGGTACTCTCTGCCCCCTGCCCAATATAGACTGAGCTTCATCTCTTAGCGGTGGCCCATCCTCTGCGTAGAGCTGTGAAAATGTCCACATTACATCACGTCTCCTGTCTTGCTGAAAGCATTAATCTTATGCTCAGACACTCATTAAAGCATAGCCAGGGAATCTGTTTGCAACTAAAAGCCTGGTTGGAATATTCATGCACATAAGAAAGCAGTATCACAAAAAAAAGCCCTACCTTACAAGACAATCCTATGCATGTTTACTAAGGAAGCCAGCTGAGTTCAGTGGAGTTTATTCCCAGATAATTGTGCACAGATTTTTACCGGTGCTTTCCCCCTAGAAAAATAGGTGCCGGTGCTCACCGTGAAGTTGTTACAGTAAGTGCCACACATTTTAACAACAACAAAAAAGGCACCGGTACTGCATGCCCCTGAGGACCCCCTGAAAAAACCACAATAGTAATGCTTTTTACCCTTATTGTCGTTGTCTTCTATGTTAGCTGCCAAATAACAGCCTGTAGATGATTCTGATAGTGATACAAACTTCTCTCTCTCTCTCTGGCCTGTGGCAAATGGACTAACTAGTTTTTGTGTTTTTCCTTTTTATTTGCAAAAGGATTTATTTATTTTCACTTACAATTCCCCCCCCCCAAAACCAGGCAAATGTGGGCAGTACTAACATAAAAGAATTAAAGCCTCTGTATCAAATAAGCTGGAAACAAAATTTGCAATTCAGGCAAATAAAATAGATGCTATAATATTGTTACATGCCACCCCCAATCTGGGCGGGAGCGAGATTCCAGGGTTTGCGTTCCTTTGGAAAGCTAGGCACCACGGAGGCTACAGTATCTTTGTTTTTATTTAGTGTTCTTTTATTATGTATTTTGTTTTTATTGTATTTTTATGTTGTGAACCACCCTGAGATCTGTGGGTGAAGGGTGGTATGCAAATTATTAATAATAATAATAATAATAATGTGGTTTATTTACATATATACAACCTGAGTTTACTTATGGAGGGGCTTGCAGCAGCAGCACCCCAAAATACACCAGCTTATTCCATAGTATCATCATCCCTCTTCTGCAGCCTCTCTCTGCTTCCTGGTTAAAGGTAAAGGTAAAGGGACCCCTGACCATTAGATCCAGTCGTGACCGACTCTTGGGTTGCGGCGCTCATCTCGCTTTACTGGCCGAGGGAGCCAGCGTACAGCTTCCGGGTCATATGGCCAGCATGACTAAGCCGCTTCTGGCAAACCAGAGCAGCGCACGGAAACGCCGTTCACTTTCCCACCGGAGTGGTACCTATTTATCTACTTGCACTGGTGTGCTTTCGAACTGCTAGTTGGCAGGAGCAGGGACAGAGCAATGGGAGCTCACCCCGTCACGGGGATTCAAACCACTGACCTTCTGATCAGCAAGTCTAAACCACTGAGCCACCCGCGTCCCTTTTACATAGGGACATGGGGAAACCTGCATAAACAAGGAAGCCTCGGGAAGTAATAAGGCAGAGCGCAACATTTCAGCACCTGCTAGCCTGCCCTAATTAACACGTGTTTTATACAGTGAGACTGTTTGGAAAGAATAATGAACGAGCTGCACATACCAGGAACTCAAAACAGGAAACACCAAAGAAAGCATTGGGGTAATTAGCCCGAGGAAGATCTGTTGATAATAAGGTCAGCGAGGTGGAAAAGACGTAAACAACGAAGGGATATATTCAGCAAGGAACACATTAGTACATAGTACCTACAAAATGTTAATTCGCCGCGGCAGCACAAATCGTTTAAGAAAGATGCTTCCACCAGCCACCTGAGGATCTCCTGCCAAGAGGGAATTCAGGCGAACGTAAGAGGGGAAAAATGAATCAGAGGCCGCTGTTGAAAAGAATGGCTAACACGGAATGGCATTGGCATTGCGACATCTGAATTATCGCAACTTGGGGGCCTTATTATTTTGTAGGGCTTACTTGCAGGTAGCTCAGGTGGTGCATGTTCTGAGGAACTCAGCAACCCTACCCTAGGTATGCTTCCTTGGAAGCTAACAGGGTTGAGTAGGATTTCAAGGTAAAGGGACCCCTAACCATTAAGTCCAGTCACGGATGACTCTGGGGTTGCGGCGCTCATCTCTCTTTACTGGCCAAGGGAGCCGGCGTACAGCTTCCAGGTCATGTGACCAGCATGACTAAGCCACTTCTGGCAAACCAGAGCAGCGCACGGAAACACCGTTTACCTTCCCGCCGGAGCGGTACCTATTTATCTACTTGCACTGGTGTGCTTTTGAACTGCTAGGTTGGCCGGAGCAGGGACCGAGCAACGGGAACTCACCCCATCGCAGGGATTAGAACCGCCAAGCTTCTGATCGGCAAGCCCTAAGGCTCTGTGGTTTAACTCACAGCGCCACCCGCATCTTTCTAAGTAAATGCGCAGACAATCAGGGTTCATAAAAAGGAAGAGGGAGCCGAGTTGGTCCACAAGAAGAAAAAAAAACCAACTCCAACTTTGAGTATTACCTTTATTTGGGAGGATCAAATGAAGTCACAGAAATGTGGCAAACTTGTCACAATATTGAAAGCTATTTGCATTGTTGTCGGCCCTAATAAAGATATTCCTCAAATTTCGCGTGCTATCCCTAGCCATTTTGTAAACCCGGGAGCCTGCAGTAGTTTACAGTGCATTTGTGGTTTGTTTGACACTTTCGGTGCAACTGCTGTTCGGTTTATATGTCAACATTTACATGGGGAAAAATGGTCTGTTTCTTCAGCGCCACCAGTTGGAAGTAGGGCTGGGCGATGTATCAATACACCATCCAAAATCGGTTTGAAGTCCATGTCGTGGTAATGGATTCATAATGTTCGACATGGCTATATATCGCAAATTGTGATGTGTGTGTGTTATGTAAAAAATTGTGATGTGGGAAAAACAGTGAAGCCATTCGTCACTTGTCTATGATTCCTGGAGCCCCTGTTGCTCTGTACTACAGTATAAAATAACAGTTGTAACGATATGTTAAACATTAAGTAAAAATGTATCAGTTTTAGACCCAAGTAGCAGCAGTTGCCAGGACATTATCCCATTTGCCTCTACATAATTACAACCTTATTTCAGACGTCATGATATACTGGTATATTGCTGGTGATATATCACAATGTTGAAAACCAGACATCTCTCAGACCTAGTTGGAAGAACCATGCCTACCTTACAACTAACTGTATGAAGAAAAGAGTTTTCTGAGGAAACATTATATTCTTGCAGCAGGCATGCAGCCATGAAGAAAGGTGTTTATATTCTGCAATGCATAAATCAGTGATCGAAAGAAACTTTTGCTGAGAAAGACTGAGCAGTCCAATTTACTCATGTTTACTTGATTGAATGGCAGAGTTAAATTTCTAAAGCTTTAAAATTTGTACTTAAAAATAAATCTTTTAAAAGGTTTTTGCATTTGCTCAGAAAAGCAGCATTTATGTATACATGTGTGTGTTATACTTTAATATGTACTATTTTATATTATAAGAAGCTATGCCATGTTTAATCTAGTTTGTGCTCAGGTAAGGATTATAGCTATAAATAAGTCACACTGAATATAGTGGGATTTATTCCTTCCCTACGCATAGAAGCTTAATTACACTTTTCTGCGCTGCTCTACAGTGAAGTCTCTAACTAAATTAAACAAAAAGCCCTCATAACTAGCCTTGTTGATGTTCATGGAAATATATGCACATGGGGTTCATCATCAGTATCTATCCATCCTTGACTCTACGCTGAAAGGGCTATTTTTGTCTTCCTAAGAAGTACAAACATATCTATTGATGCCAAAAATATAATTAACACCAACAACAACCCGCTGTGTGCTTGCATAGAGAAACGCAAAGGCAGAACATTTGCTTCTCATACAGAAGCCCCAAGATTCAACCCCTGGGATCTCTAGGTAGGCCCAGGAGTTATCCCTGTCTGACAGCCTGCCAGTCAATTAGGGCAATACAGTGGTACCTCGGGTTACAGATGCTTCAGGTTACAGACACTTCAGGTTACAGACCTTCTTTGGCATACATTCCAATTCCCCATTCCTTCTAACTGAAAAAACAACAACTTTTATTTGAAGTTGATAGACCTGAAAAAGTTCTCTCTTTCTTTCCTGAATATTAGGTCAGTTAAACATGCAGCTGGGTCATTTTAAAACGTCCATCATCGGACGTTTAATTCTCATACTCTGTAGACAGAAATATTGTACAGTCGTACCTTGGTTTTCGAACAGCTTAGTTCCCGAACGTTTTGGATTCCGAACGTCGCAAACCCGGAAGTGGCTGTTCTGGTTTGCAAACTATTTTTGGAAGCCGAACGTCTGACGGGGATTCCGCAGCTTCCGATTGGCTGCAGGAGCTTCCTGCAGCTAATCAGAAGCTGTGTTTTGGTTTTCGAATGTTTTGGAGGTCAAACGGACTTCTGGAACGGATTCCGTTCGACTTCCAAATTACGACTGTACACCATACAGTGGTACCTCAGGTTACAGACGCTTCAGGTTATAGACTCCGCTAATCCAGAAATAGTACCTCGGGTTAAGAACTTTACCTAAGGATGAGACACGGCGGCAGTGAGAGGCCCCATTAGCTAAAGTGGTACCTCAGGTTAAGAACAGCTTCAGGTTAAGAACAGACATCCAGAACGAATTAAGTTCTTAACCCGAGGTACCACTGTACTAAGGGATACATGAATCATAGATCTGACTTGGTATAATGTAGCTTCCGATGTCATGCAGTAACAGGTATTGTGTAGATACATCTGGTCCACAAATCCAAAAGCATCAGTTGGTTTAATGCTAGGTAAAGGTAAAGGGACCCCTGACTATTAGGTCCAGTCGTGACTGACTCTGGGGTTGCGGCGCTCATCTCGCTTTATTGGCTGAGGGAGCTGGCGTACAGCTTCCGGGTCATGTGGCCAGCATGACTAAGCCGCTTCTGGCAAACCAGAGCAGCGCACGGAAACGCCGTTTACCTTCCCGCTGGAGTGGTACCTATTAATCTACTTGCACTTTGAGGTGCTTTTGAACTGCTAGGTTGGCAGGAGCAGGGACCGAGCAATGGGAGCTCACCCCATTACGGGGATTTGAACCGCCGACCTTCTGATCGGCAAGTCCTAGGCTCTGTGGTTTAACCCACAGCGCCACCCGTGTCCCTGGTTTAATGCTAGGGGCTGCCAAAACGTCCACAAACTACCATCAATATGAAGTGTCCAAAACAACAGAACTTTATCTGCTCAGAGACTTGATTTTTTCCCCCCTGGCATGAGCTTTCAACACTTCGTGTGATGCGAAGTTCATGCTTTCCATAATGTTGTGCTCAAAACATTTAAGCTGAAATAAGGAGCAACAGCCTCCATAAGGAGTGGGGTGCAAAATGAACTATGATACTGTATTGCTATGAAATTAGATGACAATGAAAGATTTCATCCAGGACTGCAAGGAAAATAACGAGTAACAGAAACTGTGACCCACCTATGAAAAAGCAAAGGAACAATGAATTCTTCACCTAAATAGGAATATATTTCACGTGGAAAAGCTCAAAAGGCTCGGAAATTCTTTTTAATGTGAGATTTAATCTCAGAATGAATGTTCATTATGATAAAAGCAGTTTATTTCATTTCAACTATTTTAAGCTGCTTGAAAGGGGAGGGAACCCCCCTCCCAAGGTGGCATGTAATTAAAATAAAATACGGTACAACAAACACATTAAAAGTCAGCAAAATAAACCACAAACATCAAGCTCCAAAATACCAGAATACAGAAGTATCAGCAGAACAAAATGAAGAAAAAGCAGGCAAAAATAAGTGGGTTTTCCAAACATCTGAAGTGATGAGCTGTCATTCACTGATCTTCTACATTAAAAAATTAAGTCAATCATCTATTCAACATAAATGTTACAAGAGGCTATGCCAAGTGCTTGCAAGCTGACGAGACACACTTATTCACAGCATAATTTGCAGACATTTATTAAGGATTTTGTTTCCACTCAACCATAGCATTTCTTCAAATGTACAAAAGCAACTTTGGACATGTGCTAAAAACCCGAACAAATTTCCTAGGAAAACAAATATGGCAAAGGCTTGCAAGTGCAAACAATATGATTTAATTTGTCTGGCCTGGATGTTGTGGGGGTGGAAGGAGGGGGAGAATAAAAGAGATTAACATGTTTTTGCATATCTAAAGACTTCTACACTGCAATTACAATCATTCCCCAGAGCCATTCAAGGGGAGGGCAAAAAATAAACGGGATCTGGTATCTGTGAGGAAGAACTGGGAGATTCATATTCCAAGATCTGCCTTGACAAAGTTCATTGGAGAGCCTGCTACTAATTACTACCTCACTTTTACCTACCTCATGGCGTAGGTAAGCTGAATCTCAACCTAAAATACATTAATTAGCGATGGTTGCAAGGGAAAATTTTCTCGCCATAAGAACTAGGTCAATTCCACAGAGATCCTCTCTTCCTCACGTACCTTCTTTGGCATACATTCCAATTCCCCATTCCTTCTAACTGGAAAAAAAAAAAATTTTATTTGAAGTTGATAGACCTGAAAAAGTTCTCTCTTTCTTTTCTGAATATTAGGTCAGTTAAATATGCAGTTGGGTCATTTTAAAACGTCCATCATTGGACGTTAAATTCTCATACTCTGTAGACAGAAATCTTGTACAGTCGTACCTTGGTTTTTGAATAGCTTAGTTCCCGTTTGGCTTCCAAATGTCGCAAACCCGGAAGTGACTGTTCTGATTTGCAAACTATTTTTGGAAGCCGAATGTCCGATGCGGCTTCCGCGGCTTCTGATTGGCTGCAGGAGCTTCCTGCAGCCAATCAGAAGCCACGTTTTGTTTTCAAACATTTTGGAAGTTGAACAGACTTCCAGAACAGATTCCATTTGACTTCCAAGTTACGACTGTACACCATACAGTGGTATCTCGGGTTACAGACACTTCAGGTTACAGATGCTTTAGGTTACAGACTCCGCTAACCCAGAAATAGTACCTTGGGTTAAGAACTTTGCTTCAGGATGAGAACAGAAACCATGCAGCGGCAGCAGGAGGAGGCCCCATTAGCTAAAGTGGTACCTCAGGTTAAGAACAGTTTCAGGTTAAGAATGGACCTCCAGAAAGAATTAAGTTTAAGCTGAGGTACCACTGTACAGCAGATGTTGCCAATTGGACACCCACAAAGTCCTTCACTGGAGACTCCAGACTCTCACTGCTGTTTCTATGTGATAAAAAAAAGTAAAGGTAAAGGACCCCTGACAATTAAGTCCAGTCGCAAACGACTCTAGGGTTGCAGCACTCATCTCGCTTTACAGGCCGAGGGAGCTGGCGTTTGTCCGCAGACAGTTTTTCCAGGTCATGTGGCCAGCATGACTAAGCCGCTTCTTGCAAAACCAGAGCAGCACACGGAAACGCCATCTACCATCCCGCCAGAGCAGCACCTATTTATCTACTTGCACTTTTTGGTGTGCTTTTGAACTGCTAGGTTGAGGGCAGGAGCAGGGACTGAGCAATGGGAGCTCACCCCATTGTGGGGATTCGAACCACCAACCTTCCGATCGGCAAGCCCAAGAGGCTCAGTGGTTTAGACCACAGCGCCACCCGCGTCCCTTTTATGTGATAGCAAACCCTTATTAAGAGCAGGGGAGATTCCTGCTTTCTCACCCCTATCCAACTCCCCCGCCCCACAACTATGTCTACAACAACATTAGTGACTGGTACATCAAGTCCACTTTGGATGGATGGTCAGTAATTACAGATAACCAGTTCACATGGTCACAGATGCCTTTTGTTCAGAGGATACAGGCGTCCGTCATGAAAGAAGAAGAAGAGTTTGGATTTGATATCCCACCTTTCACTCCCTTTAAGGAGTCTCAAAGCGGCTAACATTCTTCTTTCCCTCCCTCCCCCACAACAAACACTCTGTGGGGTGAGTGGGGTTGAGAGACTTCAGAGAAGTGTGACTGGCCCAAGGTCACCCAGCAGCTGCATGTGGAGGAGCGGAGACGCGAACCCGGTTCACCAGATTATGAGACTACTGCTCTTAACCACTACACCACACTGGCTCTCTCAGTCATCATCTGATACTACTAGAAGGAAGCTAGCAAATGACCGCAGAAAGAAAAAGGACCATTTGCAATGTCAAACATCAATAACTAAGGAGGAGCGCCAGGCAAGGAAATGAAATTAAAATTTACTGAAGCAAGTAATATGAATTATTGTGATCTTTCAATTAAAGATCTTCCAAAATGTTACTGCAAAAAAATAAAGTAAAAATAAAACCTTTGGTCTGCAAGCCCACACATACAAATTACAGAAACTTAATATTAACCCAAATTCCTTTATATGCTTTCATCCGCACATGGCTTTCCAAAATAAACAAAGTTCATATTTTTGTTAGTTTAAGCAATGAAGTGTAAAGGCGCTTTTCATGAAAACAGCACCTGAAAGAATGTTTGAGTAAGCACTTCTTTGTCTACAGGCCCACATGGTGGTGTGTGTTTTAAATACTGTACAATTTGTAATTCTTTGTGATTAAGAAACCTGAAGATGACTAACAAAATAAGCCTACATGTTCATGCTCAAAATTCAACAGAACTTATTCCATTGCTTACTCCAGAGCTCAATGGGCCTTATGCCCAGGTAAAGCAAATTTAAGACTGCAATCCTATGGCACATCGAGTTTGGAGGAAGACCAGTTGAATAAAATAGGCCTTAGCACATAGGATTTGTCTATGCATTTGCAATCCTGTGCACACAGGGCAAAACTAAGATGACATGAGAACCATAGCTGTCAACTTACAGATTTGAAAATAAGGGACCAGCAGCCTCAAAAATAAGGGTTTTTCCCAGCACAGGTATGTTCAACTTCTGAGCCCCTCCAAGCCAAAGGCAGAAAGGCCAGTCAGCAGTCAAATGAAGCCTCAAGCGGTGGTTCCCACAGCGCAGCAACCTGGTAAAGGGGATGCAGGAAGGAAAACCACCGTCACCTCTCCGCTGGGAAGCGCTGAGCAAAGGCGAGTGTCCAGGCAACGCGGTTGATTTGATCGGTACAAGGCATGCAAGATCCACCCCCCCCAGTCATTCTTAGACCCCTTATTGGGTGTGCAACGGAACGGAAGCAACACAGTTGGAGCCTCCCTCATCCCTGGCCGGCAGGCAGGGAGGGAGAGGAGCTGCTTCCTTTGAAACCCGGGAAATTTAAGGGACATCATCAATAAGGGACAGCAGTGGGGCATAGCGCTGGGATAAGGGACTTTCCCGCCAAATAAGGGGCAGTTGACAGCTAAGATCAGAACCCATTTTGGTAAATGTGTGGTTGCTTTCATGAAGTAAGCAGTGGGGGCTCAGGGGCGCCTACATTTGCAAACTGGAAAAATGTTCATGGGCTCCTCTTACCTTGCAAACTATTCTACTGGCTACAACAGAGTGCTGCATTCATGCCTAATTTTGGTGGGGCAATGGGGGGGGGGAGAACCCTGTGGGCACCAGAGAAGGCTGTGGGCCCCCTGGCATACATCACACCACCAGCTGGAACAGATCAGCAGGCATGCTGCCAGTGTGTTGTCTTTGGTGCTATGGAACTTGCAACATAGCGAGATACTGTAAATCAATGTTACTAAAACTTGGGTCTCCAGCTGCTTTTGGACTACAATTCCCATCATGCTTGACCACTGGTCTTGCTAGTTGGGGATGATGGGAGTTGTAGTCCAAAAGCAGCTGGCGACCAAAGTTTGGGAAACACTGCTGTAAATGAAAGTAAATAAAGAAATGAATACAATACCATATATGTGTGTGGTATTTTATTCATTTCTTTATTTACTATACAGTGGTACCTTGGGTTAAGAACTTAATTCGTTCTGAAGGTCTGTTCTTAACCTGAAACTGTTCTTAACCTGAAGCACCACTTTAGCTAATGGGGCCTCCCACTGCCGCCGCGCCGCCGCTGCACGATTTCTGTTCTCATCCTGAAGCAAAGTTCTTAACCCAAGGTAATATTTCTGGGTTAGCAGAGTCTGTAACCTGAAGTGTATGTAACCTGAAGCATATGTAACCCGAGGTACCACTGTGTGTATATATATATAGAGAGTGTGTCAGTCCTTTGGTTTACCCAGCTCAGTGTTGTCTACTTGGAGTGGCAGAGGTTCTCCAAGGAGCTTTTCAGAGACCTATATAGACCAAGGGTTGGACCTGGGACCTTTTCTGTGCAAGGCAAGTCTACCACTACGGCTGGCTGATGTCTGGTTTTCCACCAGCTAAACGTTACAATATACTGATATATCACAATGTCTGAAATGATGGAGTTATGTCCAGGCGCCGGCTGACTTCACAGTTTCCCCCACATTGTGATTTTTGCAAAAGCAAACATACACATATCATGATTCGCGATACTGTGTATTGGTCAAACATTATGAAACCAATATCACATATATGGACTTCAAATCGGTTTGGGACAATATTCTGATAGATCACCCAGCCCTATCTACCACTGAGCAGTGGTCCTCATAAAAGCAGTTCTGCGTGGGAGGGGAGAGATGTGGACGAGAACTGCAGTGGGCAGGGAAATGTTTTAAGCAAACAAGGGCACTGTTAAATTGTGGGTGAACATATCAGACAACACAGCGATTCTTCAAACAGCTCTTGTTTATTCACAGGCCAGAACAGAAGTGAACTGAAGGGTTCAGCCAGCCTGCTTATATAGAGCTCCAGTACAACGCAACTGTAACAACTTTCTGTAACTATCCAATCACTGAACGTCACTTTCAATCCCTTATTTGCATATGTGGACCTGAGTGAAAACTATCTACAGTATCCCCCTGCTGGCCTAGGGTGAGAACTTCAGTACATGCTGCCCATGTGGCGAGCCCGATTTTCCCCAGACAAAAATATTAGGGCTGCTGGGGGCTTGTCACACACACATTTTGACCCGAAGTCTAAAGTGTAAACAACCACAACAGACATGCTGCAAAAGATCTAAGAGCAACAGAGTTGGTGGTGTTCCAGGGGAAAGAAATCATTCTGTGGCAGTACAACATCTACCCTTGGATGCTGTTAACATCTCATTAGAAACCTATTAGACCTTAGGTACGTTAAGCGATAGAATCAGCTACAAAAAGTCAGCAAGGCAAAGGGGTGAGTCATCAGTCTGCTTGCTGAATAGCAGCCCACACTGTATTTTCAGACCAAATGAAGCACTGCATTGAATGAAAAACCAGTTCATAAAAACTACACCTCTGGGGAAGCAATCTAGAGAGAGCAAACACATAAACATAACATGTGCACTGCCCAGGATTAAACCACGCAAAATAAAATCTGCCGTGAACGTTTAAGAAATTTCCCATATGATTTGTATTTCCATATGATTTCCCATAAAATTCTGAAGAGCTCAAGAGAAACCCGCTTGCATAAGTCTTTCCCATTCTCTCCCTGTTCAGGTGGAGCCGGCTCTGCCATTAGGCAATTTAAAGCGGCTGCCTCAGGTAGCAGAAGCCCACAAGACGGAAGAGGCGGCACTGGTATTGGCGCCTGAAATTGACATTGAACTACACACATTGCTCGTCGCACATCTAAGTGTGTGCTTAACCTAACTGCTTTTATTTTGGGGGAAAGCTGTAGACCCCCAATCTGGAACATCTGCCTGATCTAGATCAGGGGCCCTGCACCAGTTTTTCTGCTGAAAATTGCTCCCTCTGGGATGCTCTTTGCCTCTGAAAGTGCCTCTTGAGGGTCAACCAAGTAGGGGGAGACATTCAGCAGAAAATGAGCACAGAGATTCAGATCAGGCTCTGCAGCTGTTTTTCCTCCCGAATTCCACGCTTTAGGCATCTTACCCATCTGCGAAAACGAGACGGAATAAATCTAATTGATTCCATTGATTGAAATGGAGCCTAAAGGCAACTAATTTCATCTCGATCCAAAAATATGATTCCAGCATCCTACTGCTAATGATAAAACAGGATGAGACAAACTCTCCTTTCACGTATCAAATGTCTTAATTCGGAGATTCAATACAGTTTCACGAAGAGCAGTCCAGCCCATTAAAAAGTAAAGCAGCCAAACCGCGGATCTTGCAAGCAATACACAACGAAGGTCACAATAAACAGTCAATGTTCATTCAAGGGATGCTGTTGTTTTTTGTCACTGAACAGCAGAAACATGACCCCAAAGTACAAGTCTACAGCAGATGTGAATTGCTACCAGTAAGAAACCCAGCAAGGCCTTCAGGATACTCTGGTGAATTAAAAACTGAGGCGCAGCCAAGAACATCGTGACACAATGGTACAGGTTTATGCGGCTATTATTGGAGCTTTAGTATCATGTAAAAGGATATATAGCCTGTGCTTCCAGGTACCGCGGGAGAGAACCAGAAAACCAATTTTCTCCCAACTTCCTTTCAAGTACAGTGGTACCGCAGGTTACAGACGCTTCAGGTTACAGACGCTTCAGGTTACAGACTCCACTAACCCAGAAATAGTACCTCGGGTTAAGAACTTTGCTTCAGGATGAGAACAGAAATCGGGCGGCGGCAGCGGGAGGCCCCATTCGCTAAAGTGGTACCTCAGGTTAAGAACAGTTTCAGAACGGACCTCCAGAATGAATTAAGTTCTTAACCCGAGGTACCACTGTATGTCTATTTACAATAGGCCTGGGAGAACTGTGTGTTATCAAACTTACTGCACCGAAGTCCTTGCAACAGTATTATGTGTATGTCTTCCAAATCACTGGGAGGGACATGCATAGCACCTCTTGCTTTAAGCGAAGTGCCTTCTGCTGGGCTCATTCTTCCATCAATGGGCCCTGGCAGGCTTACCTGGTAATTGTGGGAGGCAAGTAGCAGAACTCCAAGCAACCCAGTCTTGCTGGTATTTAAATTTCCCGGAAACCTGGCTCCCAATAGAATCATAGAATCATAGAGTTGGAAGAGACCACAAGGGCCATCGAGTCCAACCCCCTGCCAAGCAGGAAACACCATCAGAGCACTCCTGACATATGGTTGTCAAGCCTCTGCTTAAAGACCTCCAAAGAAGGAGACTCCACCACACTCCTTGGCAGCAAATTCCACTGTCGAACAGCTCTTACTGTCAGGAAGTTCTTCCTAATGTTTAGGTGGAATCTTCTTTCCTGCTAAATATCATGCTTTGATAGCATTTTGTTAAATTTACGGTAAGTGGCAGGGAAAACTCAGGTCTGTCTGGAGCGCCCAAACCATTGGACTGTTTCTGTTTTGTTTTAAATGGAGGCATTGAGCAAGCATCAGCTTTTGAGCTCTGGAAGCTACCTAAGGATGCCACGTTTTGACATTGGCCCTGCCTGATGGTCTCCATATTAAGGCATTGGACAGATCCAGACCCGCTCAGCTGCAGTGATGTATCTGCACAGTGCGCTTTCAAAATATGTGACCCCCAAAAGTTTGAGTTTCATGTGGGAATGTAGAGAAATTCTAAAAAATTAGGAAATGATATATAATGAATTGAAAAAAAAGTTTAAAATGACATTTATAAAGAAACCGGAAGCATTTTTGTTAGGGATTATAGGACGAGACCTGCCCACAAAATTAAATAATCTATTTATGTATGCTACAACAGTGGCAAGAGTCTTATTAGCACAAGGATGAAAGAAGGAGGAAATCCAAACGAAAGAAAAATGGCAAGAAAAATTGATGAGTTATGCAGAGTTGGCAAAGCTGACAAATAAGCTATGGGAGATGGACAATCGGGACTTCAAAGAAGATTGGGAACTTTTTACAGACTATTTAGAAAACACACACAAAATGATTTGGACTCTGTGGCAGGCTTTGAATAAACATCCACAAATTTATTAATAGAATATAGGACAGATGATGTAATGATATGTACAGTTTTTTACATGCAAAAATATATGTGCAAATAAATCAGAGAGGGGAGCTGAGGGAAGTCCTGGGGGGGGGGGGGAGAGGGAGGGATGAGGGGGAATAAAAAAGGGGGGAAATAATGTAACTGATTATTTGAATAATCTGTTTGATTGAAATTGTTTAATAAAAATATATTTAAAAAAAACACAAAAAACCCCAAAGGTTTGAGTTTTGTGAGCGCTCACATGAAGTGCTGACGAAAAGCTTGTAAAAAGGCTCATGCAGAGAGACAGTGTGGTATAGTGGTTAGAGTGCTGGACTAGGACCTTGGAGACCCAGTTCAGATGCTTTAATTGGCCATGCAGTTTAGCAAGTGACCTTAGGCCAGGCACTGTCTCTCTTCCCAATGTACCTCACAAAGGAGTTGTGAGGATGCAATGAAGAGGGTGGGAACCATGTTGGGCTCCCTGGAGGGAAAGTGGGATACAAATGCAAGAATAAATTAAATTAAATTAAATTAAATTAAATTAAATTAAATTAAAGGCACTCAAATTAAGCTCCACCTCCTTCTCCTTCCCCACCCCAACCTACCCCCAGAAGATCCCAGAGGGTAAATGCTGCTGTTTACATATTACATATTACTAGGGAGAAGACTTGCTAAGTCCCATCTCTGATGATGAAAGAGGCTCCTCTAAGGATAGGGGTATATGTACCATTTCCTTACTGCTCAACCCAATGCCAAGTTCTTATCTTTGGGGCCAAGGAATGGGGAGGCAGCAGAATGAGATGAGCAGGCTGTTTCTCACCTTTGATGCACACATTTGAATTAGGGGTGTTCAGCCCTGGTCAAATGCCCATGATGCTTTTACCGAAGTATTTTTTAGGGGTACAGGTTCCTGAGATGCAATCATGTGACACCATGTCTTTGGGAACTGGGCCCAATTTAAGGTTCTGAAACTTGTACAGTGGAACCTCGGAATCCGAACACCTTTGAACTCAAACATTTCAGCTTCCAAGCAATTGAAAACCGGAAGTGAATGTTCCGGTTTTCGAACGATTTGCAGAAGCCGAATGTCTGATACGGCTTCCGATTAGTTGCAGGACACTCCTGCAGCCAATCAGAAGCCGCACCTTGGTTTTCAAACTCATCTGGGATTCAAATGGACTCCTGGAACGGATTAAATTATAAAAGCAAGGTACAACTGTGTTTTAATGGCTCGGGACCCAAATACTTGAAAGAGGCTTCTAGCCCAATATGTACAGGCCCTTCTAGGAGGGCGTGTGTGTCCAACTCTGTGATTCTATCAAGATTTTTCTCTCAGGATTTCACTTGTTTGTTCAAGCCGCTGTCACCCATCATCTTCAAAAGGTGTTTCTTGTGCACACTGCGCCAAGACTCTGATAGGAAATGTAAATACAGCTAGTGAGAAAAGTTCTGTGTGCTTTTCTGGTTTCTTTCTTTTCATATGAAGGATCTATCCATCACAAACCCCCACGTATAATGTGAAGTAGCACTGCACAGCCCTGAAACACTGTGAGTCAAAGCCTGCAGTGAAACTGTTATGAGGTGACGTGCGAAACTCAGTTGGGAGATACCCACTTTTGCAGCTCACCCAAAGCCTCGTTTTCAATTCCATCTGGGAACCAGAACAATTACATTCCAGCACAGCAAACACAGTCCACATCAACAGAAACCAAGTTACAAGACTCTGTCTGCTTTTAATTCATTTGATGAATACGTCGATGCACAAGGCTAGCGCACAATATTTTACCAAGAGTTAAGTTTGCCAAGGGACACGGGTGGTGCTGTGGTCTAAACCACTGAGCCTAGGGCTTGCCAATCGGAAGGTCGGTGGTTCGAATCCCCACAACGGGGTGAGCTCCTGTTGCTCGGTCCTAGCTCCTGCCAACATAGCAGTTCAAAAGCACGTCAAAGTGCAAGTAGATAAATAGGTACCACTCCGGCGGGAAGGTAAATGGCGTTTCCATGCACTACTCTGGTTTCGCCAGAAGCGGTTTAGTCATGCTGGCCATATGACCCAGAAAAACTGTCTGTGGACAAACGTCGGCTCCCTCGGCCAGTAAAGCGAGATGAGCACCGCAACCCCAGAGTCGTTCGCGACTGGACTTAATTGTCAGTGGTCCTTTACCTTATTTAAGTTTGCCATTAACGCGGCTATTGCATTATTCTCAAGCAATTAATTAAAACCAATAGCCCAGACCACCAATGCTTAACTCATAAGTTCGAAAGAGACTCATGTTTACCTGGGGAAGGAGCATGCTTTGCATGTAGAATGTCCCTGGTTCAGACATCTTCAGGTAGGGCTGGGAGAGGCCCTGGTCTGAAACTCTGGTCAACTGCTGCCAGTCAGTGGACAATGCTGAGTTAGATGAGCCAATGGATCAACATAAGGAAGCTTCCTATGTTTCTAAAGAAGATTGGCAAGTTAAACTAAAATGGAATATGCTGAAATGGCAAAATTGACAACGAAACTAAGAGGAAGATATGACAACGAACTTAAAGAAGAATGGAAGATGTTTATTGCCTATATACAGAAGCATTGTACACAGGTTAATACATTAGCAGGGTTTTAAAACTACTTGTGATTTTCTTATGAATAGATAAAGGTAAAGGGACCCCTGACCGTTAGGTCCAGTAGTGGCCGACTCTGGGGTTGTGGCGCTCATCTCACTTTATTGGCCGAGGGAGCCAGCGTACAGCTTCTGGGTCATGTGGCCAGCATAACAAAGCCGCTTCTGGCAAACCAGAGCAGCGCATGGAAACGCCATTTACCTTCCTGCCAGAGTGGTACCTATTTATCTACTTGCACTCTGACATGCTTTTGAACTGCTAGGTTGGCAGGAGCAGGGGTCGAGCAACGGGAGCTCACCCCGTTGCGGAGATTCGAACCGCAGACCTTCCGATCGGCAAGCCCTAGGCTCTGTGGTTTAACCCACAGCACCACCCGTGTCCTAAGAATGGATAATAGCTGGTAATTTAACTAGGTTTCAAATTTAACAATGGACATGCGGTATGTTGATATATAATTGAACCAAGGAAGGGACTAGTAGGAAGTCAATCTATTTGGTTTTGATGTTTGTTTTTATTTCTGTTATTTTTGGAAAATTAATAAAATGTTATCCCAAAAAATACAGAAGATGACAGGGCTCCTGCAACTCTAATAATTGTGTAGAAGGGTACAAGCTTGTTGTGCATTTAAGATATTAAAGCAGCACTGGAAACACCTGCTGCCCTAGCTAGGCATGACCAGTTGCTGGGCAGCTCTATAAAATCTGCCTGTCCTGGGGGCCGGGGCACCCCCCAGTCAGGCCACTCCTGAAGGGCAGACACCAAAGGGAGTTGTCCCTTGGGAGGTGGCACTTCAGGGGCAGAACAAGGGTATGGTCTAGCCGTCTTGCGCTAAAATTATTTAATGGGGCATGGGATTTTAACTTGGGTTGGTGTTGTTTTATTTGAGAGGGTTCTTAAATGTTGTATGTTAATTTGGATGTTTGTATTTACGGGCTACGGCTTTTGGCGGGGAGTGTATTTTTATTAGTTTGTATACCTATAGTCAATTGTTATATTGAAATGTATTTTGTGCTTTTATACTGTGTAATTTTGTGTTGCAAACCGCCCTGAGACCTACGGATAAAGGGCAGTTTACAAATTTAATAAATAATAATAATAAAGGTAAAGAAGACCTGTTCTCTTTTGAGTAAGGAGTAATTACACAGGAGGCAAATAAAAGTTTCCCACCCATGTAGATCCTGTCAGGAGCTCATTCTACACTTGAGTAGGACCCTGGTAGAGAGACATGCCCGACAGGTCGATCATTCAGGAGCTTAAAAAGCTTTCTTCAGCCTGAACATCACAGCGACCGATGCCAACAGACATCGGCACACTTAGGGATCCGCAGAGTCTTCACAGCTTGCGTGACAGACCCCAGCAACTCAGCATTTTGGCTAATCTACTTTATTTACATATAAACACACACGGAGCACTGCAACATGGCTCCCTCTCTCTCTAGCATCAGACAGCAAAGAGAGAGAACAAAGGACAATAGTCCCACTTTACGGAACACAGTAACACAAACGTCCTGTTTCCGTCACTTCCCACTCTGTGGAGTCAAAACATACCACGTCATGTGATATACAAAAATCCCATGACTGCAATCATGGAGCAGGAATTCTAACAGATAGTTGCAGCCAGAGCTTTTTTTTCAGTAGGAGCTCAGTCCTGGCAGTTGTCAGGGGGGCACCATTGCATCTCTTTTTCTAGAAAAATAGAATTGTTTGCAGCCAATCATGATTTTAGATGAGGGTGCCTGTACAATGCAAGCATTTATCGTATTCACGTTTTACTTTTTAGATGCACATCCTAAAAAGGGAGTGCAAAACATGGTTTAAGGATGGAGCTTTAGGGCTTTACAGATATCCTGTCTGAACCCTGGTTTATGCTTTCCCATTACCAGCTACTACTGTTGCTTCCATCAAGCTAATTCACGTTTTGTCCCCCAGTTGCTGCTTCCCTTTTCAAGGGAAGAGCTAATCCTAGAACCTAATTGCTTAAATTTTCTAACAAAATCTTTGCTTGCCGCTTCAAATAAAACGAGTATGCCAAATTACCAGAAAAATATCAGCTGTGGGCATCTTTACTATTGTAAGGTACTGAACACCAAAGAATAGAAATGGGAAAGCTTATGGAACAAAAGCAGAATCCAGAGGATTTTAGGTTGACTGTATTTGAATTTATTCCCATATTCTCTTGTTAAAAAAAAATCATTTATTACAACATCAATCATAACAAAGCTCAGAAATGAAAACTTGAACAAAAATGCATGCTAAGAGATAAAAGGGATTATCTTTTCAGGATTGCAGGCAAGACAACTTTAAACGGATGCAGGTTTTGAGTGTTTGAAGCTGCAAGCGCATTTACAATAATTATTTCCGACTACATGCTGATTGCAAGATACCAACTTAAATAAAATCTGCTGTTCAGATGCTTCCATTCTTACTAAGACGCCTTGAATATATTAAAAATGAATGGTTATTTAGGAGCATTTGTACACAAGGCATCAAAGCTTCTATTTAATTCTTATAGATATGGCAGAGGTCATAACCAAAAAAAAGTCTTGATGACATATTTCAGCAGACAAACCAAGTTGGGCAAAATTCTAGACCTCATCTAAATAAATCAAGTTGCCTTTGGTCTCAAATCACAGCTGCTTCTGCAATATCACAACACTATAATTTGGAGATCCTCTGTCTTCCCTATTTTTTGTTTTGTTTCTGTTTTTTGTTGTATGTCGAAATGTCTCAATATAATTATATTTTAAAAAGAGACATATTATTTGTAACTTCAACTTTAATCTGCAGAGGTGGTAAAACATCCCCACATTTTTCATTTAAGACAAACAGAAGCAAATAGCATTGAAGCTCTGATAACTTTTAATGTATTACACTAGGCACCCATGTCATTTATGCCCGCGCTTCATGTTTCCCTTCACCAGGAATGGTGAAACTTATGGCCCTCCAGATCTAGGCCCAGTACATCTGAAGGAGCATCTCCACCCCATCGTTCAGCCCAGACACTGAGGTCCAGCTCTGAGGGTCTTCTGGCGGTTCCCTCCCTGCAAGAAGTGAGGGAACCAGGCAGAGGGCCTTCTCAGTAGTGGCGCCGTCCCTGTGGAACGCCCTCCCATCAGATGTCAAGGAAATAAACAACTACCTGACTTTTAGAAGACATCTGAAGGCAGCCCTGTTTAGGGAAGCTTTTAATGTCTGATGTTTTATTTTATTTTTAATATTTTGTTGGGAGCCGCCCAGAGTGGCTGGGGAAACCCAGCCAGATGGGCGGGGTAGAAATAATAAAGTTGTTGTTGTTGAACTCCAACTCCCATCAGCCACAGCCAGGATGACCAATGGTCAGACATGATGGGAGCTGTAGTCCCACAACATCTGGAGGGCCACAGGTTCTCCAAGCCTGCTGTATATTGCATTTGCTGAAGACACACATTGCCAGAACAAGAAATTCTCTACTGCCCAAGGAAGACCTGCTGCCCTAGACACCACCACCCCATACACAGACCACCCCCTGTTGCTGCAGCTGCATCACTCGCTGCACTACTACTCCAGCCCGAGGAACCTTCAGAATGGAGTTGCTGCCATAAGCATTATGTGGATGTGTGTTTTAATGAGCTGAATAGAATGAAAAATTATGAGTCACAGGGCTGGAGAGAGAAAGTGTGTATGAACTTGATGGTGCTTGGTTTATTCTTTGGCAGCTATTTTGTTTACTATTGTTTCTTAGATTATAAATGCCCTATTGATTTGTTAATCGTATCATAAGAATTTTGCTTTAATTGTGATGTTTGGTCGCAGTCAGACACTGGAGAGACCTGTCAGGAGTAAGCATGGACCAATGGTATAAAATAGAATGGGAAACAGCCTTACTAGAAAAACTAACCAATAAATTGAAACTGACATGGGGACAAATAGAAGAGGATGCCTTCACCCCGATATGGTTACCCTTTATCACATACACAGACAACAAGAACCCGCCAACAGCATTCGAATCAATCTGGCTAAGCTGACCCAAACACACACACATACACCCCACTCACACATGAAAACAAAGTTCACTACAGCCAATCACAAACAAATACAGTGGTACCTCTGGTTACGTACTTAATTTGTTCTGGAGGTCTGTTCTTAACCTGAAACCGTTTTTAACCTGAAGCACCACTTTAGCTAATGGGGCCTCCCGCTGCCGCTGCGCCTCCACCGCACAATTTCTGTTCTCATCCTGAAGCAAAGTTCTTAACCTGAGGTAGTATTTCTGGGTTAGCGGAGTCTGTAACCTGAAGCGTCTGTAACACGAGGTACCACTGTAACCACACCCTAGACCAACCCCAACGTCTCTCACCACCAAAGGAATACAAGTTAATAGTAAAGAGAACCCACACAAGTGATGCTGACACAAAACCCCACACATACACTAAGCAGAATAGAAGAATTGCCACCCGACCCCACCCCACTCACCATTCTCCCCTCCACCTCTCTCCCCCTTTTCTTCCTAATGTAACACTAATGTCTCAACAAACGGAACTGATCTGTAGAAAATGTAACTTGAAAAATGAGATATTGCACATACTTTTGTAAACCAAGAAATCGTTTATATATATATATATATATATATATATATATATATAAAAACTGTGATGTTTAGCTCATTCCTTAGTTGTGGCTTTGTTAACAGTGCTTTATATTGTAAATGTTTCACAGAGGATTTGTTAATGATTCTATATTTGTGATGTGATGTTATGTTCTATCTTGTTGCTGTTATTTATTGTTTGTAAGCTGCTTTGGGATTCATTTGAATGAAATGCGGCATAGAAATATAATCCATCCCTGTGCAAAGGCTCTCTAGGACCTCATATCCAATAATGTCTCACTCTGGTGAAAACCCCTGGAGCAGTGTTTCCCAAACTGGGGTCTCCAGCTGCTTTTGGACTACAATTCCCATCAACCCTGACTGCTGGCCTTGCTAGCTAGGGATGATGGGAGTTGTAGTCCAAAAACAGCCGGAGACCAAAGTTTGGGGAACACTGCCCTAGAGCTTGGCACTGTTGGTACGGAAGCCCAGGAGAGTGCCTATGCCAGTTGTTGCTTCGTTATGAATAATAAAGGTAAAGGGATCCCTGACTATTAGGTCCAGTCGTGGCCGACTCTGGGGTTGCGGCGCTCATCTTGCTTTATTGGCCGAGGGAGCCGGTGTACAGCTTCCGGGTCATGTCGCCAGCATGCTCTGGCAAACCAGAGCAGCGCACAGAAACGCCGTTTACCTTCCCGCCGGAGCGGTACCTATTTATCTACTTGCACTTTGAGGTGCTTTTGAACTGCTAGGTTGGCAGGAGCAGGGACCGAGCAACGGGAGCTCACCCCGTCGCGGGGATTCGAACCGCAGATCTTCTGATCGGCAAGTCCTAGGCTCTGTGGTTTAACCCAGAGCGCCACCCACGTCCCATTCGTTATGCATAAAAGGCCCCAAATTGAACCTAAGGTGCTTCTTCTGACCCTAAGCCAGGGCCAGCTCAATTGTATGCTCTTTCAGAACCTCTAAAAGAGCCGCAGACGCAGACAGCAATGTTTGGGGCTGGGTCTGCATGCTCACTGCATGCAGCAGTTTAACCTTTCACCAGACCACTGTCAAGACACGGTCTTAGGTTTTCCCCCCATACAGGGCTGAAGCTCAAGATCTGCTATTGTGTTCCAGTCCAACCTCTCCAACACTGGTTGTGTGAAACAAAATGGCCCTCTTGATTGTTCCACCTAGTGAAAATAGCAGTGGCCCTCCTCTTGCTGCCATGAGGCTTGCTTTCCTGCCAGGGATGAACTGCCTGCTCTCCTCTGCTCACTGTGGAGTCTGCCCCTTTTCATTCCATATCTCTTGCTTTCATAAGGCTGCCAGTATCCTTGCGGTGCAACTGTCCACAGAGAGGAACCAGAGGCGATGACAAAACGTTAAACAGAATGTTCAGAACCGGCAAACGAATTGGTTTGAAGGAATCTGAATCAGGAACCAGATCCATCTACTAAAACATATTCCCCCCCCAACAGTAAAGCATGCTTTCCCCATTCCCAACTCCACAAAAAACCTTTGTGCAGGTACAAATCCACTGATCATGCTTCCAAATGCCACAAGATTTGTACAGAACTCTGAAGTGTTCAGAGCAGCTCACATGTGTTATCTAGCTGTAAATCCTTGCGACAACTCTGTGAATATGGCAGTTTTTAAATACAGTGGTACCTCGGGTTAAGTACCTAATTCGTTCTGGAGGTCTGTTCTTAACCTGAAACTGTTCTTAACCTGAAGCACCACTTTAGCTAATGGGGCCTCCCGCTGCCGGAGCACGATTTCTGTTCTTATCCTGAAGCAAAGTTCTTAACCTGAGGTAATATTTCTGGGTTAGTGGAGTCTGTAAACTGAAACGTATGTAACCTGAAGCATTTGTAACCTGAGGTACCACTGTACTGTCTTCCTTTGCTCTTACCCACTGACAACTAAAAACTGAGAATAAAAATAATACAGATCTCAATTTCTATTCCCTGTTCCGCAGGTTTAATTAAGGGCTGGTAGAAAAATGTAGCTCACTATATAAATGGATTCAGCTGGAGTGGGGGGTGGGGGTGGGGAGGAAGAATGCACAAAGAAACAAATTTTTGGATGCCTTTCAAAAAATACAGGAGATAAAAAAAGTATTCCTGCTGGTACCAGCAGTTTTGAGATGTTGCGTCTTATTATACTTTGTTTCACTTCGTCACCTTCCTTCACAAAACTCTTGTTTGTTTGAACAGGATCACCATCCATGGAAACTGAAGAATACCATTTTGACTCAAGAGAGCAGGAGACTTTTAATGCACGGCTGATCTCCTCATCCGAAAGCAAAACTCCAAAAGGAAGCGGCGCAACGATATGAGACGTTTGAAATAAGCTACGGGTAATTTAGGCAAGAACGAAGCACCCACAGTTCCCGACAGGACAAGACAACTCTATGCTTCACAGTTCTAAATGGCATTTGAAAATGCCAGTCAGCACAATCCTTTGAATAGCTGCTCAGAAGTTAAGTCTGGAATCCTAAGCACATTCATTCGCTCCTAGGGAATAAGTCCTATTGAATCCAAGGAACTTACTTTTGGGCTTATTTGGGAGGGTGGAAGATTTGGAAAGAGATATCATTCTCGCAGATACTGGGTTTTTCAGCTCTTATATGCAATTTATTTCTGACTTTACACCAGCCTCAGGTCAGGAAAGGTTGCTTATACATGGTTTTCTACCCCAACTCTATCCCTGCTTGCTGTAGAAGATTTGCTGAAATCTGTCCTGCTGAGATAAGGTGGGCTAGGTATTTTTTTAAGAAAAGTAAACAAAAAAAAAAAGTAAAAGTAAAAATAGCATGCATACCCTCCAGCTACAACATGAACCCAATTTTGACCTTCGTTCTACATCAACTCCCCTAATCAAGCTGAAGCACAAATAGATCCTGGGCTATATGGGAATTGGTTACCATAAATCCCAGATAGAGTTCTTTGTATCCAAATGGCTGGCTGCCTCGAGAGAACCTATCTGCATTGGAGTAACCTTGCTGAACTTGTGGTTAATTAAAAACAGCTTTGCTGGCAAGATCCACAGTGAAACAGGACAAGGACACAGAGAATCTGACCCCTGCTTAAATATGCAATAATACATCATGATCAATGAAAACCAACTGGTTTTTTTTATTTAAAAAATAGTACTCTTGATAACGGGGGGGGGGAAGGATGCTCTTTTCAAGGGTAAAGTTATATTTCAGTCAGACAAGTTCCGAACCTTCTGAAGAAGCTGGTGGCTTATCTGCATAGAATTTGGAATAGGGAAACCTTTGGAAGCTCATACTTTATGCATTTTCATACCAGGAAGATCATGGCGTTTCTGCAGCAGTTTGTCATCTCATCTGCTATGACTTTGCCAAGCCCATAATTGCACTTTAAAAAATGCATTAAGGTCATATGAGCTGCAGTACCAATGCCAACCTTGGATTTAAGCCCTGGCCTGGTAGCCATAGGCGACAAGGAATTCCATGCAGGAGAGTGAGCAAACGACCGGGGCAGAAATTGAGTGTTCTATTTTCTCTCAGTGGCCAGCACAAAAACTAAGGAGGAAGCCAGAAGAGGGAAGCCCCTTCCCTTGTGTCCATCACAGAAAGGCAGTGGATGAATGCAAGTGAGATCCCAGCCTCTCCTCTGTCAGCCCCCAGCAGGCTAAAAACTTTTGTGGGCTTATTCACAAAGTAGAACTACGCAACTGTTGTACAGTGGTACCTCGGGTTAAGTACTTAATTCGTTTCGGAGGTCCGTACTTAACCTGAAACTGTTCTTAACCTGAAGCACCACTTTAGCTAATGGGGCCTCCCGCTGCTGCTGCACCGCTTGAGCACGATTTCTGTTCTCATCCTGAAGCAAAGTTCTTAACCTGAAGCACTATTTCTGGGTTAGCGGAGTCTGTAACCTGAAGCGTATGTAACCTGAAGCGTATGTAACCCGAGGTACCACTGTAGTTTGCTTTTACGGTAACCCAAATGGTACCAAACATTAACTGCCAAACATACAAAACTCACATTATTGGTAAACAAACAGAACGAAAATGACAAACAGCTACCACAACGTTACATACAGAAAGAGGAAATATTTCAGGTATTCTCAACAGAAGCTAGACTGATATCAATCTGCAGGTTCAGATCCCTGACTTAAACCCTAGCTAACTTTGCCCTCAATTAACACTGGTGCCAATGAACAGCTAAATCAATAGGCTATGAGGAAGGCTAACCACGATTTGCAGGAAGTCAACATTACAGTTGAATTAATCCAGGCATAGGCAAATTCGGCCCTCCAGATGTTTTGAGACTACAATTCCCATCATCCCTGACCACTGGCCCTGTTAGCTAGGGATGATGGGAGTTGTAGTCCCAAAACATCTGGAGGGCCGAGTTTGCCTATGCCTGCATTAATGCAATTAAACTGTGGGAGGACAGGCTCAATCAGACTCCAATAACTCGCAACATTAACGCAAATGTAGTACTTTGAACGTCTACGGTTTTCCTGCGTGTGTGTTTTAATCAACTCTTTCTCCCACTTCAGCTATGGCATGATTAGACTCGCTCAGATCCAATAGTCAAATACCACTGCAGTTTAAAAATCTTTATGAACTGATTAGCAACTGCCACAGGCCATAAACCCCAGTACAGGTCAATTCATAAACTGCCATATTCCTTTCATTTGCTTGGCCTGCATAGTTTCAATACCAGATACCAGCATAGCAGACTCCGTCGGCAAATTCTGTCAAGGGCACTTAACGAAGGATTTTTCTTACACAGTTATCACTTCTCTTTGAATGGGCCAAGAAACAACCACATGTTAAAGATGTATTGTAAACAGTCTTTAAGGAAACATACATGCAGTGGTACCTTGGTTCTCAAATGGCTTAGTTGTTGAACAAATCGGCTCCCAAACAAACCCGGAAGTGTTCCAGTTTGTGAACGTTTTTCAGAAGTCGAACGTCCGGCGCAGCTTCCATCTGAGTGCAGGAAACTTCTGCAGCCAACTGGAAGCTGTGCCTTGGTTTTTGAATGGTTTCGGGAGCCGAATGGACTCCCGGAACAGATTAAGTTCAAGAACCAAGGTCCCACTGTAGATTAATTTCACTGGGTATACACACAACAGGAATCTACAACTGGCAGCAGCTTCCAGGACTTGTACATTCTGCTAATTAAATGTTTTTACTGTTTTCACCCAGATGGCACACACAAATGTCATGTGTGAAGCCGTCCTCATTCTTGAACACACACAAAAAAGGCAATTTATCCCACACTTATCTGCAATTACTTTGGAGATTCTGGATTTTCGTTTAGCTACAAGCTAAAAGAAACGAGGGGGAGGAGGAAAAGGCTGGCTCATCAACAGAACAGAACTTTCAAGAAGCTAAAATTAGTGATCTTTCTAAACAGCAATGAACTCTCAAAAAACACACACATTTTGGATGGCAATCCAACAGGGCGGCTTCTAATTTCCCATTCATTCACCTGCAGTGAACAGCAATGTCAGTATTGTGATGGCAAAACCAGGATGCAAGATAGTGACAAGAGCAACCAATGGAAACTTCGCCCCACGATTACGATGATCTCTCTAGCTTTTTTCCAAGTAAGACAAGAGAAGAAAATCAGAGAGCCTAACATGGTGGAGACATGGAAACTTGAATGGAATTAGTCCCTATGCTATTTCTGGTCGGGAGAATTGGGCTTGTGGGTCCAGGAAAGGCAAGATGAAGGGGCAGCACAGAGGGAAAGTGAGGCAGAGAGTAGAAGTGACTGCAGGCCCGCAACCAGAGTGGGAATTACCGTATTTTTCGCTCTATAGGACGCACCTTTTCCCCTCCAAAAATGAAGGGGAAATGTGTGCACGTCCTATGGAGCGAATGAAGGCTTTCGCTGAAGCCTGGAGAGCGAGAGGGGTTGGTGCGCACCGACCCCTCTCGCTCTCCAGGCTTCAGGCAGCTATCCGCAAGCCTTCGAAGCGTGGCGGGAGTTCCCGCCGTGCTCCGAAAGCTTGCGGATAGCAGCCTGCAGCCTGAAGCCAGGGGAGCACAGCGCCAACTCCCGCTGCGCTCCCCAGGCTTCAGGCAGCTATCCGCAAGCCTTCAGAGCACACCCCCAGCTCCGCAAGCTCCGGGAGTGGCAGCAAGGCTGTGCGCAACCTTGCCGCAGCTCCCGGACCTGTTCTGGGGGCTGGGGTTGGGGAAAGCTCGGGCTTCCCCTGCCCCAGCCCCGCAGCTAAAAATGAAGCCAAGACAGCTAGCGGGATCCATCCTGCTCGCTGTCTTGGCTTCTGCCAAAGCCGGGCACAGCCTCTCCCGGCTGGAGAGGTTGCGCGTGGCTAAAGAGGAAGCCAAGACAGCCAGCAGGATGGATCCTGCTCGCTGTCTTGGCTTCATTGCTCTTTGGGGCTGGGGGGGGGGGAATAATCCCCCCTTTATCCCCCCCCCCTAAAAACTAGGTGCGCCCTATGGTCCGGTGCGCCCTATGGAGCGAAAAATACGGTAGCTGCAAGGCTTTGGTATTAGTCACTTATAATCCTGTCCTCTCTCTATGGGGTTCAGACAAGCATAGACAAGCACTCAGGTTATTAATCTGGCAACCCTGTGTAAAAACAAAACACAAAAAACCAAAAAGTCAAGCTGGGAGAAAGTGACTAGTGCAAAGTCAACTGACGAGCTTTAAGGGCAAGTAGGGATTTCTATGATTTCCTCTGTCCTAGACCAAAATCTGAAACACTACGCAGAGGTCAGCAAACCTTTTCAGCAGGGGGCCGGTCCACTGTCCCTAATACCTTGTCAGGGGTCGGACTATATTTTGAAAGAAACACAGAACAAATTCCTATGCCCCTCAAATAATCCAGAGATGCATTTTAAATAAAAGGACACATTCTACTCATGTAAAAACACGCTGATTCCTGGACCGTCCACGGGCCGGATTTAGAAGGCGATTGGGCCGGATCCGGCCCCCAGGCCTTAGTTTGCCTACCCATGCGCTAGAGTAAGAAAGTTGGAAGAGAGCTCAAAGATAGTCTATTCCACCCCACTTGCCAATGGAGGAAATTCAGCTGTATTTTGTACTGTATTTTTTTTTATTTTATAAATTTTAATTAACTTAATGTACACGACCTTGACAGTTTATAAATAGTCTTATAGATATATAAATCTCCTCTTAAAATATCTCCAGAATATCGTAAGCAGTATGCTAATCAGAAATCTGCTGCCCGTCCTAAAAACTTTAAACAGACTAGACACGGGACATTCAAAAGCAGTGGCCCCATAGCATCCATACCGCAGTCACCTATCAGAAATAACAACTGTAGCTTTAAAAAAATTATTATGTCATTATTATGTATTTTATGTATTACGTATTTTGTGTTCCCATTTTGTATTTTTACCGTATTTTTTGCTCTATAAGGCTCACTTTTTCCCTCCTTAAAAGTAAGGGGAAATGTGTGTGTGTCTTATGGAGTGAATGCAGGCTACACAGCTATCCCAGAAGCCAGAACAGCAAGAGGGATTGCTGCTTTCACTGCGCAGCGATCCCTCTTGCTGTTCTGGCTTCTGAGATTCAGAATATTTTTTTTCTTGTTTTCCTCCTCCAAAAACCAGGTGCGTTTTGTGGTCTGGTGCTTCTTATACAGCGAAAAATACCGTATGTTGTGAACTACCCACTAATCTTCAGATGAAAGGCAGTTTATCGTTGTTATTGTTATTAAGTCAAAGTTAAACATTTTCAGCCCCACTGATTTAGGGGAAAGTTTAAGTACATTTAAAAATGTAAATTTTGGAAGTCACCGGGATTTAGAAGTGTTTGTTTTTAGTAGAATTGTGCCCATTACAATTATCTTTAAGAAGCTTTCTTCTCTGCTATTTTATTCTTTCTCCCCTTTCCTCACCTTTCTCGTGTGCTTTTACTACTCTACAGAACCATCAGAGATTCCCCATTATTCTCATTTAAATGCCCCAGGGTAAACAGTCAAATATTGGTGCTCCTGTATCTTACTGAAAACCCCTCTGACTGGAGGTGGGGATTTTTTTTCCAAGAGAGCATATACTAAGAAAAGATCCTTCAACAGCCCAATCCTACCCCTCTGTGGGACTTTTCTGCTGGATATGTTTGCGCCTAGAGACCAATTAGCAGCTAAGGCACAGCTGATGAGAATATAATGAGGAAATGGAAAGAGATAAACCGAGCTCTAGGGGGAGAAAGGAGTTTGACAGGGAACTGGAACTTAAGCTGGTGTAAAAGAAGTCTTCAGAAAACTCTTGATAGACTTGCAGACTGACTCAAATTGAAAATTAACAAAGCAGTAGACTCTTGCAAGGGAGAATTTGTACACTGGCCAAATTCCATGTTTTTCATTATTGCCTCACATTCAAAAGTCTAAAACGACAGATTCACAGTTCAATGGGAACTGTAACAAAAGGTTTCTACGGTTCTAAAAGCTGAACTGTTCCAGTGTGCAATTCTAAATAAGAAGAGATCAGGCCAGTGGTCTAGTCCGGCATCCTGTCTGGCCACATCACAGATTGCTGCAAATAAGGGCCTACACAATTATTGGGAAGAATGGTTGAATAAATTATAAGAAAATGAAGGCCAACCTTTTCCCTCACAACATCAACTCATCTTTGCCAAACAAAGCGACCCTATTCAAAGGCCAGACAACCATTCCAGGTTGACATTCAGCTAATGTACACCACACTGTACAATCTACATGCAATTAAGTGTGGACAATTATTCGTTAATCGTGAGTAATCTACTTTGTGGTACTTTACAGCATGAGCCTTAGGTTTATGCCCTCCCCTCCCACAGCCACCTCCATTTCCTCTTACTTTTACTATCTGTCAAATGGAGCTGCAAATTTTGGCCTTCCAATTCTTGTTACCAGAATTACAGAGATTATGTACGCGAAGCACATTGAGCACTGAAAATCCATACCCTTTAAAAACACAAAAAAGTGTTCCCACATAATGTCTGCTGGAGAACCAATAACACCCAAGAATTTGATTTTGTTTTGTTTTAGCAGTAAGAGCAAGCTAATGCTTATTTAAAAAAACGAGACAATACATTGTTAATATTCAGTGCCAAGAAATATATAATACAAATGCATTACTTTTGTCCCAGTATATGTCCAAGTCAGACAGGATCCCCTCCTCCCCAAAACTAATTTCCAAAAACGGAACGTATAACACACAAGTAGGAAAAACAATTAAATCTCAGTTAAAATCTGTGGAGCTCTGGACGACTTGACCACAATAAGGAAATTTTGCCCGTGGTATGACTATTTTCTACCTTCCCATTTCGACTCTCTGGCACCCTATCTGCATAACCTAGCAATTCCAAAATATACATGCGCTTTTACTCTTGCAAGATTGAATGCATTGCCCTCGGCTGTACTTGAGGGACGATTCCAACAGATTCCACACGAAAAACACTTACGTCCCTGTGGAGATGGCAGTACCGAATCGGTGGCGCATGCCCTTCTGGCTTGTACTCTTTATAAAGACTTGAGGAATGAGATTATCACCCCTCTTTTATTGTCCATTCTGGGTCGCCCAACCACTGCCACAGTGTCCTTTCTCTTGCCAGATCAAGATGAGCAGGTGATAGCAAAGGTTGCAAGGTTTTTAGCTGGGGCAATTAGAATAAGATCCACTATGTGACTATTGATTCAAAACCCTAAAATGTATTTTATATAACTGACTTTTTAGTTCTATTATTTGTATACTGTATTGTTGTTTTATTGCTATGGCCGATGGCTGACGCAAATAAAGATCCATCCATTCATTCACGAGTAGGAAACACTGTTCAGAATGAGGGCCACATTTCCTTGCGGCAAACCTTGCAGGGACCACATGCTGGTGATGGGAAGAGCCAGTGTCAAAATTGGGGAAGAACAATGGGCACATTTATTCAGCAATATAGTGGAGGGGGGACAGGGGGGACCATGGCCCCGGGTGCAGAATTCTGGAGGAGTTAGCAGGGATGATGACACTGATTCTGAAAGATATACAGTGGCTTCCTATTCATTTAAGACACTGATAAACAAGTTAGGATCCAGATATACGAAGGAACGCATCTCCCTGTATCAGCCTTCCCACATCCTTTGCTTTGCCCTACCACGGTGGATATACACCAGGCGGTGTCACACTGTAGGGTTTACTCTGTGGTGGCATCCTGACTAAGGAATTCTCTCCCCATTCCTTACCTAGAAACATGAGTGGAGTCAACACCTAGGTCTTCTGTTGCCCAAATGCCCAATCTTTTTCACTGGCTTCTGCCATGATTCTGGGTGTTTGTATGGATGAACTTTAAATGCTGCTTTTTAACCTGCATTTAACTTAAAATTGTTTGGGGAAGTTTTTAATGTTTGAAGTTTTATTCAGCCAGACGGGCAGGGTAGAAAGAAAAAGTTGTTATTGTTGTTCTTGCTGCTGCTGTTTCAATTATGTTGCAACCAACCCTAGGATCACTTTGTGAAGCATAAGCTAAAGAAGATACTTAAGAAACAAGCAAACATTAGCAGGAAACATCCTGAAATGCTCAATGACCAGCATTCCTCCAGTTCCTAATCTAGTAAAAGCCACACTTTATCACCTATTGATTAGCTATGAAGAGCCCTGAAATCTCTAGTATGTTTTGTAAAGGTAAAGGGACCCCTGACCATTAAGTCCAGTCACAGACGACTCTGGGGTTGGGGTGCTCATCTCGCTTTATTGGCCGAGGGAGCCGGCGTACAGCTTCTGGGTCACGTGGCCAGCATGACTAAGCCGCTTCTGGCGAACCAGAGCAGCGCACGGAAACGCCGTTTACCTTCCCGCCAGAGCGGTACCTATTTATCTACTTGCACTTGGGCATGCTTTTGAACTGCTAGGTTGGCAGGAGCAGGGACCGAGCAAAGGGAGCTCACCCCGCCACGGGGATTCGAACCGCCAATCTTCTGATCAGCAAGTCCTAGGCTCTGTGGTTTAACCCACAGCGCCCCTAACTTAACTCCACCTAAAGCCTAGACCCTCCCTCTGTTAAGCAGGAGGAAGAAAATCACCTCGCCTTTCTGTATCTAGAAATCAACACGGCATGATCGCTCTACTCTTTGGTGAGTCTTTGTAATCAAAGCTATAGTTGGGTCTCTCCCAGACCCCAAGATTCCCCTTAGATATTCCCAGAGAAACTCTACAAGGCAGCACAAGTGATTTGATTTCAGAAGCAGTTTTATATTTCTTTGATGGGTGCCTGGTCTTTCATCTCCGAAACCTTGAAGTCCCAGTGTTCCCACAAAAGGATCTTGCTGGAATATACTCAGCTTGGCTGAATCAGGAATCCTGGCTTTGGTGCTCTTTTTCTGCACTCCCAGTCCAGCGGACTCCGTCCAGGAAAGCCTTGCCATACCCAATGACAGTCTCCTCTTTTTTACTTTCTCTTTTGGAGCTCAGCCTAATGTGAATTGTTCCTGCACTGGACAGAGCATATGGAAGGAAAGGTACAACCCTCATTTTCTCTTGATGGATTTTCAGTTTCTATGCAATACCCAGTTTTCCCCTGTAGCCTCTGTGGCTAAATACAGCATCACTTTTCCTTCTTTTCTTTCCCTCTTATCCCCAAAACAGCCTCCACAGTCAACTATCCAGAGTCAACTATCACACTGGAATTTTGCTATTCTCTCCCAATAATCAGTCAATCAATCAATCAATCAATCAATCATGTCATTTGTATGCCATATCAATAGCAAATTATTATAACCAGTGCTATTTTTCTAGAAAAATAGGTGCCAGAGCTCACCATGAACTTATCCCTTGTTCTCTTAGAATGGTACCTGAGAGGTGCGGGAGCTGAGCTCCAGTAAGCTCCAGCTGGAAAAAAAGCCCTGATTATTATTATTATGCTGCTTTTCCAAAGTTAAAACCTTGCTCAAGGCAGCTTAAAACATATAAACAATTATATAATTACAAAGACAGCAAAAGTAGTCATTAACAATAAACAAAATAGCAGAAGTACACAACCAAATCAAACCGTTTCCACATAAAACATAAGATCCAAAACAAAATTACAAACTATAACATCAGCAACAGCGACAAATCCACTCCCAACAAAAGCCCAGCCCAAGACTCTGTTCAGCAGTCTCTGCTTTTGTAGCTGGAGTCAGTCAAGGCTGCCTTCCCAGGCCAGACGGGAAAAGGCCTGTAAGGAAGGGAGCAGGTCTTCTAGGACTCACAGCAAAGTCCCCTTCCAGGAGTTCATTTCTAGAAAAGCTCTGATGTCATCTCAGTCGGTCCTTTACAAGGGAACTCCACTACCTTGACTAAACAATCTGAAGTTACTTGCACTGCACGCCTGCCTATTTGGAAAATGTGTTAATATCTGGGCCAGCAATGCCTGATATAAGCAGCCTGTCTTCCAGCAGAGCAGAGCCAGGGTTGAAGTGGAAAATAATTCCCCTAGAACATTTACACTGAATTCCACCCCCCCCCCCCGTTTTTTGGTTTTGTTTTCCAGAAGGGCTTCATCCTTGAACACAGAGCCATAGTCCATATAGAGTGTGACACATGTCAAAACAAGGGTGGTAACAGTTTGGCGGGTCCTGACATTTTACAAGCTTTCCACACGTGAAGTAAGCCTGAGACTAGAGCAGGTAGAAGCAACATTTAAACCACATGGTCCCTCCTCCCTACCCACCTATTTTTGCGTACCTTGGTTTGAAACCCCAGGGCTTCCCCTTTGCTGCAAAAGTCTCTGCCCTTTGCGGCTGTCCTCAATCAACATACATAAATTAAATAAAACGTGGCTGTGTTCTATGTCACTGTTAAAAATACACAAGCTGCTGGCTGGGCAGGGTGACCACCAGCCAGCAACAATATGACTTGATCCACAATAGCAGAACATGCCGTCATTCTGCCACAGCGTGACTGAAGGGTAAGCCATCTGTTAAGAAGCACGGTGCAACAGGAATACATCTTGTAACATTCACATCAGCGTTTAAGAGCTTCCTTTTTCAGTGTTGGGGCGCAAGTCTGCCTAGAAGCCACCGCCTTTGACCCAGAAGCTTTGCGCTTTAATTGCAAGTGCATAAAAACTGATAAGTTGTGTAGGAAACAGAGGTGATTGCTCCACAAGCTCCAGAGCTGAGCCTGGGCACTAAAGGCAAAAACCAAGGCACAAAAGCAGGCTGAATTCTCCTCTTCCTTGGCAAGGGACTCCAGAAAGTCAGAAACGCTTTGAGGCTTTCTTGATACCCAGTTGTCTGGAATTTCTCCTTCAATAAAAAGAAGAATGAATGTGCGTACTAAGGTCTCCAAAGCAGTGCATCACAGAGCAGTAAAAAAAAAAAAAGAAAAAGTAATATCTCATAAGGTTGTGCTTTCAATTTCTAATAAATCCAATATTGGGGGAAACAGGTCTCTTGGCTCTGTCTTGGCATATCTACCAATGTGACACAGATTCTCCCGTCTTTCATTTGCTAGTTCTGCTGCTTCGAATACTCCAGCCACTACTCTGAAATCCTCAAATATCACCCTCCTGTTGCCAGAATATTGCTCGTGGCTGTTCCTTTTTTACTTGATTTTAGCAGAAGGAAGCCTACCTGGGGCCAGTTCTAAGGAAGGATAATTAAGCAAAACAATTGACTTGCAAGCACAGGACCCCAAGGGAAAGGCACTTAACTATGATGGCTAGTCCTCCGATTGCTACTGTGACTTCTTAGCCACAATACATAAATGCCATATTTCCCCCCTTTTCTTCTTACCTAGCCAAGCATTTACTTAATCCTCCTTTTGCCCATCTTTCATACATCCTCCCCTTTTACCCTTTCAAATAATCTCTATCCTGAAAGCAGAACGAGTATTGGTAGATGTCATTTCGCTCACTACTCCCTTGGTAGGGAGACTCAATGGTTTGGAGTTGTCAGGGGCAGGTCTTGGTAATACAGTGTCCTGTGCAAGGCCAAAATTTGATACACACACCCCGTAGCCCTTGGGGTGCCTCCCCACTTTGGGAAGGAGGCGTGAGGCTCTGGCAGCATCCTAGAGCCCTCCTTCCTCCTTCCTAAAGCTGGGAAAGCTTTGGGATGGAGGTGGGAGGACTCTAGGACCCTGCCAGAGCCCTCATGCCTCCTTCCTGCTTACTAGGCTACAGGTAGAATGTGGGGGAACTGGTCATACTCCCCTAAATCCACCTCTGGAGTTGTGATCACTCTGTGCGGGGAGGGGAAGGAATGTAGCACACCAGCAGAGCATCTGCTTTGCATGCAGAAGGCCTCAACTTTCATCCCCAGCATCTCCAGGGAGCCTGGGAAATATTCCACACTGGAAATGTAGAAGGTAAAGGTAAAGGGACCCCTGACCATTAGGTCCAGTCATGGCCGGCTCGGGTTGCGGCACTCACCTTGCTTTATTGGCCGAGGGAGCCGGCGTACAGCCTCCGGGTCATGTGGCCAGTATGACTAAGTCGCTTCTGGCGAGCCAGAGCAGCGCATGGAAACGCCGTTTACCTTCCCGCCAGAGCAGTACGTATTTATCTACTTGCACTTTGACATGCTTTCGAACTGCTAGGTTTTCTGGAGCAGGGAGCAAGCAAGGGGAGCTCACCCTGTCGCAGGGATTCGAACCGCCAACCTTCTGATCGGCAAGTCCTAGGCTCTGTGGTTTAACCCACAGTGCCATCCGCGTCCCAGAATTATAGACAGCCACTGCCAAACAGTGTAGACCACTGGCTTTCAACTGGTGGGTTGGGACCCACTAACCGAGTTGCAACGGAAGCACTGCCACCATGCAAAGATTAAGAAATGGGTCCCCAAAGGCATGCTTGGGTTAAAAGTGGGTCTGAAAAGGTTGAAGATACCTGGTGTCCATTTACTGAGCAAAATGGACCAATGGGTGACTAAGCATAAGGCACTTTCCTATTTTCTATGAATGAGACATGCCTTCACAAGTGTACTCATGACACAGAGCCATCATAATGTGAAGAATGGAAATGTTATCCTTCTGGAGAGGTAGAAGCCAAAAATATGAGGTCCCACCCTATCATTCCAATGCTGTCCCTCTTCAACCAAATACAGACTCCTGTGGTGCAGATCAGCCCATAGAATTGCACTGGCCAGAATTAGAAACAACCATTGTATGCTCTGAACATAAGGAGCTTTTCCCCCCTTAGTGGTTGATGATAACAAGCTTTTGGCTTGACAACTCTCTAAATCAAGACCTGGAATCAAATACTGTATCAGGAAATGTGATCAGGAAAAAGATGCTTTTCACATCGGTTCATGTTCCCAAATAACTGAAAGCTTAAATTCAAACAGGATGCAGCTTAAAATATATTTCAGTAAGGACTGGGTGAAGAAAGAATTTCCCTGAACAAAAGCAGGTCCTAGTTGTTTGTCAAGAGCTGTACTTGTCCAAGCTTTGCAGCAGTATTTTGACATCAATTTTTATTTGTAGGTAAACACACATACACACACACCTATATGTAGTCACAAATGACTGACCCTCAGAAGTATTTTAATTTATTCTCTCTGTGTATTTTCTCTTAATACGAGGGGGGGAGCAATTCAAAGTTTGTCCACGATTTTCTGCATGCAGGGGTCTTCCCTGCCAAACAGATGGTGCTGTCAGCTCTGACAGGACTTTTCACCGGTGGGATAATGGGAGGGAGGATGACTGAAAATCAGTGGCTTCCTCCCAAAACAGGTGGCTACAGTTCTGGGGAGGGTGAACCAGGATTTATATCCTGTTGCTATTTTAACTCAATGTGAAGAATGGCATAATTGAAAAGTCTGGATCCACCGAAAGCCACAAGCATCCACAAAACGGTTCCCAATGATTCAGCAAAATTGCACCAGCAGGAGCAATAGGTTGCACCCAGACGAAAGGCTAAAATTCTATACCCGGGCAATCCTTTCCCACTTACCTGGAAGCAATTCCCATGTAAGATCATTATTTGAGCATTGGTGTCAATGGGAACTAAGGGCAACTAACTTAAGGATCCAACCCTATGTATTTTTCAAGCATAGAATGTTTCAGTTAATGTTGCATCATTGTGAACATGCAAAGCTTAAATCACTGAGTGATATGGAACTCTGTAACAAGGGCCTCATTGGTAAGTGGCTGCCTAAGGAGAGCACTGTTTTCATTAAGAGGAAGCACATTTATCTACACAGAAATAAATGTCTATGAGGCCCTACCTCTTGCTGACACACACTGTACAGAGCCAAATTATAATGCCCATGAAGCAACAGCTGTCTGCTCCGAAATAAATATGATCAGACTTGAACTACTGTTTGCTGTTTTCATTCCTCCATTGAGACAGCTCCAACCAGACATTCTAAATCCATCACAGAGTGGGGAGGAGACTGCTAGCTCAATCCCTCAACCAACTTCGCCATCATCCTTCCTGACTCAGAGGCAAATGTCTGCAGACCAAATGCCTGGTCTTGTGTAGGTTATCCACAAGATTTAGAACCATGAAGGATCAATGTGATGAATGCTTTAAACTGGTCCCCAGAACACCCAATTAGGTGAACACAAACGTATTTCCTCATCAGATTAAAGCAAATGACTTCTTATTAACAAAACTGTTTTAAAAGCCTTACCAAAGCTTTCAAAATGCATTTGCTAAATAAATTCCAGTGCTTTAGAAAATGTCTTGTACGGTTTTTAAATCACTTGCTAGAAATTCCAGAAACTTCATTGAATTCAGTTGTTATTCTGTAGGGTCTCTACCATTTTAAAAATTCACACGACCAATTCCCCCTTTTCTTTTTATGGAGAAAACGCCAAGCCCAATGAAATATGTGTAAATATTCTTATTGTTCTGGTCTCTAGAATCAAGGAAATCAGACAGAGGGATACACAAATATTTCAAAAGTGGCATTTAACAACTCTATAGAGTTATTCTTCCCCTTTCCCCACACTGCAGTTTGACAGCAACAACAAAACCTCACCAAGGGTTTAATCCTGACAAAGCTAAATACTTTAACTTCCCATATGATTTAAGTATATGTTTGACTCTCCCACTGAAATCAATGGGACTGAAAAATACTTTACTTGGTTGGATCATGTCTTCATTTTTTCAAACACGAGCCTTGTTCACAAATAATCTTGAGCTATAAACTATGGTTTATAGCATGAATGATCTCCAAGCAACCCACAAATGATAGCCAAGGTTTGTTCTTGTTTGGGGAAAACAAACTACCAGGGTTTACATGCCATGCTAAGTCAAACCATGGCTTAGTTCCCTCTAGTGCAGCAGCAACACAGGAGTAGCAAAGTGGTTGCAATTTTCCAAGTGTGAACAAGCATGCTTGCTCGTTCACACTAGGCCAAAGTTTGACATAGTATTATGTGCAAACTGAGCCAGTATCTTTTTGATATGCATGGCAAGCTGCTATATTCTTCATTTTTTGGTCAAGTAACTAAACTCATCAAGGCCAAGGAAATTTCCCCATAAATAAGGCAAAGCAGACTTATGTGATTGCAAAAGTAAGCAAACTACATTAAATATGAATTAGTATGCTACCCTTTTTTAGTGTCAAATGGAAATGTGATCATCTTTAATTTTTCAGTAGTTTCCAATATTTTGTCTTCAGATGAGAAAGGACTGAAATTTTCACTTGGCTTCGGTTCACCTTCAAATCGCCGATAGCATGCTAATAAAGCTTCTGAGGTTCTTGAGGGTATTGGCTTAGGACTGTCAACCTGGGATCCTTAGTTGCTGGTTGAGCTTATCAGCAATACACCTCACTAATAATTTCAGGTTATTAATGCACCAACATGAGGCTTGCACAGAGCAAAACACTCCACCAGAGTTTGCACAGAACAAATAACGATCCTGTTGTTGTTCATACAATTGCTTATCCTGGGTTAAAAAAGCAGGAAGTCAACAGTTCCTGACTATGTGATTTCACAACTCACTTTATCTTCCAGTTCATCCCTTGAGTGCGTAAACAAACCAAGAGCTAAAGTGAATTAATGGCTTGTGATCCCAGGATAAATGATCACATAAACAAGCCCTCCATTACAGATGGCCTTGCTTTCCAAAGCTGTTTCAGATGCTTCCCATTTGAGCGACTTGCAGTGCAATCTATAATCATTATATTAATATTTATTTATTTATTTATACCCCAACTGTTTGCTTGACAGATCTACTCAGAAGCACATCTTATTGAGTTCAATAGGCTTTACTCTCAGGTAAGCAGTTACAGCTTTAGCTTGAACAAAAACATTTTTTTTTCCTTCCAGTAGCACCTTAAAGACCAACTAAGTTAGTAGCTTTAGCTTGGTTCAATATACAATGACAAGCACAAAAGATACAAACTGGCCCAAGACACTTGACACTTTTGAGCCAACTCCCTGTTTAAAGCACTACAAACTCCAAACCCATCTTTATCTTACTCCATCTTAAATCACAGTTCATCATCTGAATATATACGTATTTCTTGCAGTTAAGGTTAGATTTGAGGCCTTTTTTAAAGCACTATGAAGAGAAACTCCTAACCCATCCCATCTTCGTCTGAATATATCCTTACTTCATTTGAATCAAAGCTCATCAGATAAATACATGCTTATTTCATTTATTGCAATTAAATCTTCATTTCCATTGCCTTCTCCTTCTGGCACAACATGTGACTTACTAGTAATCATCTTTCTCAACATCAAAAAGCTACAATTATGATTTCTGCAGTCTCACTCGGAAAATAGATCACTCAAGGCCCAAATAGCACAAAATGTTAAATGTCTCCCGAGAGGTAGAAGTTCTTAGCAACTTAAAGGCAATGGAAATTTAGGCTGTAGCTGGTGTGTGTTTTTCTGCTGGAAGACAAACAGAATATTACTCATTGTTTTCAGAGGTCAGAAGGACCAAGTCCAACTTTAATTCTGAGTGTAAGCCCATAGTCTCTCGAGGTCAGTGGCAAAGCTCCCATTCACATTTATGAACCTGGATTTCACCCTTTACAGTATATCATTACTCTTTTAAGAGAAGATATTGGAATCTGTAAGCAAAACAAAACCCAACAAACTTATCTGAACCACTTATTTCACTATCAAATATTATTTGAAGCGATAGGGAAAGAAGAATTGGTCCAAATATTCCTCCAATTATTCTGGCTGTACTAAACTGGACCTAATACAGAAATATGAGAAACTGATATTGTACTGGTCATGGCTGAAGCAGGAGAGAGTCAGTTTATAAAACAGGTTATATATTCTGGTCTTTGTCAACAAACCACACACTTATTCACATCTGTAATTTACAGTCCAGTAATGGAAGTCAAATGCAAAAGTTAAGCATGCAAACCGTCCTGTATCCCATCACAACACATTTCCAAGATTCGAGTTCTCAACAGGCCACAACATACACCACACAAGACATGGAAATGTTACAATATCACCAGAATCTGTTCTGCCTCAAGTTTTCGGTTTAATGTTTTCCTTTTGTGGGATCAATATACTTTCGTTTGTATTCTAAAACAGGCTCCCGCTACCTCTTGTGTGGCATTTCAAATTTCATTTTACATTGCCCTATTTCTTACGTAGTTTGCCAGTTTGCTCACCTTTCCCAAGTTAGCAAAACACTGGACCAAAGCACACATTTCATTTGGCACAGCTTAGCTGTGTGCCAATATATTCAATACACCGAGGGTGGGGAGTTTGAGACACATACATAGCAATGCATACACACGGAGAGAGCCAGTTCCTTCTTGCTGAGAACCTCTACTATGCACAGCCATAGAATTTCTCTCCCTAGTGCCACATTTTAAGGTCAGGACCACAGCGTCCCAGCCAGGGCTTGCCACTATATCACCCATTTCTGATCTTTGGGATACGAACTCCCCACCCTTCCTCCTCTACTACAGGCGTCACCAACCACGGGAAGAAGGGGGTTAGTAGGGGAACTGAACAAATTTTAAGAAAAAGGGGGGACACACACCACACCTTACCCCCCTCCCCGCGTATGGAAGTGAAGTTGGGAGAGGGCTCTTTGCTAACCTCCTCCACCCGAGGGACAGGGGATTCGAGCTCCTTACCGGGTGCAGCGGGGTGACTCAGGCGGCGTGGAAGGCGAGGCGCAGGCGGGCATGGAGAGCTGAATTGCCGAGCCTTTCTGCGCCTCACCTGGGAGTCGCTGCTGCTGCTGCTGCTGCTACCGCAGCCCGGATCACAGACCTGGCTGCCATTTGTTGCGCGCCTTCCCGGGGACGACGCAAGCGAGGCATTGGAGGGAGAGGGAGACAGAGAGAGAGCCTTTCCTCCCCACGATCCCGGCGGAGAGTCCGCTCCGTAGCAACCGATCCGGATTAAAAGGGTTTCCCCGTTTTGGGTCTCCCCCACCAGCAGCCTTTTTTTTCTTTCAGTGTGGCCAAATCCCAAGGCAACGCCAAGCGCTCCCCGCCGGCTGCTCGCTCGCTCTTCGCCTCATGGTGCGCGGCGCTGGCCAGCCGGAGGGCACGTCCCGATCGCCCGATCGCTTTCCCCGATCGCCCCCCGAATGCTGATCAGCGGCGGCGGCGGCGGCGGCCCCAGCAGCTCGGCGGCGTCCTGCAAACCCGGGCGTGGCAAACCAAGCCGAGCAGCGCCTTGCGAGAGACAGGAGCACATGCACGACTTCGATTCGCTCTGCGGAGCCGTGGGGAGGTTGCGGGAAAGGGGTGGGATCGAGTGGACTCGATCGCCTCGTGCTCTACAGGTGCTGCCGCCTAGGAGATCGAGGGGGGGCTCCTACACTGGGCAGACAGCCCCCCTCCCCAGCCATGGGGGGGCTTTTTGCCCTTGGCAGGGAGGGCGCTTTGGAGACGCGATCGGGGCGATGACTTGCTTTGGGCGGGCCAGATCCCCCCCTCCCCCAGCTCCACGGCCGCGAGAGTTTCTTGGGACGTGCAGCCGGAGAGTCACGGACTCCGGGTGTCTGGCGCGATCCCCGCCCTCGCCTTGCTCCTGGGAGCCTGGGCGCGAAAGAGGCGAGGCCGTTGTGCCGCTTCCTGAATGGGCACCTGATCTCTCCAGGTCCCTCTCCCTGTCTTCCTCCTCCTCCAGCCCGGGAAAGGGTTGGCGATCTCGGGCAGCGATCTCTTCTCTTCCACCCTGGCATGTCAATCCATGACCCGCCCGCCGATCGGCCGCGCTCTCTTCTCCGAGATCACGTCCTCTGCCATGTACTCCGCGGTTACTCCTGGTTTACTCAATCTGGGCAGCTCCGTTTTCATTCCAGGCACCCCGGGGGAGGCGAGGGGTGAGTGGGTGGGTGGATCTCCTCGGAAGTAAAGAGACTTGCTGCTGGGGTTGGGCGTCCGATCGTCTTCCCTCTGCACCTGCTAAGGCCAACCTCCCGCCCCCCCCCCAAAAAAACTCCTGCTCCTGTTGCACTTGCAGCCTTGTCATTCAGGGACACCCCTCCACCCCACCCCACGGTCCCCTCTGGCTGTAGATCCCCGTGGAAAATACTAGGAGCTGCCCACCGAACTATGGAATCGGTACCAGCACAAAAAATGTGGATTTAGCAGCCTCATTTCCCAATGATGCGGCTTTATCGAGGCTCAGATCCATTCTGGTTTAAAAACGGGAGTTTTGGGGGGTGGGGGAGGGAAGGAAATGGGGTTTTGATGGGGGGGGGGATTTGCCGCCGGATGGGAGAATTCGGTTCCGTGGCGGTGGCGCCTCTTGCGCAATCCTTTGGGCACCGGATTAAATCCGCGCGCATCATACCCAAGCGCACTGCGCCCGAAGCTTCCCTTCGCGTTTTTTCCATTTTTATCAACTTTAAAAGGCGTGTTGTTACGGTGCTGGGGGGGGGGGGCGAGGAGGGGACGACGCCTAGGCAACGACGCCGTTGAATCCTTGCCTGCCACGGATTCCAATCCGCTTGTCTATATAATGCATTCAGAGGCGTCAGGCTCCCCCCAACCCCGACCCCCCCCAGCCCTTCCCTGGGAATCAATGGTCGCCATGGGGCGGCGGAGAGAGCGCGCCAATCCCGGGCAGGAAATGCAACAGGCGGCGGCGGCGGCGGCGGCGGCTTACCTTCCTTTGCCCAAATCTTGCGCCTGCCCGCCTGACCATATAAGCAGAAGAGAAGGAGTGGGTGCTTTTTTTCCCTTCCCCTTCCAGAGGGAAGAAATGGCTACTCGAGGACGGATCCCGCTCGCTTCTGCCTGCCGAAAGGAGCAGCTCCGAGGCTCTCGTGGGGCCAAAGGAGGCTCTGCCTTCGAGTGGCTGAAAACCAAAAACCCGCCACGAGGGAGGGCTAGAGGAAGGGCTTAAGCGGGGTCTAAGGCCCGGCTTGGGGTTCAGCATTTCTAGGACAAATAGGGTCTAAAGTCTCCCTCTGCGCTTCTGCATAGCATTATTACCTCTGGCGTACATATGTAATTAATTAATTAATTAATTAATTTTTTTATTCTACTTTTCAGATACAGCCGTACTTTGGTTCCCAAACTTAATCCGTTCCGGAAGTCCGTTCCAAAACCAAGGCGTTCCAAAACCAAGGCGCGCTTTCCCATAGAAAGTAATGCAAAATGGATTAATCCGTTCCAGGCTTTTAAAAACAACAACCCCTAAAACAGCAATTTGACATGAATTTTACTATCTAACGAGACCATCGATTCATCAAATGAAAGCAATGATCAATGTACTGTTTTATAAAATAAATAAGATAGTATTGTAGATGATGAAAATTATTTCCCACCCCTTACATGCACTGATGATAGTCATTGTTTGGATGGGGGGGGGGACTTTTATCCATTTCTGCAGTCACACAATCAGTCAATCAGTAGCTGTACTGGGTTCCAGTAGCTGTGCTGGGTTCCAGAGAGCCAGTGTGGTGTAGTGGTTAAGAGCGGTAGTCTCGTAATCTGGGGAACCGGGTTCGCGTCTCCGCTCCTCCACATGCAGCTGCTGGGTGACCTTGGGCCAGTCCACTTCTCTGAAGTCTCTCAGCCCCACTCACCTCACAGAGTGTTTGTTGTGGGGGAGGAAGAGAAAGGAGAATGTTAGCCGCTTTGAGACTCCTTCAGGAAGTGATAAAGCGGGATATCAAATCCAAACTCTTCTTCTTCCACACAGTCACAAAAACAAGTCATAAAAACAAAGTCACAAGTGAGTCCCATAAAACAAAGAACACAAAAACAGAAAAGCCACACAAACAAAAATGTCCCAAAAAGACTCTAATCACAACCATGCCACACATTTAAATCATATTTGAATGAAAGTGCTCATCAACTTGTGGGAGGGGCGCGGCTCAAATATTTTATTGGGGTGAAGGGATCTCAACCCCAGGAGTTGACTCCTATGGGTCACATTCACAACATACCTTTAAATCACATGGCTTCGCCCCAAAAGAATTGTGGGAAGTGTAGTTTGCCCCTCAAAGAAGCTGCAGTTCCCAGCAACTTTGGCAAACCACAGTTTCCAGGATTCTTTGGGGGAAGCCATGTGGCTTTAAAGGTATGGTGTGAATGTGACCAACTCCTAGGGGCTGAGATCCCTTCACACACACCCCATAACATATTTGAGGGCTCTCCCCCCCCTGAAAAAGGTGATGGGCATTGCTATTCAAGTGGTGTGTGTGTCGCATGTCATGTGATCAATCAGGATACAGGGCAGGGCTTGTCTGGGCCCCCCAATATTTTATACAAGTTGGCACCCCTGAATGTGACCTCACCAAAGAACAAAATATTACAGTACTTGTTAAAAGGACAATAAAAGGCGGCACAAAAATCAATTGAATCAAAGCACAAACAGCAGCAACTTGAGCGTTTAAGATATTTAGATGTCATAACCTTTAGATTTTTGCTGTTCCTTCAGATCGCTGTAGCTTCTAGACACTAGCATCCTTGGAATTTTAAGACTGAAGGGAATTCTCAAAGGTAAACTGCTGGATTCAGTTTCAAAGCAAAATGGTTGGTTTTTTACTAATCAAAAGGGTAGCTTTTTTGAAGGCACGCTGCACTACAAGCAACAAATATTGTACTGCCCAGGAACCAATTATCGTGCTGGGAACATAATTACTGTATTTGAGTACAGTTCAAGAGTATGATATTGATCATTGCAGGGAGAAATCAAACATAATGTAGGCTAAGGCAGTTCACCAGTTATCTGTAGCGTTCAAGATAATTTTTATTTTTGGTAAATACATTTTATATATCAACGTCCTATCCTGCTGTGCTAGGCAAAATAACATTCTGTTACTGCTTCCATGGTCAAAGTCAAAATGAGGTTTTGGGGGTTGGGGAACCAGATGCACCCCCAATTTACCTTTAATTAGTTCCTAAATCCAGTATAAAGGTAAAGGGACCCCTGACCATTAGGTCCAATCGTGACCGAATATGGGGTTCCTCATCTCGCTTTATTGGCAGAGGGAGCCAGCGTACAGCTTCCGGGTCATGTGGCCAGCATGACTAAGCCGCTTCTGGCGAACCAGAGCAGCGCACGGAAACACCGTTTACCTTCCTGTCGGAGCGGTACCTATTTATCTACTTGCACTTTGACGTGCTTTCGAACTGCTAGGTTGGCAGGAGCAGAGGCCGAGCAATGGGAACTCACCCTGTCACCTTCTGATCGGCAAGTCCTAGGCTCTGTGGTTTAACCCACAGCACCACCCGCGTCCCAATAAATCCAGTATACAAAGTCATTAAAACTTAAGGTACATCAGAGCTATTGTGCAAGGTGGGTGATCTCTGGAATGCATGACCTGCCTAGTCCAAATATTTTTTCTATCCTCTTCACCCATCGTCCAAGCACAGATAACAACTTCTTCTGCACCTTTAACAAAAGATAGTAATCAGTGTGGGATGTTAGGCTATATGTTGAGACTCTTCTAATCCCTGGATTTAGCAAGTGTTAAAATCTAATCAAGGCTTATGATTCTTGGAATAGCCAAGCTAGCCTACTGGTGAGGTGATACCGTGGATGTTGTGCCATTATGGAAAGCAAAGGAAGGATATCTGTGGGAGACAGCAAATGGGTGGGAGCCCCTCTCTCAACTCGCAGGTAGTTAGAAAGACAGAGGCAGAGTTGAGGGCAGAGGATTTTGCCATGACGTGAGCTAGAAGCAAAAGCAGCGAGCTGGAGAGCGAGTCAGAACAATGTTTGATTTCTGCTTGAATCCAAAGCTGTGGCTATGGGAGAAACGAGATCCTTTTGAGGTGTTAATGCTGTGAACCCCTCCATCGTAGGCTCAAGTTGTATATATGTGTAAATAAACCATATATCATAAAGACACCACAGTTTCTGCTGTGCCTCATTTCCAAAAGGAAAAACAGATCCTGTAAATCCTGGAATCTCAAACCGCTCAGAGATTGGGGTGTTGTGCTACAATATGAAGCTACATCATATACTACAGAACTAAAATTAATTGGGTTTGTGGAATGTATTTCAACTCATTATATTATCCAAAACACTCACAGTTAGTCCCAGTCATTTTCTGTAAATGAAGAAGCACTATGGGTGAGTCTCACAGTGGCTGCCATTGACTTTTGCAGAAGAGGTTTACAGTGGTAGCTCAGGTTACATACGCTTCAGGTTACAGACTCCGCTAACCCAGAAATAGTACCTCGGGTTAAGAACTTTGCTTCAGGATGAGAACAGAAATTGTCCTTTGGCAGTGTGGCAGCAGCAGGAGGCCCCATTAGCTAAAGTGGTACTTCAGGTTAAGAACCATTTCAGGTTAAGAACGGACCTCCGGAACGAATTAAGTACTTAACCCGAGGTACCACTGTATAGGGTTGCAGCAGAGGTGTAGACCAAAAATAATAATAAAAAAGTCCCTTCTGTGGATCACCTACTCTTGAGATAATAGAAATGTAGAGTTGGGAGGGACCCTGGGGGTCATCTAGTCCAACCCCCTGCACCCAGAAATCTCAACTAAAGAATCCATGACAGATGACCATTGAACCTCTGAATAAAAGCCACCAATGAAGGGGAGTCCACCAGTTCAGAGGGAGTTCTTTTCATGGTCAAACAGCTCTTACTGTCAGATGGGAGACAGGTTTGTAAACCCCCTCGTCTTCTCAATTGCAGCTGCTTTGCTTTCTTTCACAGTTTAATAAAAGTTAAAGAGGTTGAAGAAGGGACTAACTGGATGAAATAAAGTGGGTCCTTGGAGCATTCCTTCCAAATGTTTGAAGACCTCCAAGGGGAGAGAGCCATGTCGCTCACTGGCCAATGCAATTTCCCACTAGGAATCTCAGTGGGTATGGGTCATGAAAAAGATTGCTAGCATCTTGCTAGCCAGGAGTTGAGAAAGAGGCCCAGTAAGCCTTTTCCATATTTGTGGCAGCCTTTCATTTCCTACTACTATGTTCCTGTTCTCAAAATACTTTTTCCTCCCTTTGGCATATAGGGTTGGGGTAGCAGGGGGCAATGGGAATTGGGTGTGCAATGGCTTAGTCATGCTGGCCACATGATCCGGAAGCTGTACGCCGGCTCCCTCGGCCAATAAAGCGAGATGAGTGCCGCAACCCCAGAGTCGGTCATGACTGGACCTAATGGTCAGGGGTCTCTTTACCTTTACGTAGCAGGGGGCAATGCGAATTGGGTGTGCAAGCAGAATCAAGGCAGGGTGGACTGCTTATAGCAGGCAAAACCTGCTTCAGTCCTGCAAACAATTCAAGCAGGGCGCTTACTTCTAATTCTCAGGGCATCCCTCCTTTGATAAATAGTTGGGGGTGCAGGAATCACCTCTCCAAATATAGCTATCTGGTCATCAGTTTCTTATGGGTGCAGATTTGCCCCTCTTTCTCCCATAGAAGTTAAGGAAAGATATTTACTTACATGAGGAACGGGGACGATACAGTATTAGAGTGCTGGACACATTTGCTTAAAAAACAAAACATAGTTGCAAGTTCAATAGGATACTGTACAAGCATTGAAATCTAGCTTGAGCATCTGGTTTTGTTTTCCAGATTGTGAAACAAAGAAAAAGACTGCAAAATGCATTTGATATGGAAGCTCTGCCCAGCCTGCGCTTCTGTGTTTTTCTGTCACAGAGCCTGGGAAGCTACTGTTTTCCACATTTGGTTGAGAAGCCGAAGCACCATTATAAAGGGTGAAAAATCAAGTGTCTTCTCAGCTGGCTCCAGGGCAAATGTGTTTGCTACTGAATCAAAAGAAATTCACCTTCCCACACAATTGTTCTTCTACAATGGAAGGATTTTAAATATTCTGTCTATGAATCAAGTTTAAAAACAATAATAATACTGCACACAATGTGTTTGGTCCTTCAAAATTTTATTTATATATTTGCCTGTATTTATAGACTCCCTGTGGCAACATGTGTGCATATACAGTGGTACCTCAGGTTAAGTCACTTTACTGGCCGAGGGAGCTGGCATACAGCTTCCGGGTCACGTGGCCAGCATTACTAAGCCGCTTCTGGCGAACCAGAGCAGCGCACGGAAATGCCATTTACCTTTCCGCCAGAGCGGTACCTATTTATCTACTTGCACTTTGATGTGCTTTCGAATTGCTAGGTTGGCAGGAGCAGGGACTGAGCAACGGGAGCCCACCCCATCGTGGGGATTCGAACCGCCAACCTTCTGATCGGCAAGCCCTAGGCTCTGTGGTTTAACCCACAGCGCCCCCCGAGTCCCTTTCAGCAGAGAGAGTAGGAGCTTTAAAAAAATAATACGGAAAAAAGACACACTCCCAGAAAACAAGCTTATATCCCAGCCAGATAAGGACTCCAGGAGTTGCCAGGCGGCATTTTAAACATCCTCCCTTCCTTTGAGGCTCTTCTAAAGCCCCTAGAAGCAACGATAGTAATCAGTGCTATTTTTCTAGAAAAAGAGGTGCCGGAACTCACCATGAACGCCTCCCTTGTTCTCTTATAATAACAATGGTGCCCACCTGAGAGGTGCTGGAACTGAGTTCGGGTGAATTCTGGCTGGGGGGAAAGCCCTGGTAATAGAAGTATCAGGAATGATCCACTGGGCTTACTACCACACATGTCTTTATGCAGTCCAAGACGCTCTGCGTCCATTGATGTCTTAGAAATCACAATGTGAAGAAATCACGTGACCACTCTATCCTCCAGATTCTGCATAACCACCTTGTGTACTTCAGTTTGTGTGAGCCGGCCCCATTCCGTCATGAGGTGTCAATAAGGCACATGTTGCTTGACCAAGTGTATGCCTCAGATTAAAAATGAGAATTCTGCTTCTTTTATTACAGTGTTTGTTGGTGCTTTTGTTCTTTCAGTACGGAATGGGTTTTAACTAGAAGAGCGAGTTAATTTTTGAGGACAGTTCTGTAGATAGCATACCTGGGAGCTTCTGTGCATTATCGCACTAGCTAGCATGTGATTTTTACACCATTGTTAGAAAATGAAAGTGCTGATCCTCCTTTTAAAAAGAAGAATATGTATTTAATAGGTCAAAAGAAGAGGTCACCTGGCTTCTCAGTGTAGTAAGAAGCAATAATATGCACATAGTCATAAAAATGAGGAAGGAATGCAATATACCTCACAGTTTTCAACTTTCAATATTAAGATAATGTTAATTTATAAATATTTAAGAATCAATTATGAAACTTTTGCTCATTGGAAGATCAGGGCTCCATAAATACTTTTTATCTACCAAAGCAAAATTATCTGTGTCGATGATAGCAGAGACTTAAAAATTATAAATATTCATTAAAATTGTTTAATGGGCTAATTAAGGAACTAAGCAGTGCAGTCCATTCATTTTAGTCACCTTGGCTGTGTGTAGAAGTCAGCAAACATTGCCCATACTCTAGGATGTGAAGAGCAGCCAAATGACCTTCTCTTTTGCTGTTAAACTTATATTCCTTTTTAATAGAGGATTAATCTGCTCACTTCTAATGGTGCCATAAAATTCATATGCTGGCTGATGCATTAATGAACTAAGTCTTCCTATTGACCAGCCCACACACACTGAAGAAAGCTGCAGAGGTTGGGGCCATCTAATAAAATCAACCTAGGCCATAATCTTATATGGAGAAAGATTGCAGTGATATTCATATGGCTGATATGCTTGGTCAAACTAAATCCATGGGTGGAACACATGTATTGGTAACAGAACAGGAGTCTCTCACACACATTCAAGTGCTTTCCAGGGGTCAGATAGGCGTGAAGATGTCCTCTTTCAACCCAGGCTTATCGCCCTTTGGGCTGATAAGAAAACATTAAGATTACTTAAAGAGAGAACAGTTTGATAAGAAAATGTATTAAAAATTTCTTAAAGAGAGAACAGTTTGAAAGACTCCCCAGAGTTGCAATGGTAATTAAAGAGATATTTATTGTGTACCCTCAGCCCATGTCAATATTTTTATCTGCTTGCAACATGTATCTCAGAAGGGAAAGCAACATGCTTAATCTGTCAAATGTAATTGTCCAGCAAAAGTGGGTTTTTGTGGGGAGCATATTTTTGAATGTTAGAAGGGGAGGAGGGGGGAGACAGTTTTATAAAGAACTTGGGGAGCTGCAAAGGTACATTGCTGCTTCTGAAGGACTGGCACTGCTTTATGATTCCCACGCTAAAGTCAGGCGGTTCCTACCTCCTTGTATATTTTTGTAAAGGAGCAGAGTTAGGATCCTATGTTGCTGTGGCTCTGTGAATGGAGGGGACTATTTGAGTAGAGCAGGAGAGATGCATTTATGGAAGCACATCTTCCCCAAACAGAAGCTCACCTATTATGAAGGGAAACTCCCATCATTCGTGGACCAGAAGCTTAGGAACCAAGTCCATTTGTCTTTCCTCTGGACTCACCATTCTCCAGTTCTCAAATGTTTTGTGCAGTGGCTTCCCCTCCTATAGCTTTGTTCTCAGCCATCCATAGAACTTGTCCAGGAGGAACATCTTTGAAGTGTCCAAATAACAAGGACATATAGACTGGCATTTTGCTTCTATTAGAGACTTCCAAGGTCTTCTTGTTGTTGTTTACTCGTTTAGTCTTGTCCGACTCTTCGTGACCCCATGGACCAGAGCCCGCCAGGCACTCCTGTCTTCCACTGCCTCCCGCAGCTTGGTCAAACTCATGCTGGTAGCTTCGAGAACACTGTCCAACCATCTCGTCCTCTGTCGTCCCCTTCTCCTTGTGCCCACCATCTTTCCCAACATCAGGGTCTTTCCCAGGGAGTCTTCTCTTCTCATGAGGTGGCCAAAGTATTGGAGCCTCAGCTTCAGGATCTATCCTTCCAGTGAGCACTCAGGGCTGATTTTCTTAAGAATGGAAAGGTTTGATCTTCTTGCAGTCCATGGGACTCTCAAGAGTCTCCTCCAGCACCATAATTCAAAAGCATCAATTCTTCGGTGATCAGCCTTCTTTATGGTCCAGCTCTCACTTCCATACATCCAAGGTCTGAGAAGATAGCAAAAAGTATAACGGCACTTTAAAGACCACCTTGCAGCATGAGCTTTTATAGGCAACAGCATTGTGAGATTCAGTCATGCCTGTGCTGGATTACAATTCCAGGGTTAAGCTGCTACTTGGGATTTGTAACAAATGGTTGGCTCCTGTGACATTTCTATCTGTTGGTTTATATGGAGTAGTTTTACAGGATTTTGGGTTGTTAAAACATAAAACAAAAAAACCCCACCAACCCTACTGCAATTTGTGCTAAGCCCCAGAGATAAGATGGAAGAATGATTCAGTCAATCAATCATAGTATTAATCACTTTTATTACTCAACCTAGCCTCTATAGCCAGGTCCTAATATGTTGCAGAGCCAGTGTGGTGTAGTGGTTAAGAGCGGTAGTCTCGTAATCTGGTGAACCGGGTTCGATTCCCCGCTCCTCCACATGCAGCTGCTGGGTGATCTTGGGCCAGTCACACTTCTCTGAAGTCCCTCAGCCCCACTCACCTCACAGAGTGTTTGTTGTGGGGGAGGAAGGGAAAGGAGAATGTTAACCGCTTTGAAACTCCTTTGGGTAGTGATAAAGCGGGATATCAAATCCAAACTCATAAATATGGTGCGGTGGTAAGAACTTCCCAATGCAAATGTCCTGGAGGTATCAACATCGTGTGTGTATTTCGCTCAACTTACGCAGGGTGGGGGAAAAACATTTAGTATTATTATTATTAATAATAATAATAATAATATTTTATTTATATCCCGCTCTCCCCAGCCAAAGCCGGGCTCAGAGTGGCTAACAACAGTAAAAATAGCCCAGTTTACATAAAATCCCAGTCAATTAATTGAAATACATTCTAAAATCAGTTCAGAATCAAATTAATGGCAACCATTGTGCTAAAGTTCTATGAAGATTACAGAAGGACAGAGGGGGTCAGACTGTGCCTTGGCCAAAGGCCTGGTGGAACAGCTCTGTCTTGCAGGCCCTGTGGAAAGATGTCAAGTTCCGCAGGGCCCTAGTCTCTTGTGACAGAGCGTTCCACCAGATCGGGGCCACGGCCAAAAAAGCCCTGGCTCTGGTTGAGGCCAGCCTAACCTCCCTGTGGCCCGGGATCTCCAAGATGTTTTTATTTGAAGACCGTAAGGTCCTCCATGGGACATACCAGGAGAGGCGATCCCATAGGTATGAGGGTCCTAGGCCATATAGGGCTTTAAAGGTTAAAACCAGCACCTTAAACCTGATCCTGTACTTCATTGGGAGCCAGTGCAGCTGGTATAGCACCGGGTGAATGTGATCGCACGGAGAGGGCCCTGTAAGGAGTCTCGCCACGGCATTCTGCACCCGCTGGAGTTCCCGGGTCAGTCTCAAGGGCAGCCCCACATAGAGTGAGTTACAATAATCAAGCCTGGAGGTGACCGTTGTGTGGATCACATTTTGGATTGGAACAGGTGGCATGATAATGCATACTGCCTCTACTGTGGACAGCTGCTGATTGCAGTCCCATTATCTCTGCAAATGTCTTTGTCTTTTTTTCGGGGGGTGGGGGTGCTATCGAGGTTGTCTATAATAGAATGGCTATGGCTATTTTAAAACAGCAGCATAAACAGTGCAGACAGAGTACACACAGCACAGATCAGCATTTCCGTTGCATGGGCAAACATTTCATAGTTTACAAGGGCATTTTCAAAAGAATGATTTCCATGCAAAGCTACGTGAAAAAGAAGCGAGGCTGCAGACCTATACAACGGGCAACATTTTTGGAGCAGAGGCTTCATTTTCAAGGCTGGGGCCAAGCTCAGTGGTGGGTGAGACCAGTGCTGGGATTCTCCCTGACTCCCTCTCATTCCCTCCTGCTATACACAATGAGGCATAAAGGTAAAGGTAAAGGGACCCCTGACCATTAGGTCCAGTCATGACCGACTCTAAGGTTGCGGCGCTCATCTCGCTTTATTGGCCGTACAGCTTCTGGGTCATGTGGCCAGCATGACTAAGCCGCTTCTGGCGAACCAGAGCAGCGCACGGAAATGCCGTTTACCTTCCCGGTGGAGTGGTACCTATTTATCTACTTGCACTTTGACATGCTTTCGAACTGCTAGGTTGGCAGGAGCAGGGACCAAGCAACGGCAACTCACCCCACCGCCGACCTTCTGATCGGCAAGTCCTAGGCTCTGTGGTTTAGCCCACAGAGCCACCCATGTCCCGCTATACACAATGAAGCACCTTTTTTTTCCTAGAAAAATAGCATTGAATATGCCTCATTGTGTATATTCAATGCTATTTTTCTAGAAAAAGAGGTGCCAGTACTTACCCAGAACACCTCCTTCGTTCTTTTAGAACAGGCTTCCTCAAACTTGGCCTTCCATATGTTTTTGGCCTACAACTCCCATGATCCCTAGCTAACAGGACCAGTGGTCAGGGATGATGGGAAATGTAGTCTCAAAACATCTGGAGGGCAGAATTTGAGGAAGCCTGTTTTAGAATGGCAACATCACCCACCTGAGAGGTGCCAGAACTGAGTTCTGGTAAGTTCCGGCTTAAAAAAAAAAAGAAAGCTCATGGCATATCCTTCCCTCCACTCTCATCTTCCTTTCACATGCACACAGACTTTAACATTTCCCCTCCTGCATTAGGATTGCTGAAAGGGGAGGCATCAACCTCCCCAACCTCCCGCAAAGCTGCAAAGATTGCTGTGTAACCAATGGGACTTAATTCTGAACAAGTATGGCAACTGAACTTGTGATCTAATGGGTTTAAATATTTTAATTGTTATGCTGTTGAACTGGCTTGCTTTATTGCGTTTTTAAATCATGGGTGCTTTTAGCGGATTTGTTTTATTGCATATTTTAAACCTGTAAACTGCTTAGAATTCGTTTTGGCAGATAAGCAGTGTACAAATCAAAATGTAATAGTAACTACCACTACTAGTAGTGGTAGTAGTAGTAGTAATGATGATGATAGACATGTATAGAAGTGTGCTGTGAATGTGTCTCCCTATCAAGCCCCAGGATTCCTTGGCTTCTGGAGTTTATTATTACATGTGTGTTTAAACAAATAGAAAGGAAACTGATTCAATGTTATTAAAGTTACATGTTTCTGAAGGCTTGACAAACAATTTATCATCTAAGACAATGGGATGCTGAGTTTTCTGCATTCCCGGTTTGATTTTTAAGGCTAAACAAGAGAGACATGATGTTTATATTAGCCAAGAAAATGTGCAGACCAATTTTGAAATCAAAACAACACTAACAGTTGGTATTAGCAACGTCACTCCTCACTATTTATTTGTTTATAATGAAGTGTAAAGCTTAGTGTTCACTGTTAAGATATATGCCAAGAGCATATATCAATTAAGGCAACAATCATACGCCCCCTTAGTTTGAAGGAAGGCCGATTTACTTCAAGAGGACTTATTTCTTTAATGGGGCTTACTTCTAAGTAAACATGCTGCAAGCTGCACATCACAACATACAGGCCAATAATGAAACAACTCATTTCATTATGAAGAATCAGCAACCCTAAAACATTGACTAATATTGCCAGTGTGGAAACTATAGAGGATACATTCTCTATAGAAACTTGTTGAGGATACATTCTCTTTTGGAAATTAATCAAACCTTTAAGATCTCAATGAATTGCTTGTCGTCTTTGGCTTCCACTGAAAAAACACCCGTGGAATGCCTTCTGTGTTAAGTTGTGGGTGAACATATCAGACGACACAGCGATTCTTCAAACAGCTCTTGTTTATTCACAGGCCAGGACAGAACTGAACTGAAGGGTTCAGTCAGCCTGCTTATATAGAGCTCCAGTACAATGTAACTGTAACAATTTTCTAAAACTATCCAATCACTGAACGTCACTTTCGATCCCTTATTTGCATAACTATCTACAGTATCCCCCTGCTGGCCCAGGGTGAGAACTTCAGTACATAACATTCCACTTAGTTTTGCAATAGATGCCTTTCACCTTCTGCAACATGCCATCCAGCCAGAGAGCACTGACACTCACTGATGGATGAATTTGGCTCTCTAACTGTGGGGCTGTTAAACTGTGGTTAACCCAAAGCAGGAGCCAAGAAAGGCACACCTGTGCTTCTAAAGTGCTTGGGGAATTGAAATGACGCGTGACGAGGACAGGTTGACACGACACTGGGAAAATGGGGGAGAAGGCTAAAGATTCAGCAACAGACTGTGAAGATGCAGGTGGATGAAATAAACCTTGCCAAAATAAGGATTTGGGCACTGGTCATTGCTCTGGGAAGTTGGTGGAGGAGTTGCAGCAAATGGAATATAGTGAAGAAAAAGAGAAGTTCAGCAGGAATACAGGAACAAAAGTACAGTGATACAGAAACTGTACAACTAATATCCATAAAGAACGAGGAATGACTGATTTGCACCCTGATTCATTCATTGATGTCCACCATATTTTATATATGTTGTGGATTGGTTGACTCTCATTGGGAAAGCTGGTTGGAACAACAAACCATCGTTTAGCATTACATGAATGAGCTCTAGGCTCATATGCGTCCCTCTCTCCCCTGGCTCAGCTAAAAGGAGGAGACGGGAAACATCTATTTCCATTATATAGTTATTGCAATTTCTTATTTCATCTAAACTGCGACAGACTCGGAAATGTTATAAATATCAGAATGTACACTTTCCCCCTCTTGACTGCTGGAATATCATAGAAAATTTATATGTATAGGATTTGGCAAGATCTACTCATTCAGTGTAATAAATCAGGATTGAAGGTTTTCATGAATGAAATATAATTGGAAACATTCTAGAATAAAAGTGCTGTAGCAGCCTAGGAAATAATGTGATTCTGCTAGTAGTTCAGCTCACCATTCTCTTCTCATTTCTTTTATGTTTTTATCTCTCCAACTGCATAGGGCAAACATTATATAATAATTCACAATTATAAAACAAATAGGGGAGGTGTCCTTACGAAGGCAAGTGCTTTTTAATATACATTTTAATAATTCATTGTCTCTTCTCAGGGATTTTTGTAATCATTTTTCCATTTTGAAAAGCATTTTGGATCTTGATTAAAAAGCCTTCTAATGGGTTGAGCCTGACAACCCATCAGTTTGCCAGCAAATCCAATTTTTCTATCACTCTTTGTCTCAAGTGGCTTTGATTAAAACAAAATCAAAGAGAAAGGGGTAGGCAGTTGCTGTCGCTGAAATGAATGAAAAGGAGATCCTCCATTCAGCTGGGTTGCAAGGCCATTCACAATTATTTAGGAATTAAAAGAGAACTACTGCTGTCAGTCAAATACAGCAGTTCTGTTGGAAACACAGAGAAATTGACTCCGATGAATTGTTCTCTGTTTTTTGTACTTGTGTGTGAACCCAATACTAGCCTCCTATAAAACAGCATAAAAGCAATTGAGTATAAACCAATCCTTTCAGTCTGTAGTTTTTCACCTCTCACCCATTTCAGTGAAACTGAAGAGCCACATCACTTATTTTAAGAACGTACTTGGTTGGGATGCCTGTTTTCTCTAAAGTATATTTGGAACCTCACCACTGGCTATGACAATCCATAGGATTAATCTATGACAATCCATAGGATTTTTATGATTTTACTGTCTGGTTTTATGTTTTTATATTGTTGTAAACCTCTACCTTCCTCTGTCTCAGCTGCAACAAAACATGTCTGTCCTGTGTTAGTCTCTACAGCCACAGCAGAATGTCAAGACCTGACCCTCGTTACCATTTTATTGCAAATTTCTCCTAATAAACATATTTTTGTATGCAATTTTGCCTAACAGACGTATTTTTGCAAGGCAGTTTCCTCTAATACAATGCATTTTGTATACTATTTTCACTGATATATGCTTTTGATGCACATTTACGCCAATATATGAATTTTAAGACATATTACTTAGCTGGGGAACTGCATTGCAAAAGATGGAGCAGTGACCATTTGAAAGGACGGCTGAGTTTCAGTTTATGTATTGTTTCAGAAAGCACAAATTAGGGTAGGTTTGTCTTTAAATGCTAATTGAATCGATACCGTGCACCATCCCTACTAACAACAAAACCCTTAAACAACCAAACAGCAGCGTCTCTGCAGCATTAACAGCCCTTGCAATGCTAGCACAACATTATGTTTTATGGCATTGCATTGCACTGAACCAACGGTTATTTGTAAACATCACAAAAGAACTTCAGTGCAGGTTGGTTTACATGCTCTGGTCAGGGGTGTTCATTTGTGTGTGTGCATGTGAGAGAGAAAAAAATAGATGTATAATTCCTCTCTAAGATAAGCAGCCTCTGGTGTTCTGTGGGGAAGAAACCTCTGAGAAAGCCACTTCAGTGATAGAGAGAAAAGCTACACACATTTCTCTCTCTTTAGTTAAAACCTCATTAATCTAATCCACAGTCTAAACTCTCCAGAGTAATTCTGGTAACAGGCTTCTTAAATAAAGCTCCTAAAAAAAAAAAAAATCTTTACTAGCTCTGAAAATGAAGAGAATAAACCTTTCCAGTTTCACAAGAGAAAAGAAAGATTGTTTTTCATTGTGGCATCTCCAATCAGATCATCTCCTTTAGGAGGGGAAAAAAGACAAGAGATTAATTAAGATTGCTTGCTAGGAGGTTTTAATTCTTTCATTTTATAAGTCAGCTCAGACAGAAATCTAGAGGAGAGGGCTAGAGGGAAGGAGATGTCTTTCATTAATGTAGTTTCAAATGAATGCTTATCACACCATTAGTTGCAGTACTAATTAGGAATACCATTAATTTCCCAACTATTTCAAATTATTTTTACTTGGGGCTAAATATGAAGCAGCCAAATTATGGTTCCTCAAAAGTGATGGAATCAAAACAAAACAAGAAACACTTGTTTTGATTTAGGTCATTTTATCAATAATATTACAGATTTTTTTTTCCAACTGAGAACAAAGCAACAAGCAAATAAAGTAAATAATAACAAAGAAAGTGAATTAACGTTCTGAAAACTTTCCTGAAACTTTAACATAATGTTTAAATACTTATTTCGTTGTTGAGAACCATTAGGAACTTTCCCAACACTGAGGTCACATTCGCATCAAACATTTAAAGTGTCACAATACCAATTTAAACAGTCACGATTCCCCCAAACTATCATGGGAACTGTAGTTCGTTAAGGTTGCTGAGAATAATTAAGGAGACATCTATTCCCCTCCCAGATCTACAATTCCCAGAGTGGTTGAACAGTCAATCCCTCTAACCCAGGGAACACTTGGAATTGTAGCTCTGGGAAAGGAATAGGCGGTCTCCTAACAGCTCCTAGCTCAAACTTAGCATACAACAGCTCCCAGAATTCTTTGGGAGAAGCCATGATGGTTTAAAGTGGCATGTTGTTGCTTTAAATGTACAGTGGTACCTTGGGTTACATACGCTTCAGGTTACATACGCTTCAGATTACAGACTCTGCTAACCCAGAAACAGTGCTTCAGGTTAAGAACTTTGCTTCAGGATAAGAACAGAAATCAGGCTCCGGCGGCGCGGTGGCAGCAGGAAGCCCCATTAGCTAAAGTGGTGCTTCAGGTTAAGAACAGTTTCAGGTAAAGAACAGACCTCCGGAACGAATTAAGTACTTAACCCGAGGTACCACTGTATAGTGTAAATGTGGCCTGCGTTCGGCATGCATTAACACAGTGTTGACCATACTATTCAACAGAGTAAGGCAGCTGCCTCTTTGCTATGTGTGCATTCTTACACACACACACACACACACACACACACACACACACACACACA
>JAXCMG010000017.1:36858309-36885710 GCA_034642415.1 Podarcis siculus | reverse complement strand
ACACACACACACACACACACACACACACACACACACACACACAACCGGCCATTCCCTTTGCCTACACAGTACCTCCTAAACGAGCAGTTCCCTTCAGCTAGATGCTGCTGCGCAGTTCCTATTGTAGGTGTAAGTTTCAACTGCCACTGCAGTCAGTTTTTGCATCTGGAATAGGTGGGGTGCATACACGTCTTGTGCCAGCCCTGCAGAAACACACTGATTTCAGCTGAATTGTGTTTGTTGTGGCAGTGGCCTAGCATGGTGGTGGTGGTGGTGGTGGAAGCACAGGGTTGGTTGCCCTCGCACAAAATTGTTAGAGGCACCAAATTCCAACACCCAGTGCTGCCTCAATATAGCTGTTTGCTTTGGTCGCTGGGCTGCGTTGAAAATGGCTTCTCCACGCGAACCAGGGAGTGGCCTCTCCAGAAAATGGAACGACTCTTCTTTTCTTATTTCTGTGGCTGTGATCTCCTGGGTGACATAGATGCCATTAGGCAGCTGAATGTGCATATGTTCTCTGTCTGTTCCCCACCCACCCGCGTGGCCCTGGGCACAGGCAACCCATGCTACACCACCGTGTTGTGGACTTGCTACTATGCATATGCCCTGTGTATTATTTGCTGGTCATTATCATGGAATTTCCTTCTAATGAAGGTTAGTGCTGGCTAGGTGTGCCATGGCAGACTTGATTTGGTTTTCTCCTCCACACATGTGAAGTTTTCTTCTTGTTCATGTTCTAACACATGAAAGCAACAAAGGCGCCTCTCTCTCTCTCTCTCTCTCTCTCTCTCTCTCTCTCTCTCTCTCTCACACACACACACACAGTAGATGAGGTGGTTAAACCTGTTCCTGGACTGTATCACTTCAAGCGACAGGTAATAGGTTGCATGAGTTAATGCTCCTTCATACCAAATGACTCCCTTGCAAATAGAAAACTAATATATCGGGCGAGAGGCTACTCTGAAGCCCTTCTCTGCGGCATCCACATATTCTACGTGCAAGGACATTTTTTTAGCTGGGGCGGGGGAGTATTCATTCTTGATTCCTGCCCCCCACACATAACTTGTCTCAAACAATTAAATAAATAAATCACAAGAATGTACTGTCCGATTTATTATTCACTCTGGAAGCACAATAGTGTTCAATAGGAATATTCTCTGGGTGAGGACTTAATGATTTGATCTTAAGAGACGGGCAGCAGGATTGATCATTATTAATCCATTCTTATATACAGGCAGCAGGTGGCTGCTATGCCGGGTCAAAATATTCATATTTAACATTAATGCCAGAGCGCATTTTCTGAGTTATGATCCCACTGTTGTGAAAAGCACAATAAACTGGGGATATATTGCATGCCTTTAGAGGGCTGTTTGTAAGAATACAACTGATTTGTCCTGGCACATGAATTATATTTATAGAATATGGACTCCTTTTTCATTACAGAGTGCATACCAGGGTGTGAACTATTATATTTTTATCCTAGTGGAATCTAGTGAAATAAAAGAGGAGCCTTAAGCAATGTTTAGGAGAAGTAGCCACAGTCACTTGAATGAAAAAAATGCTTTCGCCTTCTGTACTGCAAGCGTTCTGAAGAAACCGTAACAGCCTAAAAACATGTACATGCATGCCTATTTTTGAATGAATTAATTTTCAATTTGGAAATACTTTCCCCTTAATTTATTGTCTGACAAGGGGTCGTGAGCACTTGTACTTATGTACTAGTACATAAATTAGATTTTACATAAATAACGGCAGAATAAAGTGGATGGAAGCGGTATAGCAAAAATCTGCTATTCAGAATGCACTGTTTTCCCCTAAAACGTTAGCGAACAATTTCTGTATCTTTGAACTAGCCCCGAGTGTATCGTTCTAGCAGCCAAATCTTGCGCTGCTGCGATTCAGCTGAGAGAAAAAACAAACCAAGGGTATGTTCACATTGGCAGCTTGAAAAGCTGTGAGGTCCATTTCCTCTGCTGCCTTTCCAAGTCGCTTTTTTCCGCTGCTGTTCACACCAGAGGCTTCACCTGATGCCTCCAATTCAGTGAAACTTTCATCTGTGCATGCACCATCATCTGTGCATGCGCAAAAGAAGAAGAGTTTGGATGTGATATCCCGCTTTATCACTACCCGAAGCAGCTAACAATCTCCTTTCCCTTCCTCCCCCACAACAAACACTCTGTGAGGTGAGTGGGGCTGAGAGACTTCAGAGAAGTGTGACTGGCCCAAGGTCACCCAGCAGCTGCATGTGGAGGAGCGGAGACACGAACCTGGTTCCCCAGATTATGAGTCTACTGCTCTTAACCACTACACCACACTGGCTCTGCGTGAACTGCCCACACCACAACAAAACCACGGCTTCCATTTTCAAATCACATCGAAACTGGTTTGAGAAAAAGCACATCAAAGAAGAGTGTGGCTAATGTTGTGTGAACCTGACTTAAAAAAACCCAGTGGTAGGAAGCATGCTGGAATCACAGTAAGTCGTAATGTGAACATAACCCAAGTTCCATTCTAGGAATGGTGTACTAAAATAATTTTCTCAAATCCTGAAGTTAAAAGTGTGTGAACTGTGTACTTGTTGGAGTCTCACAGGTTGGAATGTACCACTTCCAACTTCTATGAGCTCGGCTTGGGAATATTTCTGTTACACCAAATCCCATGATTTCAGTAGCTTTGGACAAGCTCAGCGGTTCTTGGTACACACTATGCCATTGATATTCCATTGAGGGGGGAAATGGCCTCATCTTGCCCTCTTTATGGTCAAGTTTGGCAGAGAGAGGGAGAAAGCTAGAGAGGGCAATTTGAATCAGTGGTGTGCAGTGATTTTCATAGGCGAACAGTTAGAGTCAGAGGCACCAGTGTGTGATGGTGATTATGGAGGACCGTCAGACGAGTGAACATCACACCTCCCTCCATAAGCAGGGCAGAAGCTTCCTGAGCTTTGGGAAGGAGGTGCTAGGGGAACATTTATGGGACGAACCTAGTCCCCCGGTCCACTGACTACACACCACTGATTTGAATGAATAGGCAACACTAGCCTTGAGGAGAAATTGAAACATAGGCTCCTCCCATGTAGTCAGAAGCATCTCACAGAGGTCTGGTGGAGTGGGTACAAATTAATGTACCACTGGCAAACGGACTCCTGTACCACTAGTGCAAGGGCTAAACTACTTGCTATGAGAGGAGATTAATGAGTGATCTCTCATTGCTTTTATTTATACTAAATGCAATCCTGGGGTGCTAATTTGATCAGAAAAGCAACATGATTTAACCCTTTCCCACTGTTTCAATCTAAACCAGGTGCATACTCAACAATGCTCCCTGAAAGTGGGGGCAGCGATAATTCAAGGTGTTTTCCACCTTCGAGCAAATAGCAGCTTGAGTGGGGGCTGATTTATACCTGGAAATGGGGTTAAATTCCTTCAGAACATGTGTTGGCTTTCCTTTAAATTAGGCCACACGCATATCCGTTCTTAGTTCACAAAAAGGTGTTGGGAGATCAGTGACTGGTCTTTCTCTGTGATGCGGACTCACACAGGAAAAATTTTTACCACTCACACAGGAAAAAATTCTTACCACATGAGACATCTGGGAGATTTTTAAGCAGAGGGGCATTTAAAAATATGACCACCTACTTGCAGTCTGGAGTGGTAAATTTCAGAGCCTACCATCACCTCCATTTAGCACCTCATTCTCTGTAGTGTGTAAAATGGCTCGTTCTCTGTGAACATCATATATGCTAAGAGTGAACTCAGCTCTCAGAGTGCAGATCATTATGTAGCCAAAATAGCTCCCACACACAAGAGACTTGGGGAAACTGCAAGGCTTTGCAAAATTACAGTAAAAGAGTTGCAGGGCCCCCAAAATCAGTCCATACTGGGCATGCTCAGTAGCCACTGAATGCTGGACATAAGCAGCTTGCTGTCTGAGGCAAAACCACTACAATACCTTCCCAGCAGGTGGGTGACTGTTTCTTACCAGGAGAGAGAAGGGTGAAGCACAGCACAAAAGCAACAGCAGAGCCAACTGGATGCTCCTGCAAGCGCATTTGAACCATATTGGGCTTCCCTCTGCCTCGCCCCCTGCTCCTCCCAATAAGTTGCTGGGAAGTTAGCAGAGTAGCTCCTCAGCCCCACCTGGTGAGCCACAGCTGGAAGAGGGAAATGGGAAAGCGGAGAGAGGGGAATGGAATGGAATGGAATGGAGTGTCCTCAAAGAGGGCCTGCCTACCTGGATTGATGGCATTCTGAAGTGGAGCACTCCACACTAGTGGTGTGCAGTGAAATTTTTCGTAGGGGAACAGTTGGGGCCAGAGGCACCAGCATGGTGTAGTGATTAAGAGCAATAGACTCGTAATCTGGTGAACCGGGTTCGCATCCCCACTTCTCCACATTCAGCTGCTGGGTGACCTTGGGCCAGTCACACTTCTTTGAAGTCTCTCAGCCCCACTCACCTCACAGAGTGTTTGTTGTGGGGAAGGAAGGGAAAGGAGACTGTTAGCCGCTTTGAGACTCCTTAAGGGGAGTGAAAGGTGGGATATCAAGTCCAAGTCCAAACCTTTGGGGGGTGGAGAAGCACGTGTGATGTCGTGAGGGCTCTTGGACCCATGTTAGTATTGCTCCCCCCTTCCTAAGTTGGGCAGAAGCTTCCTGGGCTGTGAGAAAGAGGCACCAGGGGAACATTTAGGGGACTAGCCTAGTCCCCCTAGTTCATGGACTGCACACCACTGCTGAACACATTTTGTTGCTAATCCCGCTTGCCTTCTCCTTTGTCTTATAGCGCTGACAGTTTTTCTTGAACGTGAGCCCATGGCATTGAATTCTGCTGGAAAGAAAATGTATCACAACAGCAAGGCACTTACTTGCTATTTCTCCCCTTATGCGTTATTCATGCAAATCTGTCTTCCGAAATTTCAGAAACAAGCAATGGGAGGAAAAAAACCCAACAGATCAGCTCTTGCTCCCTGGCTAGCACAGGGCTGTTGCCTACAGGGTACTTGGCAATGCTTCTTGTCAAATGATCTGATTGTTTCAAGCAACAGGGCCTCTTCAGCATCTCCCCTGGGAGTCTATTTGGAATTCAGCAAAAACTGAATGTGAGGAAGTCTCCCAGTAGGCACTGCAGAATAACCCATAACAAACAACCTCTATGTGAAAAAAGCAAGCAAGCAGTAAAATCAGCTTTCAGAATAATTTTTAAAAGCTTCTATCAACACACGCCATCTAATTAGAAGCTACCTCTTATTTCATCACTTGGTCATCTTTCAGGTAGGCCATAGATTAAACATAGTTCTCTGTTTTCATCATCAAAACCATAAAGTGGTTCACTTTAGGAACTAGTCTGATAGGCTCAAATTATGATATCCTTTCCTTTGCATTTTTTAAAGATTCAAAGTAAGCCTAGGCAGGCTGCTAATCTGAAAGCAGGAAGGCTATGGAGAGAAGGAGCTCTGATTCTTTGCCTATTGGAATTTTTCAGCTCAAAACCACCCGCTCTAAGGAACTTTTTAATCCACAGATGGAAAGACACAGGATCCCTGCAGCTTCTCTGTGGGTTTCCCCCTGCAAGATGAAAAAACAACAACAAAACAGATTGGGAAGGGTAATCTTGAACAGAAAAATACCTGGAGGCAAAATGCTTAAGTGGTTTCTCTTCCTGCACTCAGAATTGCACCCAAGTTGTTTGAGTTTGGTTTTTAAAAGAACAACCTTCAGAGGAAGGAATAACTGACACCCAACTTATAGTAACCTGTTGCCACCAAAAACAAAACACTGGTGTTCTGCTAGCTGGAAAACTAAAGGCACTGCAATAGAAAAATCAAGGGATTCAGTGATTCAAGGGAATCACTGGGCTTGTTAGTCCATGCCCCACATTGCTGATCCCAAGAGTCTCCTGGCCCCTGCTTTTACTGCCTATTCACTTGTTCTTTCTCCAGCCAAGGAAGTACTGGGAGGAGCAAGGAGAAGGAGCAGCAACCTTCACATGCCTTGTCTTCTCCTCTTTAAGATGGCATGGATTAGGCGCAAAGGGACAAGCAAGTGAATGGGCAGCAGGGAAGAAGAGGTGATGGGTACATGGAAAGCAGCCAATGAGAGCATCTTGCCCAAGAGGCCTCAAAAAACTTAAGCAGTATTGAATATTTTTAATTCAAGGCTTCATTGCTCTTGCGCTTGACCTTCATATTAACATACCGAGCCACAAAAGACTTAATAAAAACATGCCCAGTTTGAAAGAACGCTTGTGTAAAAGTAACTACATTTCTTCCTAAGCTTTATATAGCAATTCTGGTGTTAAAGTTCATGGGCTGGTCATCGCAGGATGGGGGAAAGAAGGAAACAGATGGGTAGCAATAAGCCACAGCTTCAAAAGAACATGACACAATAAGCAAGACCAACGCAAAGGTGTTGGTTCTAACTCCTAGGGTGGTTCTCCAAAAGTTGACTAAAACTCCCATTATCCTTAGCCAATGGTCAGGAGTAACGGACAGTTGGAGTCAAATAACCTCTATATGTTGAAAAGTTAGCTGAAGCTCTTCCTCTCATTAACTGGCACCGGACTTCATTGTGTCTGAGAAGAGTCAGGAGTTTCCTGTGACTGTTCTGTTCTCATTTTAGGGAGTCAATAAAGTTATTGTCTAGGTTCCTTACTGGTGCATCCTCTCAGCCTTCCATGACAGTCACGGTGGACAGAGAAGCCTTTTCAGATGGCCTAATAATTAAAAGACACCTGCTTCTTGGCAGAAAAGCAATGACAAACCTAGACAGCATCTTAAAAAGCAGAGACATCACCTTGCCAACAAAGGTCCATATAGATCAAGCTATGGTTTTCCCAGTAGTGATGTATGGAAGTGAGAGCTGGACCATAAAGAAGGCTGATCGCCGAAGAATTGATGCTTTTGAATTATGGTGCTGGAGGAGACTCTTGAGAGTCCCATGGACTGCAAGAAGATCAAACCTATCCATTCTTAAGGAAATCAGCCCTGAGTGCTCACTGGAAGGACAGATCCTGAAGCTGAGAATCCAATACTTTGGCCACCTCTTGAGAAGAGAAGACTCCCTGGAAAAGACCCTGATGTTGGGAAAGATGGAGGGCACAAGGAGAAGGGAACAACAGAGGATGAGATGGTTGGACAGTGTTCTTGAAGCTACCAGCATGAGTTTGACCAAACTGCGGGAGGCAGTGGAAGACAGGAGTGCCTGGCGTGCTCTGGTCCATGGGATCACGAAGAGTCAGACACGACTAAACGACTAAACAACAACAAGTTTATAGCCCCTTGCCATATTTGATATCCAATTGGTGAACTTCTAAGCTGGAATGTTAAAAAGAAATGAAGGAAGGAAATAATACACACACACACATATATAAACAAAAACAAAACAAAAACGGTATGGGCACACTGGGAAAGGCCTTTGCATTCAGATTATTTCTGGAGCCTGCAGCAAAACATTGCAGTATGGGTTTCTCAGTGCTCCAGCCAGACATGCTTTCTTTCAGGATTTTCCATTCATTCCCCCTTCTCCCCTGTCTTCTGTTTGCCACACCCCAATATACTCAGTGTTCTGTGGTCATTGAACATGTTTAGACCTCACTTGGGTAGTTTTACAGGGGATTTTTTGCCCCATTAAGGGTTTTCCCCCTGAATCATTTTTTTCTTCTTCCCCTGCAAATTTTGAGGTTCCCCGGAGCATGCTAACCCTTCCCTCTTGTGTGTGTGTGTTTTTTTTTACTGATTCAGTGTTGGCAATGTAACTGGTATAACTTGGCACCTGGGTTTGCTATTCGTGTAAGTGATTCTAAATGATGTACACAGTGAAATATAAAAGAGACGTTACATTTATATGTGTATGTTTTTATAGACTAATAGTGCATCCCTCTGACGGGTGGCCCTTTTCTTTTTTTCCCACTCCTCCATTCACCCACACAGATTACGAATCATTGTTTATCTCAATGATGCATGTCTCCCCAAAGGCTGAGAATTTACTGCAGCTCCCTGTCAATAGAATCTATGTGTCGAATCATTAAGTTGTATTCCTCAGCTATTCTATTCTGCAAGAGAAGCAAATAAAATACTTGAGGATCATTCTTTGAATGTATGTGTCCCAGGATAAATCCCTGCATTATGTGAAACTCTAAAAGCAGTCCACCAGCATCTGTTACACTATAATGATTGTATTATACTTGACGTATTTAATATTCTTATTTTATTAGAGGTCTTGTCAGAGGCTGACTGCCAGGAGATACACAATCAAATTTGCCCCACTGAGGCCTCTCACTAATAGGAATTAGGTGGTCATTTAATATACATCATCACCGTGGTTTTTACAACAACCCTGTATGGTAGGTCAGTATTATTATCCCTAGGTGAACCTCCCTGGGGAAAGCATTCTACAAACAGGGAGCCACCACAGAGAAGGCCCTTCTTCATGTTCCTCCTCCGCTTGAAGTCTGGAGGGTGGCAACATGAGAACGGGCCTTAGAGGATGAATGTTCAGGACAGTTTATATGCGCTGAGGGCAGTTCTCTCCCCAGTATTGCAGTGCTGAGCCATATAAGTCCATTGATTTCAGTAGGATATCAAAATATCAAATCCAAAAACTCTAGGTCTACCTTGACTATTTTTTAATCCATTGGTTTTAGTTTGCTTATTTTTTAATCTTGCCCTTCAGCATTGGTGCTCTCAGGATGGACTGATAAGTCTTCCTGGAAAGTACATTCCAATGGCAGGGTTCATTCACTGAAAAGATTCTGTTCTCTGTTGCCATGCACCTGACCAAAGAGATACCAATGGATTAAAGCTGACCAAAAGTCCAGAGGTAGCATTATAATCAATTTGCGATGGGGTGGAAGGTTCACAGGCTATGAAGGACTTGCTCACAAATTTATTGACAGCTGCACAAATTATTATAGCTAGGAAATGGAAGGGGCAAGCAGAATATAAATTGGAAGAATGGCATAAAGAGGTGTGGGATATAGCTATTAATGATAAATTAACATGTGCCATTAAGGTAAGACGGGGAATATGCAGGAGAAATTAATTTGAGGCGATACGGAGGGTGTTTTTAGAATTTGTACTGAAAGGGGTCAAACCATCTCAAGAGGTGTTGAAATTCTGGGAGGTTGGATAGTTACAATGGAATGGTCTTGGCGGTGGCGTGCATATTTTTATTCTTATTTATTTAGGATTATTACCTTGTCAAAAGAGAGAGAGATACCCAGAAAGGGACTTCTGAATAACATATGCAAACTAAGAAAGGTCTATCATTTTGAAATCATAAGGGTTTTGTTTTTTAATACAATAGAAACTGACATGAGGGGTCCACCATCAGTACCGCAAGTTTCAAGATATTTCAAAGCAGATGAACAACCAGCAGAAATGAGCCCAAGGAAGCCGAACGGATCTGTAGCGACTACAAAGCTGCCAAAATTACGAGAGGAATGAGGCAGCACACGTCCTCCCACTTTTCATCTGTCTCCCATATATCATCTGTCTCCTAATAATTACAGCTGTGTTCCGAGCCATTCCACTCGCTGGCTTTACAGCTAAGAGAGTACTGTGACCTTTCCCAGAGCAATGAGTTCAGTACGGCACCGGAGAACTTAGAAGCGAAGACGCCAGGCCTTAGCAGGTGAGGGGTGGGTTAAGTCATTGTAATCGCTATATGATTCTGCTAACATGACAGAGTCTGATGGGCACATGTGATGTTAACACTCTCGTAGAAGCAAGACAGGTCTGGGTCTAGTTAGTGCCTGATTAAGAAACATATGTTACCTTGATTCCATGGTGGAAGAAAGATGAGATATACATTTAACCAATTATTTGTCCTGCCCTATCGTCTAATAGAAGAAGAAGAGTTTGGATTTGATATCCCACTTTATCACTACCCGAAGCATAGCTGTCAACTTACAGATTTGAAAATAAGGGACCAGCAGCCTTGAAAATAAGGGATCAGCAGCCAAAATAAGGGATCAACAATTACTTTGATAAAATACATATTTTGTTGCGTGCAAATGGCTTTAGATACCTATTAGGTCCATAAATTACCATATAGCATCTATTCAACACAAAAAAACAGCAACCATTTGTTGTTGACAAAGCAAGCTGGACATAGAAAGGGCCCCATTTCCTTCAGTAGCTTATTTAAGAGACATCATCAATAAGGGACAGCAGTGGGACATGGCGCTGGAATAAGGGACCGCCCCACTAAATAAGGGACGCTTGACAGCTATGACCCGAAGGAGTCTCAAAGCGGCTAACATTCTCCTTTCCCTTCCACCCCCACAACAAACACTCTGTGAAGTGAGTGGGGCTGAGAGACTTCAAGAAGTGTGACTAGCCCAAGGTCACCCAGCAGCTGCATGTGGAGGAGCGGAGACACAAACCCGGTTCCCCAGATTACGAGTCTACCGCTCTTAACCACTACACCACATAGGGGTAGATCACCACACTGGCTTCCCCAATCTAACCCAATTTAGGTGTGTTTGACTATCTGTCTTGAAAACTATTTTTCTTACCGTGCGCAAGTTAGTTTCCAGCGATGTCGTTGCCATGGGAACAGTGCTCAAACTATGTCCTTCTATAAATTCTCTCCTATATTTTTAATCGAATGACTACAGTATTTAGCTCCTTCGACAAAAATATGCATATATCAAATATAAATGCGTAAGCTAATCTCCCTAATGCTACATGTCTAAGGCTATATGTCTTTCTCTGGACAAATGTTAATCTTAGCTCAGTGAAGTTATCTAACAGCAATGAGAAATTGGCAGTAACGAGAAATTTAATCCACAAACGAGACCCTGCCTCACTAACGGCTCCCCCCCTAGTGTTCTGCTTAATTTTGTGCCCAAAACAAAAGGCTCAGGAACCACAATATCCCAAGGACTGCCTCTCCCGATATAGGGCACACCGCCCTAAATCTGCCTCCATCATGGCAGCATAGCATCATCGCAAAACTAACTGTTTGAAAGAAAAGTGGGAAGATGGCAGGGGTGGAAACCATGATTTGGGATAGCCAAAGGAAGCAGCGTCAATAACGCAGGAGTATTGGTGAACATTTATGTAGCAGGAAGAGGAGCTCACAGTCCAGTACAAATCTACACGGGAAGTGTAAAACACTTGTTTCTGCGTGCAACAGCAATAATACACCTGTCTGTAGGCGCCTCTGGTATAAAGCAATGTCCTATGTTAACTCTCATCATCCCTGACCATTGGCCATGCTGGCTGGGGCTGGTGAAAGCTAGAATCCAACAATATCTCAAGGGTCACAGGCTCCACATCACTGGAGAATGTATTTGTTCTGGATACCCTACCAGGAAAAAAGAAACTTATTGTTGACGATATTGTATTTTTGGTAAGAGATAGTTGCAGATTTACTGTATTACTTGCTTCAGTGCTGTATATATCCAGTACTGTCTCTGCACTGAACCCTGACTATTGCTCAAATTGGGGACAGAATTTCTTTTAGCCAACAGAGAGAAAAGAATGATGAGAAAAGTGGATTTTTGTGATAAGCGAGTCTTCATCTTTTGTTCTTATTGTAATTTTGTTTTTGTTGCTTCCTGTGGTCTAGACAAACTGATCTAATAGTAATAGGAACTAAAGAATGAACTCAACAGAGAAAAGGGAAAGAAAAAATGGGTGGGAAACATTTTATTATGCTGTCATCTTTGTAAAAACTAATGCCGATAATGGAAGATGTTGCTGTCCATAAATTTGCTGTTAGAAGAGAAAAGGTATGAAATCCTATTCAAAAAACCTCTGATTAGAACAATTCAGATACTTTTATTTATATTCATCCTGTTGATAACAGAGGCCATAGATTTTCCAATTTTAGTCAAGCAAAATTATTCACCTTACTCATTCCACTCAACTGGTCATACTATATAATTTTGTTTCTCTAAGGTGAACAGACAATTATGATCTTTATCTCTGGAACGACTAAGGAGCTATTTTGCATACCAGGTCTCAAAAAGACATTGTATAGAAGACATGATGTTCTATCAAAAATCATGGAACTGGAAGGTGGAGAATTTACTTAAAAAGTATAGTTTGTTTGAACAGAAATAAGTGAGGAGACATGAGTCAGGCAGTCTAGATGAGACTGTTACCAAAAGCCAAACTAGGTGTGGTGCCAGATTTCCCATGGTTATTAAAATAAATGGCTTCCAAAGCAGCGATGGCTTCCAAAATTGAATTGTGGGGGCTAATTCGTTCCTCCACATTCCATGTTCCTGATTAAAATTTCCACAGAAGCTGTTGTTTGCCCATTGGGGGAATCCATACAGGTACCAATATGGTACCCATGGGATTTTGCTCAGCTGTACAAATAACACCTTGGGGTGATTTTAACGGAGAAAACGGGATAAACTCATTATAAAATGGAAAATGAAAAGTTTAAAAGAAAAGAATGAGGTTGCAAGAATCCTAAGGCCATAGAGTGGATTGTGCCATTTAACCCTACAGGAGGTGTCAAGGGTGGGGTGGAGGCAGTTTTGAATCAACACCCACCTGAAAACGAGTTCACGGCAAATACAAAAATGTGTGTTAGGGAGAGATGGTCCAGCCCAGTTTATTCTCTGTTGTCCTTCCTGCTATTTGCATATGCTTCTTCCACAGAAAGCATTAAAAATGTGATTACCCTGGTTCTTCGGTTTGATGGCTTACAGTCCATTCTTCCTCCTCAGAACACTTTCTCCTGCCCCTGTAGATCACAGTCTGCTTTCTCCAGATATACACTGGAAGGCCTTTCTTGGAAGAGAAAGCAGGTCTGCACAATTCCCTCCACCTATATGTAGCAGGGGGCCAGCAGAAGAGGAGAACACAGCTTTTTGCCTGTAGTCTCTTTATGCATACTCATGAATGCACTTTATTCTGCATTGCATGGTTGGTGATGTTGGCAGTCACTGGATTCTAAACTCCACTGAAGGTATCTTTCCAAGCTTTGTTTACCCCAGAAGCGAGCTACGTTAGGCAGCTTGAAAAGCAAATGGGACTAATTTACTGCTGCGCTGTTTTCACCGCACTCCGTCAATACTGCAATAGCTGAGGCTTAGCAACGCAGCAAAGGAAATCTATTCTGATTTTAATTTGTAACAGGTTTTTCAAAAGGGAATCATTATCGTGATTATGATTTAATAAACAGAAACCTGAACCCAGGCCAGGCTCCTTCATGGCTGCCAGAGCGAACAGCAGGGGAAAAGCACAAGAGAGTCCATTTTTTTTCAGGCTCAGACGAAGCTTAATGCAGAAGGACATCAAGCAACACATTAACTTGTATGACGTTTGCTTCTAGCGAACTAAGGAAAGTGCATGTTTTGCAACCAGAGTCATAGAACCTTGAGGCTATCTGACCATACCTGTCAACTTACAGATTTGAAAATAAGGGACCAGCAGCCTTGAAAATAAGGGACCAGCAGCCAAAATAAGGGATTTTAGTCAACCAGCTGAAATACGAAGTTAAAAGGGACCAGATAATTTTGGAGAGCAGCGCCGGTTTTTAGCCCTTCGTTTCCAGAGGTTGCTGCTCAAGACACCAGCCGATGAAACACTGCAATTAAATAACTACAAGCAGCAACCACTTTTCGCACAAAACGAAGTCCAAGCTACGAAGAAGCTGCTGTTCTGTATCTTTTGTCTCGTGCTCCATCTGCAGCTCTCAATTCCATCAGGTGGGGCGGGAGGAAGGGGGGGAATAGCGCCCGAAGTAAACCCGCAGATCAGACCATCTATGCTAGTCTACCACTACAAATCTATGGGAGAAGCGCTTGCGGTCCTTCCCTTGTAGCCCTTGGAACACCTGCCCGCGCCTCCTCCTCCTCTTCCTCCTCTCTCTGAACTGCTTTCTCTATGGTTGCCCTCACTCTCCTCTCAAGGCTCCTCAGCAATTCATAGGCCATACCAGGCTGCCCATCTCATCCGGGTCCTTCGGCGGCACAGCTGCAGTACGGCCTAGCAGGAGCGGGAGCGGTGGCGACGGGCAGAGGGGAGGCCCCAGGCAGAGATGCTGAGTTCGGCGGCCACGAGGAGGATGGCGGCAGAAGGGCCCGAGGCTCCTGCCAGTCCTGGGGGGAGGGGCTCCCAGGGGCTGAGGCTGGTGAGAGGAGGCCAGAGGGGGGCGGGCCGGGCAGCCAAGAAACACAGTTGGAGCCTCCCTCTTCCCTGGCCGGCAGGGAGGGAGGGAGAGGAGCTGCTTCCTTTGAAACCCGGGAAATTTAAGGGACATCCATCAATAAGGGACAGCAGCGGGACATGGCACTGGGATAAGGGACTGTCCCTCCAAATAAGGGACGCTTGACAGCTATGTATCTGACCTAACAGTGGATTTTGTTCATCCAAAAACTAGCCAAGTTGGAAACAAGAAGCAAGAACTCATTGATAACTGCTCAGGAGGAGAATACTAAAATAGTCACAGCGAGCATGAAAGAAATTGCCTGCTCCCCTGGTGCGACTGTGCCGATGGCCACCGCCCTGGGCCCATCTTTTATTTCAATTAAACAATGACCTTTCTCTAATGCTGTTTAACAAAGCAGCCTGTTTGTTTCTTCAGTGCGGAGTGGGCAAAGATATCAGCAGAACGAGCTGCAAATCAAAGGACGCGTGTAGTAGCACAAGGCAGGCTGGAGCTTTTCTTGACAGGCATTTAAAAATAAAAACTGCACTTATACACGCAGTAACTGGATAAAGCAGAAAGCCAGCCTTCACGGAACACCTCACTCTTTCTCCACGGAGAAATCTCTTTGGCAGATTGTCACACACACAAATCAAGAAGAATACGCCGTATAAGCTGGTGACTGATGGCGTTTCTAAATCCTAGAGGTTGTTTGCAAATGGAAAGGCATTATATGCATTGAAGTCAGTTGTGTTCATCCGTCCTAAGAATGCATTCTCAGAAGGCTTGCAGACATAAAGAAAGGATGCTGCAAACTGGCCTTGCTCTTAGGGATAGCTGGTCCACCTTGGATGGTCGATTCTGAGGTACCATTTGCAGTTTTGGCGTTTACTACTCAGTTGCTCAAAAATGAGATTGCTGGCTACATGAACACGTAACATAGAAAAGCAAAGTGCATATAAAGTTACCTGTCTTAAAGTTGCTGTGGCAAGTAATTGAAAACATTATGTAGTTGGTTGTACTGCAGGATCTCAAGTCAAGATACTCCTTGGGTATTTTCATTAGTTCTTTATGAGGGTTTTGGTGGACCACTTCATGATTTTTCTGCCTGTTGTAGCAATTTTAATGTCTTGTGATATATCCTGTATGATTTTTAATTGTATGTTTATTGCTTAAATTTTGTGTGAAATTTTGCATGAAAATTTCAATTCCATAGAATTCAAATTGAAAGTGTTCTTCCCAAACACATCATGAACCATCTGAATGAAGCTTGTGGACCATTGGTGGTCCATGGACCACATTTTGGGGGGAACTCTGTCGTCTATGAGTGGGCAGCCCAGCTAAGAGAGGGCCTCTCATCGTTGTCACCGCCCCCACCCACAGTTTGCCCCAATCACCTCATAACTCATCCCAGTTCCAAGATGCTGATGCTGCCGCTTATAGTGAATAATTATTATTAATAATAATTTATTATTTATACCCTGCCCATCTGGCTGGCTTTCCCCAGCCACTCTGGGAGGCTCCCAACAGAATACTAAACACACGCTAAAACATCAAACATTAAAAACTTCCCTAAACAGGGCTGCCTTCAGATGTCTTCTAAAAGTCAGATAGTTGTTTATTTCCTTGACATCTGATGGAAGGATGTTCCACAGGGCGGGCGCCACTACAAGGCCCTCTGCCTGGTCCCTGTAACTTCACTTCTCACAGCGAGGGAACCACCAGAAGGCCCTCGGAGCTGGACCTCAGTGTCCAGGCTGAACGATGGGGTGGAAACGCTCCTTCAGGTATACTGCGCCGAGGCTGTTTAGGGCTTTAAAGGCCAGCACCAACACTTTGAATTGTGCTTGGAAATGTACTGGAGAGTCAAGAAGAGAAAGTCTATCACCCAGTGTTGGTGCCCTGTTCCTTTTGCCAGTGTTGTGGAGAGAAGGGCCAAAAACTTTCACCTCACCATTACCTCATGCTCTGCAAGCAGCACTGGGAGCAGGATCATGGGACTGGAGCGATTGGTGAGGGGATGAGGAAGGGGGAGTTTGGGGTCAACTGTGGGGGGATGGGGATTGGCAACAGAGTGGGTGGTGGTTGGGGATTGAAGAAGCCATGAGGATGAAGGACCTGTTCGGGGACGTCTGGTGGCCGAAGGAACCAAAGGGCTGGGAGGGTTCGGTGGTGTGCAAAGGGTGGGGGGTTGGCAAGTGGGGGTGGGGGGATAGGTGGGGTTGGTGAACAATGCAAGTTGCAGCGTCAGCCACTAGTCTTTAAAAAATGTAATGTTACAGGTAAGAGTAATTATTTCACTGGGAACTTCATATACGTGGCAAACTCTGGAATAAGATTTTGTTGAGGTAGATTAAAACTGAAATTTGAGAACCTGACTTCAGCATTCCACTTTTTATTTCTTTCTGAAAGTGAACTGGCCAATAATTTCCATCTTGCAGCCCTTCGATCTGTCAGAATTGCTTTACAAGCAGCTTGTCCATACACCTTGAGCTATTTTAATTTTTAATTAACACTACCACTAAAATCGAAAAGAGCTTAGTGTTCCGGGAAAAAGAAAAAGAAAATTCAAATCTGTCATAAATACTGGGTCAGCAAGGCTTGGCTAGTTGAAGGGTGGATTTCAAGTGAGTGGGGATATCTTTGGCGGGGCGGCCCATCCTGTTTCTCCACCTGAGGCAAAATGCGAAGCTGCTGCCCTGCCACCTGAGCCTCCCTTGACTAGATTGTGTGGCGATGCCCACAAAATGGTGGTGGAAGGTTCCGGTGAGATATCACTGGAAGTTGCCATTGCTTCTCTGCCAATGGTGGGGTGGCCAGTGAACCCATGGGACCACTGCCTCTTGGGATTTTGCCACCCAAGGCGGCTGCCTCAGACATGTTTTAAGCCTTCCAAGGCTGCCTCCAGACTTTCAGTCTTTGTGGGAGGGATTCAAGCACTGGAAATGTACTTCCTTTGCCAAACCTTTATTAGGTGTTACAAATATAGGCCATCATAAAACATCCATATATTAAAAATTTTTGGGACGTGATCTATGAGGAACTGAAAAGAATGCTAAATACACATTTTTATAGAAACCTGAAGCTTTCCTATTAGGCATTCTAACAATAAGCATTCCAAACGAAAATAAGAGAGTGTTTCTCTATGTGACAACAGCGGCCAGCGTGCTAATAGTGAAATATTGGAAAAGTGAGTTAACACCAACAAAAGATGAGTGGCAATTAAAGTTGTGCGAGTACCTCAAACTAGCCAAAATGACAGACCTAATGAGAAACCACTCAGGCGATAAGGTGAAAAAGGAATGGGATTGCTTCAAAAACTACCTGATAAAATATGGTTCCAAAAATAATACTTGGTTGTGCTCAGATTATTTTCATAGTTATATGGGATAAATTGATGTTAACAAATGAACACAGAATACTCGCTAATTAATGAAAATATTGAAACTGCAAAGAGATAGAGGGAAGTCAACCAACATAGAAGGGATTCAAACTAGTTTTCCGGAACAGAAGTGACTGGAAAGAAAGAAAGAAAGAAAATAAGGAGTACAAATGTAATCTCTTTCTGGTAACTTGGTGTATAGAATAATCAAATCACTGTTTGCATCCTTTGAATAATTTAGTGTACTTGATCAAATTTTTTTATTTTTTATTTTTGAAAATTCTCCTTTTCCTCCTTTTCCAATTTTTTCCTTCTTACTTTCTTTTTATAGTTTTATTTCAGTTTATTTTTATTTCTTGCTTGTTTTTTGTTTTTCTTTTATTTTCTTTTCTGGTTTTAAGATTTGGATGTAATGTTTAATAAAAATGCAATAAAAAATAAAACATCCGTATATAACATTTTAAAATATATACAAATAAACAGCCATGTAAGAATATGTAATATCAAGGATTTTCATTGGGTTTTCTTCCCACTAAATAGTGCCATTCACGACTCCAAGAGATACTGTTGATTAAAACTCAGCCATCCTTGCAGTTACTTCCGGGTTAATGTCGGACAAATAGAATCTAATATTTTCATTGTGCCGCAATGTTGGACTACCAAGAAAAAGGGATAGCACACATTTGCATAGCTGGTTGTACAATGGACAGCACAAAAGAATATGTTCTACTGTGCCCAGCACATTAAAAAAAACATCCACAATGTCTATCATTTCTGAGGATGTTTAAATATCTGCCCTTGACAAAAACTGAGGAAGAAACGTTCAGTCGGGCTAGCATAAAGGCCCTGCATTGGACTGGAATTATTAATTTTGAAATACACGTGACCCCATTATCTGTTGTATTTAAACCATAAAACTTAGGGGAGCAAATTTTATTTACAGCTGACTCAATGTTTCGTTTTTCAATGTCCCTTAATCTGATTTGAATATTACGATAAATATATTGCTAACTCAAATTATACAAGACGCACTGGAAATGTAGGTTTGCAGAATTAAAGGGGGCTAAAGTGCCCAACAAATCCACTTAAAAAAAAAAAGAAGCCCAAACTTGCAGTGATTAGGAAATTGATGGGGGAAAGGACTGAAAAGTGTGGGGTGAATGAATGGTTAACAGAAACACCCTGCGGTTGCTCATTGTTGTATAACATCTCCACAAACAAATTGGAACAAATGCACAATATAAAGGCCAAATACAATCTAACCTCCTTGTAAGCTTTGTGCAAACAAATTAAAATGAATGCTCAAATAAATACAGTGGTACCTCAGGTTAAATACTTAATTCGTTCTGGAGGTCTGTTCTTAACCTGAAACTGTTCTTAACCTGAAGCACCACTTTAGCTAATGGGGCCTCCTGCTGTTCTCATCCTGAAGCAAAGTTCTTAACCTGAAGCACTATTTCTGGGTTAGCAGAGTCTGTAACCTGAAGCGTATGTAACCTGAAGCGTATGTAACCCGAGGTACCACTGTATGTCATCTGGAGGAGCCACAATAAACGAATACTCATCAGACATCTAATAACTTGAGTTTGTATGTGGCATCCAAGGAATTAACTACAATGTGAGATTTGTGAAGCCAGGAGAGAAACCAAAATATGGAAGACAGGAAAATGAATGGGCGAGGTGCCCTATAGGAACCTGCAGGTCACTCACACCAGTGATTATATTAATAACTACTGTGAGCCATTCGATTCGGAGAGCATCTAGCAGATTGTATCAGAGACTGAAAAGAGCGAAAGGGCTTTTATTCGAGGGTTATTTTAAGATGGCTGATAACGCGAAGAACCCTTCACTAAGATCCACAAAATATCTTCCTTTGGAAGAAATTACAAAGATTTCTCCTTTGGCATTATACTCTCGCCAGCCATACCAGGTGTGAAATGCTTGTATGTCTTTTAATAAGGATAGGATGCAGGAAGTAGTTCATTCCAATTCTGGCACAATTGCTCAGGCTTCTTATTAGCTGTCAGGCCCAGTTCAAAGTGCTGCCATACACTCAGGATGGGAAACCTCTGGCTTTCCAGCTGTTTTTGGACCAAAACTCCTTCATCATTGCCCACGCTGGCTGGTGCTGATGGGAAATGGACTCTAACATCTAGAGCAGAGTTTCCCAAACATGGGTCTCCAGATTTTTTTGGACTACAGTTCCTATCATCCCTGACCACTGGTCCTGCCAGCTAGGGATGATGGGAGTTGTAGTCCAAAAACAGCTGGAGATCCAAGTTTGGGAAACCCTGATCTAGAGGACCATAGAGGAGCCCACTGATGCTCTACATGATCCAAGTACATTAGGGATAACGTCTTTTATGTATCTCCTCTCATCCTTTGATCAAAGGGACAGGTAACCCATTACAGTGGTACCTCGGGTTACAGATGCTTCAGGTTACAGACTCCGCTAACCCAGAAATAGTACCTTGGGTTAAGAACTTTGCTTCAGGATGAGAACAGAAATTGCGTGGCGGCAGGAGGCCCCATTAGCTAAAGTGGTACCTCAGGTTAAGAACAGTTTCAGGTTAAGAATGGACCTCCAGAACAAATTAAGTTCTTAGCCCGAAGTATCACTGTATTAAGGGACATAAAGGAGTTTGGGACCATGGCTTCTTCATGGCAGTACCTACTTACAAAAGTTTTTTTTGTCAAATTGTCATGTCATGGCTGTGCAGCATGGGAAATAGATTTCTTGGAGTTGAGTTTTTTTGTTCTTGGTTGTTCTGCACCATTTCTTATGAACTGGAGCTGCATTCCTCACAGCCAGCAAATGTACAGCTGTTGGGTGTGTGGCCAGTGTGCACAATCCCACTCCACCTTCAGGTATAAACTGATCACACAAGAAATGTACCTAAGAACATTTCTTTTGTTCCATTGCTTCCCCAGTTACCCTGTTTGATTTACAATCTACTTTTTTTTACGTTTCAGTATGGGCGCATTCCCATTTTCTAAAAGAACAACTGTTTTCACCAGCACAACATCCCTGAAGCCTGCAAAAGCAAGAATATTAGCATATAATGTCATGCCAGTAATTTGCAGCCAACATACCTGAAGCTTAGTTACCCTAAATCCCTGCTTATCCAAATTAATTCAGGAGATGCATGCAAATATTTTGCCTCCATTCATCTGAACATCACATTTGTCTTCCAGTCACTGTTGTGTGTGTGTGAATATTACAGTGTGTGTGGATATTACAGTCCTGTGCATTTTACAGAAATAATAATTATAAGAAAACCATAATTATGCCAGTGAAATTTATACGTGGAAGAATGTGGTTGGGTACTGTGTTCTAAAGAGCATTGTGTGGTTTGGAGAACTGTTGTTTCTTTTCTTTTTCTTTTTTTAAAATGGCTTGTAACTATGAATGGCTTTGTCAAAATGACAGGTGGTTAAGTAAAGCACAAGAATATCAGGTAGTGATTTGTTTGTTTTTGAAGTGCTCAGCTTCTGACCACTTTAAAACCACCAGCCTTTTCACATGTCAAAATCAACAGAGAACTAGAGTCCAGTTATGAGAAAAATTAACCCACAATCTACATTTATAATGTGTGTGGGGAGGCGGGGGGGGGGGAATCCGAAAAATTCCCCCTCAATCTTTGTTGGAGAATGTTCTTTCTGAAAACAGTGACAATATATATGATTAAAGAGCTTGTGAGCTTAGCTTATTTAAGTAATATAAAACTTTGTATGCAGAATAGTGTTAGTATTTTTTAATCTAGGGTAGTTTGTCATTGTTGTTTATAAGAAGTTACAAGAATAGATTACATCCAGAGCCAGCACTTCTACAGTTCAGCAACCATTTATTTTCTCACAGGCAGTGAATCCTCATGTTGTCTGAAATGCAAAAGCCAGGCTGCTATTTTAAGAACAGTTGTTCGACAGTGTGTGATCCTATGCAGGTTTACTCAGAAATAAGTCATACTAAGCTCAGTGATACCTATTTCCAAGTGAGCATGCATATGATTGTCACATTACAATCCTGCTTGAATGGTACAAACTATTAGAGTCACTTAAATAACACAGAGTCCACACACACAAAGAGAGAGAGAGAAAATGAATCCTGATTACCTTTTACTGAGAAAACTCAACAATAACATGAGGAGAAAGGAACAAAGAGATTTTCCCTTTCTCTCTTGGAGGCCTTCATCAAAGCAGAGTGACATACAATGAAATGTACAGAGGGAAAACTCCCTCAGAACTACAGAGCCAATCAGGGCAAGAGTTACCTCAGCAAACATCATGCTACTCTGAGTGCTAAGCAACACCTCCTCCTCTCCCTGTCTTGGCTAGCTGACTTTATACTAAGAGAATTAACCCTTAAATTGCACATGGAATGATCTCTGCTGTTACACTTCCAACACAAACCACTTGTCAGAAATGGGGTGGGGGCAGACATGTTTTAGAGCCAAGCTACACATCAAGTTAGTCATGTGTTTAAAACACCTCCTGGCTCAAACTGCAGCCAGATAGGGGGCAATATTTACAAGAAAACCAGTGTGGGCTCCATGCAGATCATGAGCATGTTTTAGATTGGTGCCTTGTGACTGCTTAAGTGTAAATCTTGTTGGCATGCATCTTAAGAGACAAAGTGTTTATATATATTATGTTTTGCATCATTTCTCTAGGGACAGCAGCCCTGACTGCAGACTACAATGCCCCCATATATTCACCCATCTTTACAGCAATATCTCTAGCAGCTGCCTAAAGGCAAAATTTTAGTAGCCTACAACAAGGAAATATCTGCACTATATAGTTTTTTATGTCATTTTTATCTGTCATGGGAATTGGAGTCTCATGAGGATGCTAAATTACAGTTCCCAGGGCTCCCTGGGGAAATGAACCGGCTGCTAGATCAGTTTAAACATGAAATATAAATACTTCCTAAATACCTGCCTCTTCTTGACGCATTTTTTTTTTTTTGGCACAAGTCCAAAATTCCCTTTTTTAAAAATTCATGTGGGCTGCAATAAGCTTCTAAAAAGAGAGTTGATGGAACTCAGGTATCCCTAAAACAAGGATGAGAAACCTGTGGCCCTCTGGATATTGAAGGACTACAACTCCCATCATACCTCACTGTCAGGGGAGTGCCATCGGAACAGGTGAGGGAGGCAGGGATACAGAGAGCCTCCAAAACTCCTGAGGAGCAGTTCCTCTTCCAGAGGTGGGAAAAGCCACACCTCCAGTGGAGAAGAGAGGGAAGGGGCCAGCCAAGCAAGGAAAGGGCTCAAGGATGCTGCTGAGAGCCCCAGCCCCTCACTTCGCAAGGCTGGCCAGGAGGGACACACGCCACTTCTGTCGCCCAGCTTGTGCAGAGGGGTGAAACGCAAGGAGGGGAGGAGGAGGCTTGGGGTGCCGAAGTTCTTATGTTGGGGGAGAAGCCGGAAGGGGCCACTCCCGGATTCTGCAAGTGACTAAGACGGACATGAACTTTGTAGATCTGCACTGTAAATAGTTTGCACAATAAAACCTGTAAAAGACAGGTCGGAGTCCTGCCTGGTTACTCACGAACAACCTCCATCAGCATCCGATGCTCACCATTGGGCAGGCTGGCTGGAGCTAACGGGGCCTCCTGCTGCCGCCTCGCCACCGGAGCACGATTTCTGTTCTCATCCTGAAGCAAAGTTCTTAACCCGAGGTACTATTTCTGGGTTAGCGGAGTCTGTAATCTGAAGCGTATGTAACCTGAAGCGTATGTAACCTGAGGTACCACTGTAACGCTGGAAGAACATGCACACAGCACACTGCCATTTAGTTTCAGAAGCAGGGGGGAGGGGCTTGTGCCAAATGCTTAAACAAAGCCACTCTGCTTAATTAACGTTAAGTTTTAACATTCGGAATTGAAATGTACACCGGTACGTGAGTCATGCATTGTACTTGTCTCTGTCACAATTTTCTGAAACTCAGCAAAGGATGTGACATTTTATGACTTTATTTACCAAAGCGGAACCCAAGGAAAATCACCTACAATGTCAATTGAGATTTCATCTACTGACTGCCTTGTTAGAATTTGATTTGTTCCCCCGCTTCTCGCTACAGGCAGAGAGTCTATATTGGAAGTATGTATTTTACTGCAACTCTGTGTTCTCATAATAAAATAGGCCCTGATCATTTGTGACTCAATTTTACTTTTCAAAATGGAGAACTACAGGAGAGCTGTGTTCCAGCGGTTTCTGCTCTGAGATGGCCCAAGCACCACTCACCAAGATAGAAAGAAGGAAACAAGCAAGCAATAAAGGTTAAGAGCAAGGACTGCTCTCTTTTTTTGCTGTTAACTCTCTTCATTGTGTAATGTTTTATTATGTTTTCATATATGTTGGAAGCTAGCCAGAATAGCTGGGGCAACCCAGTGAGATGGGTGGTGTACAAATAAATAATAATAATAATCCTTGCATGAAAATGCTAATCAGTGTTCCTAAATCATCTATGGAAATACAAACATATTTCACATGGATGATTAAAAGCTTCTACCACTGCTTAAATTGCAAGGGGGTCATAGGGCCTGGGTAGTTAGCTTTTAAGACAGCTTTCTTAGCTCCTGTTTTAGATGCCAGTTGGGTTATGATGGTTTCAGGGGGTGGTGTTTTCTTGCCATTTTTTGGGCTTGAGTTCCCATTAAATTTATGACTTATTGCTCAAACAGAAGAAATGTCAACTGTCCTCCTAACTACAAAACTCTTTAAATGAAGGAACCCCTTTTTAAACAAGCACCACAACAGTGGTGGTTAAGATAAGCCAGTGTTTTGTTTTGTTTTTGCCAAGAAGCCCCAAAACTATATATTTATTTTTATTTTGTAATTTGTTTTCTTACATTTGTTTTCTTACATTTTTTAGGATCAGAGTCTTCCTTCTCCTAGATGGGCTATCTTCCTTGGTTGATGAGCCCCATCTGCCCCTCATTTCCCTCTACAACATGTTCAGAAACCGCCTTCTTGACCGTTGGACCCACTATTGGTCTTGTCCACCAAGTCCCCTAGAGCCTGTCTTCGCATGAAGGGGGAGTCCTAACTCACTGAGGGTTTAAGACCCATCAGCTTCCCTCATCTGGTTTAGCCGGCCAGTCAAAGCCGCTTCCTGGGACTGAAGATATAATTTAAGTTTCCTTTGGATAAGGAAACACTGGAAATGTATGTGCATTTGTAATATTTGCTTTATTCACAAAAATGCAAGAACAAGATAGGCATAAACTGATATACCTGCAACAGGTGGCAATTCCAGCCCCCGCCAGGCCTGAAAACAGTGCTCAAAATGGAAAAATGTTGTGTTTGTCTATACAGTGGTAGCTCAGGTTACAGAAGCTTCAGGTTACAGATTCTGCTAACCCAGAAATAGTACCTTGGGTTAAGAACTTTACCTCAGGATGAGGACAGAAATTGAGCAACGGCAGCAGGAGGCCCCATTAGCTAAAGTGGTACCTCAGGTTAAGAACAGTTTCAGGTTAAGACCAGACCTCCAGAACGAATTAAGTTCTTAACCCGAGGTACCACTGTATGTATACACACACATACACACAAACACATATTCATTAAATTTATGAGTAGTTTTCCACATAAGGAGTCTCCGACAGAGTTACAAAATAAAAAAACACATTACAATAAAAACCATACAACAACCCATAAAACAGATCCAAAATTATGCCCAACAGACTATTTTTCACCTCTACTTGTTTGTTGTTTTGCTCTGAGGAAGACCAATGTCAAAAGACATTGGCCATATTTTGCATTTTAATAAAATTTCATGCTTTGGGCACTAGTCTGAAACCTTGCCTCTCTTACATTACTTTATTTTTATTTTTTTACTACAAGCCATCTGCTTAACAAAGGATGGTCATCCCCCATCTGTTTCAATGGTATCCATATAAATGAAAAGAGAAGTGGACTAGCGTAGTTTGCAATATTTGCGGGACTGAATTCTCTGGGCAGCAGAATAGCTCAGCTCGCTGAGGTTGTGTATTTCCTCCAAAGTATCCACTAATAAATTCTACCTGCTGTTCATCCTGCACCTGCGATACATGATTTATCTGTAACACATAGCCAAAATGGTAATAAAACATTTTGTGCTAAAGATTTCATCATGTCTATTTGTGAAATATAGGGCTAGCATGCAATAACTCTGGCACTGAAGCCCATATTCTCGAAAGACTGGTCATCGGAGGCATTAGAGAATACAGTGATACCTCGGTTTAAGGACAGTCCTGTTTACGAATGATTTGGTTTACGAACTCCGCAAAACTGGAAGTAGTGTCCCGTTTTGTGAACTTTACCTCAGTCTAAGAACGGAATCCAAACGGTGGGAGGGCACTGGTGACGGGGGCCTCATTAGGGAAAGCATGCCTCGGTTTAAGAACGGTTTTAGTTTAAGAACGGACTTCCAGAATGGATTAAGTTCGTAAACCGAGGTACCACTGTATAGGTTTTCATTACAGGTCACTATGAATCTTATACGGGAGTTTTAAAATGTTATGTCTGCTATTTTTGTAGTTATAAGAGTTACTTTCATGTGGTAAATTAGAACTGATGTGCAGTCAGCTAACATAGTAATCCTAACCCCAAACCTCACCTCAAAAATCTTATTGTAGAGTTGAAAAAAGTTCAGAAAAAGGGCAACCAAAATGACCAGGGAAAGATGGCAACATCTGAGAGTTTTAGTTTAGAAAAAAGGCAAGAAATGGGGGGTGGAACTTGATCAAGGGGTATAAGATTACACCAGGGATGTGGGCGGCGCTGTGGTCTAAACCACTGAGCCTCTTGGGCTTGCCGATCAGAAGGTCAGCAGTTCAAATCCCTGCGACGGGGTGAGCTCACGTTGCTCTGTCCCAGCTCCTGCTAACCTAGCAGTTTGAAAGCATGTCAGTGCAAGTAGATAAATAGGTACTGCTGCGGCGGGAAGGTAAACAGCGTTTCCGTGCGCTCTGGTTTCCATCACAGTGTTCCATTGCACCAGAAGCGGTTTAGTCCTGCTGGCCACATGACCCAGAAAGCTGTCTGTGGACAAATACCGGCTCCCTCGGCCTGAAAGCGAGATGAGCGCCGCAACCCCATAGTTGCCTTTGAGTGCACTTAACTGTCCAGGGGTCCTTTACCCTTTTAACCTATAAGATTATGCATGGTGCTGAAAAAATAGATTGAGAAAAGTGCCCCCCCCTCATAATACTAGAACCATCCAGAGAAGCAGAATATTGGAAGATTGAGGCCAGACAAAAGAAAATGCTACCCCATACAGCACATAACTGATAACAGAGAATCATAGAATTGTAGATTTAGACAGGACCACGAGGGTCATAGAGTCCAACTGAATCTTTTGCCCAATGTTGGGCTCAAACTCATGACCCTGAGGTTCAGAGTCTCATGCTCTACTGACTGAGCTATCCCAGCCATGTAGGAATGATGTGGAATTCGCTCCCACTAGATGCATCTATTTGATGGCCACCAACTTGGCTGCCTGGAAGATTGGACAAATTCACGGAGGATAATGTTTTATTAATGGAGATGATGTGGATTGGGCTGGAGTGTCCCTCTGTCTAGCTCTTCCACCACTCCAGAAGCCAGTGCAGAAAAGAAAAGAGCTCTCTCCCCTGTTCTCTCCTGACCAGGAGGAGTCAGAAGGGCTTTGGATGTGCCAGTGGTTTCACCAATCATCCCAGAGGCTGGGTGATGCTTAGATAGGATTACTTTGCCCAACTTGTATGTTGTGGAATGAACCTCATCCCGGTTATTATGTTGTAAAAACAAAGAAAGTACCCTGTGATTTTAGCTAATATTACACAGGATGTCAACATCATATATATATATATATATATATATATATATATATATATATATATGCTTTCGTAGATTTTCACGGGTACAGGAATGCAGGTTTTGGTGTCC
>JAXCMG010000017.1:36815900-36847796 GCA_034642415.1 Podarcis siculus | reverse complement strand
TTATTATTATTATTATTATTATTATTATTATTATTATTATTATTATTATACTGCCCTATACCTGAGGGTCTCAGGGTGGTTCACAGAATAAAATCAAGAGCTAAAATCACAAAATACCTAATAAAAATAAAAACCCAATCCAATCCCCCCCCCAAACCCACATTTTAAAAGGGCATAGGATGTAAATAGAATCAACCAAAGGCCTGGTTAAAAAGGAACATTTTTGCCTGGTGCCTAAAGGTGTGTAATGAAGGCACCAGGCAAACTTCCCTTGGGAGAGCATTCCACAGATGGGGAGCCACTGCAGAGAAGGCCCATTCTCGTGTTGCCACCCTCCGCACCTCTCAAGGAGGCAGCACACGAAGGAGGGCCTCAAATGATCTCAGGGTTCAGGTAGGTTCATATGGGAAGAGGCGGTCCTTGAGGTGTTGCGGTCCTGAGCCATTTAAGGCTTTATGGGTCAAAACCAGCACTTTGAATTGGGCCCGAAAACTAATTGTTAGCCAGTGCAGGCGGACCAGGATCTGTGTAATATGCTCGAACCATCCTGCTCTGGTGAGCAACCTGGCTGCTGAATTCTGCACCAGCTGAAGTTTCCGAACTATCTTCAGAAGCAGCCCTATGTATAACGCCTTGCAGTAATCTAACCTTGAGGTTACCAGGTAAGGCTGGAGCTGTGCAGGTTTAGTGGTGGAGACAATCTGGTGCCACCTATACACCCCTGAACTTGACACCACCTTGACCATCGTCTTCCTCAGGGCTGCAACTCTGTTGCTGGGAAGCTACTGCTGCAGCAGTGCCCCACCAGGTTCCTGGAAATAAGGAAAGAGGTAGACTGACTGTTTCCAAAGGAAGAAAGACAGCAGGGATGGAATATGGAGAAAACAGCACTGGTACCCAACTTGAAGAAAGGAGCCAAGGAAGGCAAGGGCACCTGGGTCAGGAAGTTGTAGGAGCTACCATGGGGCAACAGACATTTTCATGTTTTGACTCAGGCGCCACAGTGCATAAGATGGATAGAAATGGATGTTGTCATCCACATGCTACAAACAGAATATTGTTATTTTAAATTCTGTGTTTGCTGCTATCAGAGGTGAGCAGAAGAGTGAAAGGGTTGTTATGGTTTACCTTATCCATTTTAAGCAGGTGATATTATGCACCTCAGCATTTCAAAATACTCCGCACTGAAAAGGTACCAGCATCCTCGAATTCCCTTCAGCCACAACAACAAAAAGCAGTAGTGTTTACAAGAAAATAACATTGCCTCCCTCCCTCTTTTTTTTAATCCAGCACCACCACACTTCTTCTTTTCCCCTCCGAGACATTTCTTTCATCATGTTAAAAGCAACCCTTAGTTCCGCCTGCAGGTATGAACACCTTTGCACAAAGCTTCAATTTAAGCACAGCACTGTATTTATTTCTAACATGTTTTCCTGACCTTCTTGCTAACCCCTTTTTAATTGGTTTTCTAACAGGGTTATACCACTATTCAAATAACTGATGGTCTTTGATTACAAATGATTGTTCATGTAAATAGGTGCTAATTCGGGGTGGGATCAAAGAGCCACTTCAAGCCTTTATTATTATTATTCTTTCTTTCTTTGAGGAATAGATCTTCCACCACAAGCACATCATCACAATTCTGGAAATCCTGTTAGCTGCAAAAGAGCTTGTTCTAGGATATTGTATGGCTGCCATATACCTGGAATTTCCCAGACATAACTGGGATTCGGCCCTCGTAAACAATGCCCGAGTGGAAATTGCTAAAAAATGTCTGGGAAAATCCAGATGTATTTTTGAGATTTTGCAAAACTTTGCAAGACTTTGGCCAAAACCAAAACCTTTTGTGTCTGGATTTTCACTGACAACCCTAGGATACTGGGAACAGCTGTATGAAAAATACAAATTTGAGTGGTCTGAATTAGACACATGATTCTATAGATCCTAGCCTATACAACTTGTGACCCGGGTGCCAACTCTAGGGGCCCCCCGGGCCCCACAATTTTTTTTTTTGCTGTGGGTGACTCTGCCTGTCACCATGCGCCGCAACCTACCACTGCCTGCACCTCCACCATAGGGCCTCTGTTGGGGCCCACTGTGGCCATGGGCGTGCTACCAGGGTGCGGCCACAGCCTTGGGCCCAAGTCAGCACTGTTGGCTTGGGGGCTGCAAAGCCATTTGCTTATCATAGTGATGTCCATTGGCATGCACGAAGCCAATACGTAAGTGTAACCAGGATTTATGTTGGGGGGAGGGAAGCAGGAGACCCCCCTGTCACCATCATCTGTCTGGCTCTGTCTAACAGATTTGGAATGAATTGTCTCAACAACAGTTGTTTTGAATTACTTTCTTTCGACCCCAAGTGCTCAGAAAAAAATCTGTCATATTCTTCAGTCATTTGAAAACTAGGAAGTTAAATAAAAAAATAACCACCCTCAATTCAAAAGAGAGAAGTTGGGAACCAAGTTGGGTGTGCCATGGGGACTACAGTGGTACCTCAGGTTAAGTACTTAATTCGTTCTAGAGATCCGTTCTTAACCTGAAACTGTTCTTAACCTGAGGTACCACTTTAGCTAATGGGGCCTCCCGCTGCTACCGCACCGTCGCTGCGCGATTTCTGTTCTCATCCTGAAGCAAAGTTTTTAACCTGAGGTACTATTTCTGGGTTAGTGGAGTCTGTAACCTGAAGCGTCTGTAACCTGAGGTACCACTGTACATTGGGGGGATTCAGCTCTAAGCACTGCATTACACACCGGTTCTCACAATACTAAAGTTGCCAGAGAAACTCTGTTATGGAGTTCTGCAAATCCTCAAGCAGTGGATTGACAGGGTGAGTGCGCCTGTTTTTGCTCCCTGGCTAGGGCTATAAAAACAGGGTTGTCAAGCACCAGAAAGGAGGCGATATATGGCTCCTGGGCTACATTCGTCATGAGGCATCAAATCCTTCAGACATCCCTCAGACTGTCCACTAACCAAACCATGAAGGGTGGAAAATGTCGGCCACCTTTTCCCTGGAAGATTTCTGTTCAGAAATACACAGTCATAATGTTCATCAATGTAATGCACACACAAATGTAACTCATGTATCACAGAAATACTATACAGTGAACAAAGCACTATTATCACTTACCAAAAGTTGACATTAGGGTGTACTGAGACTCTAACGTGTATTTTTAAAAAGCCCACTAAACTACTTAAGAACTGTATTTACAACAGCAAGAGAGGCAACATAACATTTACAGTCTCCTAAATGCTATCAAGTGCAGTTGCATTTTATCACTTGGCCAGTACAACATTGAGAATCCATATAATACATTTAAAATTACAGTAACCCCTAATATTTTATTTTCTCTTAAGGCTTAAGCCCAAGAGGTATTAATGACCCATGCTCTATTGAAGCAATTGCTGTGCTTGGGCGCACTCCTCTTCCAGCCATATTCCTGAATGTACAGGTGCCTGAACTGTATTTCATACAGCGACCGAGATCATTCTCAGAGAAGTCATTCACGGCTTTTAAAATAAAGTTTGTTAGGTCCAGTGATCACAATGGGTCTACCCAGAGCATGATATACATCAGATATCACTCGATGTTTTGAACACTCAATAAAGTTCATTTTTCTTTTTTAAAAGAACTTGGGTAATATTATAAGCACAGCCTTAATAACAGCTGTTCCCAGAGCTTGCAGAGGGGAAAAACTCTAGCGTCATCACCTGCCTGGTGACTTGGGAATCCCTAGCCAATGTCACTTGAGCTTTTCATCATGTAGAGACTCAACAAATTGCAGTCATTAGCTCCTGAGTCAGAATATCCTCTGCATGCTGTTTTGCCTGGGTGGTGCCAGATTAATCCATCCCTGGGGAGGTCTGGGTCAAATCTGCAATCCTCTTTCTCCCTGTAATGACTTTAGGAAGCTTGTTGTCTCATTGTGCCCTTAAAAACCTTCCGTCAGATCCATTCTCATTTCTGTTATGCTTTTCAAGGCTGGTGGGATAGCTAGTGCTCTGGCTCTATCATTAAGACAGAAGCTTTGCTGGTGTGAGCCATTTATTATTATAAAAAAACCCCCACAGAGCATTATTTTCTGGTTTTTCTTTCAAACCGTATATATGATCCAGCGAAGCAAAAGTCAGCATCTGAACAAAGCAGGTAAGCGTTACCAGAAACCGAATGAAAAATGCTTCTGACAACATAGACAGCAATGATATCAAATCAGAGGCAATTTTATGACCTAACAAGGCTCCACAGGATAGGCCAGGCAAAGGGATTGCTTCTCTGATAGTGTTGTTGTTGTTGTTGTTATATTTTTGAAGACAGATCCCATTTTCCCAAAACAAAACAACACTCAAAGCGAGGCAAAGGCCTCGCTTTTGATTATACAGTAAATGGATTTAATATGAGAGGCTACAACTGTTCCAGATCTTTATCACTCCTATAAATAGCCAGCTCCCATTTGAGGAGGTTGCAGAATTCCTCCGTGGTTGGGTTATCTGTAAGCACAACATAACCTTTAGATAGCTTTACAGAAAACTGAACACTTACAGCAAATGTTAGTCTAATTAACTGGATTCATAGATAACCACATGTCTCTTCGACATGCCCTTGGCTGACTACATTGTCTAAGCCTTGACTTAAAAGCAGAGCCAGGATGCTTATAGGCAGTCATAGAACAGAGTGTTCTCCAGCTTCTGAAACTGCTATACAAGTCACATAAGCAGGAATCCCCAGGCAATGCAATCCCTGAGCAACTTTTCATCCGCTTTGCTCTTCAAAGCCTCCTGAGAAAGAGTTCCTAAGTTTCCAAGGCAACTTATTAAATTGGCTACGCATTTTTACACTTGAGATTGGCATTTTTTTTGTCCACCTAAATTCGCCTTGCTTCTGTTTGGCCCCCATTGCTTATTGTCCTTGGCTGTGTACACATTTGAAGCCTGTGGCTTCCCCCAAAGTATCATGGGACCTGTGGTATGCAGAGGGTTCTGGGAACTGCATTGCAACTCTCCAAGGGGCAAGCTACAGCTCCTGGGATTCTTTTTTGGGGGGTGGGTGAGTCAATCATGTGCTCTAAATGTACAGTAGATCAAACCTCTCCATTCTTAAGGAAATCAGCCCTGAGTGCTCACTGGAAGGACAGATCGTGAAGCTGAGGTTCCAATACTTTGGCCACCTCATGAGAAGAGAAGACTCCCTGGAAAAGACCCTGATGTTGGGAAAGATGGAGGGCACAAGGAGAAGGGACGAGATGGTTGGACAGTGTTCTTGAAGCTATGAACATGAGTTTGACCAAACTGCAGGAGGCATTGGAAGACAGGAGTGCCTGGCGTTCTCTGGTCCATGGGGTCATGAAGAGTCAGACACGACTAAACAACTAAACAACAACAACAGAGAGTATACACAGACCTTGTCTCAAAAGGTCAAATTCCAAGCCCTGCTACTCACACCAGGGTGGAAGGTTTTCTATGTATGTATGTATGTATGTATGTATGTATGTATGTGTGATATAGCCTCCAAGCATGCTCAGTCCCATAGGAGCCAACTCCTAGGGGCCAAGTACCCTTCAGCCCCCCCATAAAATATTTGAGGGGGCCTATGCAAATGCCCCCTTCCCCTCTGAAAAGCTGGATTCTCCCCTGAGGGTTAAATCCCGCTTGCTTTCAGCTCCATGATCAACCGGAAGTTTTTTAAAAAACAGAAGCATTATTACTTGGTATTATAGGTCAGGACATTAATAGGCAAGATGTTAAATTGTTTTTATATGCAACAACTGTGACAAGAGTATTGTTAGCCCAGAAATGGAAATAAGAAGAAATTCCGACGAAAGAAGAATGACAGACGAAATTAATGGACTATGCAGAATTGGACAAAATGACAGGAAGGATTCGAAACCTGCGGGACCAGAGATTTACAGAAGACTGGAAGAAGTATATGAATTATTTGAAGAGCAACTGCAATCAACAAATTACGCTAGTAGGACTACAAGAAGTTTTGTAAGGAGAAATATACGAAGTAGAAAAAGATAGAGATATTGGTTATGAGTTTGAAATGTAATAGGGAAGATAAGAAATGCATACTGAGAGATTAGATTGGAAAATTTTCAGACAGGATTGATGGAAGTCAAAAATTTGAATAAGATGTAAAAATATGTTTAATTACTGTTGAAAATTATATGTTAAAAAAACTAATAAAAAATTATATATAAATATATATATATATTTGAGGGGACCATGCTCCCTTTGATGTGCACTGCCATTCAAATGGTGTGTGTGTGTGCTGTGTCTTGCTATTGATTATGCAAGGCAGGGCTTATGTGCCCCCCCCCCCAATATTTTATTCAAGTTGGCACCCCTGCTCAGTCCACATTATGCTACTTTGATCCCCCTCCCCTCCGTGCTTTGAACTTCAACAAACCTTTCCCCCAATCATGCCGACTCATTCCTCTCGAGTGTAGATGGTTCCATAAGTATCAGCAAAGCGAAGGGTAATTTTGCGATTCATATCTTGGATAAGTTTTTACCCTTTTACTTAACACTCGGAGATTCTCTTTTCCAGAGGCTGAAGGGCTGCCCCCTTCGAGGCAGACCCCCCACGGTTAATGCCTCAATTGATTCACCTTCCTTCCTCACCCACAGAGAGATGTTCCATTCTGGAAGACTTTTGACATTTTAAAGTAGCTCTTAGATTAGCCATTAGATGGAAATCCTTTCAGCCGCCATTAGCGAAAGCAGAGCAGAGAAGAAAAGCACCATGCTGTTCAACTCCTTCAGTCCAATTTCAGTGTTGTACTTTATACAACAGCATTATGTCGGGGGAAGCGTATAATGTTAATACAGGTAATGTCGGGTCCTAAATGCAAGAAGTCTTGCTTGCCCGCTTGAGAAAACGAATGTGCCCCTATCTGTTGAAGACTCTTGCGAAGAACATTGATCTCTTTGGGAAACTTTATTGTGTCCCTGATTTCTTCCCAGAACATGTGCCCTATCCTTCAGAGACCTCTTCCCCCACTTTCCTGTTCGCCTTTGATACATTTCCCCTTTCAGCAATCTTTTTACAGCTTTTAGAATCAGATGAAATTGCCTATTGCAAGCGGGCCTGGAATCCGTGTTTGAACATGAACAATGTTGAGAATCGCAGGAGCAGATATGCTCAACAGAACTTGTGCTCTGCACTGTTAAGGTCTGGAATTTCTCCTGGCACCAGTAATGGATTGTCAGATTCTGATTTATTTTTTTTAATGCAGCATACGTCTTATGTGACTGGAAATGGCTTGGCCGCGAGAGGGGGTGGGATGTAATTTGGACTAAGGAAGAACACCTGCCTGTACACTGTGGTCATCATTGAAGGCTCTGCTCCAGGCATCAGAGGTGAAGAAGGTGACAGAATGAGACACTGCCTTCACTGTGATGTTGCCCTACTTACGGAATTCCCTCACAAAGAGCTATTTATTTCGAGGATTAAGCATACTATCTGCTAAACAAAGAAAATATCGACACACCCAAATCTCTGGCATGCACAAAATATATCACACGGAGAGTTGATGTATCCCCCATACCTCAAAAGAGAGGCCCCATGCCTTTGATCTGGGCTGAGATCAGCACACGGTGATGTGAGATCAGCACATGGCAGCCTCACCATAAACTGATGCTGCCAGACTGCAAGGCTTGACTGTCAAATTCAGCTGAGTCACGTGAATGGGCTCAGATTCTGCAAAAGCATCCACGTGGTTCGTGCAACATACAAGGAAGACACGAAAAAAGTCCCTGAGGAGCTTTACAATCAAGCTAATAATAATACAGTCATACCTCGGGTTACAGGTGCTTCAGGTTGCGTGATTTCGGGTTGTGCACCACGCTGAACCCAGAAGTACCAGAACAGGTTACTTCCGGGTTTCAGCGCTTGTGCATGCTCAGAAGCGCTGAATCGCAACCCGCATGTGCGCAGACGCGGTGCTGCGGGTTGCGGATGCTGTGGGTTGCAAAAGTGCTTCCCGCACAGATCACGTTCACAACCCGAGAGTCCACTGTACTGATAATGATGGTGATATTACAGAGATATTAAAAACAAATTTAAGAATTTTATATCATTGGTGTTGCCCAAAACCCAAAACATATTTGCCTGGAGCTGAAAAGATAACAAAGTTGGTGCCATGTGGATTTTCCTGGAAAGAGTGTCCTATAAATGGGCTGGGCTACTAGAAGTGAGAAGGCCCATTTTCTCATCGCCACCTTCTGGTGGCACACAGAGAAGGGCATCAGATGATGATCTCAGGCTCCAGGCAGGTTCATAGGGTAGCGGGGAGTCCATTCGGTATATAAAGGTCCAGAGCCATATAATTCTTTAAAGGTCAAAACCAGCAGGCTGAATTGAGCCTGGAAACAAATTGGCAGACCTTGCAGTCAAGTCAGAACCCGCATTATCTGTTCGTGCCTTCTTGCTCCAGTTAGCAATCTAGCCGCCACATTCCGCGTTAGGTGTAGTTTCTGAACAATCTTCAAAGGCAGCCCAGCATACTGTGCATTGCAGTAGTCTAACCTAGTGGTTTCCAGAGCATAGGCAACTGCAGCCAGGGCTAAACCTGTCCAGATAAGATCACAGCTGGGTGGCAACAGTGAAACACATCTGAGGCTAATAAAACACTCTGCTACCATCAGAAATGATGGTAGGATGAACCTGCACATAAAAGCAAACTTATGATATATAGCAAGAGGATTACTCAATGAACAGTGTAGACCTGTTCACATCTATTCAGAAGTAGCAAAGCAGGCTAAAGTGTGTACAGGATTTCAGCCAAACAAACACACACCTAAATCATCTGACAATTCAGTACACAAGTAAAACTGCAACTTTTGCACTTGTATCCCAACAGATCTTACATCTAACATTGATATACAATCCAGAAAATTGACAAGCATCTCTGTATCTCTTACAAGAGCCCAGAAATATATTTACTTATAAAGCAATTAGCACATGGATTAATCCCCAGAGTTTATGCAATCTTTATGCATGCTAAGGCGCTCTTCAACAAGCTGTTCTTACCTTTGTTTGAATTTACTACTTTATCAAAAATAATTAGATTTCCAAGTGGTTAAATAACAGTTTTTCCTTGTCCATTAGTATAATTGTAAAGTGTAGCAACACTCTAATACAAATCACTGAAAGGACTCAAGGCAAATAGTAGACGGAGCCTCAATTCCCTTTGAAGCATAATTTATATATTGAATTATGATGCAGCCGTGCCAGTTCAGGAAATATGGATGTCTTGATTGATATTGGTGTGTTGCCATTTCTTTCTCTTATTATTTATTGCTTGTTTGCTTTGTATATGGTATGATGCAATACCCTGCTACTACACTTCTGGGTTGTTAATAATGTTAATCAAGGCTTTTTTAAAAAAGAAAAAAATACGATGCAACAACACATTGCATTAGATACAGACTTAGGCTGCAAACTCCACCTACCTTGCAATAAGTCCCATTGAATTCAACATGCTGTACTTCTCTGAGTAGTTAGTTTAGGATTGCACCGCAAATTATCACGCTTTAGGGAGCAATCTTATACAGAAGAAATTGGCCTAAAGTAAGGCTGGCAAAAATTAATCTGGCAACAAGTACTCCAGATCCAAACTTTGTTCAGGAGTGAGGCTGTTGCTGGCAGAGCCAACCTAAACCTGGCAAAGGGAAAACAAGTCTTCAAAATAGTGCTTGAGTTATAATGAGTTTTAAAGTAAAGGGGGACCCCTGACCATTAGGTCCAGTCGTGACCGACTCTGGGGTTGCGGCACTCATCTCGCTTTATTGGCCGAGGGAGCCGACGTACAGCTTCCGGGTCATGTGGCCAGCATGACTAAGCCGCTTCTGGCGAACCAGAGCAGCACACGGAAACGCCATTTACCTTCCCGCCGGAGCGGTACCTATTTATCTACTTGCACTTTGAAGTGCTTTCGAACTGCTAGGTTGGCAGGAGCTGGGACCGAGCAACAGGAGCTCACCCCATCACGGGGATTCGAACCGCAGACCTTCTGATCGTCAAGTCCTAGGCTCTGTGGTTTAACCCACAGCGCCACCCGCGTCCTACAAATTCCAGCTTTCACTGCCCCAATACAAAAGAGATTCGTATTTTGTTGCAAGCTGTCTTGTCTGTATTCTGGTCAAATCAATGTGCTCCCAACGGCACAGTGTGGGGACAGAAATGCGGCCACTGTGCCACGGCTGTGTTTGAAAGGCAGGCTTCTTGTCTGAGCTGTGAGAAAACAGGGAATGAAGAAAGAGCTGGAGCAGCGCTAGGGCAGGAGCAGCTGTTGGCTGAACATCATGACCCCGAAAAAATGGCATTCAAATAACTCCGTCAGTAATCTGGAACATCCGCACTGCCACCGTGTTGTTACGGGGGAAGCATCTTCACCCAGACCCCTGAGAAAACACCTTTTGCATAAGCGATTTGTTCTTGCTGTGATCCGGGAACAGGATTCAGACTCTATCATTTAATTAAATGCAACAGGCATTCAAGGAGGGGGGGGGGAGTAAGCTGTACTAATTAATTCTACCCGTAAAAAAAACAAAAAACAGCAAGCAAAGCAATCAACTGAAGCAGGCACAAAAAGTGCAGACCAAACAGCAGATTTTTTTCATGCTGTGTTTAACGCCTGAGGGAAAAGGTTACAGATTTCTGGCACAGATCCCCCCCCCCCCGCCCTCTCTCCAAAGCCACTGGCCCAAAGGAGGACTCGTGCAACACCAAAGAAGGATGTTAAAATGCCATATTGATCAGTTCTAGTGCTTTATTAGATGAGAAAGGAAACTTCGCCTGCAAAGCCTTGTTGCGTGTGGAGGTCCCCAAGCCACCCCTCAAAATAATTCAGAAATCACACGTAATTTTAGTTTAAGGTTTTTGGCACTATTTTGGCCACAACTTTATTAAAATAGAAAATCTGTGAGTGGTTGCTTAGGCATTGGTTATGACTATCTGTCCCCCTGCCTGGGACAGAAGTGACTATCCGAACTCCATCGGACGCCAGTGAAGGGAAAACAATGTTGGGGATCAGTTGAGCTGAGCGACAGTCCCTCACCGCTCACCCAACCAGCTCCCCAAGGCTTGCCGGCCCTGGTCCCATTTCAGGGATTGGATGAACTCGTGGCAAGCCCCAGGATTCCTTTAACGGAATTCCCTTCAGCACCATTGGAGGGGCAGGCACAGCCTATCCTGACCCCTCCACCACCAATTTTTATAACCAATGCCTAACCGCAACCTTACAAGTTGTGACTAATTGCTAAGTAGTAGGCAAAAACCAGATGGCACCAGCCAATCAGCCAAATGGCAAAATTCCTACTAGGCCCCTGCCCCAAGGCAGATGACCCCATGACAGGCAAAGCAAGGTCAACCGGAACACAGGGCGGGCAGGCGGGTGATCCGATGCACACTGCGAAAGAGAAAGCAGAAGCAGTGAGCCCCAATATTTAAAGCCTAAGGTCCCACCCACCCAATTTGCTACATGCAATTTGCCCCAGCAACCCGGTCAGCCCATCGTTGCGCCAGGCCATAACCATTAACCTGCCTGGCAACAGAGGGCTGGCCTGGGAGCCCCCACCGCAACCCGTGCTCTCGTTTTAGGGAGAACACGCCTTGCTGTTACAGACCCAGGGCGAAGACCAAAACAGCAAGCAATTGTCATGCCTTGTCCTCACCTGGGAAAGCATTTGTGCATTACTTATACAAAAAACAGCATACGTCCATTTGGCCAGAGCCTCCCATTGGTCCACCTACCGCCGAGCCCGAAACAGAGCCAGGGCTGCCCGCACACACATTTTTTAACCCCCCCGCCCGGCCCAGAAATTGGCTTACAATTGTAAAAATCCCCCTGGATGGACCTGTAGGTGTCACTTTGCATTTCTTAGTACAGAAAGTATTGATCTGATGTGTAGAGATCTTTCCTATTCCACTTAATTCAAGAGGGTTCCGGAAAGTTTTCTTCCTATGTGAAAGAAACAGGCAGAAGGTTCTTGTTTGGGTTATTTCTTCTGGGAAGCTGAGTACAGCTGGCATAAACTGATCCTGTTATCTTTCTGTCAAGGTCATGCTGACTATAATAGTGAGGTCAAAAGGAGCCTGAGTTTCACTCACTTTCTCTTTCTGTCTCTTTGCTCTGGTGTTCTGTTCTGTATGCTACAGTTTTAAAGGTTTAGTCTTATTATAAGTATTGCAAGTTTTATTGCAAGTGCTGCAACTGGATTTCTTATGGACTGTGCCAATCCTGAATGTACTGGATTTGTGACCATTATGCTCATTTGCCTTTAGTAGCTGTAAAGCTCCGCTGGATGAAACACAATTGCCTCTGGTCTGTTTTTTGGAAACTCTGCATCGTGTTTAAGTTTTTTCCTCCCCATGGGCAACTGTAGGCCCCCCAAAACAGGACATGTCCAGGATTTTCCGGACATATGGCAACTCTAGCATAGCATCAAAGCAAAGTCAGCCAGCATATATCAGAGTAAGTACATAAACCTAAGTGAGCTCATTCTGGCAGCAACTACAGTTAGTCTTAGGGTTACCTTGACTACCAATATGGCATTTGCAGGTCTTCTATAGGGGTAAAATGTGCATTAAAATGCATGTTGTTGTTGTTTAGTTGTTTAGTCGTGTCCGACTCTTTGTGACCCCATGGACCAGAGCACGTCAGGCACTTCTGTCTTCCACTGCCTCCCGCAGTTTGGTCAAACTCATGCTGGTAGCTTCGAGAACACTATCCAACCATCTCGTCCTCTGTTGTCCCCTTCTCCTTGTGCCCTCCATCTTTCCCAACATCAGGGTCTATTCCAGGGAGTCTTCTCTTCTCATGAGGTGGCCAAAGTATTGGAGCCTCAGCTTCAGGATCTGTCCTTCCAGTGAGCACTCAGGGCTGATTTCCTTAAGAATGGATAGGTTTGATCTTCTTGCAGTCCATGGGACTCTCAAGAGTCTCCTCCAGCACCATAATTCAAAAGCATCAATTCTTCGGCTATCAGTCTTCTTTATGGTCCAGCTTTCACTTCCATACATCACTACTGGGAAAACCATAGCCACTCTGGTATCCCTGCCAAGAAAACTCCATGGACAAAGACAACAGATATTAAAATGCATAGGTTAGTGCAAACAACATTCAAAAATATATTCTATTATGGAAGACCGCTTTGGAAAAATATGGCAAAATTGTGTACGTATATTAGGAGAATTTTTCAGGAAAGCGCCGATTAATTTTCACCAGGACTTTAAAAAAAACTGCAAATGGATGTGAAGATGTGGAGAACTGAATTGAAGACTGGAAAAACGGGAGAAACCAAAATTGACAAGAGGCCCACCCTGAGTGACAAGACAGAGCTGAGAGACAACAGGGACCAGTGTTCCGCTTTGTATTCCTGTAAAGCAAGCCAGAATATTGTACAGAGAACCTGAACTTTTTGAGGAACATTTATTGAAAAGGATGGGGGAAACTGTGAACTAAAGATGACAGCTCCTGGATGTTTTCCCTTCCACCGGGAAGGAGTCAGAAACCAAATGGTAGTGCAGCTACAAGCAAGAGAGGGATCCCCACAGAGCGCAGAGCTGCTGTCAGTTTATGTCTGTATTACAAACCCTGATTCTGCCTGGATAGTGAGCTGGGATGTACGCGTCATCCCCTAGTGAGTTTGAAATCATCCAACTGTACAGCTTGCGGCTGCTGCACTGAGACCTTGCTGTGGACATAGAAGGAAAAGGCGGCGCAGAGGTGTACTAACGAGATGCTTGCTGTGTGGATACGGTGTTACTGTCGTTACTACTTCCAAGGGCTGCCGAGATGTGTGAAAATTCCTCCGCCTCTGTGCAGATGCACAGAGCACTTAGCACCTCTGCCAGCATTTATTATTCATTCCAGTTTTTGCAGTTTAGCATAGGAACAGGCATTATTCAGCACCAGAACATTATATTTATGAAAGAAGCAACCAGGCAGAGACACCAGGCATATTTCTAAACTGACTCAGTTGGAAACATGGAAAACTAGATCTCTCCTCCCCCCCCCCTTTCTTTTTTTAGCAATACACTGCTTTTCCTTGAATAAACTGAGCTGTTGTGGCTTCGGGCTCGGCCAGCTCCCTTCCCCCGCTAGCCATTGTTAGTGATTACACGCTAATTGTAATGCATACTGCTATTAGTAATTGCATAGTAATTGGTAAAATATGCTTCAGAGTAACTGTAGGCCTATAATTCTGAACCACATGGAAGAAAACTGCAAGGTCTGTGCATGAGACAAAAAGAAACATGGGGCAGCAGTTGCTAACAATTACACGGGAAGAAAGCCAAGGTGGCACAGAATGGGAATTTATTTCGCTGAAGGAAAAGGAAAACAGTGAAAAGAAGAACGTAAGGTACCCTTTAATTAACACCTTCCCTCCTGACGGGAACTGAAATCAACACTGGGGTTTTAAGAATGGCTATTCTGGGAACAAAGAACAGGCTATAAATCACTAGACGCCTGCCACTGGTACAATCAACAGGAAACAATAAAATGGGCAGGGCTTGAAAATAGAAACTTTGATTTAAAGTTGTAAAGGACCTTAGCTGAACAACACTTACTTGTGAATAATAATCATTACAGAGGAGCTCAATCATGGAAAGGACATTGTTGGCTGTTACAGCATGCTGAATATTAAAGTGCTGAGCAGAATCTCTATTTTCATTGTGTGTCCTGCTAACTGCAGAAAACCTATGCCTTATATCATTAAGAGCCGGAACCCCAGTCGTCCGTGAAGGGACTTAACAGTCAGGGGTCCCTTTACCTTTACCTTTTAGTGTGGAAGCAGTTAAGTACTCTTCGGATAGCTTGGGAAAGTAAGAATCGTTTTTCAAGGTAAGATCAGAAATACTGAGAGGAGGTGAGTGTTAACGCCATTAAATAGCCATTAGGGACTTAGGAACATTAGAAGCCAAGTCTGATCACTGGTCCATCAAGCATAGAGCAATTAGGGTTTCCTAAATTCCATGCCAATTCTCATGTCGCTTGTTAAACTTCTAGGTACAGTGGTACCTCAGGTTAAGTACTTAATTCGTTCCGGAGGTCTGTTCTTAACCTGAAACTGTTCTTAACCTGAAGCACCACTTTAGCTAATGGGGCCTCCTGCTGCCGACGCACTACCAAGGCACGATTTCTGTTCTCATCCTGAAGCAAAGTTCTTAACCCGAGGTAATATTTCTGGGTTACTGGAGTCTGTAACCTGAAGCGTCTGTAACCTGAAGTATCTGTAACCTGAAGTACCACTGTATAAGGCAGTTTCTTAAGGAAGTGAGGCCAAGAGCAGCAAATCACAGACAGGTGTGTCGGCAAACACTTTGATGTTGGAAGAACCTTTAACTATTTGAATCGTTTCTCACAACTCATTAGCAGCTCTTTCACGGTACACTCTTTGGGAATTACTGTCTTACCGTTATCAAATTAGTAAGCTGTATAGTATTACTCTGAGACTGAATGACTCATAAAAATCTCACACCATAAAAAAAATACAACACTGTTTCGCAATCAATCTTGAAGCACAACTTGAATCGAGATAAAACAAAGCTGCTGTTTTGGAGTTGCCATATGTCCCTTTTTTCCCCAGGACACGTCCTCTTTTTCATGGGTAGAGTCATTATAGTGATCCATAGTTAAAAGTAGAAGTCGGCAAATGTGCCCTCTTTTTTTGCTCTTCAAAATATGGCAACCCTAGTTGTTTAAGATCTGCATCAGAAGCCGAATATTTGAGCCACCCATGAGAACTCTCAGATTGATTATTATTATTCATATTATTACTATTTATATACCACCCTTCATCATAAGATCTCAGGCCAGCTCATAGAATAAAATACAAGATAAAAACACAAATAATTAAAACAAAACAGGGGAATGATAATCCTCCCTTCCCACATATCAGGGACAGGGTCTCTTTGGTGGTGGTCCCAAACTTTGGAACACTATTCCTACAAAAATACACATAGTCACATTGCCACTGTTCAAGAAATCCTTAAATCAGGGGTGGCAAAACTCAGCCCTCCAGATGTTTTGGGACTACAATTCCCATCATCCCTGACCACTGGTTCTTTTAGCTAGGGATGATGGGAGTTGTAGTCCCAAAACCTCTGGAGGGCCGAGTTTGGCCACCACTGCCTTAGATGCATTTTTATTCTAGTCTGTTGGCCTTTGGACATTTGTAATGCACAGTTCCTCTAAAACATTTTACTACCGTTGCTGATATGCTAGTGGGGTTCATGAATAATTTAATGGTGTTATCCCTTTTATCTTCTGTGTTTCCATCTTTGTATAAACTACCACGAGCAGGCAGTGCCCTGAAAAGCAGGTGAAAAATCTGGGCACAGTCTCACCTACTGTTCAGAGTTGTACTATGTTTCCGCTCACAGTCTCCTTCACTATGGTGAGATGTCCTCCTTTTTGAATTATAGTAATGATTTCTAAATTTGCATCCACAAATGCAACGGAGGCTGTCAGAGCAGCATGGGAGGGGTTGTGTTGCTCTCCCATGACTGCCGCATACTGAGAGGAAGAGGCCAGGAAGTGGAGATTTTGAGACGGCGCAGGTGCAGTGGCAGAGCCAGTCTTGTGCTCCTGCCACTGCACCCAAAGAACAATGTGGTGTTGGAAAGCTGAGGGACAAATGCAGCCCCAGCTGTGCCACCCTGCCTGCCTCTATCATATAGCTATAAACAGTGCTTTTTTCTAAAAAAAAAAAAAATGTTTAGGGGTACTCTCATTTTGACTAAAGAAAACCACCATTTTATAGTTTAAATTGGGGGAAATAAACACAGTAAATGGAGTGCAAGGACGCGGGTGGCGCTGTGGTCTAAACCACAGAGCCTAGGGCTTGCTGATCAGAAGGTTGGCGGTTCGAATCCCTGTGACGAGGTGAGCTACCATTGTTCGGTCCCAGCTCCTGCCCACCTAGCAGTTCGAAAGCACGTCAAGTGCAAGTAGATAAATAGGTACCGCTCCGGCAGGAAGGAAACGCAGTTTCTGTGTGCTGCTCTGGTTCGCCAGAAGTGGCTTAGTCATGCTGGCCACATGACCCGGAAGCTGTATGACCCAGAAGCTGTATGCTGACAAACGCTGGCTCCCTCGGCGAGCGAGATGAGCGCACAACCTCAGAGTCGTCCGCGACTGGACCTTACGGTCAGGGGTACCTTTACTTTTACCTTTAAATGGAGTGCAAAGTACAAAGATTCACAAAATGTTTAGGGGTATGCGTACCCCTGCGTCCCCCCCCCCCCAGAAAAAAGCACCACTGGCTATAAACTAACATATATATATGCAAGCCTCTGTCCTCTTTTGTGGTGATGTGCAACTGGCCACTCTCAGAACACCCTGTTTGCAGGCCAGCGATAGACAGCAACATTTTGTTGTGGGTCCCTCCTCATTCCTCTCACTGTGGAATCAGTAGGGCTGAGTTATGAGGTCTGCAGTCATAACCGATTTAAGTTTTCTTACGATTTAATTCCACTTAAACCAATGATACTCTACGAGCAGGGAGCTTAATCAAGTAGACTTCCAAAGGCATTTCTTAGCAATATCTTCCTATGGTGGAAATATTCATAGTAGGAAATATTCATAGAAGTATTCAAATGTAGCCAGGGAGCCATCTTGCTGGTTTAGGGAAATAAACAGACTATTTATATTCCATAGCAGAATTTCAATACTGCCCCTTCAGACAAGCACGAAAGAGCAGCGCAGAAGCAAATATCAGACAATTATGTTGTAAAGGGAAAGATTCACAAATACCTTGCTTGCATTTGGAAGCTTTGACAACATAAATAGCTCATCACTACAGATAATATTCCGAGCACATTCTTCACTCGCAAGAGATATTTGGCTTGTTCCTTTATCTTGTGCACTTCACATCAAAGATCTAGGAGGAGGAAAATAAGAAGGAAACTGTAATGAAAGAGAACTCGGATAATATACCTTTCTTTCCTGTCCATAAAAATGCCCAATTATCTAAGTGTCTGCAGGGATGCTGGAAACCTTTAGATAATTGGGCTTTGAGGTAATCAAGGAAGAAAGCTCTGCTTCCCCACCCCTCGTTCACCTGAGCTTGCAGCTAATGGAGGGTGTATTATAGAGTATTACCAAATCTACATGATATGTTTGCCCTGTCTACACAGAAGATAACATGAAATCTAACATGTAGCTGAAAATTGCCCCATTTGGGCACATATATAGAACCATATACATCTTTCTTGTACAGTAAATTGCTTCGAGATGTCTCATAGGAAGTAATTCATAAACTAAATAAATCATATTAATAAATAACCATAACTGTTGTGGAAAACTGGGCCAAATTATCTCTGCTGTTTCTCAAGGACGCTCTGAAAATGAAGATTAGGAGCCCAGTTAAGTCTTTCATATTTGGCAATTGATTGTTATGGAAGTTTATGGGTTGGCCTTGAGACTTTGGTGTAAGCCAAGGAATAAACTGAAATAATAACAGTACTAGTAACTAGCAGTAACAACAAGAACCAACATCAATCGGATTATGACAACAACCAGATTATAACAGCAACAGCAACAACAACAACAATAATCAGATTAATTTTGCTGAGTCACCAAGAAAGAACCTGCACTTTCTTAAGCTCTAAGAACTAGCTCTCTCCATATTCTCTGGGTATAAGGAGGATAAGCATAAACAAAAGCAAGATTCACAGAGCTATTTCTTTCTAAACACTTCCTATTATTAAAAAATACTTATATGTATTCATAGTGAACCCATTCTCTGAGTCCTTATCCCTATATTCAGTGCTTTTTTCTGGGGGGGTATAGGGGGATGCATACCCCTAAACATTTTGTGAATCTAAGTTTGGCCTCATTGAGGGGCAGTATTTCAATATGAATAGGAGAATGAGAGTACCCCTTAACATTTTTTTTAGGAAAAAGCACTGCCTAGAGCTAAAACATAAACACCCACAAACAAGAAAGCATGTTCAGGGGAACTTCAAGGTTTGTGAAAGTACAAGGAAACAAGCTGTTATGTACTGAAGTACTCCCCCTGGGCCAGCAGGGGGATACTGTAGATAGTTTTCACTCAGGTCCACATATGCAAATAAGGAATTGAAAGTGACGTTCAGTGATTGGATAGTTACCGAAAATGGTTACTGTTGCGTTCTAGTGGAGCTCTATATAAGCACGCTGGCTGAACCCTTCAGTTCAGTTCTGCTCTGGCCTGTGAATAAACAAGAGCTGTTTGAAGAATCGCTGTGTCGTCTGATATGTTCACCCACAACTTAACACAAGCGGCATTGGCAAGATGGTGCTCGAGTCTACAAAAGCTTCTGCCACAATAACTGTGTTAGTCTTCAAGGAGCCACAAGTTAACAACATCATGGAAGCCAGACTTTTGTGAGGCTTCTCTCACTGCCAGTATACCTGGCAGTAAGCCCCAGGGGCTTACTTCTCTAGGCAAATATGAAACCATCTTGGCCGTGAGTCCTGGAAGACCTTTCCCCCCACCTGGCCTTGGAAGGCAAGGCCCTGACTGACTCCAACTACAAAAATTGAGGCTGCTGAAGTGCAGACCAAGGTCATCAAGCCTGAGTTTCCACAGCTGCCACGCTCCATGAACCACCATTGTAGAATTGGTGGCACCTGCAGAAGAAATGTTCTATGCTTACGAAAGAATTTTATACTTTTGCTAATTATGCTGTTTTAAAGGTGCATTTTATGTTTGCCTTCCTTTAGTAATGCTTCCTTCTGAAATGTTTTAAGATGATATTTTTGTTTCCTGTTAATGACATTGCTTTGTATGTATACGTTATATCTGATTTTCGTCAATAACATTCCATTCTGGATTGTTTTATTTGATGTTTTGAGATTTTCCCCCTTAAAAATATAAAGTGGAATAGAAATGAAAGGAGGAGGAGGAGGAGGAGGAGGAGGAGGAGGAGGAGGAGGAGGAAGAAGAAGAAGAAGAAGAAGAAGAAGAAGAAGAAGAAGAAGAAGAGCAGAGCCGCAGAATCAACAATAGTGTTGTTCAGGGCTCCTTTTCAGTCAGAACTCAGTTCCAGCACCTCTCGGGTGGGTGCCATTGCCGCTCCAAGAGAATGAGGGAGGTGTTAATGGTGAAAAATAGCATAATAATAATAATTTGTTATTTATACCCTGCCTATCTGGCTGGGTTTCCCCAGCCACTCTGGGCGATTCCCAACAAAATATTAAAAACACAATAAAACATCAAACATTAAAAATGTTCCTAAACAGGGCTGCCTTCAGATGTCTTCTAAAAGTCAGATAGTTGTTTATTTCCTTGACATCTGATGGGAGGGCGTTCCACAGGGCGGGGGCCACTACCGAGAAGGCCCTCTGCCTGGTTCCCGGTAACTTGGCTTCTCTCAGTGAGGGGACCGCCAGAAGGCCCTCGGCGCTGGACCTCAGTGTCTAAGATGAACGATGGGGGTGGAGACGCTCCTTCAGGTATCCTGGTGTTGCTACAGCTTATCTTGATGGCCCTGGGTCAAGATGGTGGCAAGGTTCGGGTTGTGTGGCAACCAGCAGGTTGGCTGTCAGGATGTCCGAGAGATATCCAGGGAAGCTGTTGCCACGCTGGTGCCCCAGCACACCAGGCAATGCTGACATACTGGACTGCACTGTTCCTCTTTCAGCACATCTCTAACGTTTCACTTTATCACACAGACATGTCAAAAGACTGTTTTAAACACCCCAGCATGACAGGCAGGGGAGGACCTCATAATAACATGCTGCTTATCCTGAGCCAGGCATTCAAATCTCCATTTGCGTTCCCCGGCATTTATAGTGACAAGTTTGAATCCTGCTAAACAATGAAGCCATGGCTCCCTTCAGCTGCCGCACCTTACAAAATTCTGTCTTATCTAGCATCATCCACACGGGCCTTCCTGTAACTGTTTCAAATTTTCCATGGAAATGAAACTGAATCAACATAAACTCTTCTCTTCAGCTCAGCCAAAGTTTTGTATTTTTTAATGTCCACCTTTACTTTTGCCAGTCATTCTGGATATCACAGTTTGCACTTTCTCTGTGTCCTACTTTGCAGAGGTACTTTTCCCTCTGTGTGAAGGGCTGCCTGGTCAAAGTCCAGTTTAAAGTTCACAAAGTCCCATCTCTTTTTAGCATCAGAAAAACTGTGGATGTTTTTTTTTAAAAGATCCTGCTAAAGATTGTTTTTAATCGTCAAATTTGATTTAATTGTAGATTTTACCTTGCTGTTTGCCTATTTTGGTTTTATGACTCTGCAAACCACAATGTGTCCTGCTGAGATAGAAAAGTGGATTGCATTGTTTAAAATAAATAAAACACACACATTTTCACTAACTTTTAAACAATTCTCTGGTATGGTATTTTAAAATGACAGTCATGTAAAATCGAAAAATGTTCAGGCCCCCTTTTCTCCCATATTGTTGCAAGCATGATCAAAATAGATTGGGCTGCTTACTCTGAAAAACAACAGACTCATCCTAAATTTGGCTTACATCAAGGATTATATTGGAGGGTAGCACAGAGATGTCTAATCCATGCTGGCAGACTGAACTCTTTTGCTATTTGTCACCCATAGCAGCAGTAATGTTAATATTTGTGACAGATGGTAGCGTTACCCTCACACTGGTTCCTCTTTTTGCCCACATTGACTAATTCTCCACTGTTTATGCTGGCATAAATCCATAGAATATTCTTTTTTTAATTAACGACTGCTTCTGGTAAGCTTGGAGTGCTTTTATTACAAAAGGATTTGGGGGAACGCACGAATGTAAGACATTATTATTTCCATATAAGTCAATGAACAGGCAAAAATGAAAGTAAATTAAAGCTGAACAGAAGGTTTCTGTGGAGCATCACCAGCTGAATGCTCTTCGAGCAAAATGTGGCTTAGATAGAGGCTGGGCTGCCGCTCTAGCCAGAGATCCTTTGTAAAAAGCACTCTCATGCATGGAAACTACTGCGATCTTCAACGTAGCCTATGTTAAGTTGTGGGTGAACATATCAGATGACACAGCGTTCCTTCAAACAGCTCTTGTTTATTCACAGACCAGAACAGAACTGAACTGAAGGTTTCAGCCAGCCTGCTTATATAGAGCTCCAGTACAACGTAACTGTAACAACTTTCTGTAAGTATCCAATCACTGAACGTCACTTTCGATCCCTTATTTGCATATGTGGACCTGAACTATCTACAGTATCCCCCTGCTGGCCCAGGGTGAGAACTTCAGTACATAACAGCCTACAAGTAAATAGCATAAAGAGAAAATATCCAATAAGGATCATGCTGCTGCCTTCTGGCAGGGTATTTTATTGTGGGTATGAAAGAAGGGATAGCCTGAAGGGATAGATAAGCCGTGTGAGACACTGGGACTTAATCTAAGTACACAGCATACCTTTAAAGCACATTTCCCCACTCAGAAGAATCCTGGGAACTATAGCTTGTTAAGGGTGCTGGGAATTGCAGCTCTGTGAGGGGCAGGGGTGCCAACTTGAATAAAATATTGGGGGCAGGTAAGCCCTGCCCTGCATAATCAATCACAAGATGTGGAACATGCGCACTATTTGAATGGCAATGGCATTTGGGAGGGGGGCAGAAACGTCATAGCCAGACACTGGAGAGACCTGTTAGGAGTAAGCATGGACCAATGGTACCAAATAGTATGGGAAACAGCCTTATTAGAAAAACTAACCAATAAATTGAAACTGACACATAGAAGAAGAAGAAGAAGACGCCTTCACCCCAGTTTGGTTCCTCTTTATCACATACACAGCCCAACAAGACAGCAACAAGAATCCACCAACAGCATACGAATCAATATGGCTAACCTGATTCAAACACTCACACCCTGCTCACACACAAAAACAAATCTCCCGACAGCCACCCAAAGGCAACCAACCACACCCTAGGCCACCCCCAACCTCTCTTACCACCAAGGAAATACAACAAGCGAATAGTAAGAGAAGCCACACAAGAGACACTGACACAAAACCCCACACATACACTAAGTAGAAGACTAGAAAAAGAAAAGAATTGGGTCTGTGTGCTGGACCCCTCAAATATTTTATTAGGGGGGCAAAGGGACCTCAGCCCCTAGGAGTTGGCTTCTGTGGTGAGGGGTAAGCGATAGTTCCCAAGATTTTGGACGGAGGGGAACGTGCTTTAAAGGTATAATGTGCACACAACCTTATTTATACTTGTGATGGTGTCAGCCTGTTCATAAGCATTTTTCAAACTCTGCAAGGAACTGCCCTTAACGTAATAAGCATACAAACCACATATTGACGAAGCATTGATTGCGGGGTGTTTTTTGGTTTTTTTGAAAGGGCACTAACAACAACGAATGTTAATTTACTACCTCACATTCTGCGCTTAAGGATTAATGTAATTGGATGGAGACACCTCAGCCATGTAAATAACAAAGCAGATTGTCAATAAAATGTTAAGGTCACAGCATCATTTAGTGCATTGTCCCAGCTGATATGTGAAGCAAATAGGGGAAAGCGTTGGCATTGCATCTGATTTAATGCATTTAGAAACAAACAACAACAAACAAAGCCACTCTTCCTTGATGCTGCAATCCATCTGGGAAGCTTTCCATTTTCGTATCACTAGTATGACAAGAAGCTACAAGCGCTTTGGGCTCAGAGTGGGCTGAGGTGGAAGTAGGAATTGGCGTCTAATTGTAGATATCACCGTTCATATGGCAGAATGCAGCAATAACACATTTTCATCCCGCAAATTAAGCTTTCCCTCCTCAAAACAATTTAATATTTATAGAGATTTTGACAGGCTAATGAATAGAGAGCAACATTTGCATAGTGGGACAAGTATTCACTTCTAGATGAAAGAACGGCACAGAGCGAGGAAACATTAAAGACAAACAAACATGCCGTGTAGGTTTTGATTATAACATTTGACTGTCAGGGGAAATGGGAGCTGCTTGATGGACAAATTAAGCAGGCAAGTCAGCTGATCTGAGAGGCTTTTAAAATTTCACCCACATCTTTAAAACTCTCATTTTGGGGGTCAGAGAGGAATAATTAAGACTGCCTGTGATTTGTTTGTTTTTTCTTTGTTTACATGAAATGTTGCTTTGAGGAGATCGCTTAAAATTCTCCATGTGTTTTTGAAGCGTTCATTAAATTTTGTAGCTTGTGGGATGACGTTTTGATGCTAAAATGCAAGAAGCGAGACTGTCCAGTAGTTTGTGGATATGATGGCGCAACATTTTATTCAAGTTAAGCAATCCTAATTCTGGCACATCATCTGTGCTTTTTACGTTCATATCTTCTCTTGCAGTCAGATTGAGCATAGCCACAGGTTTAAACAAACCCGTAATAAGAGATCATTTGCATAAAATATCATATATGTATACATCATGGAATGTTTAAAAGGTCACCACAGTATTGGGAGATATTTTCTCGTTTATATGACAGGGAAACCTGTCTTAGGGCGAAGTCTCCCATGCCTAGAGGACACCTGTTATCTATTTAGCACTGCATAGAACAGTGGCTCCCAATTGGAGGTCTACGTAACCCATCCTGGGGGTTCGTGGCAACATTCACATAACAAAAGCTACCACAGAGATATCAAAATTTCCAAAAGTAGGGGATCCATGGCTTGGTTTTTGAAAAAAGGGGGTCCGCAGTACTCAGCTAATTAGGAACCACCAGTATAAACATGAATCGAAATTGTGTGAATGCCACAATACAGAGTTTGTTACAGGGTGCAGAGTTAAGTACCCTGACAAACTCTGCTGTCCTTTTAAAATCAGCGTTGAAATCTCTGAAGTGAACAGAAGGTTGAATAAGATTTTCAAGGAGAGAAGCTCTGCACTGGTCCTTTCCCTAGTCATGACTAGCAGGAAATTAAGACAATATCCCCCACAATGGTCTGTTTATATAATTTTTTTTCATTTCTTTTTTTGCTTTTAACTTGTTTTAAACTTTCTATGATTTTATTATCTGGTTGTATGTTTTTTATATTGTAAATCACTGTGATATATTTTTATGACGAAGCGGTATATTTTTTAATATATAAAAACAGATAAAGAATAAAATCACAATAAGTCGTTCAAAATAGTTTGAAATGCAGAATTTAGTATGCGAAATAAGAAATGCTTCAGGTTTCCACAATGTGCTTAGTTTATGTGGGTCACATAATTCAGGAAATTTCCATTCAGAATCTAGGCTGCCTTACCTACTTGCAGACATTCTTTATTTGCGTACAAGTATTCTTTTAAACGGGACGCGGGTGGCGCTGTGGGTTAAACCACAGAGCCTAGGACTTGCCAATCAGAAGGTCGGCAGTTTGAATCCCCGCAACGGGGTGAGCTCCCGTTGTTCAGTCCCAGCTCCTGCCAACCTAGCAGTTCGAAAGCACAAAGTGCAAGTAGATAAATAGGTACCGCTCCGGTGGGAAGGTAAAGGGCGTTTCCGTGCGCTGCTCTGGTTCGCCAGAAGCGGCTTAGTCATGCTGGCCACATGACCCAGAAGCTGTATGCCGGCTCCCTCGGCCAATAAAGTGAGATGAGCGCCGCAACCCCAGAGTCGGTCACGACTGGACCTAATGGTCAGGGGTCCCTTTACCTTTATTCTTTTAAACAAACGAACGAGCATGGAGTTAACACAGTTCTCCTAACATTACTATAAAAGAGCAAGCTAACAAAGTGCAAAAGAATATGCCTGTTTAGCATATTTCAAGTGCAGTTCCCAATCTAAAAAAATGGGAATATTAAAGACATCATAAAATGGTTCTGACAATGAATGAATTACTGCTCACAAGTAAACCACAAAAAGTGTGATATGAATTATGAGTCCTTCCTTCTTCCTCAGGTGTTGTCTTTATGTGGCAGTGATGGTTTCAGGTTTTGCCAAGGATGATCTCGGCTGGTCACCTCACTTCATGCCCTTATCTGCCTCTCATCTCTGCTACTATTTCCCATTCACCTGCTGCTTCCCCTAGTCTAATTGGAACCACCTCCCAAAGTGGGGTGGAGAGGGATGGAGGAACAAAGGGAGGACAAGACATTCAAATGTTGTTGCTCATCCTTCTTGTTCCTTTCTCTGCTTTCACAGTAGAAAAGGGCAGGTGAACAGGCACCAAGAGCTAGGGGTCACAGCAGCAGGCTCAATGGACTCCCAGATCTGGGAGTCCCTGCTGGTACCTAGCAATGCCAACTTCTGACACCAGCCCCTTATGAAGTCAAGGTTACATTACTTACACTTGACTGCATTGTAAACACACGAGAAGAGGCTGACCTAGTAATTAGCCTCCTTACAGTCCTCATTAAACATCTCATTTTCTACAGCATCATTTTAGGCTTACAGATATACAGCTTTTGCCCTCCGCTTTGAAACAAATTATTAAGACTGATCCCAAGAGTGGCATTGAAGCCTTGAGTGCTAAATTTTAGCAACTGCTTCCCCCCCACCCCTCAAGTATTCCCAATTTCTGTCTAATTTATCAGACTTTTCTGGCAACGATGCACTAATTTTGACTTGAGCGGTCAGAGAAACTACAGTCTTTTAAACACTGCATTTTGAATGTTAGGTACCCTTAAGTTATAACTCTGCTCGTGGTTGCTAAGGAGCTCATTTCAGCTGGCACTCTGTATGTGACTTGGAACTATGTTGTTCCTTTAACTTCACTCAACTGGTAACTGTGCAGTGGCTGTGGACTCTTTGCAACTGCCCAGGGGAAAAATATATATTTGTATCAATGATATTGAGAGCTGCAAGGATTCTTGATGGATGCCAATGTCTTAAGTACATGCCTAATCATTTGCCCACTGCCAAAACCAGTGCAACCCAGTCAGATGGGTGGCATAGAAATAAAATAATAAGAATAAGAATTATTATATAGCAGTTTGGGCCAATATCACATCCATTTGAGGCAAGATCTTGTCCTTAACTGCAAGATCTCCCATGATTTGGGTGAGATTTCACCCACAATCTGCACATGATTTGGGTGAGATTTCACCCAAAATCGGCACAATCTCACCCCAAATCAGAGGTGATGGTGGTGCAGCTTCACCACCAGTGGCACATATGGCAGAGCACATGGTGGCGTCAAGAGCAAGTTGTGGCAACAGCATCAAGGCAAAGTGGCACTTACCCTTTCACCTCAGGTGGTGGCCCTGACCTGAAAACAGCTACGGATTGGCATACATACTGCTCCAATGCAAGCTTGTTGAGGTGTTTATCTTCAGGATCATTCAACACTGTTGTCTGTAGAATTTCAGGGGATTACCTATCGAAATTTTGCAGCCTGCGTGATGTGACAGGTTGTGACTGAGTTGTTCTTTTGCCATTCTCCTCAGGGCTCCATCACCCCTCACAGTTGTGTCAATAAGTAAATTAAAAAAACATATCAAATGTTTGCTGTATTGGGCTTTTTCGTGAAATTTGCAAACTGGCAACCGAAATGCACACACGTGCGAATAGCTAAGGGGAATATTCATCTGTGGCACAGCCTTTCTCTTTGCTCGCTTTTCTCAGGCGTGTCGTTCCGTCCTTAGTGACAAGGCTGACCACGGCTCTGATCAAGTGTGCTGGTGCTATTGACAATGACAAATCCTTTCGCCGGCACAGAAGTGTCTTAAATAGATTCTCTGAAGGAGCTGGCAGACATTCCATTCCCTGCACTGTCAATCACATCGCAGCTTAAAATGCTGCGTCCAAAGAGCGTGAGGCTATTTTGCCATGTAGAATCACCTTCCGTGGCAAATGTGTCGGGAGCTACAAAATGTGTGCAATTTCTCTTTCCCTTGCCATCCTTTTAGTCCAGGATTAAAAGGCCCCTCGCCATTTTTGCTTTCATCAAATGTTATGTAATCACCCTGTCATGAATTACACCGTAAAATTAAAGCGGGGTGGCGGTAGGGATAAATTAGAAACCACAAAAATGGCCTCCTACAAAACACGACTCTCTCGTTTACTCCCCCCCCGCCCCATTCTCATCTAATCCACTCAAAATGCTCACAAACATACTGTGATGGCAAAACACCCTTTTAATCCATTTTTGATACAAGAAGTCCTCTAGGAATCCAACCTGAAGAAACTCCACATAAATACAGTAATATACTGAGGTAAACCTTAAAGGATATTCTCTGAGTGCCCCACCTTCTGAAGTGCCCCACCTTCAGGGGTATCAAGACCAGAGAGAGGGCCTTCTCAGTGCTGAGACCTAGGCAGGATCTACATTGATAAAGTTTAATAGGAGTTTCCCATTGTTGGTTGCTTGCTGCTCTGCAGAGCCCTCTGGTGTCACATTTTAATAACACATTTATAACGTTTTAAATAGTGTGTGTAGATTAGTCCCTAGTCTCTGGGTTCAGTTGGTATATTTTCTTGGTATATATTTTTTATTTCCCCATCCCTTTTAAAATATCATTTGAAATGTTTCTATACCGTTGCCTACTGTTTTACTGCGTTGACTTTGCCAGCTTCATAGTAGAAAGAGTGGCATATACATTTTAAAATAAAATAAATATGTATCCATATGGGCAAGCTGAGAGAATCACCTACATGATCCTAGGAAATTTACCTCAGCCCATCCCTTAGTCTGGAAGATGTTCATTTGATGAGTGAGTCATATGCAAAGGACCAATTCCTTGCCAAAACATTTACTTTTCCCTTATCGTAACGACCCGTCCACTTCTTTGAAACGAGAGACCCTGCAAGTCTAAATTCTTGTAAGCCAGAACCATGCACACTATTCCAAATGCAGCAGTTTTATTTTCGATTACTTTCCTAATGATCTCCAGCATGGAATCTGCATTTTTCAAAGCTGCCGCACACCGGGTCAACATCCTCATCAAGCTATCCACTGTGACCTCAAGGTCTTGCTTCTGGTCAGTTCAGGCCCGATGAGTGTGTATGTGAAATTCAAACATTTTCCCCCCACAACATGCCTCACCTTACAGTTGTTTATACTGAATTGCATTTGCCATTTTACAGCTTGCTCAACTGAGTTGGGAGAGGTCCTTTTGGATGTCTTTGCAATCCCTTTTCATTTCACAAATTGCTTGATGATTTGTCAAACAGAACCAATGATTATTTTTAGCATTCATAGCAGAGGTAGCTTGGTAGCTTTATGTCTAATACTCACTGTGTCACTAATAAAACCTAGAGTCTTCGCCCATACGCATGCTTATTACCTCTAATCCAAAAGAACAACTGTGTTTGGCAGAAGAAAACTATAGTCCCAGGGTATCCTGGAGCAAAGAAATGACTATTGCCAATTTAAAATTTGTAAGGTAGGCACCCAGACTAAACAGCACTATCCCACTGGTTTCTTTTAGCTGGGTGATGGTCTGAATCAATTGTGCTCATTTATTTATTTATAATTTTCATTAAATTTTCTGTTTTACAATTTAAAATACTTTTAACATCCTTAAAATATCAATGACTTTCCTTCTTCTCTTTCCATGGTTCATTTAGCATATCATACATCCCTGCATATTTTACAAAAATCTAAACCATTCAGTATTCCATTATTGCATCCATCAAACTTATTTACGCTGTTGAATATATCCCCCATAATTATTAACGTTTTCAGGTGTACACAATTTCCCCCCCCCCCATATATTCAACCAACGTTTCCCAATCTTCTCTAAACGTATGTTCTTTTTGTTCTATATTTTAAGTCTGCAAGCTGTACATAATTCTGTCAGCTTAAGTTGCCATTCTTCTTCAGTTGGGACCTCACTCATTTTCCATTCTGTCAGGGAACTGCCATCAATTCAGGAGGGAGAGAGGAAAAGCCCATTGGATTACAGAGAGCCCCCAAAGATCGTGGGAAGCAGCTCCTCCTCAGTGGAGGAAGGTAGCCACACCTCCAGTGGAGAGGAGCTTCAGGGCTCGGAGGAGGTGAGGCAGTGCCAGGACACCTTGCCTGGGCAAAGCAGGGAGGAGAGAGGCCCTCCGTTACCCATGCCCTCCTTGCGCAGTAAGCTTTCGCGCCGAGAGGGGAGGCGCAGACTGGGCGTCAAGAAATTACTTTGCTGGGGAAAGTTTAAGGACCGCCCACTCACGGATTCTGCCAGTGAATGAGCCAGCCACGGGAGAGTGGCGCTCTGGACAGATAAAGTTTATTTTGGCATCAAAAGCAAAGCTTCATAGCCAAGCAGGGAGGTATTTGCCTGCTTGCTCTCGAGCAACCCCTTGGAACCTTTACGTATTCAATTGTGTTTTCTGCAGTTCTGTTAAAAAAAAAAAAGTTGCCGCGTGTTAACGACTTGCAGTGTTAGGTTTTTAACTATGTGCCGTTTTCATCTTTCATTTTAATTCTAAGCCACTTTGGAGGCCATTTGCTCTGCATATACCCACCTCTTCCATGAGCTTGGGTCCCATCGCTCTAGAGCGTGTCCTACAGGGATGAAGCTGCATGCCACATAAACTTTCATCGGCGCTATAAAAGGCTGCTCAAAGCCCCGAAGGAGGCTGCTGAGTTTCCAGGCAAAGAGCAAAAAGCAGGAGGCACCAGCTGTCACGTCTTAGGGAAGAGAATCTCTCTTCTCATTAGCATGGAGAGGGCATCAAAGAATAGAACTGTGCAATCACATTTATTTTTATAAATGCCTCGGAGCTTGGCTACTTTTTCTCCATAGTGCTAATCTCATGTTGCTGCACCAAGTCTTTTCTTAATTATTCCTTCTGGTAGAAGAAAAGGGTGCCCCTCTCCCGGTGAAGGTCAGTCCAATCTGCAGTGAAGGCAAACGTAATGACTATTGATTGGGGATGCCCAGCTCTTCATTGACCTGTCTACCATGTCTGGCACCTCTGAAATAATCAATGGCATGTGGGATGCAAAGAGGGAGTATGATGGGGAGAGCAGCAGATCAAGCCGAGGCAGCCAATTCTGAACTCTGACTTAGACCATACTCAAATGAGAGTCTTTGAAGTTCTCCACACCCCCTAAATATGCACTGTGACATTTCTGTAGTGGTGTAATAGGGGGAGATTTATTATTACATTATTACAGCTATTTTAGCCTGGAGAGGCACATCAAACACAACCTGAATAAACAACTTTAATGAAATTACTTATTCAAAAGTGGACGAGGCTGTTTTTAAATATCGTGCTCTCTAGGAGCAGGAAAAGGAAGACCAGTTTAGATTTGAAGGAATGAGTGGAAGGCTGTGTTGCAGACTAGGGTGGAGAACCTGTGGCCCTCCAGATAATTACCGTATTTTTCGCCCTATAGGGCGCACCGGCCCATAGGGCGCACTTATTTTTTTGGGGGGGGAATAAAGGAAAAAAATTATCCCCCCCCCCCGAGCCCCAAAGAGCAAAGAAGCCATGACAGCGAGCGGGATGGATTCCGCTTGCTGTCTTGGCTTCGTTTTTAGCCTCGGGGCTGGGGGTCCGGGAGCGAAGGAAAGGTTGCGCTCATCCTCGCCATCGCTCCCGGAGCTTGCGGGGCTGGGGGCGGGGGAAGCCCGAGCTTCCCCTGACCCCAGCCTCCAGAACGGGTCCTGCTGCCCACAAGCCGGGCTCGCAAGGCTTGCGGACATCTGCCCGAAGCACGGGGCGCACTCCGGAGTGCCCCGTGCTTCGGGCTGCAGGCTGCTGCCCGCAAGCCTTGCAAGCCCGGCGGGAACTGGAGTCTAGAACAGGTATAGTTGCATGCATTTATCTCTTTATTCTTTCTTATTTATTTATTTAACCACCCAAACTGTAAATTTGCTTCCCCCTCTCCCTCCCAAATCAATTTCTCAAACTAATTAGCTTTTTGGCTTATTAAAACATTAAGAAAAGGTGTAATTTCTTTGGGAACATTTCGTCCAAAGCCTTCATGCTTCAGTATTGAAGAGCAGGTTAGGTCAGTTAAAGCCCAGAAGGTTAAAGTGGAGGAATCTCTCTCTCTCTCTCTCTCTCTCTCTCTCTCTCTCTCTCTCTCTCT
>JAXCMG010000017.1:36716364-36815890 GCA_034642415.1 Podarcis siculus | reverse complement strand
TCTCTCTCTCTCTCTCTCTCTCTCTCTCTCTCTCTCTCTCTCTCTCTCTGTGTGTGTGTGTGTGTGTGTTCACTTGATAGCAATGGTTAAGTGAACAAGAAGGATGGGTTGGGTTCTTGTCGTCTTTCACCTCTCACAGTGCAAGGTATAGTCAGTGCTATCAAAGAAGCTCAGCGTTGTCTAGTTTACTCCTTCAGTTGTTGGGTTGGGGCACATGATGGGATAATGTTTGTTGACAAATTTTCCAAGAGTTCCTGAAGAGGTTTGGGGGAAAACTAACCAATATAATAATATTAATAAACATCTAAAATTATTTGGGTCAGCTTCCTTTTTCAGTAATTAAATCGTGGGCTCTTCATCCTAATTGAGAAGAATTTTTACTGACAGCTTGGAGATATATAAGGAAACCTTTTATAATGTTCTCATTACCAATTCATGCCTCAATGAAAGGCATTTTGCCATATTGTTACCCGGGATTTATGTGAGCCCAAGGTGACTTTAAGTCTCTTCTGAAACTTCTGATGCTATTCATTTTGGATGCCTTTGGTGTACTAAATCTTCTTAAGATTCCCTTTGTAGAATCCCTTAGAAATCAAGAAATGTTACAGAGTAATGGAGTCAAAATGTTTTGCAGCTAAAATGGCATGTGTCCTTCAAATGCACTCAAGTCCTAGCAAGCCATCCTTTCGGAGAAACTTTGACACTGACCCCTAAACAATCTCCTGGAGTCAGAGCTAGAGCAGAAATTTGCTCAAGTTGCATATCTGAAAGTAGTTTCATGACACCTTTTGATTTATAAGTGTTTCCTGATTGATGTTGGCATACTGATCAAGGAGGAAACTGAAGAAAGCTGCTGAGATGGTTGGCTAATGGATTTACAAGACAATACTGCATCATTTCCAAACAGCTCTTGGCAGTTACTTTGTCTCAGTATATCAATATTAAAGATAATTATACATTTGCAGACAATACAGCTGGCTCATTGTACAATAAGCTGGTTCATTGTTCAAATATAATTTGTCGTCTCAACAAGAGCCACCTTTGCAAAGCCCACTTCTTAATTTGTAAAGAACAGTAGAGCTCAAACTCCCAATGGAATTGACTTTCCCTAGAAATGAATAAACACCACTCATCCAGTATTTTACATAAGTATTAACATGCTTGTGCTAGGTATGTCCTATGTAATATCTGAATTTTGGATTTAGGATATAAACAATCAAGGAAAATCTGTCTTCTGCTCATAAAACACTCAGACTAGCTTAAAACAAAAAAGATAAATCTAATACGGGTTAAGTACTTAATTCGTTCCGGAGGTGTGTACTTAACCTGAAACTGTTCTTAACCTGAAGCACCACTTTAGCGAATGGGGCCTCCTACTGCCACCGCGCCGCTGGAGCACGATTTCTGTTCTCATCCTGAAGCAAAGTTCTTAACCTGAAGCACTATTTCTGAGTTAGCAGAGTCTGTAACCTGAAGCGTATGTAACCTGAAGAGTATGTAACCCGAGGTACCACTGTAAAGCAAAATAAAATTTTGCACCGCTGAAATGCACATTTTTAAAAGTACAGCAGTTTAAAACCAGTCATCAAATAAAATCAATTTAAAAATAGCAGGAGAACTAAATAAAACTAGGTCTTTTGAAATGAAAAACATGTTCAGGTTATGTAGAATAGCAAAGAGTATCCTTTGAGGGAGGTTACTGTATTGAAGTTTACTGAAGGTTATTGAAGTCACAAGGCCACCACTCTGAGGAACCACACATTGAAGGCTCCACGAGGCTGAAGAATACTTCCCAAGCATCACCCTCTGGAAATGACCATCCAAGTAGGTCTAGAACCACCACAAAGCAGTGTCACTCACCCCTAACTCAGACAGCCACTCTAGAAGGATTCCATGGTTGATGGTATCAAAAGCCACTAATACGGCGAAGGAAAATGAACAAAGACACATTTCCCCTCTCTCTCTCCCAACAAAGGAGATGAGGATGGCCAAAGCAGTTTCTGTGGCAAAACCGGGCCTAAACCCCAACTGAAATGGCTCCAAAAAGTCAGTCTCCTTCCAGAGTGGCTGGATGTGGTCTGCAACTACCCACTCAAGAACCTGACCCAAGAAGGGAAGACTGGCAACTGGCCAGTAATTACTTAGGTATATATTTTTTGAAATATTTTTTTATTGGTTTTTAAAAGAACAAATTTAAAATAATGAAAAGAAAAAACTTTTAACATATTCATATATGAGATTCTCTGAATCTCGTGACTTCCCCCTGTCCCCTGCAGGGGTCCTTAAACTACATATCGTTACGTTCTCCACAGTTTTCATCTCTCTAAATTATCGAAGTCCTTTGTTTCTTTACAAGTTATTTTTAAAATCCAGCTAACGTTTTTATTTGTTTACAATGGTCTCCTAACTAAGTTATGAATTTCCCCCCTTCTTTTTTAAAGCCATTATCTTCTTGATTCCTGAGTCTCCCAGTCAGTTTTGCCATTTCAGCACAGTCCAGCAGTTTGGCTTGCCATTCTTCCCTAGTCGGGACTGTTGATTCCTTCCATCTTTGGGCTAGTAGCATCCTTGCAGCTGTTATTGCATACAAAAACAGTCGTTTCTGGTCTTTTGGGATGTCGGTACTTGTAATTCCTAATGGAAAGGCTTCTGGTTTTTTTGACAAATGTTATTTTAAACATTTTTTTTCAATTTATTGTATATCAGTTCCCAAAATGACTTTGTTATCTTACATTACTTAGATATTTTTGAATTCAGGGAGTGTTTCTTGGGGAGCAGGCTTAATACTGGCTTCTTCAAGCAGGCAGGAACCTCACTCTCTTCTTAAAAAGGTAAAGGGACCCCTGACCATTAGGTCCAGTCGTTACCGACTCTGGAGTTGCGCTCTCATCTCGCTTTACTCGCCGAGGGAGCCGGCGTACAGCTTCCGGGTCATGTGGCCAGCATGACTAAACCACTTCTGGCGAACCAGAGCAGCTCACAGAAACGCCGTTTACCTTCCTGCCGGAGTGGTACCTATTTATCTACTTGCAATTTGACATGCTTTCGAACTGCTAGGTTGGCAGGAGCAGGGACCGAGCAATGGGAGCTCACCCCGTCGCAGGATTCGAACCGCTGACATTCTGATCGGCAAGCCCTAGGCTCTGTGGTTTAACCCACAGCGCCACCTGCGTCCCCCCCCCTCCTTAGGAGGCATTAATCAGAGGATGTACTTTCTGCTAGTCCAAAGTTATCATTAGATGCAGTCCATAGTCAATACATCAACTCTTTGAAGTATGGCATCTATTAAATTATTCCGATGTGTTAGAATGTGATTGACGAAAACCATTTCCTATCACAATAACGGCCACAGTCGAAGAGTAATGGCGAATTATAAGAAACTATGCTTGGCATTTTGTCACTTGAATCATATGGCAAACTCCTTTCCTCGTGTAATTTTAAGAGTTGATACGGCCTATGATTTCCATGCTTGAATGAGTAGTAGCTAAAATAACAATATGCACAAAAGTAAATAAACCTTCTCATCTATTTTACATGATTAGACCGGGGGGAGAAATGACGGGCGGTATAAATAATGCCCGCCTTCTCTTTCAAAGAAAACAAAGCATTTGTCTAATTCTTTCCAGGAGTGAAAAACAAACAGCGTAACAATTGAGAAGAGACGCCGCAGAACAAATTGCAGGCATGCAGACAACGTCTGGAATTAATTCAACAGGCAATTGCTATGCTAGAACAAAGTTAGCCCCATATATTTCTCAGGAAGAGGAACATATATCATAAGAGACTTATTGATATGTGGTCTCAATTTCATTTTGATTTTCATTTATTCAGTCACACACACATATAATCAAATATGAAGGGTAACTCATGGAAGCATTGCTTTAAATATTATGATATTCTCTTGATGGTGGCAAAGTCCAGAGGGCAGTGCTTACCTGATTTGGCTTCCTATGGAAGGGGATACCTGGAGGCTTACGGTGTTTTGTAATATATGGGTTCAACATACAGGTTGAGCATAGCTGGAGGAACAGCTTAATACTCCGACAGGCAGCCATATCCACTCCTCACATCAGAAGACTTCCAGAGTTCATTCTGGTGTTCCAAGAAGGAGATGCCTTTCACAATGCTCATTCACAATCTCAACTTTTGATCATCCAAACTGTACTAGATGCATGCTAATAGTTGCTATGCGGATATCATGTTAATCATGTAGTAATATACTGAAATGCAGAGATATTCCCCAGATATACACATTAGCCTTGAGAAGAAGACAGTACCTCTTTTCTTCATCAGTCACCCACTCTGATTTTACAAGTCATCATTATAGCATATTTCATGAGCATAAAGACCGGTGCTAAGGGCATATGAATAAAGCAGGGACGTTGGGCTGATCCCTTGAGTTGTATATAAAGCAAGCTGACTCCAGATACAAACTAATGCAAATTCGATGCTATATTGAAGTTTTACAGGAACCAATTGATCTTCATCAAGTTGCTTTTCTTTCTAGAGCTATGTATGTATCAAAAGCTGTCCCAAATTTGCTTCTACAAGGATATCCAAAGAACAGAAGATATGCTACAGAATACCTACAAAGAACATTATTCAGGAACCCTTGGGGGGAACAAAATGTATTATATTGCAAAGATACAGCCATTAACGCATTCATATCTGGTCAGGCATCACACAATCAAATAAGATGCACCATTTTAATTGATTAAAATTATTTGGACTAAAAACCTAAGTGTTAAAACTCAGTGTAGTGTATGTCAGAGTGTACATATAGCTTTAAAAAGCTGTGAAATGCCCCGCTATTATTTTAGCGACCACATGTTGTGCTCTGCAAAATGTAGTTAAGTACAGTGTATAATCGTGTGGGATGATAACAAAATCCCTGATGACCACTTAAGCCAGTCTGGAGTTGGTACTTTTTAATGAATATAATATACTTTGAAAGGGCCTGCAATTTTATTTTATTTTTACGAGAACGGCAAAGTCAGATAAACAAAAATGCCTACATATTCCAAAAACTTTGTAAGAAAGGGAGTCATGTTACATGCTTTAAAACAGAAAGCAAAAATGAACAACCCCTCCCATATTACCGTATTTTTCTGTGTATAAGGCGCCCCCATGTATTTTAGGGGACTCCAAATTAAGAAAACACCCCTCAGCACTACCTGTGTATAAGACGAGCCCCAATTTTAAACCTATTTGTTGGTTAAAAAACCTAGTCTTATACATGGAAAAATACGGTAATATGGGAGGGGGATTAGTTTAGAAAAAAGGTAAGTAAGCAGGGAATATTATAGAGGTGTATAAAATTAAGCTTAATGTGGATAAGGTGGATATATGAGAAGTCCCCCCCCCCTCCAAATCCCGTAACACTAGGACCCAGAGAAATTGAATAAAGCTGAATATAGAAAGATTCGGGGTGGACTAATGAAAGTGCTTCTTCACACAAAGTTAAAACAATGAAATTTGCTCCCATAAGATGGAGTAGTCCTGGCCACCAACCTGGATGGCTTTAAAAGAGGATCAGATAAATTCATGGTGGCTATCAGGCTACCAATGGCTGCTAGCCACAGTAACTATGTTCCACCTCCACTGTTGAAGGCTGCATGCCTCTGAGTACCAATTACTGAGAATCACAAGAGGGAAGCTGTTTTTCTCATGTCCTACTTGGTTAGCCACTGTGAGAACTGGATGCTGGATCAGAAAAAGAAGAAGAGTTTGGATTTGATATCCTGCTTTATCACTACCCTAAGAAGTCTCAAAGCGGCTAACATTCTCCTTTCCCTTCCTCCCCCACAACAAACATTCTGTGAGGTGAGTGGGGCTGAGAGACTTCAGAGAAGTGTGACCGGCCCAAGGTCACCCAGCAGCTGCATGTGGAGGAGCAGGGACGCGAACCCGGTTCACCAGATTACAAGACTACCGCTCTTAACCACTACACCACACTGGCTCTCTAGATCAGATGGGCCTTCATCAGAAGCACTCTTCATGTTAATTTTCATCAATACTTGTCTTCATCAATTGCATCAAAGGCAGCTACTCTGCACCCTCAGACCACTTGCCTTTGGAGTAGGGATGGCTGGGTCCATACTAATTTTGCCTGTGTTAATTCCTTGATCTCTTCTGTCCCATTAACATATTGATCTGTGATATTTTTAAAAATCCCCATGACAATTCTTATTTAAACATGGATTTTATCTTAATGCACACACTTCTAAATGTACTTCCCCCCTAAAATATGGCTCTTAATGCATTTTGGTACAATTTATGAACTGAGAATAATAACTGCAAAACTGCAAAACTCAAAGTATAATTACCTTTCAATCCCCACACATTTTACTCCGGAAGGTGTAGGTCAGCTCAGTTCATTGGAATTCAAAGATATTGAATACCTCAACCATCCTTACTTTGGAGTATTCCCACTGACTCTGATGGGAATATGTCGAACGCGTCATTCAAGGAGTGCATCTTAGCTCCTTTTAGGATCACACCTTGCCATTTCAGTTCTCATCATTTTGTAACATTATCTTAGATTACAGTAGGGATGGGAAACCTTTGGCCCTCCAGATATTGGTGGAATTCAACTCCCATCAGTCCTAGCCAGTGTGGCCAATATGATAGAAGTTGCAGTTCAACCATCATAGGGCCATAGGGCTGCCCATTGCTGCTTCACACCAATACTGGCAGTGATCATTTAAGGTCTGCTATGCCCTGCTAGCGGTAGTAGAGTTCTCCCACCACTCAGAAGAAGGAGTAGGAGAAATGAAGGGAAACAATGACTGTCTGCAATGTTCCAGAGGCATTGCTTTGTTGTTGTTTAGTTGTTTAGTCGTGTCCGACTCTTTGTGACTCCATGGACCAGAGCACGTCAGGCACTTCTGTCTTCCACTGCCTCCCGCAGTTTGGTCAAACTCATGCTGGTAGCTTCGAGAACACAGTCCAACCATCTCGTCCTCTGTTGTCCCCTTCTCCTTGTGCCCTCCATCTTTCCCAGCATCAGGGTCTTTTCCAGGGAGTCTTCTCTTCTCATGAGGTGGCCAAAGTATTGGAGCCTCAACTTCAGGATCTATCCTTCCAGTGAGCACTCAGGGCTGATTTCCATCAGAATGGACAGGTTTGATCTTCTTGCAGTCCATGGGACTCTCAAGAGTCTCCTCCAGCACCATAATTCAAAAGCATCAATTCTTCGGCGATCAGCCTTCTAGAGGCATTGCACAAGGCTGTTATTGTCCACTCAACTGCAAAGCTGTGCTGGAAATGGCCCAGTGGATAGGGTATTCTCTGTAGCAGAATTCCCTTCCAACATAGACCCATCTGGCATCTTCACTATACAGCTGAGATGTATGTTTTCAGGACCCACACTATTTCTGTGTCTGTAATTTGTTTTAAATACTAAAATGTGCTACCTGCCTAATGCAGGGCTGGCCGAAGAGTTCCCTGAATCTTTATTGTAAAACCTTTATATCCCATGTGTGGCATGAGAGTATATAGGGTATCCTGACCAACTAAGTACAGGTCCATTGTGGCCTTATGGATCTCTAGTGAACAAGAGACCCACAACCACCACTGTATGGGAAGTGCCCTCTAAACACACTGTTTAGCAGTGCTTCAACTCTTCGTTCCTGCTGATATAAAACACAGCAAACATCCGCTGAAAAACTAGATGACCTGGTGAGGAAGGAAACCTGACAAAACAGATTTGGGAGTAAGCTCTTTCGCTATGTCTTTCATTTAAAGAAAATGTTTCAACATGCGTTTAAATAGAAGACTCTGAAGGTATACAAGAGGCGAGTCTCACAGGGACAGAGATAGAGGTTACAAATGCTAAATTACTTCTATTAAGCTATCTCTGGCTCCACGCTAAAATAGGATTTCTCAAACACTTTCTCTTTCTCAATCTTACTCTATCTCATGCTGTAGTGATCCCTTCTACCTATTCCTTCCTCAAGAGAGATAGGAGAATATCAGGCTAGTACATGTTTCCTACCTAGGTGGAACCTAAAAGCCTCTCTTTAAATATTTGAGTCTGAGGAATCTCACCATCCTTGAAGGCTTTTCACTGCAAAATGGGGCAGTCCAGGAGCTTGGGGAAGTACTTCTATCCGCTTTTAGTTATCTTTTGTACGTTAAGTAATCAGATCACATCAAAATGCAAATTAGCAATGTAACCAAAATTCTCCCCAGGAGTTACATGTTGCTTCCCTACCTTATTTCCTTCTCTCTCCCAATGCGCTAAACATCTTAGAAAACTCTTGACAAACTGATGTGCACATGGATAGATTTTCCCAAGTGGCACCATCAAAGAAGATTAAAACCCACATGAAGCAGCTCCATTTCCCCCCTTTCTAAAGATTATTAAATCTAAACTCTATTTTTGGTCCCAGTGGATCATTTAAAAACATACTTTGAGAACCCTTTTCAAGATATGCTATAAATACTTCAGTTCAATCTTGCTCTCTTAAAAAAAGAAGATCTGAATGATTTGCTAGTGATCACTTGATAGGCAATTTACATGCTGGTCCAATTCACATATCACATTAAACCAGTTTAAAACAAACTAAAAAACGAAGAAGTATGGTTTCAGGAAGACAAGCAGCACGCTAGTATATGCTTATTTTTATTTTTATTATTTTGAAGAAGAGTTTGGATTTGATATCCCGCCTTTCACTCCCCTTCAGGAGTCTCAAAGTGGCTAACATTCTCCTTTCTCTTCCTCCCCCACAACAAACACTCTGTGAGGTGAGTGGGGCTGAGAGACTTCAGAGAAGTGTGACTGGCCCAAGGTCACCCAGCAGCTGCATGTGGAGGAGCAGAGACGCGAACCCGGTTCCCCAGATTATGAGACTACCGCTCTTAACTACTACACCACACTGGCTCCCTAGTGTATGCTTCTTAAAAGGTCTTGCTCCATTCCCCTGCTGCACTCCTAGGAAGCAAATCAGAGGCTGTGTACACTATAACTTTAGAGCACATTCCTCCCATCCACAGATGCCCTCTTGAACAAAATACTGGGAGGGGATGTTCACCTTCCCTTCTGTGAGGGGTAAGCTACAGTTCCCAGAAATTTCAGGGGTGTGTGTGCTTTGAATATGCTTTAAAGGTATAATGGACCGCCTCTTTCCATATGAACCTACCCGGACCCTGAAATCATCTTCTGAGGCCCTCCTTCATGTGCCTTCTTCTCGTGAGGTCCAGAAGGTGGCAACATGAGAAGGGGCCTTCTCTGCCATGGCTGCCCGTCTGTGGAATGCTCTCCTCAGAAAAGTTCACCTGGCACCTTCATTATAGACCTTTAGGCACCAGGTACCTGGTTCCTTTTTAACCAGGCCTTTGGTTGATCCAATTTACATCCTATGCCCTTTTAAAATGTGGTTGGGGGGAGGCTATTGGGTTGTTGTTCTTATTTTCATTAGGTATTTTGTGGTTTTATATCTTGATTTTATTCTGTGAACTGCCCTGAGACCCCCGGCTATAGGGCGGTATATAAATTCAATAATAATAATAATAATGATGATGATGATGATGATGCTCCCACCATGATTTATCATATGTCAGGGCTGGAGTCAGACACAGGTCAGCATGAAAGACACAGGGCTCCGTGAAGTTATTCTTTATTCTCTTTATTCAAGAAAACAGCATACAACTCTGTGACCCTTCCCAGTAGGGTCTTGCTGCTGTGGAGAAGCTGCCAGGACTGAAGGTTCCTGCCTTCCATCCTTTCTAAGGCTTCTCTTCTCCCGGATATTTGCCAGGCAGTCTCAAACTATGCCTGTGAACTTCTGGCCTCTGTTCTGCCCTCCTCATTATTCTGAGCTTTCATGGAGACCAAGGGAAGGCGAGCTTCTTGCAGCAGGAGAGGGAGAATCCTTGGATTCTTCAGTAGCCCCTTGCCCAACTCCCTTCTCTGCTTCAGCCTCAGAGTCTGAACTGCTCTGTCACCAGCTCTTCCTGCTCACTAAACCCTGTTGCCCCTTCAGCATCCAGCCCCTCTTCCCAATCTTCTCCCTTTGACCTCTCCTCAGTGTCCCACCACCAACCCCCTGGCTCTGAAACAAAAAAAATGCCTCTAGAACATGGGTAGGCAAACTAAGGCCCAGGGGCCGGATCCGGCCCAATCGCCTTCTAAATCCGGCCCGCGGACGTTCCAGGAATCAGCGTGTTTTTACATGAGTAGAATGTGTCCTTTTATTTCAAATGCATCTCTGGGTTATTTGTGGGGCATAGGAATTTGTTCATTTCCCCCCCAATATATAGTTCGGCCCCCCACAAGGTCTGAGGGACAGTGGACCGGCCCCCTGTTGAAAACGTTTGCTGACCCCTGCGTCTAGAAGGTGCTGTTTCCATTTCAATGGAAACGCCCACTGATGTCAACAGCCTTTTCACTTAAAGTACCAATAGTTAGTTTCAAGAGGCCATTTTTATCTACATTGTGACAGGAAGATAACAAGTGAAACTTCCTCTTCCCATACCCAGTATGCCAAGACTACCCCTCCCAAACTGTTGTTTACATGCCCAACAAATTTGCATGTTAATGGCATTCACACAATCCAGATCATGTTTAGTCTGCAACTTGGGAACTGGGGAAAGTTAATTAGACAAAGGAAGACAACAGAAAATGCATGCTTTGTAAAGTAAGTGTATCATCACATCCCACCAAGGGTATTCATTTTTTATTACAAAGAACACCCCCAAATTTTGCCAGAGGGGGTTTCCTACTTACTATTTCTGCTTACCGCTCCTTTGTAGAGACATAATTATGTATCTGTGAGCACATGAATGAGAAATAACCTTGCCTGTTGCTCTTTTTCACCTCCATCTCCGCTTCCCTTGTTCCAGCCATAAAGGTAGCAAAATGACAATTGCTTTATCTCTTGTTATACAGAAAGAACCCATTAAAAGAAATTTCACAATCCAGCATTTCTTAGCTGCACATTAACTTAATGCTCCTTTGCCACTTGCATTATCAGTGTTGAAAGAAAAATTAAACATCTTATCCAAGAAACACACATTTTCTTTCTTTCTCTGACTCCTGGTTTTTAAAAAACATGGATGGGATGAGTATAATAATGGGATTAGTATATTATTATTATTATATCACAGTCACAATTAAAGTAGGGCAAAGCCACCATCAAGTTGACTCAAAAGTGGCTCACAATCTGTCTCGACATCTGCCACATGCTATCTGCCTCTTAAGGAAGATGATGACAGCAGGTGGCAGAGGGCTTTCATGGACACAGGTGAGAAGCCGGGCCTCTCCTCAGTGGCAAATGATAGGCAGAATTCCTGATCACAGATACAAAGCCTGTGTGTGTACAGCTTGTACATGCAAGCTCTTCGACAGGTAATGGCAAACACACTACTTCAACTGTTTTCACTCTAATATGTGAATGATCCTTTGATCTCCACTGATCAATCCCATCAACTTTCAAATGCCAATTTCTGCTGGACTCCACATATCTGAAGGAACAGCATAGGTAACAACCCTATGTGATACACATAACACTGTTCCATAAGGCTTATGGAGAACTTCCTCACTTATTTAACTTCATCTAAAGGACCGTTCTTTGGACCCACCCACATGGACTTTAGATGTACCCACTTGGTCTTCAGAAGGTGGCCAGATAAGAGTCTGGCCTCAGACTAACAAAGTCTGCCATAGGCTATATGTACAGGACAGTTACAAATATAAAAATATACACACACACTCGTTGAATATGAGCAGCTAGTCTTAACACTAAACCTTGATTCTCACATCAGTCCTCACAAAACTCTGTGTTTCATTCACACATACTGAACATGTCTTTTGAATGAGGCCAGATATCACATGGTGACACATCTTAGAATTAGCATGTGCTAGGGAATATTGTTTTCTCATTCACTTCTTCAGAATGTAAGAAATCTCAGAGATGGGTATATAAGAAGAAAGGGGGAAATCTCTGCAATATTCAACATACTATTGAGTGGGTTACAAGGATTCACATTTGGAGAAGGAAGAGACTGTGCTTTTCTCTTTGCTAGGACATCAACTTACATACAAATAGACAATCCCATCTGCTTAGCAATCTGGGAGTAGATCTCCTGGTCCCATATTAACATATTATCATGGGCCCTTATGTTTCACTCCAAGTCTCAATCTGCTCCAATAATTTACTATTGGAGTACATTTAAATGAATTAGTTAATACCTTGTCTAGACAAAAATTGAATTACTTAAGTGGCCAGGCACGGGCCAGACCTTGGTTTTTTCCAACCAACACATCATGTAGAGAAGAGCCATTCAGTATTTTGTTCAGCTTCAGTTTGAAGGTCTGAGAAATTGACTTCTTCTAGGTCACTCACTACACCACAACATATAACACAGCTAGAAGACTCAATTACCCAAATTTCGAAAACAACTACAGTGGTACCTTGGGTTAAGAACTTAATTTGTTCTGGAGGTCCGTTCTTAACCTGAAACTGTTCTAAACCTGAGGTACCACTTTAGCTAATGGGGCCTCTCGCTGCCGCCGCACGATTTCTGTTCTCATCCTGAAGCAAAGTTCTTAACCCGAGGTACTATTTCTGGGTTAGTGGAGTCTGTAACCTGAAGCGTATGTAACCTGAGGTACCACTGTAACATGCAGAGACTCAGACAAAAGCATCATGTCCGCACAGCATGAACACAGGGTCCAGAAACTATTCATGCTCAAGTTAGAATAGGGCCTAGTGGTTTATCAGTGCAATGGCAAGTGGCTTCGCCATTTATTGCCTGGAAGCTGGCACCAACTGTGCTTGCATGTGCAACAAAAATCACAACACAACTGCAAAAGTGACACAGAAGGAACTTAATTTTCATTCAGTTTGAAAAAAAACCACAAGCACACACTTCAGAGTTTTATGTTCAAGTGATTTCTCTACATGCCTATTAAACATCCCTGTCAATGATGTACTAACTTTCAACTGCTTTGCGGTATGTTGTGTAAACTGATCCTGAGAAAGTAGTTTCAGAGGAAAATGCAATTGGCAGGAAAGGTGCATAGATTATTTCAAACAAAAAAATATATCTTTATCTCAGCCATTCTTTTATGACATATGCCTCACATTAAAACAACAAAAGTGCTTGTACTGTCACAAATTTATAGCGTTCTTGTACTAAAATGCTGGATTGTACCAGACCTATAAAGTTTTTCAATTTTCATTGTCCCTTTTATCATATTTTTACAAGTTGTCAGAGGCACAGCTGATCACTCAATGTGAAGATCGGCTAACGTTCACTCAGCTGTAATATTGTGTACTCTCAGATGATCACTTAAGTATTTGAAGGAATTTTAACTCAATTTTTCTTTAATTTGAATTTTTCTCTTGCATTACAATGAATATACGGTAGATTGCTTGAGTAATGAATAAAAAAGTGAAACCTGGTATTTTTCATTACTTGTAATATCTGTTATGTAACAGTGGCACATCTGTTGCAGAAAACAAGAATTTCTTACACTCTTAAAAATCATTTATTTCACAAACAATTCACACAGAACATTTTTATCAGTCCTTCTGCTGTATGGAGGTGGTGGTGGTGGGGTATCACACTTATTTAGTTGAGAAAGTTAATATCACCAGTGTGGCATTTCTTTTGCCATGCTTCCTATGTGCTACCTGGGCTCCCCTCCCCTGGCAGAGGCTGGGAGAAGCCAGCAGATAGGGATGCCCACTCAATCCTCACCCCCTCCAGTATCAGAGATTGGAGGTTAGGATTGCTAGAATAAAATCTAATAGTTATTTTGCTGGCTTGTAAAGCCAACCTAGCAGTTTGAAAGCACGTCAAAGCGCAAGTAGATAAATTGGTACCACTCCGGCGGGAAGGTAAACAGTGTTTCCGTGCGCTTCTCTGGTTCACCAGAAGCGACTTAGTCATGCTGGCCACATGACCCGAAAGCTGTACGCCAGCTCCCTCGGCTAATAAAGCGAGATGAGTGCCGCAACCCAAGAGTCGGACATGACTGGACCTAATTTACCTTTACCTTTAAAGCATTCTTGGAACTTTTCTGGCTGCAAGGTAGAGAATGAATGCATTGAATAAATAAAATATTCATTATATATCAAGAGTCAACACAGGGCTGTCTCAAGCATATGCGGTGCCAGGGTGCAAAGATCCGCCCAGCGCCCCCTTCCCAGGTTGCCCAGTCCCAGGCGTGCAGGAGGGTGGAGCTGGCCTGCCGGCCGCCTCAGCGTCTCGCTGGCTCAGTCGCCCCCGAACTCGCAGCACAGAGCCACCCACAGCAGAAGAGCCTACTGTGGCGCTCCAACCGATGGGCGGGCTCTTCCCCAGACTCAACTCTCGGGCCCTGGACTCTCGGCCTGGCACCCCTGAGAGCCCAGCACCCGGGTGCCCCACACCCCTAGCACCTATGGGTAAGATGGCCCTGAGTCAACACCACTGGTTACTTTTTCCTTTGGTTCCATATCTGGGTCTGCCTTCTTACTGGGCAACAAGACACAGCAATAGCATTGACCGCTCACTGAAAACTCTGTATTTCGTTCCCTAAAATCCTTCCCCTTGGTGTAGGGTTTCTCCAGCTGTTTTTGAACTACAACTCCCATCACCCTTAGCTAGCAGGACCAATTGTCTGAGATGATGAGAACGGTAGTCCAAAAAGAGCTGGGGAGCAAAGCTGGGAAACCCTGGTGTAGAAGTAGTCCATATTATTCTTTATTATTCTTTGTTGCTTTTATATCCCCCCATTTCTCCCCCGAGGAGCTCAAGGTGGTGTACACGGCTCTTGAACCCCACAATAACCCTGTGAGGCAGGTTCAGCTGAGAGTGAGAGATTGTCCCAAGGTCCCCCAGTGAGCTTCTTGTCGGAGTTAGGATTTGAACCCTGGTCTCCCAGGTCCTAGTCTGACACTTTAACCACTACACCACACTGGCTCCGTATCCCCCTTTCTCTTTTCTTGCTTATCTTTTTCCCTTCTAGGACAAGTAACATCACAATCCTATTCATGCCTGCTCTATGAATGCATGTCTACTCTGAATTCAACGGCAATTGCTCCCAAATAAGTACACCTACTGGGGAGTAGAGGCGCGGGTGGCGCTGTGGGTAAAACCTCAGTGCCTAGGACTTGCTGATCGTAAGGTCGGCGGTTCAAATCCCCGCGACGGGGTGAGCTCCCGTCGTTCGGTCCAAGCTCCGGCCCACCTAGCAGTTTGAAAGCACCCCTAAGTGCAAGTAGATAAATAGGGACCGCTTTATAGCGGGAAGGTAAATGGCGTTTCCGTGTGCGGCGCTGGTCCTGGCTCGCCAGCTGCAGCTTCATCACGCTGGCCACGTGACCCAGAAGTGTCTCCGGACAGCGCTGGCCCCCGGCCTCTTGAGCGAGATGAGCGCGCAACCCTAGAGTCGGTCACGACTGGCCCATACGGGCAGGGGTACCTTTACCTTTACTGGGGAGTAAGCCCCATTGAACGCAGCAGCATCAACCTTTCACTAGTAGAATTCAAGGAAAACCATATAAAATTAATACAATCTTGCCTTTTATTTGTTCAGTTGGGAAAGTAATTTTCTATCACCGAATTCTTAATTTGCAGAATCTGGTCAAACAAGGGAAAATATAAGTGAATTGTTGGTCAGGGGTGAGGAAGTGGGTGTTACTTTTTCACTCACGCCTGCTCTATTTTCTTTTTTAAAATACTGTAAAAATTTTAAAATAAAAATGCTGAATTGCTGCTGTGATGGCTTTCCTAAACCAAAAACAACAGCAGTTGATGCCAGAAAAAAACAGCGCATGGGATGTTAGCAAGGTACTCTGCAGACTAATTAATACGGAACAAGGTCTATCTAGCCTTCTCTAGCCTTGTCAACACTGATCTCAGTAGGCCATAAATCCAGCTCTCCTGGGCCTCAGGCATAATTTTTTACTGGCCTTGCTAGCTGAAATCTTTTGACTCAGGATGCTAGGATGCAACTGGGGAAATCAAACATGCAAAGCACATGCTGCTGAGCTACAGCACATCTAGGGGCTGCGAGTTTTGCCCCCAAGAAACATTGGGCATACACAAGCAGAACCCTTCAGTCTCTGTGGATTGCAATAGGGAATGCTTGTGGCGTTGGAATGAAGGCCGTGATCTGAAGGAGCCAGATGTTCATGGGCAAGAGATGTGTGGGTACACACACTTGAAGCATTTTTGCATTCCCTTTCACAGCTCCTACTGCCAAAACCACACATTCCTTTGTAAAATTTACCCTCTCTCTGGACTCAGGTACAAAAAACAACAACAAAGCGCTTGACAATTCCAGACCCTCCAAGTGTCCCTATTTTCCAGGGATAGTATTTACAGAAGCCATCCCGGTTTCTGATTTGATCCTGAAATATCCCACTTTTCATTAGGACATCCCTATTTTCATCAGAGAAATGTTGGAGGGTATGGAGTTATGCGAGCCCCGAGCCAAGGAGATAAGTAATTATACAACCTTAAGGCACCTTCTGGAGGCAGCCCTGTATAGTTTTATTATGTTTTTTATATACGTTGGAAGCTGCCCAGAGTTGCTGGGACAATTCAGGCAGATGTGCGACGTATAAATAATAAAATGATGATGATGTAATGGAGCAGCCCTATTTTCATCAGAGGGTGTGCAATTCAGCACAGCACAAAACTCTTGCAGCACAAATAATGAAAGGGCATTTCAGGAACATGCATACAGACCTGGCACACATAGACCTGGAGATCACAGCAAGTGTCTAAGTCTTTTGTACACATTACCAGTTCAAACGGCATTTGTGATTTCCCCCCTCAATTCAGATCAAATCTGGTTTGGGGCAAAATGCATCAATTGGCAGTACTTCATAAGAAACAGCAGTATAGATATGGACTTGGGCTATAATTGTGTGCCACACTAGCACACTGGATTCAGAGTAAACAGGAGTATGTACACACCAGCGTCAGGGTTGGGAAACCTGTGGTCTTCAAGATGCTGTTAGACTACAACAACATCACTGACCATGTTAGCTGAGGCTGGTAGGAACTGGAATTCAATAATATCTGAAGGGTCACCCAAGTTCCCCGCCCCTGGTCTAGGTATGCGGGACCTGCCGAGGTGCCCTAGGAGAATTAAACTTTCTCACCCCCTTTCCTTTGTGCCTTATTGTGTGCCAAGGACTATAACAGCATCACATTAAATTGTCAGGAGTTGACCAGGCTGCTATAGCCTCATTATCATTCTTAATATCCATCACTTTGTTTACTTCCTCTCCTTTAGCGCTCTGCCAATGCTTTAGGCAACCAGGGGAGATCCAAAGGCTTTCAATCAAGTCTGCTGGAATGCAGCCAATGACCTGCTAAGCTGCTTCTCTGCACTTCCTCTAAAAGCACAGGCTTTCTCTCTCTCCAGATATTTATATAGTGTAGGCAAGTCCCCGGAATTTCCCCCTCATCTTTCTGTTGCCGTTTGGAGTTAAAACGCTCCACAGAAGTTGAAATTAATACTGGATCCCTGTTGGAGGAGCATACGCTACCCTGAATATAGCCACACAGAGATTCCCAGTTGAGGAAAATAAGAAAGCTATTACAGGAAATGCATGCTTGATAGAAAGGTCCTAGTTCTGTCTTGAGCCATATTTACTCTCAGCAGGAGAGACGCAACTGATGTCTCTTCTCCCAAGGTGAGGCTGAAGAAGTAGGAAATGAGGTCAGCAACCCTAAGAGTGTAGCAGTCTAGCACCTGAAAGAAGGTCAGTACAGGTTGCGTCAGAAAGGACAGTCTAGGAAACTTCCAAGTTCTTCTATCTATGCTTTCCCATGCAGATACATCAGAACTCCTCTCAATCACATTTCAACCCTCTAACTCAGGGGTAGGCAATCTAAGGCTCATGGGCCACAGGGGTCATTTAACTGGCCCACAAGCTGCCCCCAAACCAAGCCGCCCACACGCCGCAGGGACTTGCTTCTGTGGTGCCAAAAATCACGCCTGTGCAGGCGCCAGAAATCATAGGCAGGCGAGCGCAATCTGGCCCACAGAGGGAACTCTGCTGGAGTGAACAGGCCCAGTCAAAGTAAACCTTGCCAGCTCCTGCTCTAACTCTCCATATTCTACAAATCTACAGTGGTACCTCAGGTTACATACACTTCAGGTTACATATGCTTCAGGTTACACACTCCGCTAACCCAGAAATAGTGCTTCAGGTTAAGAACTTTGCTTCAGGATAAGAACAGAAATCGGGCTCCAGCAGCGCAGCAGCAGCAGGAGGCCCCATTAGCTAAAGTGGTGCTTCAGGTTAAGAACAGTTTCAGGTTAAGAACAGACCTCCGGAACGAATTAAATACTTAACCTGAGGTACCACTGTACTGTGATTTTGTCCACACCACAGCTGGCAACCTTATGACAGTAGCGATATAAATCAGCGGTTCGCAGTTAACCTGAAATTACTATTCAAGTGTTTTGCAGGTTTTTCTGAGATGAACTTTCTGAGAGTAAGAGCTGTTTGACAATGGAATGGACTCCATCCAAAGGTGATGGACTCTCCTTCATTGGAGGATTTTAAGCAGAAGGTGGGTGGCCATCTGACATGGATGCTTCAGCTGAGATTCCTGCATTGCAAGGGCTTGGACTAGCTGACTGCCAGGAGTCCAACTCTAAAAAGATTATGAATCTATGATTCAGGTAAGAGACCCAGTAACTCTCCAAACGGAACAGTACTTTCATGAACAGCAGCCAAGCTATTAGAATTCATGATGGCTTTGCTTTATTTGTTCTCCCAACATCATCCATCTAAATTGAAACCCATTTGTTTTGACATCCAGAGCCAGACACCTCATCACCACTACTGTAAACACCCCAGAGGCTGGGATCCCTCATATATACTTGCACACTCTTTTTTTTTAAGGTCACATATATATCCATTAAAGGGGAGAAACGCTGAATCCCCACTGTATTCCCTAGATTATCCACTAAAGTAAATAAATATATTGTGGCAATACCTTGCTGCGCAAAGAATTTCACTCATCCAGGGCCTTCACTGAAGAAGAAAGAAGAGGGAAAGCACTTTACATTCATCTCAGCATGCATTGTTAAGATCTGAATATTGTAAAAGCCTCCACATGTTTGAGGGATCTGGGAGCAGCAATCTGTATTTCTGGTCCCATAGGTTCTTTCAAGCAATCAAAGGCTAAAATTATGCATTCACTATACAGGATAACAAATGTGTCTCTTGATGCATGGCAAATGGTGTCTGCTAATTTACTCTTCTTATTGCAATGGCCTTGTTAAGTAGGCAACAATGAACCAAGTTGTTATGGAAAGTTTTGCATAACTACTCCTTCCTGGGCTTCTATTCATTTAAACTCTTAAACAGCACTGAACTTCTCATACTTAAGTCCAGATGAAAATACATAATGGTGTTGGCTCTGTCAATCAAAATAACAAAGTCAAGGAGCAGTAAAATAACACGAAAAATAAATTAATGGTAATACATATGCAATGAAAAATTCAACCTAATATACTATACTGTACTATACTATACTATACAATACAATATAATATAATATAATATAATATAATATAATATAATATATAATATAAATATGTGCAATGACCAATAAGGAATGAGACCCATTTGTCAATGAAAATGCAAAACCAGAAATCTGTGAATGTGGCTTTAAAAACTAACAGTGGGAGCAAACTGAGTAAACAGTAATGTCAGCATACCCTAGGGTTGCCATAATTCAAAAAGTGAAAATCCAGACATAAAAATTGTTTAGCTTTTCTTGGGATGGGGGAGTTTAAGGGAAATCACCAAAACGGCACATATGTCTGGATTTTCGCAGACTTTTAAATGATTTTTGCCCAGATGCTGCTTCCTACTACAATATTACAGATATGTATGGGAAATTCTGGACGTATGGCAATCCTAGCATACCCTAACCCAAGTAGCACTTCAAGATCCGTGCATATATTAGGCGTACATACATTTATAGGATTGTGCTGTTTATCATCTAGGAAGGAAAGGAGAAAGAAGACTAGGAAAAGAGAAATGCAAAGACTGTAGGGTACCTCTGCATCCTGGGAAAGGATTTCAGGGAATGAAATGTTGTTTCTCTTCTCCTCCACCACCTCCACTTTTCTGGGGAGGAGCTTAACTCCTAACTTGATGAAGCATTCCGATAAACTTGAAAGGTCACACACTGTCTTGGAACTATAGCTGTCTTAATCATTTGAATGCCCAAATGAAATATTTCATTATCTCTGCACGAAATTGATACAAACAATAGTATTTGAAAAGAACTGATAGGTTATTTTTTTAAAAAAGCAAATGCATTTATTTAGATTATAAAGACTGTGTATCAGGGGCCTGACTTTTTGCTGTAAAAAATGTGGGTTGCATCCAGTGTTAGCCATACTCAGAGTGGATTCATTCAAATTAATGGACATGATTAAATTAGATCTATCAATCTCAGTGGGTCTACTGTGAGAGAACCTAGTTGGATCCAACCCCATGTACAATGATTGTACAGTAACACATCAATGACTACCACAGTAATAAAAGTGTGCCATAAGTATTCCCTTGAATGTTGGGTTCTGTTTTTCTCTCAGACAGAGTGCTGCCTCACGTTCTTGGTTGTTCCCTCAGAACAATTAAAATGTCAGAGCAAATAACTAACTATCTCATCTTCCACCTTCTTTCTCTGCCACACTCACAAACATCACAGCCCGTTGCCCATGGTAGGCAGAAGGAGGGTACATTAAATGGGATTAAAATAGTCACAACATTATTTAGCAACGTGAACCCGCCAAAGATTAATGTACATTAATTATCCCCATAATAATCTTGTCTCAAAGAGGAATGGAAGGGACTGTCCAGCCAAAGGGCAGCAGGCAGCCTGCTGAACAGACCCTTATTACAGATACAACCTTTTCCCTCAAAGAGACAGAGGGAAGACTGCCTACTTTTGGAGTCGCCAGGTAAGGGAATGGCCTACCTTTCCCACAAATGTTTAACGGAACTATATGGCCTAGGCTTTTCTTCTTCTTTTTTTGGCAAGGTGGGTGTATCTCTCACCACCACCACCAAAAAAAAATGTCTGGGATGTTGACTGGGATGTTGAGTGGCCAACCAGCTGCCTCTAGGAAGCCCATGAGTTGGACATGAAAGAAATGGCCCTCTCTCACAGTTGTTGCCCATCAATGGGAAGCTCAGGGGCACACTGCCTCTGAAACCTGGAGGATGCACACAGCCCCAGCCCTCATGCTCTCACCAACAGCTTTATCCTTCATCTTGTCTAACGCCCTCTTAAAACCATCCAAGTCTGGGGCCACCACCACATCTCTTGAGGCAGCAAATTCCACATGTTAATTACACACTATGTGAGGACGATTTTCCATTCGTGTCCTTTGAAACACTCACCAAAATTATAAGGTAGGAATAATGAAGCTTTTTGATCATGCTGTCCTTGAGCATGTTTATTGAGAAAATAGGAAGCTATATTTGTCCATCTAGCCAAGCAGGGGAGAACTTGTCTCTCTCTCAATGGCTGCATTCTCACAGTGGTAATCTATTAATAGTAGTAGTAGTAGTAGTAATTTTTATTGATACCCTGCCCTCCCCAGCCAAGGCCGGGCTCAGGGTGGCTAACAAGCAATAATAAAAACAAGTTGAATGAATACAACTTAAAAACAAGATTAAAATACAACATTAAAATATTGAAACATTAAAATATTAAAATGCAGCCTCATCACAGGAGGAGAAAGGAAAAAGAAAAAAGAAAGAGAGGGAGGGAATCAAATTGGCTCCAAGCCAAAGGCCAGGCGGAACAACTCTGTCTTACAGGCCCTGCGGAAAGAAATCAGATCCTGCAGGGCCCTGGACTCATGAGGCAGAGCGTTCCACCAGGCTGGAGCCAGTGTAGAAAAGGCCCTGGCTCTGGTTGAAGCTAATCTAACTTCCTTAGGGCCCGGGACCACTAGGGTGTTGCTATTTATGGACCTTGAGGCTCTCTGTGGGACATACCAGGAGAGGCGGTCCCTAGGTATGAGGAAGTTATTAGAGGAAGCATTCCAGCGGTGCCTGAAGCCCGAACTGATACCCTGCAGAAACTAGGCTATGGGCCACTAGAAATTAGGCTGAGGGCCATACATGGTCCTTGGGCTGCAAGAACAAGTCTAAACTACTCTGACTGGCCATGGCACCCCAAGGTCCCTGGAAGATGTCACCAGCTACTTGATCGCATCACCTGGTCCTGTTTTAACTGGAAACACAAGGGATTGAATCTGGGCCTTCTGTGTGTGCTGTGCCACTGAGCTATACAACTCCCTTTCTTCTGCATGTACTGGTAATCTATGTTAAAAGAGTTAAGGGAGCAAAAAACAAAAAGACAGCAACACAGTGACTGTGGAAAATTAGAAATGTAGTCTTAGGCTTCCAAAACAAATCACATCTCAATCTTGGAACACAATTTAATCAATATAAACCCTGATTGTGTATAGGCCATCTGTGCTCCTTCTGTGATGAATTTGCTCCAGAACAGCATCAATACAACTTTCGCTAAGGTTAAACCATGGGTCTCCTCAAGGCCACTAAGGGTTTGGTTTTATCATCTAGAATGTAGATTTTGTTCTTTCCTATAATGATTTTGTCCTTCTAGACATGAACAAAGGACCTACAAACTCTTCCAAGATGTGACCTTCTAGTCCTTTCAATCGCTGATGCAGTTTGCTAGGCCACCAGCCTCATTAGGTTCAATTGTTTCTGCCTTTTACAATTGCTCTCAGCGCTATGCTTTATGGACAGCAGGTAAGCACTTTAGTGACCAAAGAAAAGTAATAGCTCGCCTGGTGTGATATTTGTCAGGCAAGCAATAAGCTCAGCGAATACGTTATCAATGCCCCTTCCCCACAAAACACAGAAACAATGAGAGACAGGGTGCTGCTGATCAGACCAGCCAAACCTGATTGGCTTATACTTGAAAGGCAGACATAGCACTGTCGTCTCAAGAAGGGGCAGTAAAATCCATCATCTGTGCTGTCTCTCCTTCTCTGAAGTGCATTTTGGAGAGTTCCCTGGATAATTACATCCTCATCTTCTCCTTGGGAAGACAGCTGTAAGTAGGAGGTAATAGCCACCAAAATGAAGATGATTTTGAGGATTTGTCAAGATTCAGTATCCAGATAAAAGTGGTGAATCACATCCTCTTGTGTTCCCAAAATACCCAGGTCCATCCATCCTAAAAGGTAGTGTTATGCAGTTCCTTTGCATACCTATTATTTAGAGTCAGGTGGTGATACAAGAACATCTCAAGGACAATTTCCCCAACAAAGCCTCATCTTTTCCTGACTTTTCTCCCTTCATAATGACACAGTAAAAGACATAGGGTTCATCTTCCTCAGACTGCTTTCCTTTATGTTCCCACAGCCATTGTTAATGCAGTAGCTGAACAATACAGTTTGAAAATTTTGCATAAACAGCTTTAGATTTCCTTTCTTTAGTTAGCTTGATGAAATTCTTGTTAAATATGAGCAGCATTTTCACACTGATCTAATGTTTTGAATACTCGAGAAAAGAACTGGAAATGTTTTGAATGGACAGACACACAAAAAAAGTAAATTGCTTTGCAGCATTCACACAAAATGCCCCAGTATGCCCACCCCCCCCCCCCCCCGCAATACTGGCAACTAAAAGTCTATCAAACAGGGTGCCATTTTCGGTTTTGAATTCAAACCGCTTACAAATGATGAACTAAATCATGCAGTAAACACACAGCAGCCACAACACATTAGGGAAAAGGTCACAAAGTGTTTATTTTTATTGAGAAAAGAAGTATTGATCCAGACAGCAGAATTAGCGATCACCACTTCTTTTTTCCTCTTTCAAATTGACAGCCCTGATTTCAATTTTTCACTTAATTGAGGTAATCAAAGATTGGCAAATTGACACCAACATGATGGGAGACAAAAGAAAGCACTTGTGGCAAATACTTGCTTATCAACAATTTCCTACCTCTCTGCATTAACACTGAATATGGCAGGAAGGTGCACCACACAGATTTTCAACTACGCCTTAAGCAAGGCTAATGGCTGGTTTAATTGTGCAATATGGAAAGTCACTTTATTACTGTGTAAAATTGTTTTTCAGGTCAACCTTACTCAGAAGAAAGCGATGCTTGGTTCAATGGGACTTGTTCCCAATTATTTTGTCATGGGTCATGCTGTCAGGTCGGCCATCTTGAATTAGAATATGCCATTTCACCCTAAGCTACCTAGGAACTAGTATGAATTTCTTTAGAAGGAAAATGCACAACACAATCTTCCACAGCTCACTTGACTATCTCTAGGGAAATGAGGATTTCCTTTACAAAGTAACAAAGCATTATCCTCATGCTTTCTCTGCAAGCTTGTTTATATGACTTCTTTACCCTGGGCGGGTAAGGAAGTCTGTGCATGTTTAGCCCCAAATCCTAGCATTTGTGCTGATAAAAGATAGTAAACTTGAGCATATATAGCCTGTAAATAACCACAATGGCACAGGTCAAGCTAACCTCCAAATCACAATGCCTCCAATGTGTTGGAAGTGTAACAGCAGAGATCATTCCATGGATAACTTAAAGGTTAATCTTGTTATCAGGAGGTCAGCTAACAAATGGCGTTGAGGTGTTGCTTAGCAACCAGACAGAGTTGCATGGTGTTCACTGAATTAGTGTGTGTTCTGATTGGTTGTGTAGTTCTGAGGGAGTTTTCTTCTGTATGTTTAGTTGAATGCCAACCTGCTATGTGCAAGGCCCAAAGTCAGAAAGACAAAATATATGTTTATCCCTTCTCAATGTAAATACTGCTTTCGTTCAGTTTGTTCAGCAAAGTGTTACAAAGACTGTTCTCTCTGGACCTCATTTGTGTCATTTAAGTGACTTTGCTAACACAAAGTGACTTACTTTCCCTTTCTTTCTCTCAGACATTCTTTTTTTCCCACCACTACCTCTTTTTACACTTGTGATTTGGGTCCTTTTTGTCTTCCTGTGCTTTTGGGGAAATGACAAGGCAGCCTCTCACCCACAAACTTGCAAAGGAAAATGAAAAGGTACTAAGGATCAAAATACAGTAACAAAACAATGTTGAGATGAGAAGGGACAGAATATGAAGGCCAAAAGGCTGAAATTTAAAAACAAAACAAAAACAAAAAACCAGCAACAGCCACTAAGAAAATAATAGGCAGGACAAAATGAATAGTTTCCTCTGAAGGACTATGAACAAGCAACACTTTAGAAGACTTACTTTTGGATTTAAAATCCTGGAAATATATCATTTTCACAGGTACTGTGTTGACTACCCTCTGGCTAAGATTCTGGAAAATTAAAAGTATAGTTATATTAACAAGGGGTGGGGCAGAAATTAATCTCACATTTTTCATTATAGAGGAGGGAAATCAATAGGCCTCATGTGCACAGTGTCATAGCACCTGAAACCATAATGTCCCATCAAAGAAACAGCAATGGCCCCTCAAAGAATATTGGGAACTGTAGTTTGTAAAGGGTGTTGAAAGTTGTTAGGAGACCCTTATTCTTATAGGAATGGATTTAGACCCGTTTACTTACAATCCTTCCTTGCTCACATGAGTGAGATCAGCAGAATACCATCCTTTGCAGCTTAAACTGAGAAGCTAAGACAAGGTTGATTTAACCTTCTAGAAACAATAATTCAGGATGCTTTCCCCTGGTATTAGCCCTCACCCTCTTAAAAGCAACAATCATACACACATTGTTTTGTGAAGAATTCAAAGTAGTATTTACTTACATAATCTAGGTCTCGAAGCAGCGGTTACAGTAGCAACAATGAAGACAGGTTTATAAATACTAAGTTACAAAAGTACAACATCTAAGTTTCAAATGCCTGTGGAGTCAGCTTGGAGGCGTGATGAAGAAACAGGTGGATGCCCAGGCAGGCAGGAGGTATGTAGTGCTATAGCTTCCTGCCAATGCAGACAAAGGAAGTGATGTCACAGAGTTCTCTCTAGCAAATTTCACAGGAAATCTCTGTGAGCCTCAGCCGCTTCATGTGCCTGTCTGGCAAAACATGAATTGTTGGTTTGACTCCAACAATGTCCCACAATTCTGCTCACAGAGCTACAATTCTTAGAGTTCCTTGGAAACAGTTCCTTAGACTGACTTGTTGAAGCACTTGTTAAAGAACTGTAGTCTGGGAGGGGAATAGGGGTATCCCAACAACTTTCACCATCCTTAACAAAGCCCTCGTGATTCTTTGAGGGAAGCCATGACTGCGTCAAATGGTATGAAACAGCTTAAAATGTATAGTGTAGGCAGCATCACAATCTCACTGGATCCTGTCAAGACTGTCACTTCCACAAACTTATCAAAAGGCAGGGGCAGGCTGGCCATAACAACTGGCCAGAGCATTGCCTGCCTGCTTCTCAAATTTCTTAAAAAACAGGGGCTCCAGCATTGATTTTTGAAAAAGAAAAGAAAAGCTATAGCAAATTCGCTTTAAAAAAAAAATTCTGACAAAGAAATTAATGCCAGCAGAGAGACCTAGAATCTAGGCAATAGCGCAATATCTAGGTTTTATGCCAATAGCAGGTGGCTCATGAGAATTAACTGGTGAAGATCCCTGACCTTTCTCACAAAAGTACAAGTTTTCAGGATTATTAGAAAAGGAGAGGGAATGCCTGCTGAATCAGTTTCAGTCTGCAGTCTTGATGTGCCTGAGATTTGGATGAAGGCCAAAGGAAGCCTTAGGTAAAGGCAGGCAGAGGAATGTTCATGAAAATCAAACACAGACCTGATTACTGATTCAGTAGCTTCTTCTAGCACCTCAGCTGAAAATAATTACGAAGTTTCCTTGTAGGAAAGGGGAGCAGGAAGAGGACAGATTCTTTTCATCCTCAGGAAAGTAAATGTTGTTCAAAAGACAAGAGACTAAGGACCCCGGGCCCCGATTTAGCACCCTACGTCATGCTTTAAAAATATGTATTTGCGATTGCGCGTTAAAGCAAAAGCTGAGTGAAATGCGTCTGTGATTTTTCATTGCTTAGGCATGTATTGATATTTGACCCTCTCTCTGCTGCAGCCTGATGGAATGGTTCTTAGGTGAAGAAGAGCCATATCATGTTGTACACACAACAGCACAAACAGAATATTACCTTCAAGTGTTGCTTGTGGGCTTCCCCGATCCATTTGCTTGGTCAGTGTGGGAAAGGCAATGATGGACTAGGTGTAAATGTGTAAATCACTTCAGTGTACATATTGGGCCTTGTTTGTACAACCGGGTAAGCCAAATTATGACTTACCAGATCCTTGCCTACAACACATGGTTAGTGAGGCAAAAGTTTAACCATAAGCTAGGGTTTGGATCATAAGGGACGCGGGTGGCGCTGTGGGTTAAACCACAAATCCTAGGACTTGCCGATCAGTAGGTCGGTGGTTTGAATCCCCGCGACGGGGTGAGCTCTCGTTGCTCGGTCCCTGCTCCCGCCAACCTAGCAGTTCGAAAGCACGTTAAAGTGCAAGTAGATAAATAGTTACCGCTCCGGCAGGAAGGTAAATGGCGTTTCTGTGCGCTGCTCTGGTTCGCCAGAAGCGGCTTAGTCATGCTGGCCACATGACCCGGAAGTTGTGTGCCGGCTCCCTCAGCCAATAAAGCGAGATGAGCGCCACAACCCCAGAGTCGGCCACGACTGGACCTAATGGTCAGGGGTCCCTTTACCTTTAGGGTTTGGCTCACACACTAAACCAAATTGTGGATTAGCTCAACATAGCATGGGACTTAAAAAAGACGAGAGAGCAAAATGGCTTTGAGGTAACTCTCAACAATTCCATACAATCTTGCAGATCCAATAAACCATAGTTCGGCAAACCATGTCGTGCAGATAAGGACATTGCGCTGTCACATTTCCCCCTGTATGGACAGAAAATATTTGTATTTTGAGGAGTTAGTGATCTAACCTGATTACCCTTCCTTCCTCTGTTTGCTTCCCCTTCTCTATCTCTTGTTCAGCTCTTTGATGGTTGAGAAGGCTACCTGGGGAATCACTTCGCCTCTTCCTGAGGGCTTCCAAGTGGCAGAAAGAGGTGCTTGCTTGGTAATGTACATATTGCTTGCTCTTTAGAATAAAATATTCAATCTTCTCACTCACTTCTATCTTGTATTGCCTCTGAATCTAATTTTAAAAGAACCACCTTGCATTTGGCAAGACACCCCCCTGTAGCCAAGTTGGGAAAATGTCACAACACCTCCCCAAATCAACACTGTTTCTTGTGGGTATCTGGGGATTGTTTGTTAAAAGCATTTTCCAATACTGAAAAATAAACCTTTTTTTTAAAAAAAAAAAAAACTGTGTTGGGGGGGAGGAATATCACTGCAAGAGTTCTGTAACTTCAGAAACAATTGCCTCAGACCCTTACACACATTTTAATTTACGTTAGGTTACTTCATATTCTGGCTCTCCAGCACTGTGGCAGTCTTGTTGAAGCTGCTGCATAATTTGAGTATGACACTTTAGAATCAGTCTAATTTTATGTGAGAAAGGAAGGTTCCTCATTAGGCACTAATCAGGCTTTTGATCCTCCATTCCTCACTCCTTAGGGAAGCCATGTGGAGTTATCTTAATATGCCACCTTTACTTTTTTAATACGTTCATAAAAATTTAATCAGATAAGAGATACTTCAGTGTTTGAATATGATTAAAGTATTTACACTGACTACATCCCAAATAATGATACTAATAATTTAATAAAGTCTATTTTTATAGCCGCCCCCCCCCCCCTTCAATCTAATTTAATACAGCAAAGCTTTTTCTTACCGCTTAACTATCTAGGTTTCAGGGCTTAGTTTAGACTCGATGACCCTTGGGGTCTCCTTCCAACTCGGCAGTTCTGTGATTTTGTGTACCATTCCAGGGCTCTGTACCTGACAACATGTGCAATGATACTACATTAACACACAGGCATCTCCTGCTAAAGAACAGAAGTATCATAGACCACAGTTTTGAGCTTGGAAAGCTTTGCATGCACAACTGTAAATACAACACAAGCAAATGCTGCTTTCAAGATTATGCTAAACCTGCTCTTACTGTTGAAGAAGCACGCTGCTTTTTAAATCAAAGGGCTTTCTTCTTCTTCTTCTTCTTCTTCTTCTTCTTCTTCTTCTTCTTTTCTTCCTCTTAAAAAAACATCCACAGTTCTCCCCTGGGCAGATGGATTTTGTAGATCATTACTACCAGGACCAGCCCAAGAAATTTTGGCCCCTGAGGTGGACCCCAAAATGGCGCCTCTCTCCCCACAAGGGAAGAAGGAGTAAGGAACAAGGGGAAACAATAGGAACAAGGGGGGAGGAGAGACTGACATTGGGATCTGCTTCCCCAATGAATCCTGCCACCTGAGGTAATTGCCTCACCTTGTCTCATAGGTGGGCTGGTCCTGATTACCACCAAGAATTATATAATGTTTGAGGGGCCATTATGCCACTGGACTCACCAACTTTTGATGATTGTGACAGTTATGTATTCAGTGATCTGTGTTTGCCTGAGCTTGAGTCTGCACTAAGGATTCTGAGCCCCTGTGTCCTGATGTGATAAGACAGGAGTGCCTGTTGTGCTCTGGTCCATGGGGTCACGACACGACTAAACAACAACAACAACATCCAATCACAGAACATTTCAGTATTTGGGCCTCTGCCATTGGCCCTTAAACTCTGAGTTATGATTCGCAGCTTAGAAGTTTAGACAGCCAATCACGTTAGGAGTGGGAGTGGCCTAGGCCTTCATAAATATATATAAGCAGTTCCTTTGCCCCTGTTGTCCAGTTCTGTTAGTTCAATAAAGGTTCTTGCTGTTATCACTGTGTCTTGCCTCGTGGGAACCCAATTACACTTCAGTGTCAACTGCAATAATGATAGTGACAATATGTACTATTCTTCATTTTCTGCCTTTCCTTCTAGGAACCCATGGTGGTGTACATGGTTCTAATTTTCCTTATTTGATCCTCACCAGCCCCCTGCAAGGTAGGTTAGGCTGAGAAACAGACACTGGCTCAAGGTTTCTAGTGATCTTCATGGCTAAATGGGGATTGGAATCCTGGTCTCTCAGGCCCTAATCCAACACTCATGGCATTACAACACACAGGCTGCATATTTGAAGGGCTGTCAGCATGGTGAAATCCTGCATTGTCAGATCCTTATCTTGAAGTCTTGCTTAATAATAAATAACCAAAAGCAGGGAGAGCAGAGGCCCTGAAGTTGCCTATCAACAGCAGGCTGTGAAGCCATGTGGTCAGAGGTCCCCCCTCCCCCATGGTGAAATGTATTTCTGTTAAATTGCACCAATTATTGCTAAATTAGCATCTTTATCCATGCATAAAAGGTAAAGGTAAAGGTACCCCTGCCCGTACGGGCCAGTTGTGACAGACTCTAGGGTTGCACGCTCATCTCGCTCAAGAGGCCGGGAGCCGGCGCTGTCCGAAGACACTTCCGGGTCATGTGGCCAGCGTGACTAAGCTGCATCTGGCGAGCCAGCACCAGCGCCACACACGGAAACGCCGTTTACCTTCCCGCTAGAAAGCGGTCCCTATTTATCTACTTGCACTTAGGGGTGCTTTCGAACTGCTAGGTAGGCAGGAGCTGGGACCGAACGACGGGAGCTCACCCCGCCGCGGGAATTCAAACCACCGACCTTTTGATCGGCAAGCCTAAGGCTCAGTGGTTTAGACCATAGTGCCACCTGCGTCCCCTTTTATCCATTCATATAAATTATCTTATCATAGACTTGCAGAGTTTGAAGGGTCATTTAGTCCAACACCATGTGATGCAGGAATCTTTTGCCCAATGCGGGGCTCAAACCCACGACCCTGAGATTAAGATTCTCATGCTCTACCAACTGAACTACAGTGCTACCTCAGGTTACATACGCTTTAGGTTACAGACTCCGCTAACCCAGAAACAGTGCTTCAGGTTAAGAACTTTGCTTCAGGATGAGAACAGAAATCGGGCTTCGGTGGCACAGCAGCAGCAGGAGGCCCCATTAGCTAAAGTGGTGCTTCAGGTTAAGTACAGTTTCAGGTTAAGTACGGACCTCCGGAACAAATTAAGTACTTAACCTGAGGTACCACTGTATCGTCTTATGCAAGTCTATATCCTGTTTTCTCCATGGTGATACTCAAGTGGCCACCCTATCTCCAGCAGAACTGAAAAATGCTAAACTCCACCCCTGGCTCCACATTGTTTATCCACTCTGTGTTCCCACCCTCAGGCCCAGAGGAATCCACCTCCAAGCTGTGCCCACATAACAGATTTCCACCCCTATCTAAATAGCTTTCAATGCTACATGAACCCAACAGCAAAGGCTCAACATGTTACCATGATAAGTAGCAAGAGACGTTTCGATGAGGAAAGATTTGCTGCGGTTCCAAAGTTCCCAACGCATTTCAAGCAGATGCCTCTTCTTTGGGGGAAATTACTCATTAAAATAGCTGCTGAAAATAACTTATTCCATGTGCAAAGAGAGTGCTTGATTCCACTATCAACAGTGGCAGGATTCCCCAAAGGTTCACACTCATGGCCAAGCTTACTTGTATATTAGCAAGCGAAGCTGAGCTAATTGCCAGAGTAGAATGGAAAGCACACATACCACCTTGTTATTATTCACGCCTGTCGTTCGTTCTGATATAGGTGAATTACATTTTCCTAGGAGCCGGCAGTCAAGTTCTTGATAATGCAGCAGCAAAGCCTCTGGAAATTTCTGGCTCACGTATTCTGTTACGAACTTCAGCTTAAAAGCCACCAGGTAGACTATAGTTGAGTCAGGTCTGCACCTTTGAGATTTTATGTTGCAGTACAGCCTTCTGCAACCTCTTCCCCTTCCCCATACTTGAGACCCTGATTCCCATCATCCCCAAGAACCGCATAGACAAGTGGTCAGGGATGATGGGTGTTGTAGTCCAAAATATCTGGTGGGCATCAAGTTGAGGAAGGCTGCAATACAACAATGGCTAGGAGTAGGTCTGTTCAATCTATATTTTATGTCCTACAGAGCAAAAGGCTGCTTGGGGAGGTGGGGCAGTACTGGATAAAACGGGGGGGTGGAAGGGAAGTCTTAAGCATCTTTTCCCCATATCTGTATGAGTCAAGTCTGACACTCTGCTTCTATTTTGTTAAACTGAGGTAAAGGTAAAGATACCCCTGATTGTTAGGTCCAGTCGCGGACGACTCGGGTTGTGCGCTCATCTCGTTCCATAGGCTGAGGGAGCCGGCATTTGTCCGCAGACAGCTTCCGGGTCATGTGGCCAGCATGACTAAGCCACTTCTGGCGAACCAGAGCAGTGCATGGAAACACCATTTACCTTCCCACTGGAGTGGCACCTATTTATCTACTTGCACTTTGACATGCTTTCGAACTGCTAGGTGGGCAGGAGCTAGGACCGAACAACGGGAGCTCACCCCATTGCAGGGATTCAAACCGCCAGCCTTCCGATCAGCAAGCCCTGGGCACTGTGGTTTAGACCACAGCGCCACCCACGTCCCCTTTAAACTAAACTGAAGGGCAATTATTGCTTATCTTCAGGGCCAGCTCCAAGTTTGGCAGATGAGTGCTCCTCAACCACACTGTTATCGTTCTTTCTCCCAGGGGCGTGGGGGGGGGGGGGGGGGGGTACTGCGGCGGTTGCCCTTGGCACAAAATTGTTAGAGGCGCAAAATTTCAGCACCTGGTGCTGCCTCAATACATCTAAATGCTTCCGTCGCTGGTCTCCATTGAAAACGACTTCTCCATGCGAAGCAGGAAGTGCCCTCTCCAGACAACGGAACAACTCTTCTTTTCATATAACTGCGGCTGCGATCTCCTGGGTAACGCAGACACTGTTAGGCAATTCAATGCGCATGCGTGCTCCACCTGTTTCCCTCCCTCTGTGCAGCCCCGGGCGCCGTCAACCTATTCTACACCACTGCTTTCTCCTTGTCCTTGCTTTTAGGCCCAAAGCACAGATGCAGTCCTTGGGGAAAGGACAAGATATGTGGAAACTGATGCTCCTTTTCCTTGTTCTGGTGGCTACTCATTCACTCAGGAAAATCAAACTGGCATAAAGTAAGAGCAGTTGGGCAAGGGACTCGGGGACAAGGGACGTTGACAGTGCCCCCCTTTAATGCCAGTCCATGCCTCTCTCCACATAGTGAATAAAATCCACATGTTCTGTGTGCAAGGAGCAGCATAGATAGGTAGAATATTTCCCCATTGGATATTCCAGAGAAGCACAATTGACGGACCATCTGGACACCACTTTGTCATTCTTTTTTCTCTGGGATCAATGCTTTTTCCAGAGTAACGGCAGTTAAATAAAAGGCCCCTTGTGCTGCATATGCAAATCCAAAGCATGCATGTTCTCAACCAGATCAAAAGCTAAAATGTCCTTTTAGTTTAACTATAACTGGAACATTTCTAAATGAGCAAACATCAAGCCATTTTGAACATGGAATTGGAGTTGTTATCCTTTTTTTTTTTTACAACAGTCATTTGAAACCACCTGAGTAGGCAGGAGCTTTCTTTAGAAATGCCTGCCCAGTTTTAACAAACTGTTATGAGATTAAAAGAGCTATAAAAATGCAAATTTTCATGTACAGGTGCAAAATGTATTAGTGGAGGTTTTTACGTGATGTTTCCAGGTTGCTGCCCAAGCCTTTAAGGATAACACCTGCAGCTGCACATTTCCTTTGAAAAGAAATTGGCAGGCCTGGTGTCCTCCTCTGCCCTTTACATGCAACACATCAGGAGTCATAGAGCAGAATATGAGATTAAAGCTCAGTTAGAATCCTTTACATTACAGAGTCAAGCTTCAGGAACTAAAGCTAAGAGTTGGGTACATTCCTACTTGGCAATCACTTTCAAGGGGGGAAACCTCGAAACATTGGCTGCGTTTAGGCATTCAAGTCAAGACACAGTTGCTTAAATGCAGCCATGATAGATGCAGCAACAAAATCAGATTCTGAAGAACCTTTACAATCTTGTCTTTGTAAGTCTTGATTTTACATCTGTGGCCCTAAACAAGAACTCAGTTACCAAACAGCAATGCTTTGAGGAGCACAGCATGGTGAGAAAAACCGGGCAACTCATTCGTATTGTCTAGGTGTTTTATCATATTAAAAAAAATCAGTAACCAACTTGAGGTGTGTGTGTCATAGAATCATAGAACTGTAGAGTTGGAAGGGACTGCAAGGATCATCTAGTTCAGCGGTTCCCAACTTGTGGGTCCCCAGATGTTGTTGGACTACAACTCCCATCATTCCTGAGCTCTGGCCTTGCTAGCTAGGGATGATGGGAGTTGTAGTCCAACAACATCTGGGGAGCCACAGGTTGAGAACCGCTGATCTAGTCCAATCCGTTGCCATGCAGGAATCTTTTGCCCAACAGAGGGCTTGAACCCACAACTCTAAGATTAATAATCCCATGCTCTTCCAACTGAGCTATCCCCTTTTCCTCCTGAAAAACTTACTCGTTCAACATTCATCCCGATTTGTTTGCCCAAAGCATATGCAGTGGTTAGACTGTGTTGGGTCTTTATTGTGCATTCATTCTTATTTGTCTACAGCAGGTAGAGGGAACCTTTTGCCCTCCAGTTATTTCTGAACTGCAACTCCCAGCATTCCTAGCCATTGGCCGTACCTGCTGGGGCTGATGGAAACTGTAGTTCAGTAACATCAGGGAGCATACCCAGTCTTGGATTGTGCTTTCATTCTGATTTCTGTACAGGGAGGTTATATGAAAATGATCATCCATCCTGATTTGCTTGCAGGGTGTTTACATAACTTCCCAACTTCATTCACCCCACCCAAAAATACTGACAATCTGAAGGCACCCTAAGAGTGCTTTTTCTCAGCTAGGCATATCTCGAATATATTTTTAATTTTGCTTGTGGAAAAGTCTGCCTCGAAAATTGCCACAAGTCTTCGGGCATGATCAGTACTCAAGTTATTTAGTTAGTCTGGCTATTAATCACATTTATATCCTGCCCTTCCTCCAAGGAGCTCAGTGGCATAGAGCAGGAAAGTTAACTCAGAGGAGATTCTCAGTGGCACTGATGGCTTAATGATTCCCCCATCTCTTTTTATTTCCTTTGAACTTCCTTTGAAGCTATAAGATTTAGGACTCTGCTCTGAGATGACACTTGCATCCCCTCTTTCATTCCTAAGTAGATCTATCGGCTTTTGATATCTGGAAAAATATGCCACAGATAATTATGTATGAAAATCAAGGAAATGGTTTCCCTCCCCCTCCCTAGACAAATTAAAGGTCAGTGCAAAATGGCAATGCTTTTTTAAAATGTTTCCTATATAAACAGTGCTTCTAAATGATGTTTTACTAGAATGTGTGACTAACACCTGCTGTTTATATTTGTAAAGTGTATATGCAATGTCACTCAGCATGACCCAGTACACCCAAACTGCCATTAATCATGTCCTCAGATTTACAGTTAGTTGTTAGAGGGGTGGCCTTTCAATGCTTGCTTAAAAGCAAAGAGAACTCTAATGCATGTTAAGGACAGTGAGAATGGAACCAGAATGCTGTAGTCTGGGTTACCGAAAATACAATGTGAGAGTGAAGTCATATATGTGACACAAAGAGAAAGAGATCCACAAAGAGAAAGAGATCCTACTTTAATTGTGCTCTCTTGATTGATGCAAACGGCAAGAGATGAACGTCAAGTAGGGGGGCGGTGATCACATCATTTACTCTGCGAAGACCTAGACAATCTGCTTTTTTTTTGCTTTTTTAAACTAATTACTTTGTCAAATTTTACTTATTCTGTACTGTGCTTGCATGTAGTTATTACAGATAACTGGGGCTGCATTTTGTTGTTGTTGTTGTTTAGTTGTTTAGTCGTGTCTGACTCTTCGTGATCCCATGGACCAGAGCACGCCAGGCACTCCTGTCTTCCACTGCCTCCCGCAGTTTGGTCAAACTCATGCTGGTCGCTTTGAGAACACTGTCCAACCATCTCGTCCTCTGTCGTCCCCTTCTCCTTGTGCCCTCCATCTTTCCCAACATCAGGGTCTTTTCCAGGGAGTCTTCTCTTCTCATGAGGTGGCCAAAGAATTGGAGCCTCAGCTTCAGGATCTGTCCTTCCAGTGAGCACTCAGGGCTGATTTCCTTAAGAATGGAAAGGTTTGATCTTCTTGGAGTCCATGGGACTCTCAAGAGTCTCCTCCAGCACCATAATTCAAAAGCATCAATTCTTTGGCGATCAGCAGCTAATTTAGGGAACAGCCTGTGTTACTGGGCTTGAGGCGGGGACACTATGCTTTGGGAAAAGGCTCCTGTCATAGGTTATCTACTCAAATATCAACAGATGTAATAAATAGGGCAAACAACTAATTTTTACTTGCATAGGCACTAACTCTATGGGGCTGAGGACATCTTAGCCCCGCCCAAGGATGTGGGGACAGGGATGATACTCCCACCCAATCTTGAGGGGCTGGGCCTCTTGGGGCCTCCCCATGGTGGCATTGGGCCTTGTGGCCTCATCCCGATGGGTGTGACGTCTTGCGCATGCGATGAGGCCCACCCTCCAACCCCAGTGTTGAGCAGAACTCAGTGCTTCTATTCACTTGTAAAGCTGGCAAACAGTGGCTAGCACAAGCCGTGCTGTATTGACTTTTCTTTTTTGAGTGGAAATTATGCATCAGTGTTCAAGTAGTGTGTGAGAGAGATTGTGAGTAATTTTAATCAGGTCCATGCATGTAAATTCTCATGTTATACAACAGCTAGACTGGTGACTAGACTGGTGACAGGGAGTGGCCTCTGAGACAATGTAACACCGGTCCTGAAAGACCTACATTGGCTCCCAGAACATTTCCAAGCACAATTTGAAGTGTTGGTGCTGACCTTTAAAGCCCTAAATGGCCTGGGCCCAGTATACCTGAAGGAGGGTCTCCACCCCCATCGTTCAGCCCAGACACTGAGATCCAGCTCCGAGGGCCTTCTGGTGGTTCCCTCCCTGCAAGAAGTGAGGTTACAGGGAACCAGGCAGAGGGCCTTCTCAGTAGAGGCGCCCTCCCATCAGATGTCAAGGAAATAAACAACTATCTGACTTTCAGAAGACATCTGAAGGCAGCCCTGTTTAGGGAAGTTGTTAATGTTTGATGTTTTATCATGTTTTTAATATTCTGTTGGGAGCCTCCCAGAGTGGCTGGGGAAACCCAGCCAGATGGGCGGGATATAAATAATAATAATAATAATAATAATAATAATAATAATAATAATAATACGTTGTTGTTGTTGTAATTTGTTTTGAACTGTTTTTAATCTTTTATTTTATAATGCTGTAACCTGCCCTGGGACCTTCTGATGCAGGGCAGGTGATGATGATGATGATGATGATGATGATAAATGTAAACAAATTGTGCATCACAGTAATGAAATGGGCTACAAATGAGATATAAACAATGATTTTTCAAAGGCTGAACAAAGGGGATGGCAAAAGATGCTCCCCTTGTGGGTCACCATTTGGCCTAGGGCTGTCCCTGGAGAGAACTGTTTATCCTAGAGGAAAGTTATGTGGTTATGTCCAGAGATGACAAAGACTAGGATGCAATCCATGTCTAATCAACTCAGTGGGACTTTGTAACTACAGCAGTCACAGGAGACTAAAATGAACCATCAGGCTTGCCAGAGAACATGGAGGAATGTAAGATACCTGTACATGTTCCGCTGTCTTCTGGATCTCACAGGGTGACATTACCTAATGGAGGAAAAAGTAGATTTTGGAACTGGTCCATCGTTAAACATTCATGCTGTTCTGTCCAAAGTTGCTACATCCGTTCAGAAACTAGCCCACTTGCTTGGCAATCAGTTCACTTTTTGCTTATTCATGTATTCTTCCCTGCTGTGGCTTGCCGCTCACCTAATGTCAGCTCAAGTAATCCAAAATCTAAATAGTGAGGCCCATAACTTTTCCACCTTTCAGGATTTACCTATCTATGCAACATCAAATGCATCTTGAAATATGCTTGTGAAATCACAAAGTAATCAACCTCACCCTGATTATTTGCAAGGAAATGATTGTACGGATGTATCAGAGCGACAAAGTCATAAATTAGACCAGAAAACCAAAGCATGCGTAGCTGGCAGAAAGCTGCTCATGAACACAATTTATAAACAGGGTTATAGACAGGTGTTTCTAAATTTACAGAGAACAGCAGCGTGTTTACTCTTCTGCCTTAACCAACAACAATAGAGTTGTCATTTTTTTCTGATTTATCAGCGTACTTGACTGATTTTGCCGGGATGAACGACAACTTGTATGGTGTTTTTCAAGGTACTAATCCAGCCCAGCCAGATTTTGATTTAGTTCAATGAACACATAATCGGGGATTTTGAAAGGAGCCTTTATTGCCAAATGCAGGCGTCGTCTTGATGCTTATATCAGCCACTCTCCCGAAGAGCTCAGCTGCTTTTTATTCGTTAGTAACAGGTCTCATCGATGGGATGGCTTGCTGAAAAACGGTCTGCATTTCTAAAAGGAGTCTGCATTCCCAAAGGAAGAATGAAGTTCTAATAGATATGCTACTCCTTCAAAATCTGTGATAAATCGGGGATCAGAAAACCCTTCGCTCATCAGGTGTTGGACTACGGCTCTCCTCAGTCCCAGACAGCATGTCCAATAGTGAGGAATAATGGGAGTTGGGGTCCATTATCTCATACCCATCCCCCAAAATTTCTCTAATGGAAATAGGGATGTACTTAATAATAATAATTGTACCTGCCCATCTGACTGGGTTGCCCCAGGCACTCTGGGCAGTTTAAAACATATAAAAACATAATAAAACATGTAAAAACTTCCATATACAGGGCTGCCTTCAGATGTCTTCCAAAAAGGTTGTAAATCTTTGCCTCAGGGGGGGTCACATAACTCATGGAGGTGAAAATTTTCTCCGGTGAAAATGAAGACATACTAAGGGAAAGCAGAACATTCTGGGATCAAATCAAAATTGTCTCCTGTAAATCTGGGACTGTCCCTGGAAAATAGGGACACTTGGATGGTCTGTTATCTGGTGGAGGGCCCTGGGTTCTCCACCCACACTGTTAAGGTTTACAGGGAACAAATGCCCAGAAACAGTGTTTCTAGGTCTCAAAAACTGTCTGTCTGTCTGTCTGTCTGTCTGTCTGTCTCTCTCTCTCTCTCTCTGAAATAATTTTTATTTGATTTTACAAGTAAAGAGTTATCACATTAACCATAGAGATTTCTCTGAAACCCTCGACTTCCCACCTTCCCCTCCATGGGTCCTATTGTCAACATTTTCAACTGCATATTATTACATAATCCATATTTTGTATCTTTCCACATTGTCCATCGTGTTAGTCACATTACAAGTGTTGTTTAAATCCTGCCATTGTTTTCATATGCTTACAGTGGTCTCCTAAATAAATTATAACTTCCCCCCATTCTTTCTTGAAATTATTATTTACTTGATTCCTGAGCTTTCCAGTCACTTTTGCTTTTTCGGCATATTCTAACAGCTTAGTTTGCCATTCCTCTCTGGTGGGGATTTTGTCTTCTTTCCATCTTTGAGCCTGTAGCATCCGTGCGGCTGTTGTCGCATACATAAAAAGTCTTTTCTGCTCCTTTGGAATATCGGTACCTAAAATACCTAATAAAAAAGCTTCTGGTTGTTGTTTTTTTACAAAAGTTATTTTAAACATATTTTTTTCAATTCATTATATATCATTTCCCTAAAAGCTTTCATTACCTTACATGACCACCACATATGATAAAAGGTACCTCTTTCTCTTTACATTTCCAGCAGGTATTTGTACTTGTCTTATAATTTTTGCTAAATTAAAGGTAAAGGGACCCCTGACCATTAGGTCCAGTCGTGGCCGACTCTGGGGTTGTGGCGCTCATCTCGCTTTATTGGCTGAGGGAACAAGCATACAGCTTCCGGGTCATGTGGCCAACATGACTAAGCTGCTTCTGGCGAACCAGAGCAGCACACGGAAACGCCGTTTACCTTCCCGCCGGAGCGGTACCTATTTATCTACTTGTACTTCGTGCTTTCGAACTGCTAGGTTGGCAGGAGCAGGGACCGAGCAACGGGAGCTCACCCCGTCACGGAGATTCAAACCGCCAGCCTTCTGATCGGCAAGCCCTAGGCTCTGTGGTTTAACCCACAGTGCCACCCGCGTCCATTTTGCTAACTTACTAGGAGTCAAATATCACCGGTACATCGTTTTTTTGAAGAGGAAAAAAATCAAAAACCGTCTCATACAAATATGGTGCTGCTAGAGAAAACTCAAGTTCTCCAAGGTCATAAAACTGAGGTGTCCACATTTACATTTCGCCCTTTCATCTGTCCATTTGAGAACTGCTACTTTAAACAAGTGATTGGGTGTGTGTATGTGTCATGCTTTCCTAAGAGAAGAATTATTATTTATGTGTATACTGCATGCCTCTTGGAAGACCATGGGATGGGATGACATTCTAAACTCAGCACACTGTCGAGGCATCAAAATGCAATCAGATGACCCTTTTGCGCCTCTCATTACTCTGAACAGAGAATACTACCCAAAATGTAGCTCGTGTGATAAATCCCCGATAGGGAACCTGCAACCAGTCCTCTCTTCCACGATGTATGCTGTGACTACCAGCCTTTATTGCTGTGAGCAGACTAAATATAATTGGAAGTTAATTTACCATGGAAACCTTAATGATATTTGAAATCACAGATGAATGCCTTTGAGAGATAACAATGAAAACCGTCATGGCAGGAAAATATCTATCATAATGGCAGTAATAAGTCTCAGCACTTTTGAACACGGCCTATTAAAAACAGCAATCTCTTTGCTACTTACTTTGCAAGCAAACGGGGGTGATGTCAGTCCTCCCCCCCACCCATTTGCGAGCGTTGGGATTCCAATTCGGAATCTCTCAGAGACTTGCGCTCTCTTCTCAGAAGGAAATGCCATTCCCCAAAAAGAAAAAGAAACCAGATGCAGAGGCTCTGCTGCCCTTTTGCATCATGCTTTGCATGTCTGAAATCTCCCCTTCAGATGCCCGAGGGAGACTTCTTTTCACCAAAATGTATGGTGTTTGAATTAAGCTGAAATGGTTTTAGATTGTGCATTAGGAAACCTTTCCAAGGGCGGCAGGGCAGCCCACTGTTATTCTGTCAACTGATAGCTGTCACTACCCACAAATTACCCTTGTTTTCAGTTCCAAATGGCCTGAAAATATTATGCTGAAGGGGATGTGAAGGTAACATTCTCCACCTCTTGATCCCCAATAACAGGGCACTGCCAGTGATTGAACCTATATAATCCACTTCATGAAATGATCAGTCTCATATCAGAAGAATAGGAGTGGCGGTGCTTCTCTTAGGTCCTATTACTAAGACATGTATGAGAGGCACAGACCCAAATCTCTCCAGGTCAGTGGTACCTCAGGTTACATACGTTTCAGGTTACAGACTCCGCTAACCCAGAAATATTACCTCAGGTTAAGAACTTTGCTTCAGGATGAGAACAGAAATCGTGCTCCGGTGGCGCAGCAGCGGCAGGAGGCCCCATTAGCTAAAGTGGTGCTTCAGGTTAAGAACAGTTTCAGGTTAAGTACAGACCTCCGGAATGAATTAAGTACTTAACCTGAGGTACCACTGTACAGCGTGGTTTAAAATTGTGCAGCAATATAATTCTGTTATCATTTCCCCATTCCCCCAAAGCATGAGGCAGGTTGGGGAGCAAGACAAATAATAATGCAGCAAGACAAGTCAGTAGCACTTTAATGTTTCTCAGTAACATGCACACTGAACCTTAGAAGTGAAGGTATACTCACACTCCCATCCCAAAATACCATTACAGTAGCTCTCACTTGAGAATAAGAGATCTCTCTTCAAGCTAACAGTGATACAGGATCAGCAGCAAGCACAGGGTCCATAAAGATATGAGCAAGGCAAGAGATGCAGAACTGAATGGAATCAACCAAGATGTCCCAATAAGTGACATGCCCCTCACGCCAAGCTTTCAAAGACAAGACAGGGCAGCTTCACTCAAGAGACTCCCTTACCTTATGAGGCTGCTGTGCATGTAAATGGTCTGGGCTGGTGCACCTGAAGCCACTATCCTTAGTGTGCCAACCTTCAAGCCTTCTCCTCTGGTTTTTCTGCTTCCTCCTCTTCTTTTTCCATCTGGGGTTGCCAAACCATGCAACATCCTGACAGAACTGAGGGGCCTGTGACAATAGAAGATGATGATGATGATGATGATGATGATGATGATGATAGTAATAATATATTTATATCCTGCCCATCTGGCTGGGTTTCCCCAGCCACTCTGGGCAGCTTCCAACAGGATATTAAAAACAGAATAAAAGGTCAAACATTTTAAACTTCCCTAAACAGGGCTGCCTTCAGATGTCTTCTAAAAGTCAGTTAGTTGTTTATTTCCTTGACATCTGATGGGAGGGTGTTCTGCAAGGTGGGCACCACTATCGAGAAGGCCCTCTGCCTGGTTCCCTGTAACCTCATTTCTCATAGTGAGGGAACCGCCAGAAGGCCCTCAGAGCTGTACCTCAGTGTCCAGGCTGGACGATGGGAGTGGAGACGCTCCTTCAGGTATACTGGGCAGAGGCCGTTTAGGGCTTTAAAGGCCAGTAGCAATTTTTCCTCCAGATAGGCTATCCATCACTATTCCCATTTAAGGGTGGGTTGTGACTATACAACCGTCACAAGAACCTAGTAGGCATTACCTGGATGTGAATAGTGACAAGAAGCTACAGCAACCGATATTCAGAAGCATATTGCCTCTAACTGTGGAGGCAGGCCAACAGTCAGGGGATCATTGTCCACCATTGTTCACAAATATTAGGAGAGACACAGATTCCCTATCCCTGATCTTCCACACACTTCCTTTTATGCTGGACACAAAACGTGACAGAAATGTAAATGGTCAAAGACCACCTAAAAAACAAAATACACAGAAAGCCTATTTTTAAACTTTTAAAAGTCAAAATATTATGAATTCTTTGGCCATAGTTTTAAGATCATTTTCAATTTGAGTTTGTTACAGTGGCAAACCCTTTAATCACAACCATTTATTAAAAGTGTTGAACCCTTAGGTTCATGCCACTGATATTTCATCATAAGGATCTTGACTTTCATTAAAAATCAGGAATCGGGGGGGGGGGGGGGGTTTCAAAAAATAATTTCAGTATATAAGTGATAAATTCCATAGAAACATTGAACAAATGTAATTAATTCTCAATTCCTCAATTCGTTTCATTGATTCTGCTCCTCTCCCAGAACTAGTCTGCTTTGGTTATTAAAATTCAGAGAGTTTATGAAAAACTATCCTAGGGGCAAGTATTTCTTATTCCTCTAGTGCTTCTTGTCACCACTACTTTATTATATATTTAATATACCAGAAGGGCTGATATAAAATAATGCTCTTTTATATATATATATAAAAGAAGTGTTAATTTAAATATTCATACAATTACTCCTTCTTCCATGTGGAAAAAAAAACTTCATAAAATGTCACCAGCAGGGCCAGTCCACGCATGAGGCAAGGTGAGGTGACTGCCTCAGGTGGTAGGATCTACAGCACAGCAAATCTGGCCTCCAAGGAATATATCACCCACCCAATGTTGCCTCCACAGCTGCCACCTGGGCTCTGTACCCCCCTGGCATGATTCACAGTGGGCCCTTTTCCCCTCCATGAAAGCCTTTGATTCCCACTTCAACCATTAGGTAAGATTGATTTGATTCTCACCCCCCCCCCACCCTCATTGTTCCCAATGGAGATTTTTCACTCACTCCTTCTTCCCCAGGGGAAACACCATTTTGTGATTTGCCTCAGGTGCCAAAATACCTTGGACCAGTCCTCCTGATGGCTCTAATAATGGCTAGGTAAACAAGAGGTTAAAATAAAATTGGCAAGGTTTGGCACTCTCACAAACCAACAGAAACTGCTGTAGGACCTCCGTAGCCTTCATAACCTCAGCAATGAAATGTTTCACTTTCCTCAGCATTATACATTTTAAAGTTAAAAATAGACGCAGAAGAAACTCACGCTAGCTTGCCTGACCCTCTTGATCCTCTGGCTCTTGGCATCACGAGTGAAGCACGTCATCTGCCCAAGAGCAATTTGGTGTTCATTTATGCTCAAAATGGGTTCTTAGCTTGGAGGTCAGGAGGTCAGGGAATCCACTGAATTTATTTTCTTTTGTTTGTAGGCTCTGGCTGCAAGCGTGCTTTTTTATTTCTGCAGGTTGCCAGAGGCCTTGCCTGCGATCTCTGATAAGGTGCCTGCTTCCAGTCACAAAACTGTTCTTTTAATGGCATATATATATATATGGAACTTGACTAGAAGAGGGGAAAGAGCCTTAATGCAACTGGAAGATATCCAGAAATGAAAATGGTCCATTAGGGGAAATGGTTCCCCTTGTATTTACGTTTTGTCCACCTGGATAGATTGGAGCATGGGTAGGCAAACTAAGGCCCAGGGACCGGATCTGGCCCAATCGCCTTCTAAATCCGGCCCACAGACGGTCCGGGAATCAGCGTGTTTTTACATGAGTAGAATGTGTGCTTTTATTTAAAATGCATCTCTGGGTTATTTGTGGGGTATAGGAATTCGTTCCCCTCCAAAAAATATAGTCCAGCCCCCCACAAGGTCTGAGGGACAGTGGACTGGCCCCCTGCTGAAAAAGTTTGCTGACCCCTGGATTGGAGGATACTGAATTTAAGAAGCCATTTCCCTATTCACCCTCCAACATGTGTTTGATAAGCTGTTGGAAGGGTCCCTTGCTGATATACCATTTGAAAAACTAAGTGTCTTGACTGTTCAGATGTTTGCCAGAATCCCATTGTGACACAGGCATCGGTACATGAATCCCAATCCAGTGAACATAGTCCACATGTTGAAATTGCATATGAAGCCACAGCCTGCCTGCCTGTTGCACATGCATGCTTTGGAGATGGGGAAAAGTCTTGTTGATACAGATTCCTATACTGTGCATAATATTCACATGCAAATCAAGGTAATTACAACCCTCTATGAATCAGGCTGGCAATGTGTACTTTTCTCCACAGCCCATTAAAATATTTTTTCATGATGTTTGTATTCGGATCACACTTGCCATTTTAAAGCTGACAAAATAGCAGAGCTAAACTCACAGAAGATTTACTCTCATTAACCATGTAAGCAAAACTGATGAATTTTACTAGTTCGGGTAGATTAATTACTCTACTGAGTAGTAAAACCTTTTGGAGCAGAATTCAGTCCCTAGCCTGACCCATATTTGCATGAAAATGTTGGGCAAGTGTGGGCAGAAACTAAAGACTGCCTCAAATAAAAAAAATGTTATGTTTAATTTGTAGAATGTATGAGGTACTATTTGAGAAATTCCCAGGAGAACAACTTGTAGCAAAACCTCCTGAGAAAACGTATTATTCCAAACAGTGGTAGGAGCTATTTACACCCAAGTCGAACGTAGATAAGAGAATCAAACTCACAAGGGATTTATTTATTTCTGTAAATAAGCTTTCCCCAACTTAAGAGTCCTTCATGTGTTTTGGACCACAACTCCCATCAGTCCCCACTAGTGTGACCAATACAGTGGTGCCTCGGGTTAAGAACTTAATTCGTTCCAGAGGTCCGTTCTTAACCTGAAACTGTTCTTAACCTGAAGCACCACTTTAGCTAATGGGGCCTCCCACTGCCACCGCGCCTCTGCTGCGCGATTTCTGTTCTCATCCTGAAGCAAAGTTCTTAACCCAAGGTACTATTTCTGGGTTAGCGGAGTCTGTAACCTGAAGCGTCTGTAACCCGAGGTACCACTGTACTCAGAGATTATGGGTGTTGTAGTGCAAAACATTTGTAGCATGCAAGACTGTAGGGAAACCAATGTAAATTCGCATTCAGACAGTGTCAGGCTTTGGGGAATCCGATCCCTCCCACAGTAGCAGCCAAGAAGCAGATAAACTATAAAAGTTCTTACCACATAATTTATTCACTATCCACAGAGAGAGATGAAGGAATGCAGTCTACCCTAGATAATGCCGTTGCCCCAAGAAAAGTCCCACCCCCTACATCTCTCCTATTCTACATCACCCTTGCGTTGGCTGATCTGAGTTTTCTGCCTCTGAGCTCTCTGTTCTACTACCCTCAATGCACGCCTGGTCCTGGGAGGGTGTGTGTGTCAGGAATGCTTTCTAAAGACACTGAGTCTGTCAGCTGTCTCTCCCCTGGTGCTTTTTCTTCTTCCTGCTGTTCCTCTTCCAATATTTCCCAGCTTCTCCCCTCTGCAGCCTCTGAACTATGACCTTCTGCAAACCACTGTTCTACATCTATACCAGGCATCCCCAAACTCAGCCCTCCAGATGTTTTGTGACTACAATTCCCATCATCCCTGACCACTGGTCCTGTTAGCTAGGGATGATGGGAGTTGTAGTCCCAAAACAGCTGGAGGGCCAAGTTTGGGGGTGCCTGATCCATACTGCCCTACTGATCTCCATCATTCCTCCTCAGCCTCCATCATTCCTCCTCAGTCCAACCCCTGACAGTCAGCATCAAAAATCGCTGATGAATGCATAGTTTAGGAATAAGGGCAGCAGTGCGGCCTAGGACCCACATACCTACGGGACTGCCTCTCCTGGTATGCCCCACGGAGGACCTTAAGGTCCACAAACAACAACATTATGGAGGTCCCAAGTCACAAGGTGCTTAGATTGGTCTCAACTAGGGCCAGGGCCTGTTCAGTACTGGCCCCGACTTGGTGGAACGCTCTGTCACAAGAGACTAGGGCCCTGCGGGACTTGACATCTTTCCGCAGGGCTTGCAAGACAGAGCTGTTCCGCCTGGCCTTTGGTTTGGACTCAGTCTGACCCTTGTGTTTCCCTCCCCTTATGGTTTTGATCTATGGGCTACTTTTAAAATGAGGCTGCATCTTAAATTGGATTTTAACCTGTATTTTAAATTGGTCCCCCCCCCCACTATTATGTTTTTACTGTAATTTTTACTGGTGTTAGCCTCCCTGAGCCCGGCTCTGGCTGGGGAGGGCGAGGTATAAATGAAATTTATTATTATTTATTATTATTTTTTAATGGTGGATAGCCCCATTCACCCAATGCAGAGAGGGAAGGGCGTGGCGGTGGCAAACTTGGCGTGGCGCAAACATGCCAGAAGAGCCAATCTGGCGCTCCTACACCTCACCAATTCCCCCCTTCTCTATCCATCCCTGTATGTTTCAGGGATTCCACCAGACAAAAGTCAGGTTAGTGGCACAGCCCATTACTTATTAAATCTGTACAGTGCTACCTCAGGTTAAGTACTTAATTCCTTCCGGAGGTCCGTACTTAACCTGAAACTGTTCTTAACCTGAAGCACCACTTTTGCTAATGGGCCTCCCGCTGCTGCCGCGCCGCCAGAGCCTGATTTCTGTTCTCATCCTGAAGCAAAGTTCTTAACCCGAGGTAATATTTCTTGGTTAGCGGAGTCTGTAACCTGAATCGTACGTAACCTGAAGCGTATGTAACGTGAGGTACCACTGTATGCTGCCCTTTTTCCATAGATCTCGGGGTGGATCACAATATAAAACAGCAATAGCAAGCAAGCAAGCAAGCAATAGACTTTATTTGCGTAGCCGACAGGCCATATAAAACAGCAATATGAAAAACACAAAACACATAATAAAAATAACAACAACAACAAACCAATAACACCCTTCCCCCCCAATATATTTCAAAGGGCATCGTATGCCAATCAGCCAAAGGCCTGGTTGAAGAGGAATGTTTTCGCCTGGTGCCTAAAGGTGTATCTTTAAGCCAAAGTGCTGGATTTCCTTACAGAGTTAAAATTAAATCCTCTGTCTTTTAAGGTTGAACCCTGTTGCCTGTGTGACCAGAACTGGGTGCGGAGGACTTCTCCCAAGGCCTGATATATGAGTGATGGACAGAATGGAAATAAGAGAAGGAATTCAATTAGTGGAGCTCGGACTCAAGTAGGTTTCACCTCACACCCTGGAAAATGGAGCTGCCTGACTCGTATGCAAAACAGCCTGCATATTATCACTCATAGGAGCGAAGCGAGAAATTTACATAGCTAAACCAAAAGACGGGAAGTTTGAAGGTACTTAAGATCCTACATAAGGACATTAAAGCGCACAACGTTCCAGAAATTGAAAGAAAGACTAAAAGTACAATTACTGTACATTTACTTTACCGGACCTCTGGTCTCTGAAATAATTTTCAGTAAGAGAGTGGATATTAAGCTTTGGCACCTGAGCGATGTTTTGAGAAAAGGACGAAGGTTTTGTTCAGGCTGGATCATGATCCGATTTCATTGTAAGTTTTCGTCCTTCTCCCATTTCATGGTAGATTTAACCACTTACTCTGTATTCAAATGGGATTACTTTTTTTTTATATCAAGCTGAAATACTGGGGAAAGGTCTCAGGTTGACAACCGTGGAGAATGAATTCTCTTTCTGTAACCACCTTGGCAAAGCAACCACAAAACTCTCAAAATTATCCCTGCAGTTGGCCTCCACTTCCATTATGCAAAAAATAAAACAAAATAAAAAAATCCTCTGTGTTTTTCTCCACATATTTTGTTCTCCATGAATAATTCCACCCTTCAGGTAGAATCACAAAGGATCACAAAGGAGATGGACTGAAAAGGAAGCTGCAAAGGCTACTATGAAGCATTCACCTCCATACCCCAGTGGAGTAGCGTGGGTTGTCAGCACCCGGGGCAAGGCAAGTAATTTGCGCCCCCTAACCCGTGGATTTGCGCCCCCTAACCCGTGGATTTGCCCTAACCCCAGATGTTGCGCCCGGTGCGGCCGGCCCCCCCTGCACCCCCCACGCTACGCCACTGCCATACCCCCCCCCTTTTGTTTTGGTATCATTCTTGTGAATCACCTTTCACCACCCTAGTAGAAAAGTAATACATACAGAGTGAAGCAGCTAGTTAATCTGGCTTTGGGAGAGGGAGGGAGAGATAGGACTAAGGATGGGGGCTAAATTCAACTTGATTGGGGTTTTCATATTATTATTATTATTATTATTATTATTATTATTATTAATTGATACAAACCAACCTAATTTGCACTTTCCGAAACGATATGCAAGCCGAAACACAGCCATCCTGAATTTTCACTTCTCTGAATTTTGTGATGAAGTTCTCCAACCAACTCAGGTGTGCAAAAGTGCATGCTGTCGAAGCATTAAGATGCGCAGGCTACTGAAAGTCACATATAAAATGCAAAAGTGTGTACTTCAGACAAAATTGCAAAAATGTGTATATTAGCAGAAATTTGCACTAAATTACTGCTGAATTTTCATGCCGACTTGAATATATCGTAAACTGATGCAAGTATGTGGAGAACTGAACTTAAGACCAGAAAATCAGAAACTGAGGCAAACCAAAATTGTTCATTCCTAGGTGGGACTTTAGGCCCTCCCTATCTGTTCTGACACAACATTGTAGATGACACAACATTGATGTCAGAAAGTGAGGAGGAATTAAAGAACCTTTTAATGAGGGGGGGGAAGAGAGTGTGAAATATGGTTTGAAGCTCAACATCAAAAAAACGAAGATCATGGCCACTGGTCCCGTCACCTCCTGGCAAATAGAAGGGGAAGATATGGAGGCAGTGAGAGATTTTACTTGCTTGGGCTCCATGATCACTGCAGATGGTGACAGCAGTCATGAAATTAAAAGACGCCTGCTTCTTGGGAGGAAAGCAATGGCAAACCTAGATAGCATTTTAAAAAGCAGAGACATCACCTTGCCAACAAAGGTCCATATTATTAAAGCTATGGTTTCCCAGTAGTAATGTATGGAAGTGAGAGCTGATCGCCGAAGAATTGATGCTTTTGAATTATGGTGCTGGAGGAGACTCTTGAGAGTCCCATGGACTGCAAGAAGATCAAACCTCTCCATTCTGAAGGAAATCAGCCCTGAGTGCTCACTGGAAGGACAGATCCTGAAGCTGAGGCTCCAATACTTTGGCCACCTCATGAGAAGAGAAGACTCCCTGGAAAAGACCCTGATGTTGGGAAAGATGGAGGGCACAAGGAGAAGGGGACGACAGAGGACGAGATGGTTGGACAGTGTTCTCGAAGCTACCAGCATGAGTTTGACCAAACTGCAGGAGGCGGTGGAAGACAGGAGTGCCTGGCATGCTCTGGTCCATGGGGTCACGAAGAGTCGGACATGACTAAACGACTAAACAACAACAAAATCTGTTCTGATAAAAGACTAGCAACTTTTGACTACTCCTATCTCTCTGTGCAGTGTACAAGGAAGAATTATGTTCTAAAATGACTTGGGGAGAGTTCACATAAAGTTTAATAACTAACACTGCAATTCTGTGCATGACTATTTAGAAGTAAACTTTACTTTTTTATTTACAAACATATCAATACAATTAAAAGGTAAAAAAGAAATCAAATAACACATACCATAGCAGTGAACAGTATAAAATCAATAAAATGACGGTATTGCACCTTGGATTTAGCATAAATTTTCAGAATTGGTGTTATGGTTCCCCCCCTCCCTCCCTCTTTCTTTTGTTACAGTATGTCTGGAAAAAGATAAAGAAAGGAAAAGAGAAATTGGGAGACATATTTCGGCACAGCAGGGAAACAAAACCACTCAAAGTGTGAGATGCCTTTATGAAAACAATATTGTTATTTTGAATACTTCTCAGCAGAATGGGAGGCGAGACATATGCATTTCTGCCCAGGTTGGCATTTGTGCTAGGTTTCAAGCTATTCCTTGCAAAGTATGACACAACTGCTTAGCTGTTGGAGCACCTCTTTCCAACAGAGGCTTTGGCAGAGTCCTGCCCACTGTGCTGCTCCTTCCCATCTACTTGTGTCTTGTCTCATTTGCAAAACAAGCAACTGAGAGGTACCTGTGCAAAGAACCCCCGCAGTGCCTCTGTTGCAGTTCACACTGTTAAAAGAACTACTTTGCATTTGTCTAGCCTCTGAGAAAGGGGATGAGACACATAATATAAGTGAGGGAGTTCTTAGAATCAGGGCTCCTGCAGAGACCCAAATGACTTGCTCCTGAGGTCAAAACTGAACTCGCAGGCTGTCAGTCTTACCTCCTGTGATCTGAAGATCAGATCGTTTTTGTCATAACCACCGCACCTGCACATTATTAATGATGTGGAAGAAAGGATATCAAGAGCACACCTGCGTAGCTCTGATTTAGGAACCGTGCGTGATTCACCCCAATACGCACCTGCAGTTAATCTCCACACTAGTTTTATGCCAATCCATAGAGCTGATGGACGTCATTACAGAACCAGCCTAGCTTGCTCAGTCTCTGTGGCAGGTGGCTGCCCATATCATAGGTCAAAATGGTACCTGCCTCTTCCTGGGACACAGTTTTTGTGCTATTGTGTTGAACCAGGAGCCATGGCACCGAGGAAACAACTCCTAGATTCTCTTCCTGCTCTGTTATGTTCCAGCTTCCTGTCTTCCAAAAACAGAGGAGCCTGTATTTCAATTCGGCTGTTATACTCTGGCCAGAATATCCTATTGTATACAAATTACAGCAGAGATGCATTACATAACATTTCAAGGTGGAAACGTCTGGTGAATGTAACTTCCTTTCTTCCTGGTTTAACTAAAGCCCAAGGGTGCCAACTTGAAAACAATATTGGGGGCGCGGGCAGTTAAGGTGGAATCACATATAAAAAATGCTGTGAAAATTGCTTTTTAAAAAAATGTTTTGAAAAAAATTCATTGGATTTCCATAAACCATTGTCGCCATTTAGTGTCACATTTGTATACTGTACTTTAAAACACACTTAATACGTTTTATTTGCAACTGTGTAGCTGAGCCCCAAGCCTCACCTTGCAAAATGGATCACAAGACGTGGCAGGCAGACACTATTTGAATGGCAATGCCCATTAATTTTGGGGTGGCCCAGGCCCCCTCAAATATTTTATTTGGGGAGGGCAAAGGGACCTCGGCCCCTAGTAGTTGCTCCTATGCTAGGGTCTGAATGACCTGTGTCAATACCCAAAAGTTTATCATGGCAGCCAATGCAGCTGGGGACTAAAATCAAAAGACTGACACCAACTGTTGGGCTGAACTGTGTGTCACTTTATTAAATTCAAACATTAGCAGTATTTGCAAAGGGAAAGTCCAGCCTCACCCTGAAAGCAGGTAGAGAGGCCTTCCTGCATCACCATCCCTCTAGGCCCTAAAACTCCCAGTAGATGAGGCAAGTTGTCCCCAAAGGTTCCCCATATCCAGCTGCCAGGCCCCCAAACCATGAGTTACAGGACTTGGGAGCCACTCATCACCCTCAAAGGTCATCTATCTACCTGCTGACCTACCTGCTGCTCTACTTCCCATATCTACCTGCCAAAGTGATCAGTCAACCTACGGTATTAGCCCAAATATAAGCCACACTTTTTTTTCAAATTCCGACTGTGAAAAGTTAAAGTGCGGCTTAAATTCGTGACCTTACAAAAACGTGCTTTTACAATATCACTGTAGGATTTTCTTCTACATTTGCCATTTACGGGTGTGAGTGCCTGTGGAATTTTAAGGGAGCAGCTTATATTCAGGTACAGTGGTACTTCAGGTTAAGTACTTAATTCGTTCTGGAGGTCCGTTCTTAACCTGAAACTGTTCTTAACCTGAGGTACCACTTTAGCTAATGGGGCCTCCCGCTGCCAACGCATGATTTCTGTTCTCATCCTGAAGCAAAGTTCTTAACCTGACGTACTATTTCTGGGTTAGTGGAGTCTGTAACCTGAAGTGTCTGTAACCTAAAGAGTCTGTAACCCGAGGTACCTCTGTATTGTCTTTCTCTTTCTCCCCCCCCCCCTTGAATTTTAAAGATGTGGTTTCTTCGTGGGTGTGGCTTATATTCAGGCCAATACGATATTTAATAAACCACCAACCTGCTCCAGCCTGCCAGGCCAAATAGCCAGCTGACCAAAAATTCCTCCTTGGCCCAGAGGGGAAATAAGGCAGGCAGTATCTTGTGCCTATATGCACTTAGCTGCCCCACCCCACCCACAATGCCACCCACAGCATGCTTGGTGTGAGGGTGCTCATTCGCCCTTGAGGAAGATGGCAGCTGGGGCTTCAACTGCCAGCCATAGACACCCCTATAACCCAATACAGGACAGGGGATCAGCTTCAAATAGTGTATTGCTAGGACTCTTCACTGCGTTTAACTGTGAGTTATTCATTTTTCTTTTACTCCGAACAGAAATAGTACCAGACACCAGCATTTGTGCCAAACCTGAATCTCATTCAAGTCAATTTTGCCATCAACTTCAAACAAAGCAGAACCACTCCCTTGCTTTTCACATCTCCCTTTAGTCTTTTTTTATTTTCTTAAAAAAACAAAAACCAGAAATCTACTTCAAGCATTTCCCCCGCTTTTTTCTTTGCTTACATAAAACATCACTTTGAAGTGATTCTGTGACCATGGTAATGACGAGATCCATTTTGCATGCCTTCCATCTTGCTTTTAATATTGGAAGGAGATACAAGGATGCTTATCCCCCGCATTAGGTTTTCATTCACAGAAAGTAATTGACAAGTGACTTCTGCGATTAAAACCACAATACAAAATTTATACCCACGCCTATTTACAATGACCTAGAGCAAATTAGCATGTCTGTGTCTGACTCACCAACAGACATGGATGGAATATCTTCACACGCTACAATTTTCACCATGGGATAAATTTTGAGCCCCCTCCCCGACCATAATATACTGTGTGGGAAATGGCACACAATTGCGACTGACTACAGTAATAAGGAGGGAAGCGGGTGGCACTGTGGGTTAAACCACAGAACCTAGGACTTGCCGATCAGAAGGTCGGCGGTTCGAATCCCCGCGACGGAGTGAGCTCCCGTTGCTCGGTCCCAGCTCCTGCCAACCTAGCAGTTCGAAAGCACGTCAAAGTGCAAGTAGATAAATAGGTACCGCTCCGGCGGGAAGATAAACGGCGTTTCCGTGTGCTGCTCTGGTTCGTCAGAAGCGGCTTTGTCGTGCTGGTCACATGACCCGGAAGCTGTCTGCGGACAAACGCCAGCTCCCTCGGCCAATAGAGCGAGATGATCGCCACAACCCCAGAGTCGGTCATGACTGGACCTAATGGTCAGGGGTCCCTTTACCTTTACAGTAATAAGTATTATATTTTATAATGAGCAATATACTGTACACACTGTTACATCACCTCTGTGGGAGTATGTCTATAGGTGAATGGATAATCAGATAAAATATTTACCTCCCATGTTTCTGTCACATCAGGGAGACACCAAAAGCAGCTAATATCATGTGCATTTTTAAAATAACTATATAATAATTTAAACAAATGCTAAAACACATAGACAAAACAGTAGACAAGCTGAAAATGTATGATTGTTGAAAACTAAACATTCACAAACAGGTCGCTTCATAGGATCAAGAAAATATCACTTAGCACAAGGGTCAGCAAACTTTTTCAGCAGGGGGCCGGTCTACTGTCCCTCAGACCTTGTGGGGGGCCAGACTATATTGGGGGAGGGAATGAACGAATTCCTATGCCCCACAAATAACTCAGAGATGCGTTTTAAATAAAAGGACACATTCTACTCATGTAAAAACACGCTGATTCCCAGACTGTCTGCGGGCTGGATTTAGAAGATGATTGGGCCGGATCCGGCCCCCAGGCCTTAGTTTCCCTACCTATGACTTAGCATCTAACACCATTGGATTTCCTGCTGCAAGGAGTTCCACAGTTTAAGCACAGCAGCAGAGAAGACTCTCCTGGGTTTTTGGCAAGTGCAGTTCAGATGATGGTGGGATAAATTGCAGTATCTCACCAGAGTCCACAGACAGGATTGTCAAGGAGACAGTCTATATGTTTATATCCTTTTCCCATCATCTGTGTGGTGCAGCTACATTGAGATTTCTCATTGTACTGTGTCAGCCTCAGAAAGTGTCTAGCAAAGTAACAGCAGCTCTGAGATCAGGCGTGCTTAATCAGCAGGGAATCTGTCTAGCCGACAAATCAAACAAGAACACAAGAGACATTGCACTAGCAGTTGAATAGCATTATAGCTCTGCCCCTGTGCATCCTGGAGAATCAAGAGGACCCTATCTGGAATGCATGAGTTCTGCCTCCTCCTCCCAAGTATGGCTTAGCCTAAGACACCCCCCTCCCCAGCAAAAGTGAGTTTTTCTAATCAGATATTTGTGGGGATTTTGATTTACAAAACTCATTCTGCTAGGGGGAAATTATTGCTGCCTTTTTTCACTGTGCGAACCACTTCTGCCGGACAGTTTTCTATCATTTTCTGCCTGCCTGGCAACATTTCCTAAGTGTAGTCAATCCTGTTATATTATTTTCCATTTTCTTTCCAGAAGTCATTGGCTATAGAATTGAGATGACACGGTGCTATTTTATGGCCCGGAAAATAGGTTCAGACTCTTTACATTTCTCAAGATCGGCTTTTGAGATGGCAGCAAGCGTGTCAGATTGTCTTCCTTTGGGTCCAGCTGGATTGGGCTTGGTGCCACTTTTCTGGCGACCCACCTCCTGTACATATTGATGCTTCTCCCCAACTTGTTTTAAAATTATACTGAAGCTTCAGGGGCATTCTAATCAGAGATGCAATTTTGCCTTTTGGCGTTCATTTCTCCACCCCCATCGTCCAACCCAGACACTGAGGTCCAGCGCCGAGGGCCTTCTGGAGGCACTGGCAGAGGAATAGGGGTGTGCGGTGGGTGCGGTCCACCCTGGGTGTCATCCCTGAGGGGGGGTGACATCACACCCCGCCCCCTGGGAAGCTCATGCCGCCCCCACGTGAAGCTAGCCCTGCCTCCAGGTGCAAAGCATGTGCACCACTCCGGGTCCCAGAGCAGCTAGCTCTGCCTCTGTCTGGTGGTTCCCTTACTGCAAAAAGCAAAGTTACAGGGAACCAGGCAGAGGGCCTTCTTGGTGGTGGCGCCCACCCTGCATAGCTGTCAACTTTCAGATTGAAAATAAGGGATCAGCAGCCTCACCTGTCCTGGGGACAGTCTATGGGATATCTAACAATCCGGGATAGCAGCGGGAAGCAGGGGGAAACGGTGCTGGAATAAGGGAATTTCCCACAAAAAAGGGGAAGGTTGACAGCTATGCAACCCTGTGGAACACCCTCCATCATATGTCAAAGAAATAAACAACTATCTGACTATTAGAAGACGTCTGAAGGCAGCCCTGTTTAGGGAAGTTTTTAATGACTGATGTTTTAATGTATTTTTAATATTCTGAGAGCCACCCAGAGTGGCTGGGGAAACCCAGCCAGATGGGCAGGGTATAAATAAGTTATTAATGTTATTATTAGTATTATTATTATTTTCTTAATTCTCCAACAAAACTTCCAGGATGTACAAAACTGTCTGCACATGGTGGGCTTCCTGGGTAGTTTGGCAGAGATGAGAAGGAAATGGAACAATTTCAACCTAAAGGTATCACTTCCACCAGGATTTGTTTCTGAGATATTCCTGCATATTTCAAAACAATGAAATGGAGAAGTCTGCCTGCATATGTTTTTATAATCCACCCCTTTCATCTTTAGATCCTGTTAGTGAGCATTTGTATTTGACTCCTAGTAAGTTAACAAAAATGTACAAGACAAGTACAAATATCTGCTGGGAAAAGCAGGCACCTTCTACCATATGTGGTGTAAGGTACCAAAAGCATTCTGGGAAATGATATATAATGAATTAAAAAAAAAGTTTAAAATAACTTTTGTTAAAAAACCAGAATCCTTTTTTATTAGGAATTGTAGGTACCAAGATCCCAAAGAAGAAAGGACTTTTTATGTATGCAACGACAGCCGCATGGATGCTACTAGCTCAGAGCTGGAAAGAAGACAAAGTTTCTACCAGAGAAGAATGGCAAACTAAGCTGTTGGACTACGCTGAAATGGCAAAACTGACCAGAAAGCTCAGGAACCAAGAAGACCAAAACTTTAATAAAGAATAGGGGGAAAAATAGAATTTACTTGAGAGATCACTGTAAGCAGATGAAAGCATTAGAAGGATTACAATAACACTTGCAATGTAGAAGATATTATGGACAAAATGGAGAGACATAAAATTTGGATGATGAAATAATATGCAGTTGAAAAGGTTGATAATAGGACCCATGGAGGGGTAGGTGGAAAGTCTAGAGATTCAGAGAAATCTCTAAATATGGATATGCATTTTCTATTGTTGTAACTCCACACTTGTAAAATCCAATGAAAATTATTTCAAAAAATAAAAAAGATCCTATTAGTGAGTTTGCTCCTTTTTTATTTTTATTTTTTAAAAATTCCTATTTCCTTCCTCCGCATCCCAAATGCTTAAGAACTTGAACAATCTTCTGTGGTGCTATAATGTAAGTCATTTATTTCCAGACCTGAGCTTTAATGAAGATTTTAGTGATATTTTTCAACTTTTGCCTTCCAAAAATGCCCATGTGTGAGTAAGGGGACCTATAATAAGAGACAGAAAGTCAAGAGTAATTTGACTCTTTCCCCATTTCCTCTGTCTCTCTTTTTAAGTGCAGTGCAGTCCTATACATGGCTACTTAGAATTAAGCCCAATTATGTCTAATCATGGTACTTCATAGAGGGAAGGAAGTATAAGACTGCAGCCTTAGTGACACAAAATCTGGATTTTCTCTTGGGGAAAATACTTAATGAAGAATACTGTCCTTTAAGTAGACAAATCAGTTATGCAAATGAAGAAAAATATTTTTGGCAGTATTGTGTGTGTGTGTGTGTGTGTACACACACTTTTCAAGTTTATACATTTCACTAATTTTATACATTTCACTAATTTTACAATCATTTTGACATTTCAACTTCCTTCTCCCCCTTTCTGCAGTTCCTTAAATTTGTTTTTAAAAGCTTCTGCATATCCAAATTAACTTTATTTGCTCATGTATTCATCTTTAAATATATACTCTTATGAAACTCCAGGTTGCTACAATAATCCTGCCAATGTTTTTATCGGTTTATCTGTTTATAATTTATCTGTGTGTACATATATATATATATTTGTACCAATCCCAACAGTCATAAAACATGACTAGAACATTAAACATCAACAAGATCAGCAATACAAAATGAGCAACAAGAAAAATATACTAGGATTTTAGCAACAGCAAAAATGAACCAAACAACAACAACCCCTTACTGGATTCATTGAACAATGTATTATATTTTGTAAACTCTAAGTAAAAAATAGATTATCCCATCTATGCAATTATCATGGCTATGAAGCGATTTATCCTTTTTTAAAAAAAATCTTCTTGCTTACATGATTGTGGAATTAAACAACAGGAAACAAACAAGACACTCTGTTTCAATGAAAAAGCATCTGTGATCAGAGTACTCTAATTGATATTGGATAAAAGTTGTTTCCGGCATAAACAGGGTCATCCACTTAAGCTGCCTGGGAATGGAGCTTGGCATTCGCCCGAGTTCAGCAGCAATTGCTTTAACCTACAGCTCCAAAAATGTCCATAGCAACCCACTTGCGTAATTTTATGGCGTCCAGGGTCAACTGAGGGCAGCCAGCCACAAAGCAAGGAAATAGGCTATGTATCTTGCACAACGTGCTATTACACTCCTCCTAAAACTGGTCAGTATGATGTACCATAGATGCTCAGATAAAAAGGTAAAGGTACCCCTGCAGATACCTTGATCATTTGCAGCATCATAGTATGTGCTGATGCCAGGAATCTCTCAAGTCAAAAGGACAAGTTGCTGAGCAGAATAAGGAATGAAGGAAGACATAATCGTTGCTGCTGCTGCTGCTCCTGCTGCTGTTATTGTTGTTGCCGTCAGTAGACATTCTACAGCACTTTCAAGTGTTCAAAGCTCTTAACATGCATTTTGTAGTTGCAAACCTTGCAACAGAACTACAAAATATGTGAGGATGTTTATCCTCCCTCTCAACAGGAAGACTGAGGGTGACAAACAGTGACTTGACTATGGCTGCAAAGGGATCAGCTCTATTAAACACAATGGGGCTTATTTCTGTGTAAGTATGTGTAGGATTTCGCCGAAGAATTGATGCTTTTGAATTATGGTGCTGGAGGAGACTCTTGAGAGTCCCATGGACTGCAAGAAGATCAAACCCCTCCATTCTTAAGGAAATCAGCCCTGAGTGCTCACTGGAAGGACAGATCCTGAAGCTGAGGCTCCAATACTTTGGCCACCTCATGAGAAGAGAAGACTCCCTGTAAAAGACCCTGATGTTGGGAAAGATGGAGGGCACAAGGAGAAGGGGACAACAGCAGACGAGATGGTTGGAGAGTGTTCTCAAAGCGACCAGCATGAGTCTGACCAAACTGCAGGAGGCAGTGGAAGACAGGAGTGCCTGGCGTGCTCTGGTCCATGGGGTCACGAAGAGTCAGACACGACTAAACGACTAAACAATAACAACATGTGTAGGATTGCTGTTTGTGGCAATGTGCCCTATTGTCATGGCCAACCTTGGTCTGCCTGCAACGACACATGCACAACACATCTCATTTTTCTTACTACACCCAGGCATAAAACAATAGTTTTGTCAGCTCATTTTAATGTTTTACCCTCTAAGATCCTAGAAGACAGATTTCCCAAAGGATAGGTTCTGTCCTTGTAACTATTCAGAGATTGAAAGAGTCTCTCGTGTATTCTTCTGCTGAAGATTCTATCAAGAGGTTAGAAAATGCATAATTTATCCTCTTATGCGTTTTCCTGGTCTATTCTTAAGAGACCCTTTTGAGTAGCTTCCTTGAGAGGACGAATAAGCCTATTACCAAACAACATATCTGAATGTTGTTATATCTTCTAGACCTGCCATGATGGTTAGTTCCTGGTTTGTCACTGCTAATAATTAATACAGTGGATGCTCGGGTTGCGAACGTGATCCGTGCAGGATGCATGTTTGCAGCACATCTGCGCATGCGCGGGTTGTGATTTGGCACTTCTGCGCATGTGCGACTGCTGAAACCCAGAAGTAACCCATTCCAGTACTTCTGGGTTTCGGCGAAAAAATGCAACCTGAAGCGTCTGTAACCCAAAGTATGACTGTAATTTGTTCTACTAAGGCTGATAGTCTGCATTTATAGGGTGTCCTTTGTTTACTGGTCCATTGACCATTATAAACATTTGATGACTTACTAGGAAATAAACTCCATTGCACAGGATTGTGCTGCATGGGCAGCTACGGAGCTCATGGAAGATGAGATGCAAACTGGAGACTTCTAGCTTCATATATCAATGTCTTAGCTGCAATGCTCCACTAGCTCTCTAAGAAGACCTGCTATTTATTCTCTAAGGATCATGAATATGTACATGCCCATAGAAGGCACAGGGAAATCCAGTGACAAATTATATACAGGCAGCGGAGGCTCACCAGGTGGGGAAGAGTCATAGGCAATAGCCTCTTGACAGGGGCATTACTACCATTTAGGGAGGTTAGGAAGTGAAGTTTGAGCAGGGATAGCTCATTTGGTTAGAGCAGACTTCCTCAACCTTGGCCCTCCAGATGTTATGAGACTACAGTTCCCATTATCCCTGACCACTGGTCCTGCTAGCTAGGGATCATGGGAGTTGTAGGCTGTAATGGTTCTAGGGGTTGCTCGTGCATAAATCAGTGCCAACACCTGGCTGGGTTGCCTGAGTGAACCTTTTCTGTCCGGACAGCCACTCACCTGTGGCTGTCTCAATCACTGTCAGAATCTGTCAGTGGGCGTTTCTTGAACTTCTTCCAGCAAAGAAGCTCTTTGACGCCTAGTCTCCTCCTACTCTCCCTGCATGGAAGCCTTCTGCGCAAGAAGGGTGTAGGCAGCGGAGGACCATCACTCTCCCTGCTGGTTCCCGGCAAAGAGTCATGGGCTGCCTCTCCCCATCCCGGGACGCTCTTCGGAATCCCTCTGGAGCTCTCTCTCTCCCTCCAGCCCTGATGGCAGTTCCCTGACATAGGCCAAAAACATCTGGAGGGCCGAGGTTGAGGAAGCCTGGGTTAGAGTGTGGTGCTGATAATACCATCAACCAAGGTCACAGGTCTGATCCCCCTAAGGGATCTATATTCATGCATTGCAGGGGGGTGGCCTAGATCAGCCTTTCTCAACCTGTGGGTCCCCAGATGTTGTTGAACTACAACTCCCATCACCCCTAGCTAGCAAGGCCAGAGCTCAGGGATGATGGCAGTTGAAGTCCAACAACATCTGGGGACCCACAGGCTGAGAACCACTGGCCTAGATGATTGTCAGGGTCCCTTCCAACTCTAAGCACACCAGCAGTTCAGCACTCCTGCCAGTGCACTCACACAGCCCCAACCTCACTGCCACCTTGACCCTCTCTTTCCCAGTGAGCGGTAGTTGTCCCCCCTGCCAGCAGGCTATTGCTGTGACTCCACAAGGCGAGCCACTCAGATACACAGCTATACCCAGCTTCTTGCAAACAAATACAAATAGATTCTCACCTTTGCCAGCAGGTCTTATGTTCTTAAAGGTAAAGGTAAAGTTTGCGGAATATCTGGGAACTATATGTGATCAACAAATAACGCTAGTGGGGTTTAAAGAGACTTTGTAATATTTTAAGGTATATTGCAAGACAGAATTAGAGAGGTGAAGGTTAAGAGTAAATCGGCAATAGTATATAGAAAATGCGGGAAAATAAACAAAATGGATGAATGGGGGAGGTGCTGGTGGAGGTCCAAAAACTGTAAATTTGTCAGTATGGTTGTAACCAATATATGTAAAAGGAAACTCAATAAAAATTTAAATTAAAAAAAAAAAAGGTAAAGGGACCCCTGACCATTAGGTCCAGTCGTGACCGACTCTGGGGTTGCGGTGTTCATCTTGCTTTATTGGCCGAGGGAGCCGGTGTACAGCTTCCGGATCATATGGCCAGCATGATTAAGCCACTTCTGGTGAACCAGAGCAGCGCATGGAAACGCCGTTTACCTTGCCGCCGGAGTGGTACCTATTTATCTACTTGCACTTTGACGTGCTTTCGAACTGCTAGGTTAGCAGGAGCAGGGACCGAGCAACGGGAGCTCACCCCGTCGTGGGGATTCGAAGCACCGACCTTCTGATCGGCAAGTCCTAGGCTCTGTGGTTTAACCCACAGTGCCACCTGCGTCTAAAATAAATTTACTACATATGATCGCTCCCTAAGATCTAAAGCAGTGATGTGGAACCCACGGCCTTCCAGGTGTTGTTGGAACTGTAGTTCCCATCGGCCTCAGCCAGCACAGCCAATGGTCAGGAATGATGGGAGCTGTAGTCTAGCAACTTCTAGGCAGCCACAAGTCCCGCACTGCAAACAGGCTTTCCAACACTTTAGATATGGGCCATTTAGCAAATAATCCTAATTAACTCATAACTGGTTCCCTAATTAGCCATGTTGGCAGCCTGCTAAGCAGAAGATACCTCAATTAGATTTTTTTATTGGGGGAAAAACTAGAATAATGCTTCAATCTACAGTTAAAGCACAGTGTTTCCACTTTACTTTCACATATAGCAATAGGATCTAAATAACTACAAATGTTTAAAAAATACACACTGGCTTTCTCGGTGTTTACTTCCATAATGGGAAAAACAGTGATAAGGACTCCAACATTTGTCCCAAGTTTTCCACAGGTCAGAAGATACCCCGATCCTTATTTTGGGCCATTTATCAGTGCCTTAAATTTGACTGCACCTGGAAACACTCATCGCTCATGCTTTTGTGATAACAGCCATTATGTTCTGGGAGGTAGGGAATTTCAAAGAAGCTCAATACAGACAAAGAGCAACCTGAATCGCATAACAAATGGAGCCCCATTTTCACAGAAGTTCTATTCTGCAGAGTGGTGATTGCGATCCCAGAAATCTCTTCAGTAGCGCATAATCCTATCACTTAGCTTAAATTGAACTTTGTAAATCCTTGCTACCTAAACAGTCTGCCTGGTAATCGCCGCTTCATGACTGAATCATCACCTATGTTATCACAGAAATATTAAGAGAAAGGATGAAACCCTGCCATATATCCACTCTCATAATAAGCATATTAGTATTAAGCTTACTATGCCGCAACCTGTCCCAGGTGATGCACTGATGATGCTGGAGTCATGAAAATGGAACCATCTTAATTAATATTTTTTTAATTTTTAAAAAGTGTAAGTTTCACCCTGCCCTTATCCAAAGTCTTGGGGTAGACAAAAATAGCATTAAATGATTCAATATAAAATTGATGTATTAAAAGTGGTAAGATCATTAGCATCACAATCTTATGCATGCTTTCTCCGAAATAAGTCACAATGTACCGGGTATTTAGTGGCGCTTATGCCTAGCTACAACTGCATAGGATTGCTGCCTAAATGTGCTTTGAAAAAACTGACGTAGACCCAGTTATCAGAAATGACAGCTTATACAGTGGTACCTCGGGTTAAGAACTTAATTCATTCTGGAGGTCCATTCTTAACCTGAAACTGTTCTTAACCTGAAGTACCACTTTAGCAAATGGGGCCTCCTGCTGCCGCTGCGCTGCCAGAGCACGATTTCTGTTCTCATCCTGAAGCAAAGTTCTTAACCCGAGGTACTATTTCTGGGTTAGCAGAGTCTGTAACCTGAAGCGTATGTAACCTGAAGCATCTGTAACCCGAGGTACCACTGTATATAAATTCCTTAGAATAAATTTCAGCAGACACTCAAAATTAGGCTTTGATTATAACTGGCAATTTAATCATCTATTGACAAGGTGGAACATGTGTAGAAGAGGGCAGCTATGCCAACTTGAATAAAATATTGGGGTGGGGGACCCAGCTAAGCCCCACCCTGCATAAACGATTGCATAACATGGTGTGTGCACACCATTTGAAAGGCCATGCCCATCAACTGGGGGGGGTGGCCCCCTCAAATATCTTATTAGGGGCACCAAAGACACCTCGGCCCCTAGCAGTTGGATCCTATGGTGACCAAGATGACCAAGGCTCTGGAAAGCAAGCCTTATGAGGAATGGTTGAGGGAGTTTGGTATGTTTAGCCTGGAAAAGATGAGACTGAGAGGAGATACGTTAGCCATCTTCAAACATCTCAAGAGCGGTCAGATGGAAGATAGAGCAAGCTTGTTTTCTCCTGCTCTGGAGGCTAGGACCTGAACCTATGGATTCAAGTTCAAATAAAGGAGATTCTGACTAAACATCTGGAAGAACTTTCTGGCAGTGAAAGCTGTTAGTGGAACAGTCTCCCTCAGGGGGTTGTGGACTCTCCTTCCTTGGAGGTTAATAATAATAATGATAATAAAATTTATTTATACTCTGCCCTCCCCAGCCAAGACTGGGCTCAGGGTGGCTAACACCAGATATAAAAACAAATTGATTGAAATACAACTTAAAAACAAAATTAAAATAAAACATTAAAACATTAAAATACAGCCTCATTCCAATGGAATCTCAAATCAAGCAGAGGTTGGATGGCCATATGTCATGGATGCTTTAACTGAGATTCCTGCATTGCAGGAGCTTGGACTAAATGGCCCTCAAGATCCCTTCCAACTCTACAATTCTATGATTTTATGAGTCTATGATCAAGGACTACTAGTCATCATGACTATATGACTATATCATGACTTCAGTGCCAGTTGCTGGAAGTCATGACTCATAAGCAGGTGAACACCATTGAGCTCATGTCCTACTTAGAATCATAGAATCTTGTGGGCTTTCCATAGGTATCTGATTGGTCACTGTGAGAAGAGAATGCTGAACAAGATAGGCCATTGCTCTGGTCTGTTAGGGATCATCATGTTCTCAAAGTCTTAGGGCAGCTGCTATGAATGCCTCTTAAATGCTGGTTGCTCTTCAGAATGTGCCATGTGACTACTAAAAAAAGAGGATCCTTTGGCTTGGTCACAGAGTTTGCAGTCCAACACAACGGTACACCAGGAAACGACATGGACCTCTTTTCAACCCATGCATGATTTGATGAATCTTCCAACATAAGGACAAATCGTAATTAAAAAAATATCCAGAATGATTTTGATAGTGTTTACTTTTGAAAGAAGTTTAATGGTATCAAATGGTTTAAATGTTGCTTTCTAATTAAGCTAAAAATCAACTTTATGTAACTATTTTTTATTTTTTATTTTTAAAAAACCTGGTAATTCAGTATGTACAAGCTACATAATGAAGCTTTGAATATGATGACAAAGCTCAATGGCTCGCAATGCAAAAATATTTTTCATCTTTATGTAATCAAAGGGGGGGGGGGAGAATTGATTGTCCCAGAATCTTAATTAAGTTTCATTCTGAAGTTCTGGCACAAAAATTATTTTGAATTGGTTTACTGTAATTTAGCTGATGTCATTAAGACTAATGAATGAGAAGTTAAAGAAATTACATAATGTCCCACCATTCAAGGAAATATGGAATAAGTTATCCATTGTACAGTGCATAGGAGCCAACTCCTAGGGGCTGAGGTCCATTCAGACCCCCCCAATAAAATATTTGAGGGGGCGGCTCCCCCAACTGATGGACACTGTCATTCAAATGGTGTACTTGCATGGCATCTTGTGATTGATTGTGCAGGGCAGGGCTTACAGCTCCCAAACCTGTTATTTACAAACCCCATGTCAGCACCCAACATATGCGGACAGCTGCCAGGGCCCAAATACCCGTCACAGTGACTACCTACCTAGGCTGGGTCCTTCCCCCAGTGCTGCTGATAGCACCTGACAGTATGGGTAACAGCCCGACTAGTGCTGGGAGCTGAGCAACAGATGCTATTGCACTGTGGGAGATTTATACAGTGGTACCTTGGTTCTCAAACACCTTGGTACTCAAACTCCAAAAACCGGGAAGTAAACCCATCCAAAAACCCATCCAAACAACGACTATCATCAGTGCAGGTAAGAAAGAAAAAATTAAAAATTTTATCATTTACAATACTGTCTTATTTATTTTATAGTACAGTGATTATTGCTTTCATTGTATGGGTCAATGGTCTCATTATATAGTAAAATTCATGTTAAACTGCTGTTTAAAGGGTTGTTTTTAAAAGTCTGGAACGGATTAATCCATTTTGCATTGCTTTCTATGGGAAAGCATGCCTTGCTTTTGGAACGCTTTGGTTTTGGAACGGACTTCTGGAACGGATTAAGTTTGAGAACCAAGGTACCACTGTATTGCGGTTCTTATGCTTTCCTTGGGATCATATAGCATTGCAGATTCTTAGCACTCATCAGCTTCTAGCCCAACAGCACATATGCCACGCAGAGTGAATCTATCTGGGAAGGAGGGGTGACTGAGAACAGCAGGAAGGCCAGAGCCATTGCAGGTGGGGGCCCACTGTCTACGAGGGCATGGGAGGGAGGGGCTTGGTTCAGGAAGGCAGCTATAGACTGAGGGCCTGAATAAAACAGGCTGTCAGGGAATGGTCTGAAGACAAGGACTGGGGAATGCATTCTGTGGCAGACCAGCTTCTTTCCAATGGAGAGCTGGAGGGAGAAGAGTCACTCTACCCTTGTCCACAGCGCATTCAGAAGCAGAGAGAAAGACAGAAGCTGAACAGCTTAGGGAGGAGTTAACCAGTTATGAGATAATGACAAGAGAACCAGAAGGGAGGGGGCAGCTAGTTGAGACATCACTTGAGAGTGTGGGGGACTCCCCCCCCTCACCATGGACTCAGAAGTCCAAACCTATCAGAGAGCAAGGAGTCAGAGGGAGGGAGGGACTTCCTGTTAGCACCTAAAATGCTGTGGAAGTCAGAAGGAGGATTTAGAGTAGCCAACTGCCCTCCTTGCAGAGAACTGTGTGTTTGTGCTTGCAACATGATGCTGAAATAAAAGGACTATAAATATATCAACTGCACTTTAATTCCTTTTTGTGAAGTTACAGAAGGGAGGGGAGGACTCTCCATGCCTGACATGCTGTCATTGGACAGCAGTAACCATTAGGTGGAGCTGTCTGGAGCATTGAATATTTGGAATGTCTGCAGTAGTCCTTTGAAAGTTCTTACTCTTATGCATGGGGCATAGGAACAGGCGGCCTCAACATATAGTCCTGCTAAACAAAGAAAGACTCCTGACTTTGTTAGGCACCCTAAGAGTCACCTATTCCATCCCACTGCATTTACCTGGGAGTAAGGCCCATGACATTCAATAGGTCTTACTCTGGAGTAGGCATGCATAGGATTGCAAGGCATGAGAAATGCCGAAGGTATCAGCTATTACAACAGAATAAAATATAGCATAGCAAATGTTTATTACTTGTTTATAAGACTGATTAGTCAAGTATATATTGGCAAGAGGTTGTGGATATTATCCAACGTTTTACGTTCTTAGGAATACCCCATACGTCTTCTTGATTTATTGAAATACTCAGTTCCATCAAATGGTAGGCAAGATGTGGCAAATCTCTTAACTGTTTGGGCCAAATGATGCAAATTCCCACAGAACCCCATAAATATGGTGCACCATTGCTATATAATTGGTGGACACAAAAGTATCTAAGAAGGGATTTTCTGTTGGAATTCTGCCTGGGTCAGAGGAATGTGCCACAGCGTAGGCACCGGCAGATATTCCTGTCGACCTCCCCGCGTCTCCACTCTCTGATAAGCAGGCGAGGTCTCGGCAATTCTTCTCAGATGTGTGAGAGGAACACACCGTTCTTCCTCTCTCCCCTTTGGTGTCCCCCAGGGAGGGGAAAGAAGCAGACAGAAAACTATTTACATGCTTTATTTCTGTCTCTTATATCAGTACAGAGAAACATGTCTGCACTCAACAACAGTAAGAAGAAACTCCACCCATGTACTTCCAGTACGGGTCATATGACACACACACTGAGCTAACATCCGGTGCTCAGTACAGAATGGACTGTCCCTTTGTTCCCATGGCAACAGTCACAAACATCCTGTCTGGCTTTCCAGCCACAAGCAGCTGACTGAGCTGCTAGAGCCTTTGCTTGCTGCAGCATTGGAGCTTTATGGTAACATCTTCAATATAGATGCTGTGTTTGCAAAACAGTGGAATTTTTAGCTTATTTTCTTTTAGCCAACTAGCTTTGATTTAATGCGACAATCAGATGAGAAAGGGGGGGAGCTAAAACTTTAACTTACAGTTGAATCTCACACCAAGAACCTTGGTATCCATCAAAAGTATATGGCAGGCGCTGAATTTATTGTGCAGCTCTTCCTCAAGAAGATAGCAGGACACATTTCATTCTGCAAATAATGACATGGGGTAATTCAATGTAATACAGCTGACTCAAACATAATAAACACTGCGTCCAGTCTCTTCCCTCCCCCTCTTAAATAAAAAAAGATAACCTCTGCATCTGTGGAACAGAGATTGTCGATGCAATTAATTGCAACCCACAAATATTCGGTGCTGCGTAAAAAGTGTGCATGTCTTCAGTAACAGCAAAGAAAATAGCTTTTCCAAGACAAGTTCTACGTGGCGCACAGACCCATCATCCAACACCAAGGGCAGTTTAGCAAGGGTGATGCAGCTTTCTCCTGACCCACTGGCACTGGCAGAGGAAGGGAGGTGTGGTGGGTGTGGTCCGCCCCGAATGTCATCCCTGAGGGGGGGGTGACATCACCGCCCTGCCCCTGGGATACTCACCGTGGGTGGCACCCCCTGGGACACATGTGTGCCGCTCCAGGTGCTGGAGCAGATAGCTCCGCCTCTGCCCACTGGGGAGGCCCTCTGACCACAGACTTCCCTCTCTGATCAGAGATAGGAAAGTACAGTGGTACCTCGGGTTACATACGCTTCAGGTTACAGACTCCGCTAACCCAGAAATAGTGCTTCAGGTTAAGAACTTTGCTTCAGGATGAGAACAGAAATTGTGCTCCAGCGGCATGGCAGCAGCAGGAGGCCCCATTAGCTAAAGTGGTGCTTCAGGTTAAGATCAGTTTCAGGTTAAGAACGGACCTCCGGAATGTATTAAGTACTTAACCTGAGATACCACTGTATATGGCGTCCAACAGCTTCTCTGTCTCCCATCCCAGGAGCTTACAACTACTCCATTCCTTGGGGGAAAGGTACTGAAATCAGTGGTACTTCCTTCTGAATAAACATTTTATTTACAGTGGTACCTCGGGTTAAGAACTTAATCCGTTCTGGAGGTCTGTTCTTAACCTGAAACTGTTCTTAACCTGAGGTACCACTTTAGCTAATGGGGCCTCCCGCTGCCACTGCGCCGCCACCGTGCGATTTCTGTTGTCATTCTGAAGCAAAGTTCTTAACCCGAGGTACTATTTCTGGGTTAGCGGAGTCTGTAACCTAAAGCATCTGTAACCTGAAGTGTCTGTAACCTGAGGTACCACTGTACTAGCTTTTTAAAAAAGTATTTATGTACCACCTATGGCAATCCATCTCCAGGCAAATGAACAAGACGGAAATGATAAAATAAGAACAACCGTAAAACCACACATACCCTGCCAGTGTCCCTATTTTCCAGGGACAGCCCCGGAATTATGAAAGCCGTCCCAGCTTCCGAGTTGATCCCAGAATGTCCCTATTTCCCCCAGCAATGGTGGCTGTGAGGGAGCAGCCCGTTGCCTCCCCATGGCCTCCCCATGGCCTTGTGCCGCTCACAGCAGCTGCTGGAGAGTGGTTGAGGAGGAGGGAAAGCTGCCGCCGCCAAGACCCAGCCCTGAGTCACGAGCTAGCTCTGAGCTGACTGCAACTGATAATCCAAAGGTCAGCATTAACTGATTCCAAATACTGAACACCAGAAGCCAGTTGAGTGACAGGTGTGTTTTTCAATAAGCCATGAAATATCGCTGACATTTGTCGGAGCTCTGAGGATGGAGCCCACCACTGTGGCGCAACCAAAAGGGCCGTCATAGCTGAACGCAATACTAAGAAGGCGAAGTGGGTGTTATAAGGAAATTGGTCTATGAGGTGTGGGATAAATATAAAAACCTATTAGAACAAAAGACACCTTGGTGGCTCTCTCCACCTGAAGCAATATCAGTAGAAAAAATAAATATGAGAAAGGATTAGGTAACTTGAGAGAGGTAGGTCAAGATTTAAAATTAAGGAGGTATGAAGAAATAAGAGGACTGATAACTGATTGGCTGCAATATCACCAGCTTAATGAAGTGTTTAAGTTGGATAAAAAGAATGGTTTTTCACACGAAACCTCCCAATTTGAAAAAAGAGTTGTTGAAAAATAAAAACAAATTGTTTTATTGGATTGGCAAATGAAAGATGAACAGGTCAAATCAGTGATGATACAATGGGTGAAGGATTTTGGTTATACTATTGATTTAGCAGTGTAGGAGAGATTATGGATTACAGATTTGAAATTTACAGCATGTTAAACTTTGAAATAAAACTATATGAACATGATGGACCATTGGTACTGAACTCCTAGTAAATTAGCTAAAATGTATACATCAAATTCTAATATGTGCTGGAAATGTAAAGAGAAAGAGGGCACCTTTCATGATATGTGGTGGTCATGTAAAGTGATAAAAGCTTTCTGGGAAATGATATATAATGAGTTGGGGGGATATGTTGAAAATAACTTTTTTTAAGAAACCAGAAGTTTTTCTTTTAGGAATTTTAGGTCCGGAGATTCCGAAGGACCAGAAGAAATTATTCATGTATGCAACCGCAGCTGCCCGAATGTTGCTGGCTCAGAGATGGAAAGAAAATACAGTTCCAACCAAGGAGAAGTGACAGCTAAAACAAATGAACTATGCTGAACTGGCAAAATTTACAGGAAGAATCAGGAGCCAGGAAGAATCAAGCTTCAACAAAGAATGGGGGAAATATATAATGTATTTGAAAAATTATTGTAAACAACTACACTCATTAGTAGGCTGGGCAGAAAACTTGTAGCAAAAATCTAAACTATGGACTGACTAAGGATTTATAATAATTGGAGTCAGTGAAAGGTTCAGATGGAAATGTAAACATATGGATCCACAAAAGGGGAAGAGGGAAGTCAAAGGGGATTTGATATCTGTATTTTGGTGGGGGGGTTTCCCCCCTCTTTTTTTGTTTCATTGTAAAATGAAAAATGCAAAAAAGAAAAGGGGGGGAGAAAGTGAAGTGGAGAAATAGGTGCTCTTGCAGATATCCTAGTCCCAAGTTGCTAAGTAGTTTATAAGGTAAAGGTAAAGGGACCTCTGACCATTAGGTCTAGTTGTTGCCGACTCTGGGGTTGTGGCGCTCATCTCGCTTTATTGGCCGAGGGAGCCGGCGTACAGCTTCCGGGTCATGTGGCTCACCCCGCCGCGGGGATTCGAACCGCCGACCTTCTGATCCTAGGCTCTGTGGTTTAACCCACAGCGCCACCTGCGTCCCAAGGAGTTTATAGGATGGGATCAAACTGCACTACTAGGATAGCTCTATCAGTAGAGCATAAGACTCTTAACCTTAGGGTCTTGCTCCACATTAAGCAAAAGATTCCTGAACCGCAGAGGGTTGGACTAGATGATCCTCATGTTCCCTTCCAACTCCATGATTCTGTGATTCACTGGCATCAGTATGAGAGCCAGGACCAATGGTCGGACAGGTCAGGCAGTGCCCCTGGAATTTGGAACAGCTCCTCACCCCTCCAACCTGGTCACACCACCATTCACTGCCCTGTCCACCAGAAGCCAAATGTTTTTCAGTGGCAGATAATCGGGCTAGGATTATAGATTTCATGCATGGATGGGGCAGGGCATTGCATTTTGGGTAGCTTAACATCCACAGGTAGGAGCCAAAATTAACTCCCATTCGAAAGCACCGCTACCTGTCAGCCACTGAAGCATATCTAGTGGCCAACACAGTAGGACGCATGTGTCAGCTGCCAGAAGCAAGGCTGGGCTCTTCCCTAGTTGGGAAAGTGGAAGCCCAATGTCAGCACAGGGCCAAAGGCCCCCATAGTCTGGGTCTGAACCTGATCAGTGTCACACAGAAAGAGAACACCATGCATTGCAGCTTCAAATCTTCTGAACTGCAAAAGCCAAAAGCTGCCAGTGAGTTCAAAGCATGCAGCGAAACGCTTATCCAAAACCAAGCTTCCTCCTTGGAAATCAAAGCTTACAGAGAGAGCTCGTATTCCATAGTTGCTGGTATCAAAGGGCCATTTCTTAACATTACAGCTACATGGAACAAATGTCTGATCCCCTTACAAACGTTCTGAAAAGCTGGCCTCCTTTTTGATGCCATACCAGACATGCAATTTTTATTAGTCATTTTGAAAATCCATCCTCAGAGACTTAATCTCTTTTTCTTCGTTATAGGAAGGTGAAATTTTCTCCCAGTTTGGATGAGAAATGAGGAGCTAAAATTGTACATGAATGTACGTGATAAGGACATGCTGAAAACATTGCGAGAAAACAGAATGACACACAGGGACAGGGAAAAGTTATCATTGTATACAAAACAATTTTTCAATGAGAATTTGGGCCACATTTTAACTTTGGGAGTCTTATGTTCTATGGGGGGGGTGTTTGTTTTGGTGATACCATACTACTCTCCAACATTTCTCTGATGAAAATAGGGGTGTCCTGTTCAACAACAACAATTTTATTATTTATACCCCGTCCATCTGCCTGTGTTGCCCCAGCCACCCTGAGCAGCTTCCAACATATATAAAAGCATAATGAAACATTAAAAAAAACTTCCCTATGCAGGGCTGCCTTCAGATGTCTTCTAAAGGTTGTGTAGCTACTTGCATCCTTGGCTCGGGGGTCGCATAACTCCATACCCTCCAACAGTTCTCCGATGAAAATAGGGATGTCCTAAGGTACAGCAGAACATTCTGGGATCAAATCGAAAACTAGGACAGCTTCTGTAAATCTGGGACTGTCCCTGGAAAATAGGGACGCTTGGAGTGTCTGTGATACATCCAGCCTTAATATTCCGTTTAAGTTGCACATACCTTTGGGCTGTAGTCTTGTTCACGCTAACCTAGGAACTTTATCTCTGAATAGATATGTAAAGGTAAAGGGACCCCTGATCATTAGGTCCAGTCGTGACCGACTCTGGGGTTGCTGCGCTCATCTCACTTTATTGGCCGAGGAAGCCGGCGTACAGCTTCCGGGTCATGTGGCCAGCATGACTACGCTGCTTCTGGCGAACCACAGCAGTGCACGGAAACGCCGCTTACCTTCCCGCCAGAGCGGTATCTATTTATCTACTTGCACTTTGACGTGCTTTCAAACTGCTAGGTTGGCAGGAGCAGGAACCAAGCAACAGCAGCTCACCCCGTCGCGGGGATTCGAACCGCCAACCTTCTGATTGGCAAGTCCTAGGCTCTGTGGTTTAACCCACAGCGCCACCAGCGTCCAAATAGATATGTATAGGATGGCAAAAATTCAGTGGCTGTTGTGCCCTCTGTGAAAAGCAGCTGCAGACAAAGTAATCAGCTGCAGTGAATTATATCAGGGCCCTGGAGATGAAAAGCAGGAGACTACGGTACTTAATTTTTGCTTTATCATTCTGTTGAAGACCCTTCACTAATTTGGTCAAAACCCACAAGACCTTATAGATAGATGCTCATATTCAGGGTTAGCATTTCCATGGGATGGTTAGGCATGTGGCACTCCATCAGTATGGTGGCACATAGAGATAGCCTGAAGATCTTCCTCAGTGAATTGCCCAAACTGAGAAGAGGCAGCAGATTTGGGAGTTTGGTAATGAGGAGAGGCATGGGACTCACTCGGTGGAATCACTCAATTTCCAAGACAAGGAGAATTCTTGGTTGTCTCAACTTGAGACTTGCAGCTCCCTCCTCGCATCAGCAGTCCATGAAATCAGTATCTGATGCCTAGGAAGAAAGAAACCAGTGACTGACTCATAGGTTCCTCCTTTAAACCATGTGGTGTTTGAGATCCACTTAGTATGAGCCAAATTTAAACTCAGGTTTTGGCTGAGCATTAAAAAAGAATGCTGGAGGTTACCACATAATACTTGGGTATGCAATTATGACCGATAAGAGGGAATCTTTTGCTACTCATTTTTGCATCAAAGACACAACAGCTTAATACAATGCCTGAACACAAAGCCTTTTCCGCGTCTATAAAAGAGGCAATATTGTTTTGGCCTAACGGCTGGCAGCAGTGCCTAAATATTTTTATCCATTATCCTTCTTGTCTATCAGATTTCTCACATGCAGCTGTTATAACTGACAAGCACCATCTGTGTCAGGAAATCTGGCCTGGATTCCACCAGCGTTTTCTGCCTAAATGTCCCCTTCCTCCCTTTTTTGTCAAAGTTTACATGGGCATTAGGAATCAGAGAGGTGGGGATCAGTTCTTTGTAATAGCAGACCATCAAAACATGAAGGAAGGAGCTATTGTGTCAGCAGCTCTTTGATTTGAGAGACTGTGATATTAACTCTCCAGAAGAATCTATTTATGCAATACATCTGCTCTCTGCTCACAGTGTAACAACCTGTACTCTGGATTAAATTGTGGATTTGTAAAAATGGTGTTGAACAGCTACTGAGTGGATGATCTGCCCCTTAGACTATGCCTGGGCTGTTGGACAGTAGATTTTGATGCCTTCCACCTCTATAATTCTAGCTGTTTTAATAATATGACTGTTAAATTGCCTTGAGACATAGATGTAAAAGGCCATAAATAAATATTTGTTCATTCGTTCACTTTATAGCATGGGTAGACTGACTTAAGGGATCTGCTTTTATATTGCAAGAGCCTCAAGATATAACAGCTAAAGCCATGAAGAAAATAGGGGCTCAGTGAAAGGCAGGGTCTTAGGTAAAATGGTGGCTCAATGAGTAGGGTCAGTTACCTAGTACAGTCTATTAGTCATACACTGGGATAATCTGCACATACAAATCTACAGGGCTGTCTGTACCCCCTCCTCTGTTGCTCCGTAGTGTGAAATGTTCGCCCCCCCTAAAAAAAGGTCAGCAACTTTGACCTCGCCCATCCCCCCAAAAGTTAATAAAATAAAAGTTAATTTGGGGGCGGCTAAACTAAATTTTGGGGCGCTGGGCAGTTCTTTGCACCCCGGCGGTGCATATGCTAAAGGCAGCCCTGCAAATCTATATCTGAGCTACTACTGATAAGGAGTTAAAATTTGTCAGCATAGCTGTATGAGGACCTTATCAAATGCAACCAATTTAATATATTTTACAAGTGATGAACAATGAGGCAGAGGCGATAAGGCCAGCTGTAGCTTTTTTCTGTTTTGCTAGTCAGAAATACTTTCCAATATATTACAAATCACCCAAAGATCTTCCAGTAGGTCCCATACTATCTCATACCTACCCATCCCCTTCAGTGATCAAACTCATGAATTCCTCAACATTAATTAAAGATCTGACATGACAAGGATGAGGAAAGATTCGCTTTGGAGAGGAGCAGCAGAGTTATACACCCCTTTTGGGGTAAAGTCTTGGTAATCATTATTTTAGTCCCGAAAACCTTACTGCATTTGAAGGATGTACATGTCTTTGCTAAATAACATCCCTGCTCTTTCAAATTTACCACCAGGCCATGAACTATTTGAGTCATTGTCACACTAGAGTCAGCCAAATGCATGATGCTTCAACACTGGAAGAAGAAGCCACTGCCTTTCATACAACAATGGATTCAAGATTTGCACTCCTTGTCCTTATTTGAACTGGCAGCACATTGATATGAGTGCAAAGAAGAGAAATATGAGAACATTCGGTCAGCTCTTCTCGAGAGTTATGCATTGTAGTCGGCAGCCCAGCATGTTTTGTATTTTTTTTTTCCAATTTATATGGACAAAATACCTTAAGCCATTCAACATTTCCTTTTTATTTTGTACGTGGGTTTGTCTGCTTGTTTTTAAATGTTACTTGAATTGTACTGTTCAGAATCACTTCTCTCTCTCTCTCTCTCTCTCTCTCTCTCCCTCTCTCTCTCTCTCTCTCTCTATATATATATATATAACCTAGATGGTCCAATGATCTTATTCAAGCTCTCCTCCCCACTCAGTAATAATAATAGTAATAGTAACAGCAATAACAACTTTATTATTTATACCCCACCCATTTTGCTGGGTTTCCCCAGCCACTCTGGATGGCTTCCAATAGGATATTAAAAACACAATAAAAGGTCAAACATTAAAAACTTCCCTAAACAGGGCTGCTTTCAGATGTCTTCTATAAGTCAGATAGTTGTTTGTTTCCTTGACATCTGATGGGAGGGCATGCCACAGGGTGGGCGCCACTACTGAGAAGGTCCTCTGCCTGCCTGGTCCCCTGTAGCTTCACTTCTCACAGTGAGGGAACTTCCAGAAGGACCTCAGAGCTGGACCTCAGTGTGGAGACACTCCTGGGCCAAGGCGGTTTAGGGCTTTAAAGGTCAGCACCAACACTTTGACTTGTGCTCAGAAACGTACTGGGAGCCAATGCTTTCTCCCTTCCTTTAACACAAGTCGGAATGAGTTGTCTGCAGTGAAATTCTCTTCCCCTCCTTCCAATAGTCCATTCATTTAATCTCTATCTATTTCCATTCCCACCCCTCTCAACTGGCTCTTCTCCCTCCAGGTTCCTTTCACTCGCAGCTCACTGAAAGGCTTCCCCAGCCCTTGACTCACTGTGTAGTAACTGCATGTCCTTTTCTCTCTTTGTTGCTCACAACACAATGCAGGAAGATGACTCAGTTGCCAGACAGGTGGTCCACAGGGCCACATAAAGTTAAGTCCAGGAACCACAGTGTCAGTCTTTGGGGAATTGGCTTCCTTCCCCATGGCAGTAAATAAGATCAAACGAAAGGAACGTCTTACCAGTTAGATTCTTTAATAATCACAGCGAGAGACAAAAGAACACATCTACCTAGAATTGGTGGTCCTCCCAGTTAAGGCTCTCTCCCTGCTCAATCCCTATTAATCTACAGCACTCCTATGTCTTGTAATCTGAGCTTTTACCCTCTCCACTTTCTGTTCTAACACTTCCTGAGCTCTCTGTATCTTAGCAGAAGGGGGGTGAATGCTTTCCAGAGACTGTGAATCTGTTAACCCTCTCTCTCCCAGTGTTTCTTCTTCTAGCTGCTCCCCATCCAGTATTTCCCAGCTTCTGCCTTCTGAACTATGCCCCTCTGCAAACCACTGTTCCAAATCTATACTGTCCTCCTGCTCCTGGGAAGAATCAGGATCGGGGTGTGTGTGGCTCCCACCATTCCTCCTCAGTGCAGCCCTCCTCATCATGGTCCCTGACACACAACATGCCCACCACTCCCTTGGAGTCTCTCTATCAGGTCAACCCAAATCCACTCTTTACCATTCATACAGCACAAAGGCAAGAACACATAGGAAGGTGGTGTTTTTGATGGGTTGTAACCAAATGCTAGTCCTACTCAGGGTAGACCTTCTGCAATTAACATAACTGGCTTAAGCCCATTAATTTCAATGGGTCTACTCATTGTAAAATTCAATTAGCTACAACCCTATGCTCTTAATCAGGCATAGGCAAACTCCAGCCCTCCAGATGTTTGGGACGACAATTCCCATCATCCCTGACCACTGGTCCTGCTAGCTAGGGATCATGGGAATTGTAGTCCCAAACATCTGGAGGGCTGGAGTTTGCCTATGCCTGCTCTTAATGGTTATCCCAGAGTTACTACACTCCCTTACCTTAAGCGTAAATTAGATCCACAATCTCCCTCCATGCAGTTCAGAAGACATAGGAAAGGTCACTCGCTCATTTTCATTCCCTGATTTTCAGCAAATGTCTTCTACAACTCAGAGAGAGAGAGAGAAGATAGAAAACTGCCTATTGACTTGGCCGGTACTGCTTTTGGCTGGTGCTTGTGTGTATCTTTAAATCATGTTACAAGAACGCCGCTCACCCTCCAAAAAGAAAAGGAAAACCCAAGCAACAAATATAATTAGTTCTTCGCAGCAGCACAGAAAAATAATTTCTATCTCGCTAATGGAAGTCAACATAATTCCAAAGATTGAAGAACCCCCAGATCCATTTATATCTTAAACGCTGTATTTCTTTCCTTTGACTCCATTGCATTCCGCAGCAGCAATCTGACCATGCTAAGCACTAAGGGGAATAATTAAATTAAAGAAAAGCCACCCTTGAGTTAGAACCACGGGAAAAATAATTAAGTTTAGTAGAAGCCACAGCTTCTGAATGGATACATACTTTATAATATAGTTCAAAATTATTATGGTGCCTGATAGGACTGGTAAGTACTTCTCCCTTTGTGAAATGTAAAATTAGGGCATTAAAACACACACACACACACACACACCATACCAAGGTTTATTCTAATGTGCAGTTTGACACATTTTTGGGCAGCATCAAAACCAAAAAAGGTGCAGAATGAAATACGTTTTTCTTGCAGCTGGGCATATTGGATTCAGTAGGGAGCTTAGTAGTTTCTTTTTAAAAGCCATAGGTAAGAAAATAGAAAAATAAATAGAAAATGAAGATGAATACTGGCTCCTTCCAAATCTTCATGAATTTATATTAATAGTATAATATAGGATTAATTACTTGACTAGTCAAAGGCATTTATTGACTTATATTGTACTCCAGTGCTTTTTTAAATATATATATATATATATGTTTAGGGGTACTCTCACTTTCCTACTCAAATTGAAATACTGCCCCTCAATGAGGCCAAACTTAGATTCACAAAACGTTTAGGGGTATGCGTACCCCCGCTAGAAAAAAGCACTGTTGAACTCTACTTAAACAATATATGTAGATGGAGAATCATTATATACCAATACAAAGCCAGCACAGCACAGAAGAACACACACTTGTGTTGTGGTGCCTCCCTCACTTTATGATTTACCATTTCTTCTTTCGAGATGGTCAGATTGTCACCATCTGGGAACGGCTGTTGTGAACAGTTTCACTTGCAAGCCACTGCAGCAATCTCCTTAAAAATAGCTTCAAATTTTATGCTGGCAGATGGCGCGTAAAGTGCATTGGCCAGCACCACTGCTGTAGGTGCTGATGAATTGTTGGACATCGCTCCCCAGTGCTGTGTGGGAGCTAGTTTTGCACCAGTAGTCTAGCACTAATTTTCCGCCCTTCCTTCTGGTACAAAGTTCATGTTTCCTTTTGGGAACGAGGCACAGTGAAGACTGTGGTGTTTTTATGATATATGGTTTATTTATACATATATAAAACCTAAGCCTGCTATTAACACCCCAAGAAGGTATGTAGTTGCAGCCTTGGATTCAAGCAGGAAGCAGCCATGGATTTCTCTCTTTTTTCTTTCCTTTTTAATTTTTTTTTAATTAAATTTCTGTTTTACATTTTAGAATATTCGTTCAAGCAACCTTAAAATATCAATGACTTCCCTTCCTCTCTTTCCATGGTTCATTTTGCACAACATAAATCCCTGCATATTTTATATAAATTAAACCATTCCGTATTCCATTATTACACCCATCAAAACTTATTTACAGTGTTGAATTTATCTTAATGCTGCCCATGTTTTCAAAGAAACACAATTTTCCTCCCTATACAGTGGTACCTCAGGTTACATATGCTTCAGGTTACATACGCTTCAGGTTACAGACTCCACTAACCCAGAAATAGTGCTTCAGGTTAAGAAATTTGCTTCAGGGTGAGAACAGAAATCGTGCTCCAGCGGCGGCGCAGCAGCAGGAGGCCCCATTAGCTAAAGTGGTGCTTCAGGTTAAGAACAGTTTCAGGTTAAGTACGGACCTGTGGAACGAATTAAGTACTTAACCCGAGGTACCACTGTATTCAATAAACATTTCCCAATCTTCTTTAAACGTATGTACTTCTTGTTCTCTTATTCTATATGTTAGGTCTGCAAGCTGCACAGATTCCATCAGTTTAAGTTGCCCATCTTCTTTAGTTGGGACTTCGCTAGATTTCCATTTTGGGGCTAACAAAACATGAGCCTCAGTAGCGGCATACATAAATGACCTTTTTCAACACCTGAAAATTTCCATCTGAGTTATCCCCAACAAAAAGGACTATGGGTTTTTTTGGAAAAGTACTTTAAAACATTTTTTTCAGTTCATTATGAATTATTTCCCAATACTCTTTTACAGGTCCACCACATATGATAGACCGTGCCTTCAATCGCATTACATCTCCAACACCTCTCTGATTCGGTCTTATACATCTTAGCAATTCTACTCAGAGTTAGATACAATCTGTAAATCATTTTCAGGTAGTTCTCCTAGCCATGGCTTTCTCTCTGCCTTTCCAGTCTGCAGCTTTTTCTTCTGTTCACATCACAGCAAACTCTGTTGTCAAACTCCACCTTTTCCCTTCTAACTATATAAGAGCTCGAGGAGGGGCCCCATCCATTTGCTGTCTGGCACAGAGCTCCCTCTCTTTTGCTCTCTTAATGGCCCATCACCTTTCCTTTATGCTTCTTAATGGCACATCACCCAGGCGATCACCCAGGAAGCTAGCCTGGCTTATAGGAAGCTAGCACTTGTTGGACCCAGGGATTCAAGAGGGGTCTGGCACCCCCAAACTCATAGCACTATGTCACATTCAGGAGGTGTCAGCACTGGAGCACTTTATGTTCTGTCCTTGGGCTTGTCTGTTTTGTTACAGAACTGCACATTAATCACATCTGATGCAAGATCAAGGCATAGCTTAACACCTTTGTAATCAGGCACCCTTGTAATCAGTGCGCCCCCTGATTTCTGACTTGCAGCAATCCTAGATGAAAATCATAATACTTAAATTTTCAGTGCAATAGAACATGTGCATGCACAACTCTTGCATAAGCCCCATGTTCAGCTCCTCAGAATACATATGGTTGAAATTTGCTGGGACAGACCCCATTCTAATCCAAGGGTCAGGAACCTGAGGTTTAGGGGCCAAATTTGATTCAGTTCACGTTTAAAGACAAAGCTACCAAATCTGCATTTCCTTAAACAATAAGGAAACCAAAACATAACCATCCTTTCACATTCACACTTATCTGAATTTTTCAATTCAGCTCTCCAGCCAAGCAACATGTACAAAAATGAATATATAAAGTGCATATATACATGCATATAAAGTGTGCTGCATATACATGTATAAGGGACGCGGGTGGTGCTGTGGGTTAAACCACAGAGCCTAGGACTTGCCGATCAGAAGGTTGGCAGTTTGAATCCCCGCGACGGGGTGAGCTCCCGTTGCTCGGTCCCTCCTCCTGCCAACCTAGCAGTTCGAAAGCTCCTCAAAGTACAAGTAGATAAATAGGTACCGCTCTGGCAGGAAGGTAAACAGCGTTTCCGTGCGCTGCTCTGGTCCGCCAGAAGTAGCTTAGTCATGCTGGCCACATCACCCGGAAGCTGTACGTCGGCTCCCTCGGCCAATAAAGCGAGATGAGCGCCGCAACCCCAGAGTCGGTCACGACTGGACCTAATGGTCAGGGGTCGCTTTACCTTTTTATATACATGTATATATTAGTGAAACTACAAAAAAAATCACTGACAATTTTTCAGGAGAACTTTTCTATGGGGAAAAAATTGCAAGCTGATGTGGAAATGTGAAGATCTAAACTTAAGACTGGAAAAATGAAAATCCAAAATTAACAGTGTCCATCCTTACTCAAGACTCTCCCTTGGCCACATTCCCTTTCTGGGCCACAACATATCAGGGGTAGGCTCCCCATGTGCTAAGCCACTGGAGTTTGCATGCAGGTGGGGGCAGCTTGAGTTTCGCATGTACATAAACAACACTCTTCACCTTGCAGTCCGGATGTGAGTCCTGGGGGCTTGCCATCATGTTTATTGGCTAAAATTGTGCTGATTATTTCCCCCATTTCAAATCTTGTCTGATAGACTAGCTCAAAATGCATATTCATAACCTTACAGTGTTTATCCATCTATTTATGCATGTGGCAAGCAGCCAAGCAATTTAAGAGACGCAACAGACTCCCAAAGAGCAATTGGAGTTTGTAAGTATTTGATGTAAGATCCACACCACGCTTTGGAACCGCTCAGAGATCTTTGTCATTACTATGTCCTCTTATCAGACAATAACATGCTCCAAGAATTTTATGCTCCAAAATGTTTTAGCAGTAAGAAAGTACAATGCCAAATAATGTGTAATTGGCTTTTGAGAATGATAGAAATATGGCATTGGGTTGGTTTTTTTATAACCAAAATACTTCCTTCTTTTTTGTTCTCAGAGGCTGGGTCTTGCATTCCATGTTGCACTAATTAACTATAATCAACACTGACACCGCGAAAATGATAGAGAAAAATATCCCATTGTTATAGAAGGAAGCTTTCTTGAATTGATCAAATGTGGCAATTTCCAGGCGACTACCATGTCATTTAGAAAGAACAGCAACTATTTAAATACTGCAGAAGTTGAAAGCCTTTTCTGCTACTAAATATATCCGTCATTGATAGCTGCAAAAACTGAGGAATGCATATTGTACAAAGTCTTGCAAAATTAGAATTAGTCAGCTGTTTTTAATTTATGTGCACTGGGTTGTAAAGTGGATGTAAATCAATAACTTTGGTAATTTATTCACTATGGGTTTTGTGGAGGTTATTCCCCCCCCCCCTCCAGCTTTGTGACTTGAATGCTTGAATGATGTAATTCAAGGCTTGTTCCTCATGAAGTCTTTGAAGTTGGAGGAATAAGTAAATAAGCACAAAATGGCTGCAGATCTCCACATGTCAAGGGTCACCACATTTTAGCTGCCCGCCCGCCCCAGCCCTGTCAGATCATTTTGCTTTCTTCAACAGCTGAAAAGAAAAAGCAATGCCTTTTATAGCCTTATAGACTACAACTCCCAACAGGGGTGATGGCAACAGTAATCCAGCCAAATCTTGAGGATCACAAGTTCCTCCCCTTATCCAGATTACATTTACTATTCATCTCCACCCTGGTAGAGATCCTTTTATACATTTTTCTTAAGTATGCTCTGAATAAACATAACTGTCTTTTTACTTGCATTGCGAAAGGTTAGGAGGTCCAGAGCTTGGTTGGTTGCATTCAGTTGGTTGCTGGGTCAGGTTAGCCCATAGCTGTCAACTTACAGATTTGAAAATAAGGGACCAGCAGCGACGAAAATAAGGGATCAGCAGCCAAAATAAGGGATTTTCCAAGCACAGGTATGTTCAACTTCTGAGCCCCTCCGAGCCAAAGGCAGAAAGCCCAGCCTGCAGCCAAACGAAGCCTCAAGCCTCAAGGAAAACCACTGTCACCTCTCCGCTGGAAAGTGCTGAGCAAAGGCGAGTCCCCAGGCAATGCAGCCGATTTGATCAGCACAAGGCATGTAGTTCTTAGACTTCTTATTGGGTGAGCAACACAGCCAAGCCACACAGTTGGAGCCTCCCTCCTCCCTGGCCGGCAAGGAGGGAGGGAGAGGAGCTGCTTCCTGTCTCGTTTTTGAAAGTTTAATGCCATCCCACATCAGAAATGTTCTCCGTGTAACTTACACCACAAAAATAAGGCATATACCATAAGAAGATGGGAAAGAATTCCCCCCATGTCCCAAGATGTTTTAGGGCAGCAGTGGGCCAGTGGCTGCAGTTGAAGTAGGAGGGATTTTTTTCAGAAGGAAAGTTCAGGACAGTCAACAGGCCTTTCGCTGCCTACACCTGATATATATGCAGATCCATGCTCACCTCCTTCATTGTTTACTTTAGACGTGCGTACATTTATTTATCGCGCTGTGAACTTTAGACATGCATACATTTATTTAATTATAAATAATCTGTGCCGCATATCGGTGTACATGCTGTATAATTCATGTCTCATTTAACTGCTTAGCTGGCGGAGCAGCTCTGAGGCAACTCAAGCCATTCATCCAACGGCCTGATGTTCCCTCACGACTGAGAACCCTTGAAGTATTCCCAAGAGTTTCCTCGCTCTCCTTTGCTCAAACAAACTTCAGCCACCACAGCATATTTGAGTACCCTCTGCAACATTCCTCAGATGAAAACAGAGACATATTCTATACCAGTGTGTCTCCCACAGACCGCACGCCTCCTCCTCAGAGGAGCAGATGGGAAGCAGATGCAGCGGCCTAACCAAACAAGCAAGAGCCAAGTGACCATAATGGCTGCTCTTCAAGCACCCGTGACCGCATAGCACCCCTCGCAGCCAGGGCACCAGCCTTGTGCACAGGCCTTTCCCCCACTCAGTGCTTTCTTTACAGGAGACCAACCGACTGGGAAATGGTGAAAGACTTTCTTAGGGGCATTCAAGTAACCAGGATCTCACTTACATAAAAACAGGAAGTGGCGCCATATTGAGTGTGGGAGATGGGAGCGGGCCTGGGGACTCTGTCTAAGAAATATGTTGGAGGGACACATGGATTTGAACTTCTAGTAACACACTGAAGTGCTTTACTGAAGGAAAGTGTTAAGTTGTGGGTGAACATATCAGACGACCCAGCGATTCTTTAAACAGCTCTTGTTTATTCACAGGCCAGAACAGAACTGGGCTGAAGGGTTCAGCCAACCTGCTTATATAGAGTGCAACTACAAAGCAACAATAACAACTTTCTGTAACTATCCAATCACTGAACGTCACTTTCAATTCCTTATTTGCATATGTGGACCTGAGTGAAAACTATCTACAGTATCCTTACTGGCCCAGGGTGAGAACTTCAGTACATAACAGAAAGGCTCCTTGTGAATTTGGGACTTTGTGTGGAAAAGGGAGAAGCTGTGATGGTTTAAGGGTTTTCGTGACAATTCTGGTATTTTGGGGGCAATTTGAGGGCATGTATTTGTTTTACACACACGCACACACATTTTAGTTTGCCCTATGATCCCTTGCAGCTGCCCCAGCCAACGTTTTGGCAGAAGGTTCTTCACTAATTGTAGTTTCTAGGTAGTTTTTCAAGGGTAGTCCCACATAAAGGACATCACAGGAGTCCAGATGGGAGGGTATACCAGAGCATGGTGGTAAAAAGGTAAAGGGACCCCTGACCATTAGGTCCAGTCGTGACCGACTCTGGTGTTGCGGTGCTCATCTCGCTCTATGGGCCGAGGGAGCCGGCGTTTGTCCGCAGACAGCTTCCGCGTCATGTGGCCAGCATGACTAAGCCGCTTCTGGCGAACCAGAGCAGCGCACGGAAACGCTGTTTACCTTCCCGCCAGAGCAGTACCTATTTATCTACTTGCACTTTGACGTGCTTTTGAACTGCTAGGTTGGCAGGAGCAGGGACCGAGCAACGGGAGCTCACCCCGTTATAGGGATTCGAACCGCCAACCTTCTGATCAGCAAGTCCTAGGCTCTGTGGTAGGCAGTTATTTATAGATTTAGCTTCCATAAAATTGTCTAAGTCCCTATTAGAGTTATCTAAGCTTTTTTAAAAAAAATTATAAAGAGTTGCCTAACCCTAAGTCAGACCAATGGTCCATCAAGTTCAGTCTACTTTGATAGATTGCCGTTCTCCTAGGTTTTAGGTGGGATTCTTTCCCAGCCTTTTTAACAAAGACCTTATCAAATGGAAATTCCGTTTCCTGCAAGTAAAACACGTGTTCTATCATGGAGCTATTGCCCTTCTTTTCTTATTCCCTATTCTGACACAGTCCATCCAGCACTGCATCACAAGGGACTAAAAAAGCCAAAATCTAAGCATTTAGAAAGGCATCAGATTGCTTGTTCCTTATTATCAGACTTTTCTACACTTCACAACTGGAGCAACACAGAACTGGCCTTCTGTGTTGTTTTGCATTCATGTTAGACCCTAAAAAGGGAAGGTTTTCGTCACAGGTTTGTTCAAACCTCCTGAGCACAATACAGACAACAGAGAAAATTTATTATGTACCAGGCTCTGAAACATAATTATCAGTGTCCCCTCACAGTTTTTGAATCCAGTGTGATAAATATAGATGCCATTCATCCATCCAATCTAGTATTATTCATTCCATTTGCTTTAATATACTTGCAAATGAACTGCATATTTTAAAAAAAGAAACTCTTGGGCAAATGTATTTAAAATGAGTTTACCAGCCCTTTGTTCTTGTATTATGTAACAGAGTGTATAGCAGCTCTGGATTAGACTGTCGCACAAATGTTTTTACTTAGCATTTTGAAGTGTTTTTGATATGCCTTTCAATAATTAATGCCAGGCTTCACAATCTGTTTCGTGAAGATGTACATTTGATGAGATTTGAACAGTAGCCACATAGTCATTGTGTTTTGTACGCCCAGAGAGCTAGCAGAAGGGACTGCACAATGTGTGGGTGACTAATGAAAATGTTTCATTAACTACTTCATCTATTTTTGGGAGTGGGTGAGATATGTGGTTTGTTAGACACGACATTATAGCAGTTTCCATGTCTAGGGGAGTCAAATCAACTCTTTTTTCCCTAGAAGTATTGCCCTGGCTTCAGATTTCCATTGATTCTCTAGTGCCCACATGGAGCTCCATAAACATGGAGCTCCCTCACAAAGACAAAAACATGGAGCTCCCTCACAAGAACAAAAATATGGAACTTCTGTCTCCTCCGTGGAAGTGAATAGAGGAGCCGTAGCACACCCAGGAACTCCTAAGCCCACAATGAACTATAGTTCTCTGTTTGTGGAATGCTCTCCCCAGGGAGTAAAAACCATGAAACAATAAAAGTTTAAAGTGTGCTTCCACTTACACAAAGCTTGTGTATTGGGCTTTACATTAGTTGAGCTTTTAAAGGTCACTCGTAATAATATGCATAAGGTTTTAAAATTGGATAGCTAAGAGTATAAGATTTTGTGGACTTGTATAAACAAGTATAAAAGAATGGAACCAGGAGGGGGAGTTGGAGGGAAGTCAATTAAGGTGTATGATTTTGATTGCGATATGTGTGTTTTTTTAGTTTTTTTGTTATTATAAAATTAATAAATTGTATTTGTGTGTGTGCGCTTTCACTTGTTCCTTCCACTTTGGTGACCTTTTTTTTATCCCATGGTTTTGCACCAATATCAAAATGGATCTCACCCGTTGCATTTCTGTACGTCCCTTTCCCCTCCCCCATCTAATAATCTGGTTTTTCATTTATCGTTTCACTTTGCTACCCCTTTTTTATAACGCAATCCCTCACTTCCCCAAAACTGCACCTATTAGATAATAATATAATATAGGGTTTAAAAGCTTGAGTAAGCAGAGTGGAACAGTTGCAGACCTTCACTCCGCAGATTGCCTCGTGAAGCGCAAAATGAATTGAACCTGGCACCGTTGCGACACCATGATCATCTGAAATGCTCAACATCATTTGAAGACATAAAAGGAAACTGAATTAAAAGAAGCAAGTTTTTCTCGCTGGGACTCAAAATGTGATTGCTCTTCGACTGCAATTGCCATGGCACCATGTCTTGAGAGCATTATTCTGAAACGGCAGAGGTGTCCTTGGCTCACACTGTACAAACAACTGAGTCAGCCCCCTGAACACATGTTTTTGAATTGTTAAATGGGAGTTCAGAGCGTGAGAGAGACAATTTACAAAGCTCTCTGTACTGGGAAATCCAGGAAAGGCTTGATCAGAAAGGTTTCCTGATCAGAGAATCTCAGCCCCAAAGCATCATCAGCCTCGGGTAAGTAATTTGACACTGGGTTCCCGAAGATTATCTGTCTCTGCATCATTTGTGGCATTTTTATTTCAAACATTTATTACATAAAAGGTTTTAAGTTTAAAAATCTTTACCGAGAAGCTTGCAAAACCCAAAGCAACAATATCAAAACAATTAAAAACAACAAATCAGATCATAAAACAGTTTTTTTAAAAATGCAGCCATATAAAAAACAGGAACACCACTTAAAACAAGACAATCTGTGTGTTTGTGTGTGTGTGTGTGTGTGTGTGTGTATAAAAATAGTATTCTGTGATAAAATGGTCTTCAAGAGCCTGGTCTGTAGAGAAGCCACCCAAAATTTCCCGATCCAAATTGGGTAATACAGGTTCACTCCGGTTGAAAAATGTAGATGGAGAAGATATCTCAGTAAATGCAACAGAAAATTCCTTGTAGCAGGCTACTACCATAGTTGCTCTGTAGTAATAGGGGGTGAAACTTTTGCAAACTTTCTCAGTGAGGAGTCTTAAAAATATCGCTTTGGGTGTGAGGAATTCAAATCTGCTATTATTTTTGTGATTGGACAACATTTAGCTTGGTAAGTCTATGAAGAAAGGCATAATCTGCTTTTGGAAAACGAAAGAATTGTAATTTTACCTTCTGAAAATATCAGGTAATGCTAAATAATAACAAATAAATAAATATCATTAATCTGTAACTGCTAGGGCTTGACAATCATTTTTAATGATTTCTATGCAATTTTACAAACATTTAACTTACCAAGCCAAACTAAATTATATTAATTTAACTAATCTGAAAGTTGAAAAATTCAAAACGCCCTACTATGGTAATAACTTAAATGTACAATGGCTTGATTCTTATCCAGCATGTTGAAAGCATTTTGCATTATTTATTTTGCATCAAAATTACTGCCTAGTGTAGATTCATCCCGAGTTTCTCAGCTATAAAACTTTGCATGTAAAATGTGAAGGAGAATTTGCAAATAAAACATCTATATGATCATTCTAAATAACATTAAGCCAAGGAAATTGGTCTCTGAAACAGCAACACGCTGAAATATTTCTCAGATGAAGATAGGTACTTCCATTTTACGACACGTGAATAATTAACTTCCAAACCTATATTTCCTGGCAGTAAACATGTGAAGCAGATAGCCTTCTGTGCTGCCTGGTGGCACTGCCTACAATACCATTTTACTACTAGTTTCCAAACTCCACAATATATTAGGCATGCTGTTGGCCAAGGCAGGAAACCTGGTGCTCTGTAAATTGTTGCATCTCTTGTTCACCAATTGAATTCAAACTTCGCAAAACTATCCCATGGATCACAACATGAAGACCTATTGAACTGGCATTATTGAAGAAAATTAGGCTTCAATTCTAGTCTCACTTACCTGAGATGAAGCACAGCTGAACTCAGTGGGAGTTACTTCCAAACAGACATAAAAAGGATGCAGGTGGAACTGTGGTCTAAACCACTGAACCTCTTGGGCTTGCTGATCAGATGGTTGGCAGTTCGAATCCCTGTGACGGAGTGAGCTCCCATTGCTCTGTCCCAGCTCCTGCCAACCTAGCAGTTTGAAAGCACACCCGTGCAAGTAGATAAATAGATATCACTGCAGTGGGAGGGTAAACGGCATTTCCATGCACTCTGGCTTCCATCACGGTGTTCAGCGATTTGGTCATGCTGACCACAGGACCCGGAAAGCTGTCTGTCTATAAACGCCAGCTCCCCCAGCCTGAAAGCGAGATGGGCACCGTAACCCCATAGTCGCCTTTGACTGGATTTAACCATCCAGGGGTCCTTTACCTTTACTTACCTTAAATAGACATGGATGAGATTCCACTGTTAGGGAATTACTAAATTCACAGAACAATTTCATCCTTGAATTATTATCACTGGACAAGATAGGATTGCTCCTAAGCCTTCTTGCATCTTCAACCTGACGTGTTATTCCAGAGTAGTGGATTTACACTAGTGTTGCATTATTGTGTCCTTACACTGGCCTTCAATCATACTCCCAGGATGGCTTATAAAAACCAACAACATGATTAAAATGCAAATGCAAAAATACAATAAAGCCACCAAAATAATAAAAAGCAGCATTAAAATTCAAGAGTCTCTGAAAATGCTGGAAAAATAAAATGGTCTTTGCCAGGTGTTAGAAGTACAATCAGGGAGAGGTGCCAGACAAACTCTCTGGAGAGTGTCCAACTATGGGTGCTCTACCCCCAGGAAAGTCCTCTATCTGGTCCTCACCTTACTCACTTTAGGTGGCAGCGGCCTCTGTAAGAGGCCCTGCAGTTAAGACTAAGCACATGTAGCTACATACGGAGACAGGAAATTCTTCAAGTACCCTGGCCCAAAGCCAAGGAGCATTCTGATGGTCAAAACCATCAGAGCCGGGCCCAGCAGAGCACTGTACAGGTGCTGTAATGATCTCAGGCAGGCAAGCAAGCCCCAGTCAGAATTAATGACTCTCTGGCAGTTTTATGGTACATTTATTTACAATTTACACCCAGAGCACGGCTCCGAGCCTGCAGCTCTTTGCTATGGGATTGGTCACTCTGAGTCTCTGCCCCTTTCGCAGCACGAAGGCCACCAAAGTCCAGCCCTTCCTCTTTTGTACTTCCGTTGCATTTTAAGCCTTTCAGCTCTTCTGGTTCGGGGAGAAGGTGGGTGAACTTCCCTCCCCCACCCCGCTATCAAACAAAGATCCCTCCAAATGTTGTCTACCTCCTGGTTGCATAGCAACCCCCTCAATGCCATCTATCTCCTCCCCTCCCTCTGCCTGTGAGCTTTCTGAGTCTGGGAACTGTTGGTAAAAGGGGGCTGAGCTAACCCACTACTGCTCTGTCTGTGGCTGCAACCCCTCACTTCCAGAGTCAAACTCTGCCTCCCTTTGTACTGGCAATCCTTCATCTCCAGAGTCAGACTCTTCCCAGGCGTTCAATTCAGCCACGTCCCTGGCAAGTGTACAATGACCCTAACATCCACACCCACTAGCTGCTGCATTCCTGCACTAACTGCAGTTTCTGAACATTCTTCAAAGGCAGGACCACATTTGAAAAATCAATAGCCAGTCCATGTAGCTGATACGGAACAGGTATAATACATTCTCTGAGACAGGGACTTCCCACCTGCCATAAAGTTTGCCATTTACACAAACTCCAAAGCCATTAACATTGCTGTAACATATTATCCATCACTCTGCTTGGCTTCACTCAGGAGTGCATTAGATATAATTAACCAGCACCAAAGTGCACTTAGCAATTATTTCTTTAACAGACGGCAGGTGATGCTATTACTTTAACTCAGTTGCACAGAATGCCTATTAGAGGCTCAAGAGAACACAGGCAGGGCCTCAAAATAGCAAGAACTGGGAACTAGGATAATTGCCCTGGTATGATTCTCTCTTTGTATGGACAAGTCATTCTGTGGAAAGTTTCACAAATAACTGTAACAAATTGCTGCATAAATTATAGTTGGTTATGCCTAATAATGGCAATATGCTGTCTAGAGTCTAAGTATAGCCGGAGAGACTCTGAAAATTTTAAGGTTCTTTTTAAGCCTTTGAGAAAAAACTCATTTTGCAGTATTAGGCTATAATTCTTCTTGGTCTCTGGCTTTATGATTGCTGGATTTCAAAAGGAAATTGCAACAGGGTGGAATCGGCAAGCATAGTAAACCTTGTAAGAGCTATAAATCATGATTAATTGAAAAATCATCAGCACAGACAGAAGCACGGGGGGGGGAATAGTTCTCAGCCCCGTTTCAAGCCATAAACATTGAGCCAAAAACACAAGATATGAACAATGCCAAACTCAAAATAAATCTGACTGATTTAGAGATCAGTTCCTAATATAAATTTAAAATGTGTTAGTAAGCACAAAATAACAAAGAGTTGGCTGGTTAGGACAAATAAAAAATGGAAAATGAATCTCCATTTTCTTCCATCTCTTGGTCTTTCTCATCCACTTTCCAGGTCCCCCATCCTGCCAACGGCACAATTCCCCTTGTACTCTAAAGTAGTTCCTTTCCCCCCTCCTGCTTTGCTCCTTGTTATGACTCTCACTAATGTATGGAAGTGAGAGCTGGACCATCAAGAAGGCTGATCGCCGAAGAATTGATGCTTTTGAATTATGGTGCTGGAGGAGACTCTTGAGAGTCCCATGGACTGCAAGAAGATCAAACCTCTCCATTCTTAAGGAAATCAGCCCTGAGTGCCCACTGGAAGGACAGATCGTGAAGCTGAGGCTCCAATACTTTGGCTACCTCATGAGAAGAGAAGACTCCCTGGGAAAGACCCTGATGTTGGGAAAGATGGAGGGCACAAGGAGAAGGGGACGACAGAGGACGAGATGGTTGGATGGTGTTCTCGAAGCTACAAACATGAGCCTGTCCAAATTGCGGGAGGCAGTGGAAGACAGGAGTGCCTGGCGTGCTCTGGTCCATGGGGTCACAAAGAGTCGGACACGACTAAAGGACTAAACAACAACAACAACATGACTCTCACTTCTGCTTCTCTCTTCTCCCTCTACTCATCATGTGTTCTGGTTCCATTGTCCCTTTGCACCCATTTTCTGCTTGGTTCTTCTCTCTTCAGCCATCAAGACTCTCGAAGGCTGCATTCAGATGGCACTTTGTTCCATCTTCCTTATGTTGACTTACGCCCTAATTTTTGCATTTCGCTTGACCTTTCACACTATGCATAGTCCACTTCTGGAAATATAGCAGAATCTAGCAGAACTTTAGTACTCATTTCCCCTGATGTACTCATTAGTACTCATTTCTGTTTAGTACTCATTTCTACTAAACATTAAAAACTTCCCTAAGCAACCGTGCACCGAAACAGTGGGGGTGCCAACATGTCCAGTGATGTCTTCTTGTTGTACCACACTGGTGTGAATGAAATCTAATGCAACATGGTGGTCTATTGATCAAAAAGCCACAGTTCCATAGCCCAAAGGATACTACAGTGACATGAGAAATTGGGACAGAAATGCTATTATAATAGAACAAGGGAGGAGTTCTGGCACCTCTATGGGGCGGGGGGCACTTTGGATGGTGTTTTGTAATACTTACTTCAAAATGTGGTAAGCCACAGTTGGAGACCCTACTGCTCATTCTGAGGAATAGTGACCTCGGTATCTGTTCCAAAGTCCTATCCTGAGACCGTCACTGACTGCAGTTGTCATGATGAGATGCAAGAGAAAGAACAGTGCTGCAAGAACTTCTTACAGTGCCCTGCTTTTCTTCCATTTTCCTTTGACTATATCCAAGAGCGGGACTATATACATCCCCACTGCTGACTTTTCTCTGACACCTCCCCTTGTGAAATCTAAAATGCTGCCCTTTCCTGCCACAATGGTACCCATCTCAGCATATCTGCAATGTCAGCCTGGTGGCACTGCCTTACATGAAAGGCTGGCCAGGGATTGTTGTGTGCCTGTCTTCTCTCGCCCACATGCAACTTGTTTAGGGTTGAATTTCAGAACTCGGTAATGAATGAAACCTGCTGTCAGAATCGCTAGGAGCAGGTACGCAGTGCTGATTCAAGGGCCTTGCACACTCCAATCTGATCACAATCAAAAAAGGGATTTAGGACTGGAGAGGCCATCGCTGAGACATCGTTCATCCATACCCTTCCCTCCTTCCTTCCCCTCACCCTCCAGTTAAAATAAACCTCATTAAACTGATAGGCTGTAAGGGGCAGGTGGTTTCTGAGTCAACATATCAATGAAACTTTAAAAACAGCAACCCCCATATCATTTTATTTTATTTACTAGCAACTACCCTGAGCCATTTTAAATATATTCTTGCTTATATAACTGCTGCTTTGCCGCCGACTGCCAGCTGCTGACGTCATTTGCTACGCGGGAACAAAGACAGAGAATTCCTGTCTGTTTTATGGCTTCTAAAAAGCGGCGATATAATTCAAGCCTCTTGATACATCCCTCCTGTCTTGGCAATACCTGCATATCGTAATTCAGTTGGCTCTGTCTCGGCAAACAGGGCGGCGGCAGTATATCACTGTAGTTTTATTACAAATGTTGTCTTCCTTATCTCCTCCCCACCCGCAATAGGAAGCTCACCCTCTGATCATTCGTAAGACAATGAAAAGCACAGGTCACTCTGATCACCACCGGCGATACAGAACACAGTGCCTCTGTGGAGCTCAAGGCGGCAGCCAAACTAGATTATCCTGCCCGTGAATCAGGAAGCCTGTTAGATTCATCTGGGAGCATTTATTGATAGCTTTTTAATATTGTGCAGATCGTCACTTCTGCAGGCCAGCTCAGACAGTTTGTGGGATCTAAAAGGATGAAGGATACAAAAATCAGGTTGTTGTTGTGTTTGGCATCTATCTGTCTTGAGACACAATGGAGTGCACCTCCAGGAATGAAGTCAAACTGACGCATTAGCAGCATTGAAGTGACCTCCCTGGGTGCCACCCTGGGTTGTGTGTAGGGAGGTCCTCAGCTGCCCAGATGACAATACCTCCCCCTCAGCCTTGGGAATGTGGTCCAAAGGAAAGCAGAGCAATATGATTGGTACCAGCCTGACTGCAGGAGTTGCAGGAAGGAAACGTACAAGGTGCCATCCAATTGTCTTAAGGATTGACTCTGGATTTGTGTATAGTTTATTCCATGGGTAGTCAAACTAAGGCTCGGGGGCTGGATCCAGCCCAATTGTCTTCTAAATCCGGCCCATTCTACATGAGTGGAATGTGTCCTTTTATTTAAAATGCATCTCTGGGTTATTTGTGGGGCATAGGAATTCGTTCATATATTTTTTTCAAAATATAGCCCAGCCCCCCACAAGGTCGGAGGGACAGTGGACCGGCCCCCTGCTGAAAAAGTTTGCTGACCCCTGGTTTATTCCCTAGCCTTTTATTCTCCCCAGGATGTCCCACATGACAGCAGAGGTTTAGGATCAGAGCTTACCTTCTCCTAGATGGGATACCTTCCCAGGTTGGTGATCCCCATCTGCCTCTCACTTCCCTCTATGGCACACACAGAAGCTGCCTTTTTTACCATTGGACTCCCAGTGGCCTTGTCTGTTCAATCCGTCTGTCTTCATAAGCAGGGGGCATCCCTAACTCACAAGGTTTGAGACCCATCGGCTACCCTCACCTGGTGACAAACGGTGGCTTCTTCGACCTGAACGCGAGATGAGCGCCGCAACCCCATAGCCGCCTTTGACTGGATGTAACCGTCCAGGGGTCCTTTACCTTTTCTTACCATAACGTATGAACTCTTTGGAATGTCACCTTGCACTTTTTGCAGGAAAGGTGGGATATAAATGTATAAATAGTAAGAGTTCATCAATTTTACCATATGTAATATTTCGCGGCAAAGTTGCTAGAAGCTGCCCACACTAACTTATCTCTTTCTTTGCCTCTGGGGAACGGCATAAAAGAAGATACACTTCCTTTGAAATCCCTGACTGATGGGAGCCCTGGCAGTTCTGAAGTGGCTGGACTTCCATCCTTTGATATGGTAATAAGCGCAGGGAAAGGGGGAGGAGGAAATGGTCGCCGTCCTGAAATGGCATAATCTGAGGTCATTCTAATAAAGTACAGACACTATTCCTGAATTCATGATTTTAGTATTGGGGTGGTAGTGGTGGTAATGATTCATCTGTTACTACGTTAAGTATTTTTATATTGTAGACCACCCTGTGGTCCTTGGATGAAGGGCAGTATAGAATTATTATTATTATTATTATTATTATTATTATTATTATTATTATTACTAATAATAATTAAATAGGGTTGTGGCCCATGTAGTTTCAGGTTGCTTTGAAATGACTGCACATGGAAATAAATCTATTGGTTTCCATATTTCTTCACAAACTGAGCTGTCTTCAGGTATTCAGCTTGAGTACGTTGGGGCAAAAAGGACATTTGCTGGCCTTGTCTCCTCTAGTGTCCCTCTATGTGGCAGGAATGCCTGTTCTGCCTGCAGATTAACCTTCCTGTGTTGAGCAGGAGGAGGGTGTGAAAGGGCCTTCAGCTGAAAGTAGTTAGAAGGCTTCCTACTATCAGGAATCCTATGTTTCCGATCACAAGGTTTCTAAGCTCCTTCAGCTGATAGCACTTAGAATCTCCCTTCAATGAAGGAGGCTAGTTGGGGGTGGAGCCATTGCACACTCCATCCCCTAATGCATTGTTTACTCTCTCACATTGAGGCTCAACACCTGAAATGGGATCTGGAGAGGGGGGAGGAGTTAGAGGGGGGAAAGTGTCCCATTACAACCTGTAATATACCTCTGCATACAACAGGTGCTGCACCAGTATAATGACAAAGATCCTTTTTATTGCACATTCCTGATTATTTGTGCTCATGATGTTATCAGGGCAGCCACATACCACCCTGCTTTCAATACATGCCCCAGCAAAATTGGAAACTGCTTCGTGTCCAATTGGTGACACATCCTACATTTGTATCACAAATGTTCTGGTTTAGTCCTGCTTTCGTCACTTTGCAGACCCTCCAGGCAGCAAAAAGTTGGTAGTATTGGGGAAGCATTGCAGAAGAAAAGGAAGTAGAATAATTCCACCACTAATGTATGATTTGGGGGTCAGTAATACACCCACAATAAAACCCACCAGTCTGGAGAGTCCCTTACAATGGTGAACGTGAACAATTGTTCATTATTAGGCAGGCATATTTCATGATAAACTTTCCTCATCATTTACCTGAGGCTCTCCTCCAGGTGCCCCATTTTCGAAGTGAGGTGAGGTGAGAACCTTGTCACTGATGGTACTTCATTCATGAAATTCTCTACCTACAAGGCTAACCTGTCACCGACTTTGCTACCTTTTCAACACTAAGCAAATAACTCTTTTTAAAAATTTGTTAAGCTGTGATGGTTTTTATTGCTGCCAGGTTTTATCGACTATTTTATCCGCTGCTTTAAAAATGTCATTATCTTGCTTTCTTTGTTTTATTTTGTATTGTGTTAGCTGCTCTTTTGCCTGGCAGGCAGCTCTTGGATGACCCTTATGCCTGTCAGAAGACCCCGCCAGGTATAGTAACAATGCTAGGAATAAACCTCCTGCAGGAGTTTATGGCCCAATTCAGACATGGTGCAACAAACCATAGTTAGAGTGACAACAAGCAGTGATCTCATATGCTCCATGCTCCCCCAACCTCCTTCCAATTCTATGCCCTTGGCCAGTTTGTTAATTCACAGTTTACCGTGCAGTCTGAACTGGGAAACTGTGGTTTAAGTGCTCCCTTGAAATCAGGATCAAAGCAGTCTGTAATATTGATCCACACACAGATGGCATGAGGAATTGTGATTTAGCAAACCAGTAAGTCTCATCTACATTTGGGCAGCCAAGAAACAGTAGTTTATTAGAGTGGCAGCATTATATCTGATAACTTGGAGGTTGTGGGAGCAACGTCATTGAGTACCTGCTCTTGCCCGGACCCAGACCTGACCTTCCAGTGTTCCTGACGCCGCCTGGCTTCCTGCTTCGGACCTCGCCTCGCTCCTTGTGAACTGTTTCCAGACCAGTGACCCAGGATCAGACTTTGACTACGCCAATGGTAACCTTCCCCCCAGGACTAGCACACCTGTGCTGGATCCTCAAGTCCAGGCACCAGCTGAGTCTGCTCTGGCTCCTGAGGTGATGGAGGACCCATTGCCTGCAGGTGCTCCACTCTCAGCCCCATCAGGGGAAGCTGAGGTTGCCTCTGGGTCCAGTAACCCTCCAGCCTCTCCTGAGCTGAAGAGGCTCAGGGCAGAGAGGCGGAGGGAACTAAGTTCCCACAGGAGGAGTGCTTGCCTCCAGGCCAGGAGAGGCGAGTCACCAGAGGAGCAGGGCCACCTTATGCCTCGGGGCAGATAAAAGCCGGCCAGCCCCAGTCCCAAGTTGCGGGAGCAACGTTGTTGGTAGCCTGTTCCTGCCTGCACCCTGTCCTGCTTCTCTGCCAGAGCGCCTGACCTCACCTGACTCCCTGCCTTGGACCCAGCTTCAGCTTTGACAGACTGTCTCCCTACTGCACCCTCGACCTCAGACCAGACTCGGACCTTGCCTCATGGTTAACCCTCAGGACCAGCACAGGCGCAGAATCTTCCTGGCTTAGAGAATGAGGCATTTTATGCCATTTCCTGATATATAACTCCCAGATCTACTGCAGTTTCTCCATCTGGGTAACTGGTCTTTGCAGGAGAGCACCAGGCTATCGTGTACGCTCTGAGAATATTGTTTCTAAGCCTGCCTGCCCACTTGCCCCAAGGCATTTCCCGGCCCTCAGGTCTGAATGCTTGACAAGTGGATGCCTGAATGCTTTTTCAATATCAGAATTCCCACAGCGATACCACACATTCTGCACAGCAAATAAGGTCAGGGAGTAGAGTTTATACTCGTTTGTTTAGCTGATCCTGTGTTTGCACTGTTACTTCAGTGCCATTAAAGCATTTCCAGATACTTTAAGAAGAATCTAATACTTTCCTTCCACTAGTCCAGATACAGTAATGGGATGGCCATGTGTCCTACCTTTCAGAGGACAGTTCTCAGAGGACAACCCTCTGTTTAAAGGACTGCCTAGCTCAACTGGCTTATAGATTTATTTTTTAAAAACAAAAAACCATATGACAGGAAAGCAAGAGGGGCCTTGAAGCAGTGGCGTAATTTGGGGGAGCCACAGGGGTGGTTGTCCCAGGCACAAAATTGTTAGGGGCACCAAATTTCAACACCCAGTGCTGCCTCAATACACTTCCATTCCTGGGCTCCATTGAAAACGTCTTCTCCACGTGAACCAGGAAGTGATCTCTCCAGACAACGGAACGACTCTTATTTTCTTATCTCTTGGCCATTAGGCAGTTGAATGTACATATGTACTCCACCCGTTTCCCTCCCTCTACGTGGCCCCGTGCTGGCAAACCACGCTACACCGCTGCCTTGACATGCCCATCATCATTTGTGCCTGGACAACAGACTGAGGAGGCATTCAGATCACCTGGTCACTGCCTGCCTCTTTACGTTGAGATATATCGTATTTTTCGCTCTATAAGACACACCAGACCACAAGACGCACCTAGTTTTTGGAGGAGGAAAACAAGAAAAAAAATATTCTGAATCTCAGAAGCCAGAACAGCAAGAGGGACAGCTGCGCAGGGAAAGCAGCAATCCCCCTGCTGTTCTGGCTTCTGGGATAGCTGCACAGCCTGCATTCACTCCATAAGACGCATACACATTTCCCCTTACTTTTTAGGAGGGAAAAAGTGAGTCTTATAGAGCAAAAAATACAAACATAATCTGAGGGCCAAACTAGGCATGACTTTAACAAACATTTTTGCATGTAATGAATATGGTTTTTTAAATGTCAGTAGCAGTGAGGGGGGGCAATAATTACTGTTATTGCAGCAAGTGAGGAGGGAGAGTATAACCCTTTGTTCCCCTGCCACAGTCCTGAGGAAAAAATCACTCCTTTGAAGTGGTTTTTCCATTGGGAGGAAATCCCCCACCAGCACCAGTATTTCACATCAAGTAAATTAATGGCTGCTCCGCATCCTCCTTGGAAAGCTACAAACCATGGTATGCTGTATTTTATCCATATCTACTCTGTTGCCTAGTTCTGCTGCCAGTGTCAAAAGTCTGTCAGCCTTTTCATTACTGCCGTTACTCTAAACGGTTTATAAATCTAAGTTACCAAACTGTTGGAAAGTTCAGCTCAATAGGCTAAAAGACACATGAGCCTCGATATATAGCTTCCAAATTCAATTGCCTGAACTTTCACTCCAAAGTTAAATTGCCCCCTTTGGGGCTCCCAAACAGTTTAATTGGCGTGTGCTCTTTTCCCTCAAACAAGTCCAGTTCTTCCAGGTCCCAGCCAAAAGTAGTAAATGAACAGAGAAATATAGGTTGTGATTCATCTACCCTAGCAATTAATAGGAAACATTTTCTGTTCAAATGGAGGAAATAATAATGTACTATAATCTGCTCTCTCTCACACACACTCACTCAGCAACTTGACCTCTCGTTCTTCAACTTCATATTTTTAACCAAGAATGCAAAGCAAAAATCCTTTAGAATTTGCTAGGGTTTTTTTCTTTCTAATTTGGTGTTTTAAAAATAGAACTTGCTAGAGCAGTAGTTCTTAAGTGGGACAACATAGCCCTCAGAGGGCAAAATCT